>CP099850.1:22688537-23288537 GCA_030062745.1 Capitulum mitella | reverse complement strand
TCTTTAAGACATATGGCCGTTTTTTCAGAAATTGACGGGATATTCCATAACATTTTTAGTGTGGAGCCAAAAGACATCTAGTTACCGTCATTGGACAAAGTATCAATGACTTCCAGCCATTCACCTGAGGTCAGGTCACGAATAACTGTAGTGAACCAAAATGTACCACCGTCAAAATCGACCATGAATTACTCAGAATGAGTAGAAAATGGCAGAACTAGCTTGCACAGACGTAAGTAATACCAGGAACCTCAAAAAGTTTGAAAAAGTAGCATATTTTGGAAATAAACAGGCTCTCGCGAATAAAGCTCCGGCAATTTCGTAGATTGGTAACTAATGAATTTTTCCAAAATTTAAGCATGAAAAACCATCACAAGAACCACTAAGATCAATAAAATTTACATAGATCGTCTTTTTTCGCAAAAATAAAGGGACGCTAAAATTAGTTCCCGTCCATCTGTGACCGCATGCGACAGCAGCGCACACCTACAGCTGGCGCGAGAATTGCCGTGCTTTTAACTCAGCGTTTCGGCGTATATATTGAACAAATCTGGGAAATTAGACGTGTATCGGTATCCGCGAACCTTTACTTGTGCGCTGGTGCCTTTACCTATGCGTTTTTAATCACAGCCCTTGAGATTGAGGCCATTTCTCGGTCTCATGCAGTCAGCTATGAGAAAACATATATAGGACGTAAATTGCTTACATATTATCTAAAACTAAAAAAATGAGACCAGTTTCAAGCTCTATTCGTCACAAGGTTTCCAACGGTGTGCTTATTTTTATCGTGCGACCAACCGTTCGTGAGTCGGAGGGGGGGGGGCGGCCAGCTGCCCCCCAGTCGCCCATGTTCGAAACCGACCGACGGTCTTGTGCGGGTTAAAAACCACTGCTTTTCAGTTCAGTCAGGCCTAGATCTCATTGCAAAGTGGTGCAAAAACTCGGGCTTCTCCTTAACATCAGAAGAATCCGTAGAAATTGCTTACGCCAGCGTTCCAGGTCGACATAAGCTCAATCTGCGCATACATGGTCTGGCATTAGAGCAGGTCAAAGGGTTCAGAGTTCTTGGTATTCATCTGGACGAAAAACTGACTTTTCAACAACACATCAAAAACATCACCAAACGATGCGAGGAGCCCGTCAACATCTACTTACCGTCAGGAACAGACTGGGATGGAAACAGACAAACACTGCTCATACTTTACAAGTGCACCATTAGACCCATTCCCGACTGCAACAGTTCATTTTCAACACCATTTCGCCATCCCTGACATAAAAGCTAGAAACCATAGAAAACCACAGCTTCAGAGTAGCCACTGGAGCGCTACGCTGCGCATTCATCGTCAGTCTTCGGGCTGACGCAAACATCCCAACCTTACACACCAGACGGACACAACAACTGTGCCGGCACTGCATAACGGTCCAGGCCACAAAACACCATCCGGCACAGCCTTGCTTCAGATATGACAGGCTGGACAAGAGCCGTGCAGCACGCAAACGCCCACCTTTTCACGTTCAAATAAGCACGGCTCTGGCAGACCTTCAGTTTGCCGTACCGCCCACTGCGCCCAGACTGCCCCTTAGGCTATTTTGAACCCACCAACCACCCACGGTGGGATACCTACTTACAGAACCAAAAACAGACGTAACACAAACGTAGATCCTCGCCAGGTTCAACGAGTATACCACAAGCAGCAACCACAAATCATTCGTACATACGGACGGGTCCAAAATCGACGGCAAAATTGGGTTTGGACTCTCATCGCCCGGCTTCGAACTTGGCAACCGCCTTTCAGGTAAAACATCCTGCACAGCAGAAGCAATGGCCAACCTGACAGATCTTCGCTTGGCAATTACACACAGCCTAGTTGACCTAGTCGTCTGCTCCGGCTCGAAATCAGTACTTCAAGGCATCAGCAACACGGCCGACCCATCACAGTACATCATGGACTGCGTACTATAGCAAGTGTCCCCTAACGTAAACAACATTTCATTTCTTCGGATACCGGGACACGCAAACATCAAAGGAAACGAGCGAGCAGACCAGACTGCAAAAAAATCATTAGCCTTCGTCACCTGCTTTGACATGAAATTCTCACTGGACGACTACAAGGCAGTTCTCCAGCAACACATCCGTCAAAAACAACAAAGGGCTTGGACATAAAATACCACGAACACCTGCACACAATCAAGCCCACACTTGACGCCTTGAGACACATCAAATAAAAAATGCCGGCGTCAAAAAATGGTACTCACCAGACTTAGAACGGGTCTCACAAAACACACACAAACAATCTAAGAGGACGGCTCTTATCAAGCACCACAATGCACCAGCTGCAACACACCACTTAATATTAGCCACCTGCTGCTAGAACGCAGGAATTTTGAATTGCAAAGACGACCCATCAAGACCCTCTGTCAACAAAACGAAATCCAATACACTCTGAGCATCCTCCTGGGTAACCAGTACCAAGACCTCTACACCAGCTATTCAAATATCCCAGTGACACACACCTAGCAGGAAAACTCAAACACATCAGCACCACAATAAACAGCACGCCATACACAATCAGCGACGGTGACCTGCCTCACGGGAACTTGGCCAGGATCGCGCATTTTATTTATTGGTTAATCTGTCCGGGCCCCGGTCCCCACGGCTGCCCCGCACAGAGTCCAGAGTCTCCCAAGTCCTTCTTCCTCCTTTTCCTCTCCCGCAACACCTGGCGTTATAGGGTGAACACTTAGCCAGCGTGAGAGGCGATGAGGGTGATCTCCTCCTAGCATGCGCAAAACATAGCATCCTCCTAGCATAGCATAGCATAGCATCCTCCTAGCATAGCATCCTCCTAGCATGCGCAAAGACCCCTCGATGCTCTTCGTGAGGGGCAGGCCACGTGCCGGCACCTTGGCAAAATCCAACGTAACTCGTAACGTAAAACATTTGTGTCAGGAGGGTTAAATGTAACGACACTGACAGTAGCAGAGGCGACGACTCCCTTCCTCCTCCCCCTGCGCTTCTTGCCTCCCCTTCACAACGGCCCTGCACTATGCCGATGTTACAGGCGGCTTCCAAATCTAGTTTGCACACATACAAAATCAAAGTAAAAAAATCACATGTACTCGCCATTCTTTCCCCCCGTAACGTTAAATGGGACACTTATACTGTCCTTAAAGTTGTCACATGCACTCTAGTGTTATGTAACTTACACAGACTTTAAAGGCGGTGCATAATGACCAATACATCGTGACACGCCTTAAAACTCAATATGAGTCAGTCACTCAGTATAAACGGGTAACATGGATCTATCTAGGGAATAGGCACGTGGCCAGGAATCGGCCGGGGGAGGGGGGCGATGCTCGGAAGCGAGCCTCCTCACCCTAAGAGCGCCTCCTTAGGCCAAGGGGCCTCCAGCAAAAAGTGCTGAGGTGGCCTCCCATGGCCTAAAAAGGGACTGCAGCACTTGCAAGGACCTCATAGCACAAGGGGAAGGGCTTCTGATAGCATCAAGGGGCCTCTCATTGCCTTGAGAGATCTCCTTTGAACCCATGTAGTAACACGGAGGGTCCATTATGGCCTCAAGGGCCATATTTGAGAATCAGCTCTTAACACTTAAAGGGATAGAAAGGAACCCTAAAGAAAAATGGAGACCCCTCCGGAACCTCCATTTTTATTCTTTCGTAAGGAGGAGGCACCGCCTTTTTCCCTTTTCCCCATCCCTACTCTGAAAAGAAGGCTACCACTCCTGTGGGAGCCCAGCCAGTAACTGTTGGTCTACTTTTCGCGATTCTGAACAGCTGACGCAGACGATGTTTAGACAGCGTACCTCAGTTAAGATCTCAGGGTCTTACAGGGCCTTATCCTCTTAATGAGGCGGATCTTTCGGTTGTTTGTTTTACGTTTTATATTACTTGCTGAGGCCAACTTAAGCCTATTTCGTCGGGACCATCCACTCACGTGGGCAGAACTGAACAAATTGCACCATGTGTTTGCAGTTTCCCGATTTAGGCTGAGAAACCTTCTTTGAGAAGCGTAATGTTGGCGAAAGCAAGAAACACGGAGGCCGCTTGGAAGCAATTACTTTTTATATCCTTCTTTGGTCGATGGCCACGTTTTCTGTTTGTCGTGTCCTAGCAACAGCCTTATTGGTCAGCATGTGACGTTCCACATTTAGACGATTCCTCTTCCAGGCCGGCGATATCCAGCCTGTCGACCGCACCGTACCGAACATCCACCATCTCTAATATCTCAAAACTCGAACTGAAGATTGTGTCTTGTGCCTTTAAGTCTGGTTTCGATCCAAGCCTGAAAATAAACCTAGAAAGTGTATTATGGTAATTGGGATTGCATAAGGACTCGATGGAATGGACAGAACATTATCACATCAACATGTCGCCTTCTATTACGATTAAAAAAGTTCTCGAAGGTACTTGAAACAGTCATCGGCAAACATTTAACTTGAAAAAAACGCATCTTCACCATTGTTTGACGCTGCAATAGCATCAGTGTCTCACTGTTCTAAAACTCGTTTCTCTTTTACTCGCGACATTTTGGAGCTCATCCTTCACGTCCATGTCTTTCCAAAATCCTTTACTGCATCACTAGTGCGGCGGAGTCACTGGTTACTAACTGAGCAGAGTACAAAAGTACTTGGCTGCTAGGCTGGTGACCAGGGCGCAGCGCTGGGAGCAGTAGCGGCGAAATTTCTGTGGAGGTGGGGGACAAACGCGATTTTTTTCCTCGATTCTTTCCATGCACCTCTATAGGGTTAATGTTAAACGTTGCCCAAAGTTGGAGGGATGCAGCCGAACCTTGCCTCTCCCGTCCCTTCGCCCGTGGCTGGGATCTCACGCCCCAGTCTTGGGATCACATCCCCCAGAGGCCATGGGATGGAGCCATGTGACGAGCCCAGTCAAAAGGCATGACCTCTTGAACCGCGCCCGACTGGCAATCAGCGCCATGCTACTCGCGAACAATTGATCGAACGATAAAATCAAGCGCACCGTTGGAAAGCCCGTGGCGAGTAGAGCCAGAAGCTGGCATCATTTTTGTCTTTGACCAATATGGAAGGCATTTACCTTACATATTACTCAGGCCTTACATATTACTCTGATGAGAATATATTTACATATATTTTCATAGCCGACAACATGAAACCGAGAAATGGCCTGAATTTCAAGGGCTGTGATTAAAAAAGCCTGGTGAATGGCACGAACAAATAGGGAACAGCCTGCAGATGCCGACGCACGTCAAATTTTTCCGGTTTCTGTAATATATACGCAGAAACGTTGAGTTAAATAAACAACGATATTTGCGCTACTGCACGGCGGACGTCGTCAGTGCCGAACGCTGGATAGAATTAACGGGACTAGTTTTAGCGTTCCTTTACTTTGGTGACGTGCTTGCCAAGTGGTGTTTCTTGATACTAGTGGTTCTTGTGGTGGTTTTTCGTGCTTTGACTTGGAAACAATTCAGCAGTTATACACAACTGATGGAGTTTTATTCGCGAAGGCCTTCATTTCCAAAATATGTAATTTTTGAGGCTTTTTGGGCGTCTTGCAAACCCTCTTCCAATGCGCAGCTATGAGTGCCAGTTCTGCCATTTTCTATCCATTCCAAGTCATTTATCACCGATTTTGACGGCGGCTTATTTTGGTTCATTGCAGTTATGGGTGATCTGACCTCAGGTCAATCGTTGGAGGCCATTGATACCTTGCACAATGACGGCCATTGGATGTCTGCATCACCTCTCAAAATGTTACAAAAAATTCCCATTATTTCCAGGAAAAAAGAGATGACATGGCTTAAAAATGGGGTTGACCTAGGTCAATGACCCAGCATTTTCGAAAAATCTGAGGTAGCAGATGTGTTGGAATTCTGAAGATCACTAATCCCTAAAAGCTTAATTGCGACATGATGTTTTTCAAAAGAAGTTAAAGCGCCGTAAACTTTTCTTCGGACATAGGTACATTTGACCTAACCTAAGTCAGACATCTGATTCGACCTGAGATCAAGATTTTGACACAATACCCAAAAATGAGCGAAATGGCTCCAAAGTTTCGTGACGCTGCATTCTACCGTTCTCTCCCAATCTTCGAAAACCTCAGGGGGCGGCCCACCCCCCTCCCACCAGGCCGTAATCGGGTTAAAGGTGCACAGCGTTTCACACTCACCAACGAGCCCGTGCGGCATACATGCTCTATTCGTCACACGTGTCCTGTACAGCACTTCACGGACTGAATTCTCAGGACCCCGTGCAATCCGGTCCGTGAAGTTTAGGATCCAATCCATCCACATTCCGCCTTTTCCAAAGTTTCTGAATCCGGTCCGGTCTCACTCGTGATAGCAAAAACATAGTTATCAAAACCTGCGCCAATCCGTATTGCATTTTGCTAATGTTATCATAAACCGGCAGACGGGGCATATCTAAAAATGTTTCGTTCCTCCCTTTCACAAATTCGATGTAAGTCTTGTGACTTGCTGAAAAATCATGTCCAGTTGGCATCTTTTGAAACTCCATTGATTTTCAATCCGTCCAATCAGTGTGACCTAGAAAATTCCAAAATCCAGTGCGGTCCGTATCCAAATGTTGCTTAGATTTTCCGGTCCGTTCCAATCCGGCCGGCGGAACAATCCTCAGTCAGCGGATTCATCCAATCCGAGAAGTGCTTTGGTGCCCAGGCCTGCCGTCACCTCGCTCACGCGGCTGCTGTTGGCACAGAAGGCATACATCTGCCTCTTGTGCGGCTGGGACGACTGAGCGGTTCTTCTACCTAACTGCAGTGACTTAGAAGTGCCTGCCTCCGGCGGCTTCCATTGCCACATCACGTGCATCGTGTTGGCAACACCTAAAATTTTGGACTGTAATTGTCTGTATTTGTTCGTATATGTGCGTTTTCGTTCATCTGACTAGTTCTTTACACATTTATCCGTTTTTTGTCACTGTAATGAGAGAATAGCCGCATCCAATAATTTTTCCAATATTTTGCCATTGTAATAAGCAGAATAGCCTCATCCAATAAGATCACACACGTATAAAGGCACATAAAAGTCAAAATAGTAACAGGATCATTGGTCGATGAAAGCTGATGCCTAATTGGGCCTGACGGAAATAGTCACGCTGCAGGATGTGAAAGTGAGAACACGGGATCTCACTGTGTGATCGGTCGTGCAGGAAAACGTGACCTCATTCACCTCGCCACGGACACAGAGCGTTCTAACGCGGATGCATGGTTTTATTTGATCCGAATGGTTGTTGTGGTGGTATGACGGACCGGATCCCGTGCTATCTGTTGCGTAGACTCTTACTCCCAGACCCGATTGGGGAATCCCAAGTGACGGCATGATTTTGTGGTGAAATTTTAACATGCCGCCCAGGGCGCGACACGACCGTGTGCTAATCAGCTTATGTCATGGTCGTCGAAAACATGTGGATCTGTCGGTAAAGCCGAATGGAGATAATTGGTTGCATTATTTATCCGCAACACGAAGCCGCGGCGACTATTGTGAAAAACGAGCTTGACGGTCTCAGTGGAGTAGATGAGTTGCATGAAGATGCAGCTAGACTGGCGGATGAGTGCTACGTTCTTGGAACCTTGGAAGTGCAGGCAAGCAGAGAAATGAATGAACCTGAAAAAGAAAAGGCTCTTGAGGTCTTCATAAAGTAATGAATGAAAACTTTTATCAAGTAAAATTATTCAATAGAAACGGTTATTAAATAAAATCAAAGAATGCCAACGACGAAGTGTCACAGGAACAAAGCAGTTCCATTTTGGCATCGACGCCCAGAACGTGGGTATAGCAGTGGCGACTCGCCATTAGATGTGACTGAAGCAGTTCCTCACGAAAAATACCCATAAATGTGGGATTAAAGTCATACGTAATGTGCGTATGCTAACACCGTTTGTAAAAATGAATGCACGGATAAACTGGAATAACTTGTTTTGGATTTTGATATAAAACATTACGTTGCCAATGATCTTAAAACGTATGTCTATTTTCTTTATTTTTCTTATTTAAAATTTCCATTTCGAGCGTAGAGGGTTATAGCACAGCATCATGAACATAAATGAATTAAATTGGTCGGCGCATTTCAGTCGGTGCACTGGAGGTCAGGCCGAGTCCAAAGTTATTTCCATTTTTGTCTCGCTTCTGAGTTGATCGTGAGAATTTTGGGGCAACTTTTTCAGATTTATGGCATAAACTGCCTTTTTCACCCCGGTTAGCCTGATCCGTAACAGTTTAGAAAAAGATAACTACATCTTCGCAGCGGGCGACAGATGACAAATGTGATGAGATTACGCAATAAGCGGCATATGAATGAAAGAAAGCAATGAACCCTGATGCTGAGAACCATGTCCTCTGGTCCTTCATACCAATTTTTGCCGGTCCAGGTTGGAAATCCCCAACAAGGACGTTTTTGATGAAGGCATCGCGAATTTGATGTGCAATATGTAACATTAATGCAAAAATGTGGAATTTTTCCCGAATTAAAAAACAACTATTTGGACAACAATTTACCTGTAACAGGTTTCAGTATCATTTACTGGCCACACCTTCAAAATCGGGCCTTGAAAATAGGTTCCAAGACCAAATAAAAAGAAAGGACATTTTGCAAAGTATGAATAACAGAAAGATGCAGCATGTTATTTTTATTACAACGGTACCCGGTTTTTCAAAATGTGATCATTGGCTACTGAAATAACACGTCATTTCACCAAAGGTTTGGACGAAAATTCTCGAAGTTCAGATTTCAAATCGCTCTAGCACAAAAACCACTGGTCTGACCGAGCTGAGAAATGGAAATATGAGATCTCAGCCACAGATTCCTCACCAGTGGAACAGTCTGCATTCCGCTCGGCGTGGGGGTCAAATTGGATCAAGGGGGCCCTCGTAACCAATGGGGGCCCGCGCCAAGGGCGGATCCAAGATTCCGCCAAGGCCGAGGGGAAGTGGAGGCAAATGGTCAGCGCGGGACCCCCATTTTTGTTTTTCATGTATGAAGAAGCGTTGATACGTCTGGGTCCAAGGGGAAATATTTGATGCAATTTTGCTTTTTTGCCATGTGAAAGAACCGAAAAAATTCAAGCGTATCACCGCGTTTAAGAAGATTCTGCGTTTTGTTCCAGTTCAAAGTGACCGAAATATGGCAAACAATGCGAGATTTCAGGCGGTTCCGTCCCTCCATCCATCTGAAACGTCGTGTCTATAACTAGTCCAGGAGCCCGTCTGCCCTCGCCTCATAATTTCTGGGGACTTTTTGTCAGTTTAGGTTAGGCTTCCTCTTGCAGTTACAAGGGCACTTTGGGCGCCGAATGACCCTGCAGTCGGTGCGCCCCTAAGCCCCAATAACCAACCAACCAACCTACAAGGGCACTTTTGGTGCTCTCAGGCCGTCTGCCGTTCCAGGACCCTCTGGTGGTCTCCAGTTCCCTTTACAGTTTCACGTGCCCACCGAAATGTCTCAGGGGCTTCTTTGACAGTTTTTAGGGACACCTCGGACAACTTCATGGACCCATCTGGCAGTTTTAGGGGCGCTTAAGCCATCTCGGTTTCCCTCCTGTCGTTTCTGGGACATTTTTGCCGTCTGAGGAGCCCCTCAGGCACAAACAAAGGCCCTCTATAAGTCCCTCTCTGCCGTGACAGAGGTGCCTCGAGCAATCCTCTAGGTCCTTTGACCGTTTCAGGAGCTGTCTGAGCGTCTCCATGTTTAGTAGTTTCAGGGGCCCACCTGGTCGTTTCAGGGCCCCCTATTGCTAGAGACCTTTAGTTAGCAGTCTCAAAGGTCCCTCTCTAGCAGTCTCAGTGGACCCCATCCTAGGTGCCCCTCTTATCGTTTCTTGGGAACATTTTTGCCGTCCCGAGGGCCTCTGGCAGTTGCAAAAGATTTTTTGACAATTTCAGGGCCCTCGTGCAGTGTCATGGGCCCTCTTAATGTCTCTGGTGGTTCCTATGGCTGTAGGAGGTGTCTTCCTCTGTTACAAGGAATATGCCTGACAGTCTTTTAGGGCCCCTCTAACCGTAAGAAGGGGCCTTAGTTGGCGCTTCAGGGGCCTCACTGGCAGTCTCAGGGGGACCTTGCCTGTGCCAGGAGCCCGTCCTAACACACTCAGGAGCCCTCTAGCCGTCCAGCGTCCTCATACCGTCTTACAGGCCCTCTTATCGTCTTTGCCTCGCAGGGGCCCTCCGGTCTTTTTAGCGGTCTCAGCGGTCGTCTCATATGTACGGGCCCATCTTGCCTTCTCAGAAACCACGTGACTTGCCCGGGCCCCCTGACAACATCAAGAACCCCTGAGGTTTTCAAAGAGACCAGTGTAGCCATTTTTGGGGCCCCTCTCGAGGTTGAGGTCACCAATGAAATCCCGTTCAGAGGGTCCCTCTGGCTGGCCAGGGTCTCATTATGTCGTGCTAGGCATCCCCGTAAATTCTTTCCGTGTCAGGGGCCTCTCCGGCATTTTTAACGATCTCATGAAACCCTTGCCACATTGGGGCCCCCTTGCGATCCCAGGGGCCCTTGGAAAGTTCCAGGGGCCCTTCTATCCATCTTAAGGGACATCTTCCCATCCCAGGGTCTTATTAACACCTCCCGGAGGCCCTCTGAATACATCAAGAACTTTCAGCTTTTCACACAGGCCCGTGAAACCCATTCGGGGACCCTATGACATGCCAGGAGTCCCCTAGGGACTCAGTCCTTATCTTGGCTATCTCAGGGGCCCCATGGCTCGTCTGGCGATCTCAGGGGCATTCTGCCGTGTTGAGGCCCTGTTGTGGTCTCAAGGACCCCTTAAGAGCCTCAGGGGCCCTTTATGTGCCTCAGAGATTATCAAACCTTCCCGGAGGCCCCTGACTGCATCAGGAGCCCGTCAGGTTCTTACAGAGACTCCGTGAAGCTCATACAGGGCCCCTTCGAGGCCCCTTGTAAGTCCGACAGGGGTCCCTTCTCAGGCCTCAGGGGGGGGGGCGATCGCTTCCATCGCTTCCCCCCCCCCGCTTGGATCCGCGCCCGGCCGTCGTGATCAGTGGGGCCCCGTGTGCTTAAAATTACTGTCGGCTTGTAACGGGACTCCGCTGGAGTGTAAAGGAGCCCTGCGTTCCTTTAAAGACGGTCGGCAGGGTCGGCAGGGGCATCTTTACAGGCAAGGAGGCGCCACTGAATGAGCGAACGTAAAAGCACTACATGTCTGTAAAGGGTCCCTATCCGCCCATGAAGGGTCTCTGTCGGCCTCTGGAGGCAGGGTCAGGGGCCTTCTTCCAGACCGAAAGAAAGTTCCTTCAGAGGTTGGCAGGGACCCTTTATGGGAGGATAGCGCGCCCTCCCCAGATAAGCGGTGAACTCCCCTGCAAACTAGCAGGGGACCCTAAACGCTCATTCAGACCTCGGGCCTCTCTTCAAAGCACACAAAGCGTTCTTGTATTTTCGGAGTACGTTTTTTAGATTTGTAAGCCTTCTCGAATGCTTAAAACATTCTTATATTTCTTTAATTGTCTGTTTCGGACAGTGAAAGCCTTCCTGTGGGCGCCTCATAATATCCGAAGAACTGGGTCTTTCGGTACCAGGGCGGCCCGCTCGGCCGCCAGGAAAGCCCGCTTGGCCTCCAGAGGGAGGAGGAGTGGCATGGCCCGTTTGGCCCTTCCCTTGGCTACGCCATTGTTACTCACCCCACCGAATTTTATCAAAGTCTGAGACTATGGTGTGTTAATTTTGGTAGGTGGTTGGTGGATTTGTCGTGGAATGGAAGGCCCCGTATATGCCCGCAGCAGTGACAGTCATTTATCCGCCCTTGACATGGGAGAGAGCGTTCCGCCTGGGACGATGGAAGTGAGTGTATTCTGATTGTTTTCGTTTCACGGGTCAAAGTTCATACCCAGTTTGCTCCAGCTTTTTGCAGCAGATAGAGACAGAACGCTGAGAGTGATGATTTCATTTCTTTTATATGTAGTATATAAGACAGACAGCCGTATATAAGACAATCTGGCGCTACACGTGCTGTGCCGATGGTGTCTGTAGGGCCACGAGCCGCCACTTCTGCGAATCGGTCGTGACGCTTGTCTACGGAACATCGCAGGCTCTCTGAGTGCACGCACTTTGAAAATCTTGGGAGAGCTGCGCACTCCAGAAATATTTAAATCCATCGCGACTGAAAGCTTGCGAAGCACGCAGAACAATATGTCGAAGTCTGACCTCTTGTGGCGGAGATCAGCGCCAGAGCTGTAACAAACTGCCAATGGGAGCCAGGAGGTTCTGGGCGTGCCCATCGTTGTATGAAGCACAGCAGCAAGTCATACGAAACAGACTCGAAAAAACGGTTTAGGTGATTTTGTTGTTCAGATCACTTCTGATGGCCGACTCAGCGCCGCAGTTTCCGAAGCGCTGACACCGTAAAGTGAAAACGGCCGGAAAACGAGCGCATTCCCTGGCTGGAAAATGAACACGAAACTTAAGATATACAAAAGAATGCTTGAAGCGATCTGAAAATGCTGCTGGTGTGTTTCAAGCTCCAGGCTTTTTCGTTGGCGGCTAAAGAAGTTGAGTATTATTGGATTAATTTGATGCGTCATATCACGTCATATTTCCAAGAGACAGATTTGCTAATTCACAGCCAGAAAACCGAACTTATATTTAAAACAAATGCAAAGAAATATTTGATACGGCAGACACTGAAATCCAGTCAACAAAACAAACTAGCGAGGAAATTTGGTGCAAGTTTACATTACTTGTCAGATTCTTGCATGACAAGAGTATCTCATGTAGGGATGCAGCAAATATTTCGACATGGAGGGGGCCAGGACAAACCTTACCCTCCTCAAAAGTGCCAACTCCATTTGTGACCATTTTGTTTTGGTTCTGGAGATTTTCATTCCTTTTCCTTTTTTGGCTTGCAAAAGAAAGTTGATTTTTTCACCCCAAGGTAGGCTATGGTCCCCTTGGCCCCCAATCTTATGATACGCGATTTGTAAAAAAATACTGATTTTCATTGATGCAAATCGATACAGTCTAGGATCATTTCACACAAGTGGGTAAAACATAACAGAAAAGACCAAAAATCCTTAACTATATCGCAGTCCCATTTGCATCAGTGCGATTCTCTTCAATCTAGGGCCCCTCATATATTCCTTTGGTCCCATTGGCCCTTCGTTCTCATTATAGGCATTTTGCGAAAAAGTTACCGATTTTTATCAATGCAGATCGACGCAGCGTAGGACCCCTTAATTAATTCGTCTTTTTGTCTTTTTATATTTTTACATTTATGCTTATATATCTTTGTAATTAATAATCCTCCATAATTAAACTGGTATACTGCACAGTACACAAATGTGGAAAATATGAGAGCAAAGACCTGAGGTCCTCAATTGTATCCCAGTCTCATTTGCATCAGTGCGATTCTGTTCAGTCTAGTGTCCCTCATATATTTCGACCTTTCACAGATAAGTACGTCCACTGCAAATGCCTATAAACTGAAAAGAACAAGAATATGACTGCTACGTAGCCCCTGCGACGTTTCACTCAAATTATGTGCCAAGGAGTAGTCCGCGTGTGGTGTGGAGAATGTAGTTTTATCCGAATTTCCATCATATAACAAAGCATAAATATGTTTGCCTGCTTCCGTAATTATGCCAATGTCCGAGAGCCAAGGAAGAGCATTTTCACCCCATTTAGATTCGAATAGATGCAAAACCGAGCACGAACCAGCCAGCTCGAACCATCTAAATCTCCCTGGAATTGTGTTGTCACCCGGGGAATGGAAACGTCAGCTGTGCCCGTCGCCTAAGTTTTCGCCGTCAGCTGCGTCCGTCGTGGGAGGCATGGCGTTTAGGGCCTTTGGTTCGCAGCCCGCTCTCGGGCCGCCTAGAAAGGTGCTCTCCGAATTCAGAGAGCACATGGCATCGCTGTCTACTGGAGTACCAGGAGGCGTCAGCGAGCCACTAATGCTCTTTTCGTTTCCTAGTGATCTAGGCTGCCATTCCTCTGATAACGTCAATATCACTGCATTGACGACACTAAGCTTTTTTATTGTTCCTGCCAGGACTCTGACAGTCCTAGCGGGCTGAAGACGGTCATCGGTGATACTCTCTGGAGAATGGTGATGTGAGGTCTCGACAAGGATTTCGCAAGATGAATCCGTCTTAAATTAATTGTACCACTGCCGGGACACACACACGCGCGGGCCGCGCGTGCGAGCGCACGCACGCACAACACTTTACTCCACAACACTCCAACAATACACGAAGAGCCCTGTCGCTCTCCGTCATGTGTGAGAGTTTATCCTGGAGCTATCCGACCCAGTCAAAACTTTGAACATTTACAGTTGGCGCAGAAGAAAGTTGAACACGACTCCTTGGGACCAGCGTCGTTCAACATTGGTCAGTTAGGTCTGTATCGAGCAACATAAAAGACATCCTTCCTCAAAACGCGTCAATTCCGTGTTGAAAGCCAGGGATCTAACTTTCTCTTAAATGTGAGTTTCTCGACGGATTTAGAGCACATTTAGAGTTAGATTCTCGACAGATTTAGAGTTTTGACCGGCGACAGTTTTTCACCTATTTAAAAAAGAGACTATAGAAGATATTTGGTTTATTTCTATATATATATATATATATAATATAAAAAATTATTTTTAAAAAATTTTTTTTTTTTTTTTTTCTTTAAAAATTTTTTCTTTTTTTTTTTTTTTTTTAAATAAAAACCAAGAAACGGGGTTTTTATTTTTTTTTTTCTTTGTGGTTCAAAACCAAACACCTTTTCCCATAAAAAAATCTTTATGGGGCGGGGCGGCGCGAACGCAGAGGAAAGTTGAACATGACTCCTAGGGACCAGCGTCGTTCAACATTGGTCAATTAGGTCTGTATCGAGCAACATAAAAGACATTCTTCCTTAAAACTCATCAAACCCGTGTTGAAAGCCAGGGATCTAACTTCCTCTCAAATGTGAGTTTCTCGACGGGTTTAGAGCACATTTAGAGTTAGATTCTCGACAGATCTAGAGTTTTGACTGGCGACAGTTTTTTACCTTTTTAAAAAGCTATGGAAGGTATTTGGTTTATTTCTACATATGTATATGTATGTATAACATGTATAAATACATACGTACATGATATGTATCTACATATATGTACATATATCATTTGACGTAATACGTTTATGGCGTTAAATGGAACTGCTCATGATGGTGAAGAAATATGTAATTTAATGGCCGTGAGAGCGGTTCAAACTTCCAATTCCGTGGACGCAAAATGCTGAAGTAGATCGACAGATGTGCGTTGATATTTCAACTCCCCGTTTGAGGAGGGCCCCAAAGGCCCGGGGAAGGGCCATTGGATTCCTCTGGAGCATCTTCTATATTCATCTACAAGGCCCATTGAAGCACGCTGTGGGGCCCCCAATCTTTTGAGGGGCCATCACTGTTTTTAGAGAGTCCTGAAATTTTCGGTAGACGATTTTCTTAACTCGAAGAGGGAACATTTCTGCAACTTGACTTTGCATACTGAGTAGTACCACCGTGTGATAAAATTACAAAATGCTTCATCAGATCAGGGGCAGATCCAGGATGTCACCAAGCGGGGGAGGGAAATGGTCAGCGTAGACCACCGTAGGCCCCCTTCCGTCCTGACCCTCCCCCCTCGTTTTTTGTTCCTCAGATGTGAAAAAGTATGGATCGGCGCAGGTTCCAGGGAAGATATGTAATATAATTCTGCGTTTATTAACATATAAGGTTACAAAAAAAATCAAACACGTCACCTTATTCGCGACAAAAAAGTGCTTTGTTGCCGTACGGAGTGGCCGAAATATGAGAGAAACGGAGGGGTTTTTTGACGGCTGCGTGCTTCCCCCTATCTGAAGTCTCGTTTCCGTATCTGACAATTTTTAAGTGCTTGATCAGGAACGGCCCAGGAGCCCCTTGCCCGCTCGTAGTTTCCGGAAACGTTTTTGCTAGCTTAGGTAAGCTTAGGTTAGGTTCCCACTGGAAGTTACAGCGGCACTTTTAGTGGCTTCGGACCCTCTGCCATGTCAGGGCCCTCTAGTGGTTTCAGGTTCCTTTTACAATTTCACTTGTCCCTCGGGGCGTCTTAGGCGCTCCTTTGGCAGTTTCAGGGGTGCCTTGGACAGTTTCAGGGACCCATCTGCCTTCTCTTAGGCAAATGCCCGGACCCCTACGTATGCCAAAAATTTCAAGGGGATCCCAGGACCCCAAGGACCTCCCTGGCTACGTCTCTGATCCCTTTGTGCGTGCCACGGCATTCATAAAGTTGAAATGGACACTCACAGTACAGGTGGAGCACCCACAACCTTAAATGTTATCAACGATTTCCTCCAATATGGTTCAAAGAGGTGCACCAAAAATATTCTGGGAAGGAAGGGAGTAGGCGAAGGCAAATACATTACCAAAGGCGCGGCAAACCGGTCTGTTCCGCCCGTCACTATTCCGTGCAAAGATCATGCAGGAAGCTAGGAACTCTCACGGGCGAAAGGCCATCACACCTCACAAAAAAATATTATTTGAGAGGCCTCATTAATATTCGGGTCACGGAACTGAAGGCAAAATTTTGTATTTTAAGAACCAAAAATATTATTGCATTTAAGCAGCCATAATTGCTTTTAGAAAATACACACGTGCTCTCCACAGCTGTCAGGGGGCCCCTCCACAGGCCGTAAGGGAGCTTCTCCACAGAACGACAGGGGGCCCCTACAGGCCAGCAGGGGACCCTACAGGCCAGCAGGGACCCTACAGTTCGTCAGGGGTCCCCTACAGGCCGATAAGGGCCCCCGTATAAGCTTCATTCTATATGATATCATTTTTGTCTTCTGCTTGTCTGTCATTCTTGAAACACTTTTGGCGATATTTCTGTTTTTGAAAGAGTATTTTTCAAGCCTAAGTGGGGGCGGGCCCCTTGAAACAGTTCGGGAGGGACCCTAAGACCCCAAGGGCCTCTTGGCTCCGCCCATGCCCATCGCATACCCCTCCCCTTGGATCCGCCCCTGCATCATACTGAAATGTTATTTCAACAATGGGTCCCCAGGATAGCATCGTGGGCCCCACATCAGCAATAAGGAGGCTAAAATCCGCAATGGGTGGGGGCTGAAATCAACCTTGAAAAGGAACGTGCCCCTCAAAAGAAGAAAAAATGTTGCCCCTGTTGGAAGCTGAGACTCTCGCGTCCCCCCGCGCTGCTGGCGCCATCGACTTCCCATGCCGATGAACAGAACGTCAGAGTGGAAACAGCGATCAGCGTGACACCAGGATAATTTCCGGCAGCCGAAAACGTGACCTGTTCTCGGAATCCCAGACGCAGGCAGTTCAGGTTAACTTTTGGGAAACAGCCCGGATGCGTGACGTCAGTGAATTTACGCCACTCGTAGAGAGTTCAGCGGTCCGAAGTTTGTGAGACAAAGGACCGTGCGTAAACCTGACAGGGCAAGCCACTGCTCTCGAGCCGCTGTAGACAGCACCATCACTCAGACTCCCCCCTCCCCCACCGTGTCATGGGACTCGGAACGCCTGCGGGCTTCTGCCTGATTTACCTTGAAGTGAATTGTGTGTGATACCACCGGTATATTCGAGACAGCTGAATGTGCTGCTCCTCTGCCTTTCAAGGCAGTTCAACTGACTTTGTTCGTCCACATTTCTGTGGGCGAACAAATCGTCGTGATGCGCGATACCATGTGTTCAGGATGCCAGATGAATTTTGGCAAATGGATATAAAAGCCAAATGTGAAATGGAAGAACGGCCTTTGCTAAATCGGAAGAAAGCCATTATTTGCACGGCTGTTGTCGAAACGATGTATCTAAGCAACGAAGATTTTTTTAGATTTGTAGCCCATTTTGACAGGGGTCCTGGAACTGGGTCAGCTGCCCCCAGCTTTGAGCAACATTTAACATTAATCCTATGGCGACGCATGGAAAGAAACGAGGCAAAATCATGTTGCCTTCCCTCTCCATCGCCACAGAGGTTCCACCGCCATTGCATCCAGATGTCCTACATGCGATTGCGCTTTCACACTTCTGCGTGGTCAGGTGACATCCTTCTTGCGTCTTGTTCCTCCTTACTTCCTTCTCCCAAAAGTCGAGTTGCCCATCTTGAACAGATAGAAAAATGTGCGCTATGCGTTTTTTTTTTTTGCATTTTGGTGATACAATCGAATTACACGAATCCTGAACTTCATTAAGCTGTAAGACGCCTTGTAGGACGCATGACGAGCAAAGCCTGCTTTGTTGCTGCTTGCATCATTATTTTCACTTTGTGCATTTCGCCGTGGACAAGGATATTTGTCGATCTGTTGCAGTATTTTGCATCCAAAGAACTGTAAGTTGAAACATCACGCGCGCTCGTGATATAAATTGCTGCCATTACGGGATGGCTCAAAGACATGCGTGGAAAAATATGAGTGAAAACATTGCTCCCGAAATAGTTGTGTGGAGACACAGAGAAGACAAAGACACCCGCAGGCCAACGCTTTGCGAATGCGCCTGCATAAGATTAAAAGAACTGAACTATCTTCTGGTCAAAATTTCGTGACTGCGTGCCCAGTAATTCCGAAGTTATTATCCTCTAAACATTGTCATGGCCGGGCTGGATCAGGTCGCTGAGTTGTTTTTTTTTTTGCTAATTAAAGTAAGACTAACTCGGCCTTCGGCCTCGCTCCTAATAAGCCTGATCTATGCGTGAAATTGAAAAATGTGATCAGGCTGACCTTTGCTAGTCACGTAGCTTTCTCAGTCGACTGCATGTCGCTCGAGTGCTCCATACTAACGTTGCTCAGTTTGGGCGAGGCAAAATATTTTGAGTTCATTTGAACCTTGCGATATGCTTTTGCTCGAGCTTTGCTGATTAACAACACGGGGAATATTCTGGATTGAATTATGAACACGCCGACAAGAATGTTTGTCTATCCCTGCTTTCACTTGCACACAAGCCCAGAGGCACGACAACGCAGAACTTGTTACTAGTTTATCATGTCATCCGTGGTATATTAGTGGTTGGGAAACACCTGAAGTGCAAGAAAAAATATAAGTATAAAAGCAACTATAAATCTCACTAAACACGAAAAAATAAATTAGATACAAATAACATCCGGCAAAATAGCCGGCAGAGGCGCACGCACAGCAATAACAGAACCTGAAGGTTTATAAGGGTGATTGACTGTGAGTAGGCTGCGCTTTCACGGAGCTCAGCCGAGTAGCGCGGCTCGGATGTCGGGGTCAGCGGCCGATTTTGCTGAGAGATGGCTCAGATTAATCGTTGTGACTAAATCTGTAATTTTGCGTTCTTCAAAATACGAAAAAATCCATTGGCGGCGTCATGAACCAAAAAAATTGGTTTCGTTTCTTGAACCATATCTCTTAAGGTCAATGTGCATTCAGACACTTATCACTGGCATGTCTAGGGACTGTACAACTGGGGGTAACGTACATTGTATCCTTTTCGTACTTTAACGAATTTGTGCCGCCTAATAGGACCCGATGTGGACCAATGCGATCATTTCTGTACTTTGGAGCGCAAAAATATAAATTAGCTTACAATGGTGGTGCTAGGAGCGAAGAATCGGGAAGGGGTGCTTCGACCTTGATTTGTAATGCACGCGGAAATGTCGGTATCGGTGCACATGTTAGCGGGCCTAAAACGAGCTAAAAACAGTTATTGTGACCCAACATGCATTTTTATAGAAATAATCAATGGCGGTGCCAGTAATTTGAAATAGAGGGTAAAATGTTTTCTTATTGAGGATACATCACTTTTGTTACAAGGCTAAGTACGGTACAGAGGTGTCAAGAGCGGGTATGGACGCCGGAGAGGGTTTCCTGGATCCGCTCCTGGCGATATCAACCGTACGGCATAGTTTAAAAAAAACATATTCTTCACGTGAAGACGCAGACTAGTCCGAAGATGCCCTTAGAATCGCATTATGCGGTTGGTGACATGATATACTGCGTGCCCATTTTTGGCCAGTTGGGTCCGTCCCTGCTGCCTTATGTTCTCTTCATTCGAAAATAAACATAAAGGATGAATAAAGCGTAAAACGATATGTCTGTCCTTGATCTGACAATATCGAGTAGCTACGGTGCCGAAAGTACTATCTTGAGTACACCTTTTTCCTCCCCTGGATCCGCCACTGCGCCCATACAATGTGACAGATGTCATGAGATATGAAACCAGTAGGTGCTTTGCAGAAAATGATGACCTGATCCTCATGTCATCGAACAGAGCACGTCGAATGCTGTGCATGGAAAAGTGTCGAACAACGACTGAACATGCCTTCCAAAAACTCGCCCTGAGCCCACCTGTGATCGAGCTGGAAACTCAGATATTTCGCACTGCGAGCGGAAAAGAATGCCAAGAATAGTCACCGTGTTCCATGACCGTAATTCACACCGTTCAGAAAAGTGAAATACCTCAATGAAGCTTATTAAGCCCCCCACCCCTAGTCCGAAATATGGCTGGCGCTGTCACTGCTGAGCAGCGTTGCGAGTCGGTTGGTTTTTGCTGCCCGACGCACGGCCGTCGGTCGCGGCGGACCAGACATGCGGGACCAGTGATTGCCAGGAACTGCCTCACTACCAACGTTGACTGTCGTCGACGTGGCGGCCGCTTCTGAAAGCGTACTTGTGCGCCGCCACTGCTCCGCCCCCGCCGCCGCCGCCCATTTCGCCGACTCGCCAGCTGAGCTATTTACAGGGGTGACGCGGTCCTAGCCAGTCGCACATTTAGACAGAGCATGACGCAGGGTGAGACATCAGACACGTGTGAAAAGGATGGACTACGAGGAGACGGGAGAAACGGCCTTTCCTGTGATAACCACTCCATTACATGGCGTACCATCAGATTCAGAATCCGTGGCGCCTGACGTCGCCCAGCTCGGTCTAAATTGGATAGAGTTACGACGTTATGTCTGATGTTTTTTCCTCCACGTAAGCTGACAGAGCTCCACCGACGAAATGAACTCGGGTTCTGGAGCATTCCTTTTTCCTTCTTAATGTAATGCAATTTGTGGCGGCAGCAATGTCGGCGACGACGCACCCAAATGTCTCCGCTAGTCTTTAGCAGTCCCCATCCGGCGGCGCGTCATCATGGTCACTGGCTATCGTCCGCGATTGAAATAATTTTTGATCTGCTGGATTCCAAAGCAAACATATCTTGTCTGCTTATCGTCATTGCCGACTCGCCGTTGCTTTAGGCTCACCTCGACGTGCCTTACGTCCTACCCCCACGAGATGCCTGGGTCGTTATCATTTCCTGGGTGAAATCCACGTACCCGGAATCGATGCGCTGACTTGTCTGTCCAAACCGCAGTGCTATTTGAGGTTTTCCTCTTGGTGGTGCAGCAGACCTGCGCCATCGCGCATAGAGCAATCCCGGCATGCTACTGAGTATCCCGGGACTTCATGCCGTTCTATTTCTGCGTAGCCTTCCCTTCGGCTATTATTTTCCCCGCTCGCGGCCCGGAAATTAATCGGGACTTTCCTGACTGAATAAGGTAGCTGGCGCGGCTCATTGCACGCGTCGCATCGGCCAGCCGGACCCGCTCCAGACTGCCGCGCTATATTCGGATCAAATATTCTTGTCCGTGTCTGACCTACCGGCAATAGTCGCCAATCGTGTATGAGGCATTGCTGTACTGAGGAGTATTTTCGACAAGCCGTATCGCGGAAATTTATAACAAAAAAGCACGCATTTACGAAACCTTCAGGTTACTCATTCCACCTGATAACAGGCCTTTCCGTATGAAAGCGGAGCCTGCAAGTCTCAAACTCAACGCCCGACGGATTTAATCGATTGTTTTGTCCATTTTCGAACGATTCATGTCTATAGCCCCCGTTCTATATCTATGCCCTGTGCGTACGTCTAGATCAAAGCCTATGTATGCATTCACACGCCGTCTTAGTGAAACTATGCCTGCCCCTTTATTCAAACCGACCGATCAGTCCATAAGACGCCGCAGGACCGCACGGACGCCACGCATGTTGTCTCCATCTGCTCGCCGCTCCCCTTGCTGATCACCATTTTCATTCCTACCGCCGGTGTGGCTTCAGTGATCACTTTTACCTTTCATCCTGGCTCGGGACACTTGCCATACTTCGTACCAATCGACTGGAATTATGCACTCTTTAACGTTGTTACAATGTTTGGCGGCTTTCAGGCTTCTTGTGGATTATTTAGACGTAATTCTCCGTCATCACATCAAACAGTCAATGTGAAGGTTCATCGGAAAAAAGCACACGGTGATTTCACCGTGTTCACGAAGTTCAGTATGGAACCGCAATTTTCATTGATGGCTTATATCTTAATCCAATTCCGTGCTCCTGCCCGATACACACCATTCCGTGCTGGGTACGAGAGGGGGGCAGATTCTACCCCCCAGCTCGCACTTTCTGCAGGTACCAGAAAGTGCGATCTCGAAAACTATTGGTCCGATTCTCTTGTGGAATTGGCGTTCGATAGCTTGTAGCGAGATCTGCATTTACAAAAAAGCGATGAAACTTTCAAAAGTCGGAATAGGGGGTCACACTGAATGTATGAACAGGGATATACTTATACAGGCTTTCTGACCGTACTTTATCACCGGTTTTGTTCTTTTTCATGTCATTGTACCGAGAATTGACAGGTCTACCACATATGTTTGGAAAAGATCGTTTTTCAAAATTCATATGCGTACCTAGGGCAAACCAAATGTGATACACATTTTTGAGAGATATTCATTCATTCTACAACACATCTGTTGTCTGGCAAGATTATTTATTTTTGTATTATTTGTGTTCAGTTTCCATATATGTCACGTGCCATATTTCATACATACGACAAATGCCCATAGACGGATCCAGTTACCGGAAAGAATGAGATAACTTTCTATAGTTCGGACTATTGGTACGTGGTCATCATATTCAAACATATTGTGAATTCTATTTTGTATTGTGCCGAAAGTTTGCATTCTGCGATCATAAGCGCATCACATCTCTCAATGCAAGCAATGGGGTCATAGGCGTAACCAGGTCACATAAAAGGGGGTAATGCTTTGGAAAATGTGAAGTTCTTTTGTCATACCCTCTAAACCTGGTGAATTATGTGTGTTGAGAAAGCATTTACATATTACATATTACACATACATATTACAAGTGTTACATGCCATATCATGCACACATTGCAAGTGCTCATAGGCGTAGCCAGGTACCAGAAAAAGAGGGTCGATGACTGGGAGGTGATAGCTTTGTTTTGTTCCATCAGTCGAATCATAATTTCTCAGGAACAAGAAAAAATAAGATACCCCTTTACATTACCCTGAAGCCGCCTCTGATTTCTACTTATACTGAAATTTATGGCATTTGATCGTAATATATGTTAAACCAAGAAAACCAATCACACAGGTCCAAATATTTGTTATTTGGCCCAAAAACCAATGCCTGGAGACGTCCTTGTCAATATATATATATATATACATATATATATATATATATATATATATATGCATTTATATATAGACATATATCTGTGCATCTGTGTGAATTATATTCGTAAATTGGGATAAAGATAGGGCTTGCCGCTTACTTCGTTAAGCAACATTGATGAACAGTGAACTGCCCAGTTTCAAATAGTATCAGTTTCGAAACAGTTTGAATTTTATGATGTTTGTTTGTGATGGGCTTTTGGGCGAGAATTGTCCTAAATTACGGTAACGTGCTCCTTGCTAAACACTCCTGTACATGGCAGACCCCGTTTCTGAATGCACTTAACTTTATTTTACATCCCGCTTTGATGACATCGTCTTCGCGACTGTTTCTACGCCCGACAAAAAGGCTCAAACTTGGGAAAAATCCATTTTGTCCCCTTTCTTGCCCATGAACTTTATATTTAAACGCACATAGATGCTAAACGATGTGCTGTTCACTTTCTTTTGAGAGGATATCAATTTCGAGTTAATGACCCTAGGTGTCCAAGGCAGCCTTCTGAAACCAATACTACCTTGGCAGCGAAATGCGCTGAGCTTTTGACTTCGCGGATCCTAGGTTTTGAATCGCGCATGCGCTACTCATTTCATTTGGCCGGGACTTAAGCCAGTGACTGCTGCCAACATGAGTTTTTTTTCGCGATAAAGCCCCATTAGGACATGTAGGAGCTTACGAAATAATTCATTACAAATATACTTCAATAAAATGTCATGATTTTGTGCGTTGATATGGAGCACAATAGAAGGGGCTGCACGCGGGCGTGATTTTCACTGCAAAACGTCAAACGCCTCTATGCCATAATGAAGTGGAATCGATAAGGAGTTCGAGAATGAGTGCATCGTCTGCTTCCATGCGGCGCGGCACCCGACCCGTGGGTCGAAGCTTTTGGAGCTGCCGGTGCGAACTTAGAAAGACGGTACACGCAGCTACACCACAATGCTTTTTCGTAGTCGCTGCGACCTCTTGATCGCCAGCACCACACCCAATCCTGAAAAACGCCCAGAAACGGCCTTTCCACATTACCGTCATTTGCGCGTGGCACGTACCACGCGTACTCAAACGTTCCGTTTGCGGCGCGATTGCCCGTTCAATTGCCATTCCAAGTTGATGAGTTTTGAGGCGAACCGACCCCGTGGTTGCCGAGAAAACTCATCGGGAGCGAAATGATGTTTGGCACTATCTGCGTCCCCGTTTTACGCGTTATCCGTATGGAATAAAAATCAGCCTTGGAACGCGCGGCACGCGCCAACGACGGGCCGTAGCGCGACGAAAATTGGCGGATTTTCTGGCGGCGCGCGAGAGTTTTCGAACTGTGCGTGTCACGTGCCGATCTGTCCATCCGTTTGAACCCCGGACCGGAGCAAAGATTTGACGACAGACAGTCAAACAGACAGTCAGACAGAAAGATAGATAGACAGAAACACGCATGTTATTCATATAGTATACAGATATCCATATCAAACGTTACCTTTATTTTATTCATAAAATGGGACATAAATTTTTAGGAATGAGGAAATATTAACACCTCTTTTACATGCCCTTGGATCCGCCATTAACCAGCATTAAAAAAACATTGCAAATATTTTGTTGCAAATATTTACGAATATTTGTACTGTCCGCGACATGATAAAGGACGTTAAAATACTACATGATCAAGTCGAACTGCGGTATCTCCAGAAAGCACGATATTCATCAAACATGATTTCCAAAAATGTGTCCTGAAACCGCCTCTGGAGGAGGCAGACTTTTGAAATTTAGTCACAACATGTCAAGAACATATTTAGAAAAGCCGCCAATTTCGTGAAACAATTCCCAAAATACTGCGAATGGCGTGCAAAAAACCGGAAGGATGGTGGTTGAATCTGCCCCCCCCCCCAGAAAGAAATAGGGTTAAGGGTAATTTGTTAATCCCGCTGCATTTATGTACATGTGCACTCTTTTCTTTGCTATTGCCGGGGTCCACGCGTGCTTCCAACCCTTTTACCAGACGAGCACGTCATACCCCTTTGCTTCATGCCGGAAAATCTCGAAGCGTCTTGTCCTCGGAAAAGAAAACAAAACTTTACACCCTCTTTTCCCCTTTTACGGAGAGTTGTCATAATGCAAGGAGGGTCGGTTGGCATTGCTTCTAGGTGTCTCGT
The DNA here is from genome assembly GCA_030062745.1 of Capitulum mitella. Classification (NCBI taxonomy): domain Eukaryota; kingdom Metazoa; phylum Arthropoda; class Thecostraca; order Pollicipedomorpha; family Pollicipedidae; genus Capitulum; species Capitulum mitella. The sequence goes on along the minus strand of CP099850.1, from coordinate 23,262,964 downwards.
TCAAGACCCCATCATGCCAGAGGTACCTGTACCAGTCTGGCAAGCCTGCTTCTTGATATGCCGATTCCAGACCGGCCAAATTCAGCGCTCGGTCGCACCGGGCGATGTGGGTATGGGGCAGTTGGTAAGGGTCATTGGGTTTGATTTCGGGGTTTTTAGAAACAGGAGGAGCTTTTTTTTTTTCCCCCCAAAATTCCTCCCTTTCCTCCCCCCTTAAACACATGCACATCATTTATGCCGCACTATATTACAAAGTCCAATCGTGTGCACACTTAGCTATGAAAGCAGCATAAGAACTATAACACCTAATCTACCATTACTACGTATGGCTCTCGGACGTGTAAAAAAAAATAATAAAAAACTCCTAGAATGACGCTGCCTTGGTGGGACGCACGACCGGCACATGATTTTGATGAAAGCCGTCGAAAGGGTACAGACTGCAGGTGCTAAAATGCGTCCCATCCCACGCCACCGCTCTGCAGCGACACTGGCTGATGACGTGGTGCCAATGGCCGCCTCCCACTGATGGCAAGATAGAGTGCCGATAACCGCCTCCCGCCGATGCCGGGACCAGGGTGGCGATGACTGCTTCCGGTCGACGGCCGGGCCAGAGTGTCGGCGGGCGCCTCCCGTGGGGGTCAGCGAGCGCCCCCTCTCTTGCAGCCTCCGAGTCCCAGCTGCCTTCCGTCCGCTGCTAGACTAGACCAGTCAGGTCCAGCACAGGAAAACCATGTGCTACAGTTTCCCTGTATGAGACCTGACAGTTCTCTCCTGTCAGTGTGAAATCAATTATGCTTTTTGCATGCGGATGGAATTGTTGGTCTTGAAAGCGTCGGTATGTCGCTTCGCGGGGCACTGCATGTTTACCTGACGATGGAGAAAGAACCTCCGAAACATAATTTTCAATACATGCTTCTGAACTTAACATTTGCACCATGCATAACGAACATTGGAAGCCCATTTATAACCTAGCTCTGGAAACCAAAAGTCTGATCAGAGATGTGTCAAAATGAGAAGAAGCTGGTACGAACACACTGCCATGATCTTCAGTTAACAATGTGTGTATATTATATATATATATATATATATATATTATATGCATATATATCATGTCATATAATGGGAAACCTGTGTTTGCTTCCACATCATTCCGATTGGCCCAAATTCTTATTCACATTCCATAACCGTTGCTGTCTATCCAGAGCATTTCTGTTGTCTGGGTGCATATTCAGCTGTCTATGTACCGTGGTGCGTTTGACATTTTATAACTCACCACCTTCCCAGTTTGGCAGCACCGGTAGGCATAACCGCACGCATGGTCAGCCCGTCCCCAGTTGTGGACGGAGTCTAGCTTGGAATCTACGATATCCTACCTCTGTCGTCTTTATCCGGCGTGTTGAGTCACCATGGAACTTTCAAACGTTTTGTGTGTACGGGAACCCTTATTTGCCTTCTTATTTTGAACAATGTATTTTTCATTTCTTATCACTATCTATTTTATCATTATCCTTTGTTTTATATATTTACTATTATTGTTATTATATTTCAGTTTTTAATTAAGTAATGTTTTTTATTTTCTTTTAATTAATAAAAAATATATTTTTATTATTGTTTACTTTTATTAAAATCTTATTTTTTCAAAAGTCGACAAAAACGCTGAAATGGCGAAGCGCTTAGTTTCATCAGCATGGAGTTATAATTGCTGAAGTTGTCGGAAAAAATAGGACACGCAGGGCTTGACATCGACAGTAATGCGAACTAACTGAAAAGGAAAAGAACAAAAACACTCAATGGCAGCTAGTGTCTGTTTAAAAGTGTTTTGAAACAAGAGAGCGACATTTTTTACATCAGTGGAGAAAAGCTTAACCCTCGCCGGACCGGCCTTTGGATCCCGTGGTGCGTTGGCCATGTTATAATCCGCCACCTCCCCAGGTAGGCAACACCGGTAGGGATTAACCTTTGCCTTCACCGGTACAGAAGACGTAAAAAGATCGTTAGAAAGACTTTGGCGAAAGTAAAAGAAAGCACCCAGATTTAATGCAGCTGGGTCAATATTGAGATCCCCAGAGGTCATCTTAGGTCAAACCACCTGTTGGCGCTTTTAGAGGAAAACTGTAAAATCTAGTCGTTCACGTGATTCTGAAGAGGCCAGACTGAAAAGGCCTCATTTACTTATCTGGTGCAGTAAAAGAGCACCTCATTTCACATTTCGCCGTTTCAAGCGAAACTGAAAAAGAAGGATTTTTTTTTGTAAATGTAGGGGTCGCACTTTTCCTCCGAGCAAAAGGCTGTATTTGGGATGAATCATGCCGAAAATGTGTCTAGAATGCATATCAAGTCTTCAGCCATCATACTGATGTGAAAAAGGTCAAGTTAGATCGAAATTTAGACGCAGATAAGTCAGGAGTTTCTAGTGTCTGTCGTATCATCTGCCGCATTGCCGTTGATCAGGCACGACGCAACATCGGTTCATGCAATAGCCCTCTGACATCATAAAACCCATGCCCAAAATCAGTTTCTGCATGCAAGTCTCATAGACACTGAACGGCGGACGCGGATGCAATGTTTGTCTTAAACTAATATTTGACGGATAGCTCTTCAACGACAGCCAGGGTTTTTATTTTGGCGACCAAAAATAGGACAACTGGAACAGTTAGCACTGGACATAGAGTACGCATGGGTGTGGTTCTTATCAGCTGTGGCTAACAAAAGTATGTACGCATTGAAAACAAGCAGCATTTTTCAAAATATCGAATTACGTCAGCCTAGGCTAAATGGGACCAGGTCAGTCTTGGAAAGTAAGTTCTTGCCATATATTAGCGCTTCTAAAGCGCATATGGATACCGATGAAGATTTAAAGACCGTAATCAGATTAACTTATCTGATCGGCCGTCGGTCTGAAATTTCGTTATAAAACGTGATCTGACCAGGTCACAGTCAAAAGGCACACTTACATGCCCAAATGATGTGAAAAGCGCCAGAGAGTATATTCAAAGCTCAAAACTGCCGAACTAGATCCACAGTCTCAACTGATTGCATATAAAAGGCCGGAAGTTTAGCTAATCTAAGGTCACTGATCTATACCTTTCCGAAGAAAAAAAACGAAATAGCAGCATTGTTGCACTGTCGTGGTTTATCAATGTACCAAATTTCAAGTTAATTGAAACATCCCACTTTGGAACATGGTCTTACTTGACCTCTCAGTGCCTTGAGGTGACTGCAAGTTGGAAAGTTAACAAAATGTATAAAAAGGACGTATGAATAAGCGTCCCAAGTTTCATGTATCTATCTGCACCTTTCCATTTTCTGACCATCTTCAGAATATCCGGTGGGGGTTCCCATGCCAGCCCGCTCCTCCACCGGACGGACAAAAGTTAACCAAATACTCAAGTCGTAAAATACAGTTGGGAAATGTGCAGTGCGTCTAGTGCCAGCATCGCTGTGTGTAAGTAAAGCAAACCGTAAAGCAGACCGTAAAGCAACCTGCAGGTCGCCTAGTTCAGCTGCGAAATGTCTTTAACGCTCGCAGTTCTCAGAAAAGTGGAAGAACTGATTCGGAAACGGCGCCGTCGCCACAGTGCCGAGGCCGAGCCCAGACGGCGCCGGCCGCGGAATAGCACCCCTAACTCTGGACCGGCCGGGCGCCGGCGAGGCCCGGCTGCGATTCCGCCCTTTCGGCCGCCGTCACGTCCATTCCGGCGCCAATCCATCCCGCCGGCTGCGGGCCGCGCCGTCGCTGCGTCGCCGCCGACGACCCGGCGCCGCGCGTCGCCGGCGACGGCAGTGGAGCGGCGTCGGAGGCGGCGAGAGCCCGTCGCGCGGTGGCGTCCGGACGGCGGCCTGGTCTCCTGACGGCGACTGAGGTGGGTCGGCAGGCGGCGGGCTGTGTTGGTGGTGGGTTCTTCCGTCAGTCGTGACGACGTCAAGAATCGGGAGCCTAAATGTGGTTTCGCAGCATGTGTGTTGGCTGCGCTCGAATCTGAATTCCTCGGATGAACGGCGTCGGAGTGTACGCAGATGTGGCCCAAGGTTCGAAGATATATTCTGACACGGAAAACCGTGTTCACACTCACATCAGTGGCGCAGACAGGAACAATGAAACGGGGAGGGGGAGGACGATGTGCGGTGCATATGATGCCTTTGTTCGTTTGTTTGTTTGTTTATAAGCACGTCCATTGGTATTTTGCATCCTTTTGCAAGCCAATGATATCTACATGAATGTCAAATGGATAATTGCCGCCTTTTCCGCACCTTTGGACGCTGAAACTTAAAAAGCAGTGGTGTTGTAACCACCTAAGGCATTGGCGGGATGAGGAGCTATTGCTGTCAAACCAGTCATCACCATCAATGGTTGCCTGCCATTTTACAAACTGCGTTTAAAAGGTTCAACGGCGGCGTTGGCTGGTCCTGGCTCGGCGCGCTGGACGGTGTCACTGGTGGGCATCACGCCGGTGATGAATGGCGGGAGCGGTGCCAAGATTTAAGCGTTTTAACGCTTTTGCACCCATCCGGCTCATATCGGTGTCATGCTTTACGTATAGATTGAACCTTCTCTCTCTCTCTCTCTCACCAGTGCTGAACATCTGAGCCCGGAAGCCAGATATTACAGTGCGGTGCATTCCAAACAGTTCATCAGTGCATCCGACAGCGGCCGGTGGCGACCACCGTTTCCTTATATTAGATGTCAGAGAATGAGATAGGTGGGGATGACGACGGTGTGTTCTGTCCCGAATTAAGCAAGTTCTTGCTGGCGATATGAAGCCGCGATTATGGGAATGCGAGGCGACCGCGGACAGTTCAATAAGAAATATCCATTTTATTAGCGGACCAATCATGAAGTGGTGTGACATGCCGAAATATAAATGACACTCTTTGAAGGATAAATTCGTGCTTACCATACTAGAACGAAACGAAATCTTTCCACCGAAAAGCCCTGCTCGATAAAATCAACGGACTCCTAACTTTGAACATCAATCCAAGTCATGCTACTACAGATGTAATCAACGAGCGCACGGTTTGAAAACGTCTCAAGTGTGCTTGTTTGGCGGAAATATAGCGATGCTTCATGTCATGAGCATGACCAACGACCAACATAACTAACGACTTCCGTGTTCTTCCGTAGACGCCGTATATGTGTACATCTGCATAACTGATGCATATGTACATGTATATCTGCTTGCCTCCTTAGATACACATACACGATTAGAGAAATGAAATGAAGACTAGAATTATTCGCATGTTTGGTCGAAAAATGCAGATTTTTGCACATGCTCGAATGCAGGGTTTAACCCGATACCGCCTAGGGGAAAAAGCAACTCCCCATATCTTAGGAAATAAAAGTCCTATTTACGTGATTCCATCGGCAGTCGATGGGACGTATCTTTCTTATCTCAGTTGAAATGTGACCTCTTTTGTTGACCTGTGACGCGACAGGTCACGGAAATGCCAGAATCTACGGCCGAAAAATGTGCGATGCCTTTGATACGATCTAGCAAGTGTATAAGTTGAACAGCAACTTCGAAAATGATATCAAATAAAATATCAATATTGGGCGCATCTAGTGTAACGTCATAAGTCAGTGAAAGCTACCTTGGAGAAGCCTGGAAGCCTTAAAAACTTTTTCTTGTGAAGCTATGGCCAGATGTATGGCAGTGATTACTGGCAAGAGTGGCAGGAGTACGCTAGCAATGCCATCGTACTCCTGGCCGCTCTTTCTCTCTCCGACTCGGCTCCCCTCTCTCCTTTTGCTGTTCTAATTTAGATCCCACGCACATCGCATCACCGAACCTTTACGTTTCAGATACTAATAGTCCGGCAACCGGAAGCAGCTCGGCGCCGCCCGCCAGCGTCCAACGGCAGCCGACCCAGCTTACAAAGCTGGGCACGGCGGCCGTCTAATGTAAATCGCGTTATAGACAAGGCCGGTGATACCGCGGAGGATAGGAGGGGTCCGGCCCCCTTCTTATGTTGGTCCGGACCCCCCAATACTGGGCGATTTTAGCACCAGGCCTGTAGCGATGACTGAAAAGAAGCGGTCTGAAATTCTATGTGGATCCCTAGTAGTTTTCGGAAATTTCCAGCCACGGTCATAGACACTATGATATTTGTTTGATTGCTGAGGCTTTGATGTCTTTAGATGCCGATTAGACCATATATTTGTTTGATTGCTGGGGCTTTCATATCTTTAGATGCTGATTAGATCATAATGCTATGGCCGGAAAAGAACCTGATCTATTAATAGAATAGAATGATATATGATCTATGAAACGTGATCGATGAATATGTAGAATTATACTTGAGAGACAACTTTCCGAATTTTCAGGGGATTTAGGCCATCAACCTACAAGCTTTGTATAGTTAAAACTGCTAATAGAAACGACAAAGTATTTTCGTGAAGTGCTAACGCCATTCGATGTGCATTTTCTTATGCTTTTCCTGGATGAATGGCTACATTACTCAATAAAAGCTCACCGCGCGCCGGTCAACGCGCGCGGTTGCAGATCGTCAGACATCATGGCACTATTTTGTTCTAATTTCGTCAAAATGCAACCCACGTGGTGAGGTCACGATGTGTCCAACTGAATAGCTGATAGGTACTGAAAAGCTGAAAACGATGAAGATCTATGTGCTATACTACATGCATATATTTACATATATATATATATATATATATATATATATATATATATATATATATATATATATATTCATTAAAAACCAAGGAGTTATAAGCTTTAGTAAGTTTTCGGCTATTTCTTTCAATAGAGCGGGCAAGCTTTTTAGTGTCAAAAGGAGGTCCAAAGATAAGTTCTCCTATGGTGCTCACCCACTGTCTTCTTGTAGCGTTCCGGGCCCATGATCCATTTTCAAAACACTCAGTTCTTGCACGGTAAAACAGCATCGATATACTTGATTGAAATATCACTCTAAGCGCCTCGTGAAATTAACGATTCGTGCGATATACCTTACGTCATGATGCGTCAAACTGAGCAGCTGATATGTATCAGAAATTTGGTGGTCTCATCGTCCGTGGTGAACTAAGCCAATCTCGCATTTCATTCGGAGACCATGAAACGGTAAGACCTCATGGAGAGAGAGAGAGAGAGAGAGAGAGAGGGAGAGAGAGAACAATGTTCACTGCAGTTTCACGTAACCGTTTTGTAGTCTTCGAATGAAATGCGAAATCGGCCTCGCACATCGCTGCAGCAGAGCTGGAGAGGCGTCGTTTCTTCACCATGGTGCCGGCTGGTGCTGAGAATTTCCCGTCGCGAAGCTGAGCTCCAAGACGTATCCGACTGAAGATAGTTCAGTACCTGACCACTCTTACTTACTGAGCCGCGTAATCCACTATTAGTTGTAAAGAGGATGGAGCCGTATGTGACTGGTAGATGCGGTCTAGACGCACCAGTTAGGTGTGTAAGTACAGATTAGATGCGTCATATGTGTTACGCTTTTGGCATGGTTTAGATACTTCATGGGACCATGTCAAGTGCAAACGGCTTAGGCCTCGAGTGATCTCATCATTACCATAGGACCTTTTCAAAAAGGAACTATGTCTTCAGCAACTGTTTATCGTTTAGTGAAAGTGGTGACAACATTTTCTTTTTCGGTCATCCATGGATGTAGAACATGGTCAAATTTCGGTGTGAAAAAACAATTTTTTTCGAACCTCGAAATGTGGCATTAATAACGTATTTCCAGTACTTTATTTTCGAAAGCAAGAAAAATGCACGAATGCGCCAATATATTGGTATGGAATTCTATACCAATAACTTCCTTTGGTATGACGAAAAGCTCCATACCAAAGTTACGCCCCTGCATGCTTCTGATCTGAGTGACATGAAATAATTAAGATACAATGATTCAATTTTTGCGCGCCTATTCAGCATCTTAGGTCATTTCCATGGCAGATGTTTCCGGCACTCCCGTTCCTATTCATGTCGGGCAAACACCCTGCAGTAAAAGGCAGGTAGCGGAAAGAAACGTGATGCCACCGGAATCGGGGGAAAGGGACAGACATTGCCCACTGCCCAGGATTTAGAGGTGACCCCAACGTGCAGCATGCGTTGCCCTGTGGTTCGTCCATTGTACTTACCACTGGAGGGTCTCAGAGGCTGTGTTACCACTTTGGTGGGAGAGCATAATACCTTAGATTATAAATCCCCTGACAGGTGCACTGGGAGAACACAATGAAATCGTTTTGTAATGCAGCATACGGTTATCAATGTTGACGTCTTCCTACGCTTTACTGTTACCGATCCCTAAGGACAAGTGGGGATACTTAATTGCACTGGACGCATTGGAACTGTCTGCGATGCTCATTTTCACCCCAAAAAGGCACTGCGCTCATGTGAAGTTTGTGAAGACAATCACCAAAGTAAAATCCTCGAGAATTTTGGATGTGTTCCACATCCGCCTTTTTCTCCAGTGCCCCTTCGCCGAAAACTAATCATATGCCCAATTTTAGAGCAAGGTTTTAGTAGTCGCGTTTCCATAGCAATTGCCAAGTTCTGTCGAACTTCCCATGCGGGTGACCGGACGTCCGCCAATCAGAGCGCTCTTTACCGCTGACGTCACGGCCCTCCGCCGGAGCAAGCATCGACCGGCGCACATCGCAAGCAAATCCAACAAATCTCGCATGTACCAGACAGCCAAATACGTCGACCGTCAGTCGGCATTCACGGCGTCATGTATAGGCGCATTGCTTGGCTATTCACGTCGGATGCAGCGATGGCCAAAGTGATCTTGGTGATGATGAGGTCGCCGCGACGCACTGCGCAGCGTTTTTTCATCCGTATCTTTCGCCATCGGCAGCCTCGGCTAGATCGAGAAATGACGCAGAGATGGCCCGGAGACTCACGTTGGCTATGCCATGACTGAACTGAGCCCACTCTGGGCCGATGCATGCAAACCTGGTAATATCGGTTATATGCCTCTAGGGCTATGTAACCTGTAGGGCTTCGCGGTTTGGTGCATTGATTGGCGCGTCAGAACAAGATTGACGGCTGCAAGGATCCGCGCCAGTGCATGGCATGCATTCCTTCTGCGGGAACGCCCGTGTCTGACCCAAGGGAATGTTGCACCTTTGTTTGCTTCCCATAACGACAATGACTTGCCCAAAAATACATCCTCTTTAGATATATTTTCTGACTGGACTTTGTGGCAGACCACACGAAAACATCTTTGCTTTTAAGCCTCGTGAAAAGGGGCCCATGGTCGACAGCGACTCTTCTGACACATGCTTTTCGCCAAGAGTAGTGCGAAAAACATGCGTAAAGTTCGACAGCGGTTCCATCACCGAAGGCAGCATGGCTGTCACGCGAAACCCGGGCAAAAGTCATATTTTTCACTGCCGTTTTGTGATTTTGTGTTTGCCCTATGGATCTTAACGTATCACGTTTAAGCTTTTCTTTGTGATCAAACTCCGACTGCTGAAAAGGTCAAAATGGACATTTAGAGTGACATCCGATGAGAAACGTGCACAGTCATTATGGGTTCGTAGCGCCTAAATTTAATGCATAACTTTAGTGCATGATTTAGCATGCAGCATGACTTGCACAGTTTAACGACCCCAGTCAGACCGAAATCAGCCGTTCTGGAAAAGATGTATCACTTTGGCCAAATTTGTGCAATGATTACGTGATGGACCGATTTTGAGCTGAACCATTTTTGGACCATTTGGGAAGCCATGTCAATGACCAGGGTCCAGGCGGGATCCAGGAGAGGATGGGGACGATCCTCCAAGCCTGACTGGGTCCCGAAGTGACTGGTCCTGACTGACTGAAGTGAAAGGTCCTGACTGGGTCCCGAAGGGCCCCTTCACGGAAAAAGCAGAGTGAAGGGGCTTTTTCCGTGAAGGGGCCCTCCCAGACTCAAAAGAGGCCCCTGAGGGACCTCGCACAAGATTCTCGGGGTTTCTGTGAAAACCCGTCGGGGTCTTAATGTCGTCAGGGTAGCCTCTGGGAGAGAAAGACCACCCATGAGATGGAAATAAGGGCCCCTGAGACCACAACAGGGATCCAACACGGCAGAGTACCCCTGAGACCGCCAGAAGGGTCATAGGGCCCCTGAGACGGCCAAGATGAGGATTTAGTTCCCAGGACGGCATAGGGGTCCTTGGGGTGTCATAGGGGCCCGACTGGAGTTCACGGGCCCGTGTGAAAAGCTGAAGGTTCCAATGCAGTCAGAGTGATTCTCCGGGAGGGTTAAGCAGACTCTGGGAGGGCAAGATGGATAGAAGGGCCTCTGAAACTCTCCAAGGGCCGCCTCAAGAGGGTCCCAACACGCCAAAGGGTTCATGAGACCGCTAAAAGTGCCAGAGAGGCCTCGGGGACGTCAAGAACTTGAGTGGGTGCCTAGCACGGCCTAAGGATCCCGTGGCCAGCCAAAGGGGTCCACTGAACGGCATTCGCCGGTGACCATCTTAACCTCGAGAGTGGTCCCAAATGGGCTACAGAGGTCTTTTTGAGACCTTTGGAGGTTCTTGATGTAACCAGGGGGCCCCGGGGAAGTCAGGCGGGTTTTGTGACAGCAAGATAGGCCCCTACACGGCAGATTGCCCCTGATACTGCAAAAGATAGAAGGACCCCTGCGAGGCAAAGACGATAAGAGGACCTCTGGGATGGCATGGGGGCCCTGGACGACCAGAGGGCCGCCCCGAGTGTGTTTGGCGGTCTCCTGGCATGGAAAAGGTCCCCTGAGATTGTCAGTGAGGCCCCTAAACCCCAACAAAGCCCCTGGTGTTAAAGGGGCCCTAAGACCGCCAGATATACGCTATGTGACAAAAGAAGTTCCCCGATACAACCACGAAGACCACCGGAGACGTTCAGAGGCCTAGCATGACTAGCAGAATAACATGACTAGCAGAAGTCAAAAAAGGGTGTTTGCCTCTTTTGTTAATTCACTTGTTAGAAAACTAATCCTCCTATTTTTGAAACCCTGTGAACGCCCATGAATTTTCTCAAAATTTCTGATTTGCGGACCCATTGTAAAAGCCCTATCCATAATTTCTCGATTCATGTCAGTTTCATCGAAATCGGTCCATAAACAACGGAGTTATAAGAAGTCCAAAAGTACCCCCATTTTGATATTTTTGCCCCCCTGTATCCACAAATTTCAAAATTTTGGAAATTTCTTTTTATAAAAATGTAGTTCACGTCACGGCAAATCGATTGCCGTTTGTTGCGATGAAATCAGACGAGTAGTTCTCGAGATCTCAGGGGGTGCCGAATCCGCCCCCCCCTGCCGGGAATCGACCATACCGTCTAGCCCTCCGGGAATAGGGTTAAACTGTCAAACGAGTACCTGAGACGTCCCGAGGGACACATAAAACTGTAAAAGGAAGCTGAGACCACTAGAAGGGCCTGACACGGCAGACGACCCGAGACCACCAAAGTGCCCTTGCAACTGCAAGAGGGTATCTAAACTAAGCTGGCAACAAAAATCTCAAGAAACTATCAGGAGAGAGGGACTCCTGGACCACATACGGACTCGACATTCCCAATAGAGGGAGGGACGCAGCCGCCTAAAATCCCTCCCTTTTGTCATATTTCGGCCGCTTGTACGGCGACAACACGTAAAATTTTGCTAAATTGCGTGACGAGCTTGAATTTTTTTCGGCTGCTTTGTATAAAAAAACTTTATATAAAAAAACTTTGTATAAAAAATTGCATCAAGTAGTTTTCTCTGGACTTGCGTGGATCCATCTTTTTTCGTATCTGAAACGAAAAAGGGGACGGGAGGGGGCCCGCGCTCACCATTTTCCTCCCCCAAACAAAATCCTGGATTCGCCCCTGGCAAGACTAGATCAACAGAGAAGCGTTTTTTTAAGTCAGACGTCTTATATTCGCCTAGAGCTTCGTACAGATATGCAAAACTTCTGCTAAAGGTTGACGGCTGTATGCTTCCCACAGGGGAAAAAAGGAATAGTGCGATAAACTGACTTATTTCTACTGAGGTAGCCGATCCTCCTCCCTCGGTCTTGTGAACGACTGGGTGCAAAATGTGTCCAGACGAAATCAGAGCATAAGTCCGTTTTTTTAAAAGTCATAAGTCCGTTCTGTGAGAACATTCCGAAAAAGGTAATTTCGTCTGTCGCAGTTTTTACGCAGTTAATGCGGACCCACTGGGGTAGGGGGACGTCACACACCGACACATTTTTCTCTCCCACTCATACGTTCCTGTAACCAGACGATGCAGCATCGTTCATTTGGTAATACCTCCTGTATCAATTTTGCACATTTTAGTAACGCAGTTATCAATGGCATCTGAGGTCATGGCGAAATAACATCATAAAGGCCATGATCTTTTATTATTTGTCTTCTTTTTCAGTTTACTTCACCTCCATTGATACACTGGTGCTGCGAAATAGCATTAGTATATATTATAGATCATATATATTATATATTATAATACATAGTATATATTATAGACCATATTTTGAAAATATAGCCGTGAATCAAATTTGATTTGGACAAAATTCCCAAAAACAGCTGTAATTTAAATTTTCGTCCTGATTCATGCATTGTAATCCTGATTTTGATCCGGACCAGCTACACCGTCAGTCTGATCCACTGCGATCAAATTACATTATTGGTGGGTACATACACACCGCCTGCAAAATAGCGCGACGTTCCTCGTCAGCAGCACTATTGTTAAAATTTCTCACTTCTTTAACCAACCAAGTGCGATTCCGTCGATATTTTGATATCCTTATATATTTTGCTGAGTATAAAGGAAATATACATATTTTTATGAATAAAAAGTGCAATGGAGATGTATTTCATATATTTTTATAATTCAGTTTCATGAATTTTCAGTCAATCCCTGATCAGAATCAACGGAGAGCTCGTGAAACAATGTCTGATTCCGTTCAGTTTCTCAAAAAATGGGTGTGAATCACATATGGTTCGGACCAGTTTTGAAAAAGCTTTCGTAAATCACATTTAATTCTGATCAAACAAAAAATAGCCGTGACTCAAAAGCTGGTCCGGATCAAGCCACTGTCGTCCGGATCCTGACCCGGCTCACCCAAGGGACGTCCAGCACAAGTCTGATTATATTATCGTGAGAGATCAATGCGGAACACTCATAAGCTCACACATCATCAAAGGCCGACTTACATAACTGCAGTTTAAGTTAAGTTAGGTACAAATGCATTTATTAAGCTCATGGCATTAGGAAAAAAACAAAAAGAAATTAATTTACCCATCTTTCGGCCACGGGGCTTCCTCAGGGATAGCTTTTTCGTTTAACCCTATTCCCGGAGGGCTAGACGGTATGATTGATTCCCGGCAGGGGGGGCGGATTCGGCCCCCCCTGAGATCTCGAGAACTACTTGTCCGATTTCATCGCAACAAACGGCAATCGATTTGCCGTGACGTGAACTACATTTTTATAAAACGAAATTTTCAAAATTTCGAAATTTGTGGATACAGGGGGGGGGCAAAAATGTCAAAATGGGGGGACTTTTGGACTTCTTATAACTCCGTTGTTTATGGACCGATTTCGATGAAATTAGCATGAATCGAGAGATTATGGATAGGGCTTTTACCATGGATCCACAAACCTGAAATTTTGAAAAAATTCATGGGCGTTCACTGGGTTTCAAAAATAGGAGGATTAGTTTCCTAACAACTGAATAAACAAAAGAGGCAAACACCCTTTTTTTGGCTTCTGCTAGTCATGTTATACTAAAGAAGTACAAATCGTATCACAATGTTTGTATAATGTTAGCATAGGCGGTGCCAGGGACATGAAAAAGAGAGAACTGTCATGGTCACACGTTCTTCAGATCAACTTGTGACCTTTGACCTTAAATGACCTCCAGTGACCTTGGGGTCACCTGGAATGATCTCGTGTGCACTTAATATTGTCTGTAAACGTTTTCAATCAATTGAATTCACTCTATTTCAAAAATTTCATTTTATGGCTATTGCGATATAAGGTACGCGCACTGACATTTTAGATCATAGCCCCGTGACCCGACCTGATATCAAGCTGAAACTTGGTACACAAGTAGATAGCACCCTTCTACGTCACATATATTCCGGGTTTGGCATTTGAAGAAACGGCGTCGAAGTTATAGCAAAAAAACAAATTTTGACTTTTGACCTTGACTTGACCTTGTAAAATGACCTCAGATAAGCAAAATTACATCTGCACATTGCCCAACTATTAAGCTATACATCCATAAAAGGTTTTAAGTTCTAGCTTTAAAACTCTGTTTTTGGCAGACATTTTCCTTTTACCCTCAACATGGCCAAAAATGGCATGAGGTGCCTCCCAAAAACGTTGCCTGACTCCGCCCCTGAGCAAAAAAGAATTTTGAAATTCTGTCACAGCGCGTAGAAAGAATAGCTAGGAAAAGTGATCAAGTTTTGTGAAGCTGCGTTAAAAAGCCTGGAATTGGCAAGCAAAAAACCCGATGGGGGCGGATTCCGCCCCCCCCCCCCTGCCGGGAATAGGGTTAAGGCAAAACACCGGCGTTCGAGCGTACATAAATTAGCCGTGTCCGTGCAGCAAACGCACATCGATCACGATGAAAGACCGCCATACAGCCATGCCATAATACACCGTAATCGTTATATACGGTGGTGTCTCACTGCTAGGTGCTACGGTGGCTGAACGATTCGTGCACTGATACGGTAAATTTCTGCATGCGTCAGTTTCGATGTGTTGTCTTTGGAAAAGAGTAAAGACCGTGATTGAAATAAAGAATGAATTAGTTTGCTCTCGTCTTTTCGACATGGCGAGCTTAACCTATCTATACTGTACTTATTGCGACAGCAATGCTTAGTTCAGCTCTACAGTACAGTAATTGCTGTTTTTCAAACATGCTGTCAACTTGTGCATTCAAAACAATTCACAGAAATCAGACCTGTGATGCTAACACGAGTATTTAAAGGTGTTTTGTAGGGTTTTATGGTGCTTATAGAATTTTCTGCCTCATGTTGGTTGGCAAGATCAAGATCAAGATTTTGCTTCACTCGTTGGTCGTGCCCTTGGTGGCACGTTAAATTGTCACCACAAAATTCAGGCGTTTCCCAGGACTGCGCAGTGGAGAGAAGAGCTCGGCGTCTATGCAACAAGCTCTATGCGAACTAGGCATGGATTCCGATTCCCAGCATTACTCTATTCTGCCACTCGGACTAATGTTGTAAGAAATAAGACATGTTAGACGTGCTTTAAAATGACATATATTTGACCTCTAGCAACAGCATGACCGAACTTGATCTTTATCGTTTCAGATAGACGTGTCCTGGTATCTTATGCGCAATTCTTTAACTTATTTCGGTTTCGGATTACAAGCAAGCTCAATTTGTAAGAAAGAAACGGTGTTTCCCAGATCGGTCAAGTATTGCCCTTTGGCGCGACCTTTGACCTGTCTTGTCTGTCTTGTGGTCAGCACATGGCATGCCCGCGGTTTTTGATTGATGCAAATCGATGACCGTTTGAATCAGCCAGATCGGTCCAACGGATGCGGAGCTGTTGACTAGGGAGTCTGACGTTCCACCCCGGTAAATGGGAGGTGACGACATGCCCTAGCAACAGCCCGAGTCATATCGTTTACTTCCATGTGACCCAAATCCACCTGATATGTCCTTAACCACGGCGGGACCCTGTTTGACTGCCTTTAGAAACGCAGTTAGGGTCAATGAACGTGTGCCTATTCTTCCCCGAAAATGCGAGTTCTCATACGCTCCTGAGACTGTAGAGTCCTTGAGAACCCGTAGCAACGAGGGGAATCCAGACGGACGTGAACAGACGGAATCATATTGGGTTTGTAGTCGAGGGTCCCGCGTATGCAGTCGTCCTTACTCAAGAAAACGGCGCATTCGTCTCACACTACCAGCTCCGCCGTTATTACTCGACGCTTCACTGGCAATATCGCTCCCGCGGATCGCTCAATGACCCATAAATTTCAAAGCTCTCTTTGAAGCTCTGCACGGCAGAGTGGAAATGTCTGCCTGAGCGTCACCATTACTCACTCATACGCGTCAAGCGACATAGCAGCAGGACGCCGATATTACCTACAGATATGACATGCGCGAAGCGAACAGGCTTACTAACAACGAAGCCGTAGCACTCATAAGCCTCCTTCGATTCCCATAAAAAATCGAATTGAGTCCCCTAAAAGATTCTGCAGAAACGCGTCTTGCAGGATGATAACTTTGCAACCACTGGACACCGAATCATGGAATTTCCACGAAAACATGCTCATTTCTAATGGTTTGGCACTCGCATCAACACTGCGTTGGCCTACCAGTTTTTTTTTGTCCATGCGGTTATTTCGGAAGTAATGTTTTCACGTTCTCAGTTTGTTTCTTATGCGTTTTTGAGCCGCTCAGTAAACTACATCTTCTATTGTTGGAGCGGTTGACTTTTAAATTTTAAGCTCTTTGACTGCAAAGATCTGAAATAGATCGACAAAAATGGATCTTTGTTGCCAGATGCATGAACTGGGGACAGATGTACCCAGCAATGTTTAAAGATATCATAATGGCATTAGAAGTGCTCTAGAGGAGTTATAAAATGCAACCACGATATGTGGTACATGAATGATTCGGTTTTCGAACTACTCGAAGCACAACCGTAGCATATTTAACCCTATTCCCGGCAGGGGGGGCGGAATCCGCCCCCACTCGGGTTTTTTGCTTGCCAATTCGAGGCTTTTTGACGCAGCTTCACGAAACTTGGCCACTTTTCCTAGCTATCCTTTCTACGCGCTGTGACAAAATTTCACAATTGTACTTTGCTCAGGAGCGGAGCCAGGCAACGTTTTTGGGAGGAACCTCAGGTCATTTTTGGCCATGTTGAGGGTAAAAGGAAAATGTCTGCCAAAAACAGAGTTTTTTAGACAGAATTTAAAACTTTATATGAATGTATAGTTTAATAGTTAGGAAATGTGCACACAAAAGTTTGTTTGTCTGAGGTCACTTTACAAGGTCAGGTCAAGGTCGAAAGTCTAAATTTGTTTTTTTACAATAATTTCGGCGACGTTTTTTCAAATGCCAAACCCAGAATATATAGGACGTAGAAAGGTACCCTCTACCTGTGTACCAAGTTTCAGTTTGATATCAGGTCGGGTCACGGAGCTATGACCTAAAATGTCAGTGCGCGTACCCTATATCGCAATAGCCATAAAATGAAATTTTTGGAATAGAGTGAATTCAGATGATTGAAAACGTTTACAGATAGTATCAAATGCACACGAGATCATTCCAGGTGACCCCAAGGTCACTGGAGGTCATTTAAGGTCAAAGGTCACAAGTTGATCTGAAGAACGTGTGACCATGACAGTTCCCCCTTTTTCATGTCCCTGGCACCTCCTATGCTAACATTATACAAACATTGCAATACGATTTGTACTTCTTTAGCATAGCATGACTAGCAGAAGCCAAAAAGTGCTTTTGCCTTTTTTTTGATTCAGTTGTTGGAAAATTAATTCTCCTATTTTTGAAACCCTGTGAACGCCCATGAATTTTCTCAAAATTTCAAATTTGTGGACCCATGGTAAAAACCCTATTTATAATCTCTCGATTGATGCCAGTTTCATTGAAATCGGTCCATAAACGAAGGAGTTATAAGAGGTCCAAAAGTACCCCCATTTTAACATTTTTGCCCCCCTGTATCCACAAATTTCGAAATTTTGATAATTTCGTTTTATAAAAATGTAGTTCACGTCACGGCAAATCGATTGCCGTTTGTTGCGATGAAATCGGACAAGTAGTTCTCGAGATCTCAGGGGGGGGGGCCGAATCCGCCTCCCCCTGCCGGGAATCAACCATACCGTCTAGCCCTCCGGGAATAGGGTTAAGGAATGCTACACCAATGAAATTCGTTTTCTAGTACCTTGTCTAACGAAAACTTGAGATCACACGTTTCTGGGATTAATCTTTCTTTATCCCGCATCTTCAAGATGATTTCTCCCACGTCATGAAGACGATTTGCAGGGAAGCATAGTGTCATACTTCAAAGGCCTTCATTACCTAATAGAATAGTAATTACTGGGTACGCGAAGAAAAATCGTTAGATCACCATATCGTGATATCAGAAGTGCAGGTAAATATAGCTACTGCTGATCACAGATATGGAAGGATCAGAGGTGCCCTTATTTACCTGCATATATCTATGTCTCTGATTTTGAACGATTCGGACAAAACTGACGCGGTCTTTTAGTTTTTAGTTCAGCTTGCCTTAGTTTTCGGTGCCTTGTGGTTTCTTTCACCCTTTCCGTACCCATAACACAAGGACGCATTCCTGTATGGCGAGGGGGCTTATTCAGCTCCCCTCAGATCTCGAGAACTGCTTGTCCGATTTCATCACAACAGACATCAGTCGACTCGCCATGACGTAACCTAAAACTTTATAGGACGAAGGTTTGAAAATCTTGTAAGCGGTGGAAATAGGGAGGCCAGAGTGTGAGAACGGGGTATTCGTATCTGTTATAACTCCAACGCTTATGCATCGGTTTTGATCTAGTTTCCATGGATAGAGGGAAATCGTTGGAGATTTTCCCCTTGGCCCATAAGTTAAGAACTTTGAGAAAACTCATGCGCGCTCACAGGCCCTGGAAAATGCGAGAAATATTTGTTTTAAAAACTTAATTAACATAAAGTTCAACATCCTTTCTAGACTTTATTAGCCATTTTATAGTTAAGAAGCACAAAGGTTTGTATTATGGTAGCATAGGCGGCGCCAGGGGTATGAAAAAGGAGAAGCTGTTATGGTTGCATGTTCACCTGGTCAGCTTGCGACTTTTGACCTCAAATGAAGGTCCTAAAACCTAAAATGCAAGTATAGAACACTGTGCTGAGTCATCTGTGTTCCATATTTCGCATTTTGAGAATTAATGTCAGAAAACGTTCGCATAAAACCACATTTTGACTTTTGGCCTTGACCTGGCTTTCTGATGTCACATAAGGCCAGCAAAAATATTTCGCGAGTTTTCCCAGGTATTTACATAAACACCCATGGAAGTTTTAGGTCCTATCTAAGCCTTCACCAGGGGGGCCATTCAACCCCCGTGTTTTTAGGGATAACTTTTGCGTGGCTAGCCGGAGCTCTTTGCAGCCTTTGATAAAAAATATACTCGATATCATGTCAGATTACGGAGGTACGAAATCATAAAGAGGAACTCTTCCGGCAATGTTGAGATGAAATCGCGGATTATCGCAGTTTAAAGTGACACGAGGATGATAATAGTGGTTTAGGGCGCTCGATGATCGAAATGACCTATTGACACAAATGTTTAACCTTTTCAAGGTCATGCAAGGCACTGACATAATTTGGCCTCGGGCATTCTCGGATGGCCTTTTTAGATGTTTTTCAGACCTCTTTTTAGATCTTTTTCACTTTCTTTTTAAACCTCGCCTGGAGTCTGTGGTATCTTGAGGAGCTGACTTCAGATTTGGCTTCCACTTTACATACGCCATTCCCGCTGATTCATCATTGTTTCATTGCCGAAAGAGGGTTCTAGATTCCATGTCGTTGCAGCCAGTCACGGGGTTTGACCTGACCTGAACTGTGTCATTGACCAAAAGTAACAATGAATTGTTCCATCAGATCTGCAAGGCTTCAAGGAGTCCTCTGTTTTTTGTTCGGCCTCTAACTGGAAAACGTTTCACTCTACGGCCGTCCAAACGAAACGTTTCGTGATTCCCACTTGTTTCGGGTCATTGGCCCGAACTAGGGGAATACCGGTTGGGTGAAAACATTAGAACCGGATACCGTTGGCCTTCTCTCATAACAAGCAACATGTTCGCTTTGTTTCGCGACTCTAGCGCAATTATGGGCCAAACGCTGAGGGCGTCGAACCGATCCCCTCCCCACCTTATACCCTGCACAGTGGTAGGTGGGGAAACGTAACAAGTTTTCTGCATGGCTTGATAGTTTTACTGTTGGCGATCTCGTTTGTGCCAATATTGTTCTTTGTTCAGCACTTCTCTATTTTTAGGTTCTTTTTGCCAATATGTTCTTCATTCAGTCGTCATACACACAGAGCTCCCACCAGATTTGCGTTTGATTCTGATCCGGATCCGACCCGAATCAAGAATCACATGTTTTTTGGCTGAATTGCGTTTGATCCGGATCAGTTTTGAAAACGCCGCTGTGAATCACATTTGATTCGGATCAGAATTTGAAAAACGGTCTTGATTCAAACGCTGTTCTGGATCCAAGCACTGCCTGTGATGCTGATTTTTATCCAGATCGGCTGCATCGTTAATGTGATTCAGCGTGATCAAATTATACATGTAGAACAGGGTGATAAAATACCATGACAACATGCTCAAGAAGAATACCTCCAAGTAGTAATCCACCGAACCAAATTACATGAAAGAGGATGCCAAGTGAGCCAGATGATCAGCTCTCTTTCACAGCACCACAAGGCTCAAACTTCCACAGCCCAGCTGTTTGAAACATCCTAGTGCCAAGCTTACGCCACTAAGGAAACGTAAGATTAAAGGTCTTCGTGAACAATGTGGTCGTTTTTCGTAAAATAAACAATGAAATCTTCTTGGTACTTCTGGGTCGCGCGCGAACATCCATCAAACATCCACCACCATGTACTGCTTAGGTAGGTAGTAGGCGCCTAGCAGATACCCATGTTTGGGTACGTCGATAGAGACAGATGCCCATGGGCCACCCGCGCGATTCGTTAAACTATCATGTGGCTTACCTTGTATTAATCAGGAGCCATCATGTCCCTAGTTTAATCTATTTTTGGCCAAACAGCCCCTGGGCGCCTGCCTATATCGACTGCTGCGTCTAGCACAAAGAATAGGTAATTATTGCCGCTAGTGCGTCTTGATTGGAAAAATAATGGTGAATTAATATCAAGGAACAATCAGCATAAATCATCACAGTCATAAATCAGTAATCAGTAGTTCAAGTCACCATGTACGGACACCCAAAGCTATGGCTGCCGTCGTAATGTTCTGGTTTTAGATACATACTAATACTATGCCACATTGCTGCTTGTTATGTCAGTGAAGTACGTAGAAGGTAGAACCTATCTGACTGCATGCAGTATTCCGTAAATACGTTTATATACATGTATATGATATGTATACAGCCATCTTCCCTTTACATATAAAGTGTAACACAAATTGTATTATTTTTAAGCACTTTATAGATTTTGGTTCCATATCATATTGCGACAAATAGTAAAGGCACGTATATATATATATATATATATATATATATATATATATATATATATATACAATTCTTATAATAAATGCGATAACGCTGATATATAACTGACGTTTTGAACCAAAGGCAGATCAAAATCAGCGAAGAACTTGCGAATCAATGTTTGATCCGGATCAATTAAAAAAACTGGTGTGAATCACATAAAAGGTCAACCTACAAAAAAAAACTTTGACCGCCGATAACTTTTGGGGGTTGAACCGCACCCGCTTAAACCCGCAGGAGTTGTAACATGCGATAGAAGGCATAATTGCATCTTCCAGATTTTTCGGAAAATTCCAGGTTAGGGACCTGAAGTCAGGTCATTTTTAGCCCCTTTTGAGCCTTGTTCTAAATTGGAACGGATTTTTTTACCGCACTGTGATGTTTAGATATCACCAGCAACATCACTTTTCATATATGCTACCATTGTGTCACCAGAGCACGCATGGCCTTGGCTCAGTTCATGGCCCACCAATTTGAGAGTATGTTATAAACCCGATGTTCCTGCCCAGAAATAGTAGTTTACAGCTTTGTATGGTCAAAACATGTGCTGAATTAGAACTCATGGCCCAAAATAATCTTATCTTACACTGTAAGGTAAAACGAGGTTACTTAAGGTCATGCGAAGTCAGTGACCTTTTTTGACCTGAGCAGTGCACTAAAGATTGTGTTAAGGTTGTGGCCTTGAATGGGTGACTGCAATGCGTAAAAACGATGTCAACAATTAACTGTGAGGACAAGGTTTTACTAAAGGCAAATTCCAATATGGCCATGTGCACCTTACCGATTCCTTTCCACGGCAGACGCATCAAATCCCTTCGGAGACCGTTGGCTGATGGCCTCATATGACCTGTCTTGGTGTCCATTGACCCTTTCTGAACCTTGAAAAATATTCAGCTTGCCATGAAGACCCAGCGAAAACTTTAAAAAAATTTCGATTCCTGTCAATCAAAACTTTGACCTTAGCTGATCTCGGCTCACCTTCGGTTCAACCTGAAATGTACTTGGTTATCTATAATGTTCTTGAGCATCCCATCAGCACCCTTTCAAATGTTAATTAATAATATCCCCAATAAGAAGAAAAAGAGGACGCACATTTTCAAAATTTACCATTTTGGAACAATGACGTAACCTGACCTGACACACGCCGAAGGCCAAAAAGAGGTAACTTTACTTAGAAAAGGTTGTTTTAGAGTTATTAGCTATCGTGTAAAGCATAACTGTATGCAAAATATGGATAAGTTGCTGAGCTTTTAAGAAATAACGAAACCCTTAATTTTGGAATCCTTGGCTTCATTCCCTTAATGGTTTTAGTTATTTTCAGACATGCTACCGGTTCCGACTTCTACTCTTCGAATGGTTTCCATTCATGTAGGTTTCATTTTCCTCCGATGCATGGTTTGCGAGTTAAAGGGTGTTCAAACACCTCCGTGTACGAGGAAGGTGGACTGACCACTGGTACAGTCCGGGTTAAGATGTCGTCTAATATGTACCCGTTGTATCTTGCTGACGACTGGTTTTAAATTCTGAAGAAGAAACATCGAAGGCGATGCCATGCACTTTCCCAGATAAGACAGCTCTGGTTCCGTCCTGCGCGCTGCTCAGTCTTCTTATCAACAGCTACCACGCACGAAAGCACAAATTAACCTGAAGTTGGACCTAAACTTTAACTCGCCTGATGATCGTCAGCCAGATATAGACGGTCCGCGAGATGTCAGAGAGCTGGTTCGCCAGATGTCATCCGGGGACGGCCACCGAGGAGGGGGAGAGCGGGAGGGGGGGGGGGGCGGCCGGAAGAGATCGGACAGAAGTGATAGATCAGTGTAACCAGAGAAACTTGGCCAAGTCGGTCGGTAGGGCGTCATGACTGATTGCCTTGGGCTGCTGGAGACCTCATAAATATAAAATTGCTGTCCAGTAGACTCGCTTCGTCCCATGGTCTTTTGCTGATCAGAAGCGCTGGAAACGGACTCAGAGCGTGCGATAAAATTCATATCCAGTTGTAAATACGTCATGAAGTGCAATGCAATGGCCGGCGAACGCTATAGCATAATCCCAGAACGGTCGTTGCTCGATAATGAAGATCTGCAGAAATGTCGATAACAGTTTGTCAGTTATACGCAGAATTCCGAACGGACCTTGGTTTTGTTCTGAGGAAATCTGCTTTGAGGAACTCTTCTAGCTTACGCAATTGCGTGGTAATTTGTTTCTGAAAAGCGGTACGTTGAGGGCGAGCCAATCTTTCCGATCTTTTTTTTATTTTTGCTTATTGATGCACCGCCTGCCTCTTATGATCTCGCTCTTGACCAGCATAAAGACGTCAACGATCCCTTGATCATCGTGAACATCTGGCGAGGTTGATATTCGTATTCCAGGGCCGTCCTGACGTCCCCTGGACGAATGGATCTGCCCTGGCCCGTCCGAAGACAAGCATTGATCGTCTCAGCTAAGCACCTGTCCCGTATGACATTCCGTGCCACCACGAAACCAGCATCGATCAGGTCCTGAGACGACGGACGCTGCCTGTTTCAGCACGACCGCCTGCGTGCTGGAAAAGCCATTGTCACCGGCGAGAGCACAGGCGAACAACTATGACTTAAACTTCCCTGCTCTTTTTTTTTTGCTTTGACAGTTGTGGCCAGAAAAATAAACAATTCCATGCGTTATCAGTAATTTTGTGGTGCATTACAGCGCTTTCTCTAATGCGATTGGACTGTTCTGTAACAATAAGCCTTTTATAGAAGTCGAAAAAGTTAACCTGTCAAACGGGACGCTGATGCCCCTCCCCTCCGTACATGTCTTGGATATGTCCCACACGAACAGACGTAGCGTCCTGGAACCTTCAGTACCTTTTGTTATATCAGCTGTACACGGACAAAAATTCTAAAACAAGGTCATTTTAGGTCATTTCTTAATGGCGCCATAAAGACGACCATGTCTCGCGGTTCGGCGTCAAATTTACTTCAACGCCGTATTATCCGTGTCTTTACAATGTATGGTGACTGTGGCTTGCATTACATATGAGCGTGAGCTGAGAGTTTAATATTTTAATATGGAGCACATGTGACCTCATCCTGGATCATTCTGTATCAAATGTGCATTTTGCATTTTTAGTGTCCAGTGAGAAAACAGTTTAAAAAGGAACTAAGTAAAGCGATTTTTGGATGCGGCCAGATAGATTATCGAATTTTCTTACAACAGACTGTACGTACTGTGCGCAGCAATTTCTTGCAGCATAGCAGTATTTTTCTTAGTTCGGCCTTTTGTGGTTTTAAGCAGCTTTCAGCTTTGCGAAAAAAAGTAGTGGCGTTTGTTTGACGTTCTTGATGGCAAATGTGGAGAGATCAGTTTTTGCAATGCTGAGCAACATTTCGTGGAGATGCGCAATATGGAACAAACTGACTTTTAGGGTCATCCAGAACTGTCAGATCGAGGCCACTGCTGTGCTCGTATTATTCCGAGTTTGAGACTAAAAAAATGTTGTAATGCGGCGCACGCACGGTAATTTGGCCATGGCAAAGCTCATTTGGTCACAAGGTTCTTTGAAAGTGTCTTCTTAGAATCTCGGTGTAAAATGGGCCAGGGAACGTACATTGTGTGAAATGTTTTAATGGAGGTCAAATATGACCTAGCCTTCGGCCTTGACCTTTTGTGACCTACGGTCAGGTCGCACTTGGAATGTGTGGTTAAGCCGCCAGGGGCATATTATCACGCAAACTTTAGTCTCGGTCTGCTAATCATTGTGATTACGCGACTCCGTAGAAAATAATCGTTTTTGATGTTTGACTTGACCCGTGACGTCATCAGTGACCCATAAGATATATGTATATACGTATATGTGTGTGTCACAGGGCCGCAAGGTTCGGCGCTATTAATTGCCGTTTGAGTCAGTCGAATCAGACGTTTGGCTCTTGAAATAGACAGGGAGGGCACGTTAAACGCCTTCCCCCCCGTCAACAGAAGGGCGAAATACTCCAGCCAGTGCCGTTTAATAAATTGTTCTGTCGTAGGAATGACCCGTTACCACAGCATGATCTGTTGTTGTGAGTTGATGGTTACTGAAACAAACCTTAGTCTGTCTAAGCGTAAAAAAAAACACAGGAAACTAGAACAGCTGGAAGTGCCTGTTTTAGCTCCTTAGTTTTTTTACCACTTTTGTTAACAACCTGCCACCTGTCTTTACCCCGTCTCACTGAACTTCATTTTGATGTCAGACTGTTCTGGAAAGTGATAGTGGATGAAGATGCAACTGCTAGCTATTGCACTGCTAACCGACTTGCACACACTTGCTGCTTGATCCAATACTTGGGGTGTCAAGCTAATGCAGATAAGTGCAAAACACTGCATAACACTGCAGAAAATTTGCAGCACCGCAAAAGCGATGCAGAAAATATCACAGACCCCTGTGATAAGTGTCTTCTTTGCTGATGCAACGAAACTGGAACAGGAATTTGTTTTGCGTAATTCTGGCTCCTCTATTTATGGAAATTTGCTTTTTATGACCCTGTGAGCGCAGTTGTTTTAAAGGCGAATGGACTCTACGCGTTTTGATGAGATCGGTACAAACATGGCATGACAGGCATTTTAACTGTGGGTCTATAATCACTGCTTTCAACGCAAATACAAAATCTCATTTGAAACACTGACGTGTGTTCTGGGCCGGCGCCGCCAAGAGACATCTGACTAGTCTTGAGCGCTTTTAGTGCCAATTTCTGATGTGGTTGTCGTTCCGCACAGCTTCCCGGGCTCCTTCTCTGCAATACTCTGGCCTCCTCACCCACTTCAAAATCACTTCCCTGGGTTCCCGACGTTTACAGTATGACATCATGCTTCTCAGGAGCATTCTCACGACCGCTCTAACTCGCCCCTTCCCTTACGTTCATTTCACTTTTACGTGTCTGCACGGACCACCCGCAAGCCAGCTGTGCTTTACAAGCCGCGTTCGCGTCAAAATCGCATTGCGTAGATTTTCAATCCGTGTGCCGCAACGTGTTAACCCGTTTGAAACGCTGTGCTTGGAGCAGATATGTTGCAATGTGTTTTTAGAAGATATGTAACGTATATTAAAGCCAGACCTGTTGTCATGGTCATAAGTCAGTTTTAACTATGGTGATATTTGATTACATATATCTGTAACCAGGTACATTTCTTACTGTTTTTGACTTCGTCCATAATTAGTCATAGCGGTTGACAAATATGTGTTAATAAAAAATGAAGAAATAGTCCCGTGACGCATCAGCTGGGCTTGAGATCTGTAAAACTCCTCGTGCCGGTATTTCTAAAACATTATACGAGGTTTCACTGCTTTCAGCGTTACTCGTGCGTGATTTTGAAGCATGTCGACATCTGTCCAACTGACCTTTCTTTTTCATAGGATGATTGTTATTGCTGTGCTTTACTTCCATTGTCGGTTTTTGTTAGTACGTCATTTTCCTTGTGAGATTTGCCCGCGTAAGACCCATACATCTTCACTGTCCAGTTACTCAATTTCGTTGCATCTTGCGATGCTGTGTATCTTATCAGGCCCGCTTACTGAAAATGATAATATGAGCCGGTCATTTTACCTAGGACAGAATAGGTCATTGCCGTGGTAGGAGCTTTCACTGTGGACTTTCAAACCGGAAAAGACTGGACTGCCTACACGAATTCCTGCATGATGGGTTGCGACAGAACACGTTTCCCCGAACATCTACCATCCGCTTTCTTTTGATATTAATCCGAATGGTTTCTTTACGGTGAAAAGGATCGGAGCCCGAGTAAAACATGGCTTGATGCACAGACTTCTATCCCTATTCCCGATCGAGCAGTTGTAAGCAGCGGTTTGTTTTGTGGCGAAAGTTTTACGTGCCGCCCAGGGTGCGACACGATCATATGGTAGTCAGCATGACCGTATGCTGGTCAGTTGTCAGCGAGCCCGCGGGCCAAAAATCGAGCGCCGCGACGCTTCGAATCCGTCCTGCTAGGACGAGGAGACCGGTGCCGTAACCAGCTGAGCTACTGATCACCGATCCTGTCTCTGACGATGCCTCCTTGTCTTGCGCGGACAATATATCCGAGAAAGCAACTGACGAAAAGTATTCAGTCCGCTTCTAACGCAAAAGCCGTCCGGGCTATACAACTTAGACGAAGGGTTTCCTTGTAGAAAAAGGGTTTTTACAGAGGATAAATGACATGGTCCATAAAGGAATCTGCACAGGTCGGTACTACACGGATGTGCGTTCAAGAGAGGAGGGTAGGACGCAACCGTGGGAGACGCTGTAAGCAAGAGTCCTCTAACAATCAAAGACTTAACAATAAAAGACTCGAGAACGTCATCAAATTCCATAACAAGTCCATCATGGGGATGGGACGTCCATAGCAACATCGTCCTCTACTGTCGACGTGCCCTCAATCTGTCTCACGGGTCTGTCACTGCCTGTCGTGCGTCATGATGCAAGGTCGCGTGGTAGACGACCGTAAAACCCCTCACGTGAGATTACATCCATGGAAGAGCCTCCCGCCGCGATGTGACAGAGCCGCTCAAAGCCCTTTATCCAGTGCTGACGTGGCAGCACCTCCGAGGCCACTGCGCACCTGACGAGCGGGAATCGATTGGCGGGGAGGAAAGGCGGCGATGGTTAGGATCACATTGCTAATTGGTGCGCGGTCGAGTTCCGCTGGGAATGAGAATGCGTCGGGTGACTCGTCGGCCAGTTCGCGTCGCTCGTACCGGGGCACGTGGGAATAACCCCGAGGGTAACTAGCGGAGGCTGTCTGCCTCGTTTTACTTCGGCACAAGGACGCACCGGCGGCGAAAACCATGCGGCAGAGCCGCTGGTCGTGGGCGGCCAGATCGCATCGCAGTCAGCGATGCTCGAAAATTTTCGTTACCACTTTTAGATGGACGGCGCACACAAATGACTTTTCTTACATGCACACTCAGCCGCTTCAAGCTGCGGGTGATTACGGCAGCTTTCCTGAGCTTTCAACCAGGCGACACGGTTGAGCACGCACAGACCCAGCCCGGGATGCCCCGCCGCCCGAGCTTCACTTTCCAACGTCGTACTCTGCGCGCATTAGCCAAATGCAGCCACCCACAGCCATAGGCGTACATTAGGCGGCCAGCGTTGCGCGGCAGCCAGAACTACGGCCTCCACCTGGAAAGCACACGCCGTGCAGCGGCCACAGAAACAGACGCGGCACGGTCGAGGACTCGCGCCGACGCCGGCTGCCTGGCGTTTGCCGCCATGGCTGGGGTCGCAGAGGTGGCATCCAACTATCTTCGGGACGTCGTGGGACGCTTCGGTCGCAGGAGCGCGGCCTCGCCGCGGATTGCGAGGCCGCCAACTGTGGCGCGACTCGCGTCTGAAAACGGCCTCTGTTGCCTCTCTGCTGAGGCGACAGTGATCCTGGCCAACTCGATTCCGACTGTTATTCAGAACAGCCTTTGTTGGTAACCAGAACAGCGTGTGCCAACGTCATTGGGTGTTTGCATTCAGTTTCTCTAAGACGCTTCTCAATGAGCATACGTGAATTGACTTGAAGGAAAGGTTTGATTGATTCTCACGAGCCGCTATTGCGTACGCTATGTCATGCGGAGTTCCTGCCTCTATGTCCGTCTTTTGTATGTTGCGTATGGATCCGCTCGGCTGTACTGCCCAGTCTCGCACGGCCCTGTTGATATTAGGTTTTACTACTCAGATTGCTCGAGACAGTTCGTCCAGAGTTAGACAGAATATGATGAAGTGATACCCGTGTGATTTGTGAGAGTTAATAACGAATGCGCTGCAAGTAGCCTCGGCCAATCTGTCCTCTCAGCAGAAGTTGCGGCCCTGTCAGAGATTTGCATTACCAAAGGAACTTCTTATCGCACTTTGTGAGAGAAGTTTAAGATAAGAATTTTACCAAATGCTTTGGCGTGTCTCATAACATTGCAGGCACCCTGTCATTTTTATCGTTTGGCAATGCCCTGAATTGCTAAGCCATGACTTCGTTCCATGTTCCGTAAACAAAACGCCGAATCGCCTCTTCGACCGAATGCGTCGCTAGTCCAAAACAGCAACAGCAGACCTGTACCGAAACTTGCGACGGCACGCCGCCCCCGGCCGTTTGTTTTCATTAGAGCACGGTCGGCCGAGGAGAAAGTTCGCGCCACCCTGTGGCGCAGGAAATTTACCGCCACCTGCGAAGAAGCCCCACAGGCGGAAGAGCGCGCACTGCGCAGCTATTGCCGCCGAGCGGTGCGCGAGCGCGGCCAACGCATCGCACCGGCGGGAGGTACAGGCCTTGGCCGCCATGAAACGCAAGTCTGTCTTATTACTCCTGCCTGATTAGTTCACGTACTTCGGATGTAATACGACTCCCGGGAGGATGGTCTGGAGATAGTCTCGCGCGTCGCGACATTTCGTCCGACACTGCGCGAGCCAGCACAGGCCAAGGTCGTTCAAAGGCATTTGTGTTTGTTCAGATACGGCGTATATGGGTACTGCAACAAAGTATCGAGTCATATCCCTCATCCCTATGCTGCGATGTACATTGGTAATCAAGGGTGCCGTTTTGTTCAGATGATTTGGGGAGCCGAGCCGGGGGCCCGACAACCTGACCTTTCCCCAAATGTGAGTTTTTCAACGCATTTAGCCCACTTTGTTTTGACTGATCACAAGAACCACTAGCATCAAGACACACCACTTTGAAAAGCTTATGTCGCCAAAATAAAGGGACGCCAAAATTAGTTTCCGTTAATGCCATTCCGCGTCCGGCACGGTTCCAGGACAAAAAGTCGGCAGACAAAAAGTCAAAGGACAAAAAGGCGAATGTAAAAAAGCCAGATGTCAAAAAGTCAAGAGGGATAAAAGCCAAATGCAAAGAACCAAAAAGCAAAAAAAGGAAAAAAGTCGAATGGAAAAAAACAAAAAAATAGAAGTAAAACGCAAAAACTCATATAAGCAAACAGTCAAGAGGAGCAAAGTTCAAATGGGCAAAAACAAAAAAGGCCATATCAAAAGGGCCGAAAATCAAAAGGATCAAAGCCAAAGAGATAGAAGTCAAATGCAAAAAACCAAATAAGCAAAAAATCGGCAGCGATAGAAGTCAAATGGATAAATGTCAGAAAAGCAATAAAACAAAAGGACGAAAAGCCAAAAGGATAAGCGTCAAAAGGATAAAAGTCAAATGTGAAAAGTCAAAAGAGTAAAAAGTTAAAGGGACAAAAGTCCAGAAGACAGAAGTCAAATGTAAAGGGTTTAAAAGCAAGACAACATCGACAAAAGACGGATGGACAAAAGGTTCAGTTCGCACTGTGGGATAGGTAAGATTTAAAAGCACATAAATCCAAACAGGCAGGCCTGGTGCTGGACTTTATAATTGACATCATAGCCGGATATCTAGGATCATTGTCTCGAAGTTTTACCGGACAAGATAATCGTCAAAGCGGTATAACATGACAAGGCTACGCCAGGTCACTGAGGAAAGTTGCCTTGAAATTGCTCTTGTTCATGCGCGGATGTTAGAATAAAAGGCTGTTTCTTATACCAAGGATCAACAAACTAGAACAAGTAGTTTTACTCGAGTCAGGCTACGAGGATACCACATTTCTTGGACCTCTGTTGCCCATATAACTAAGTAACGTGCCAATCGACATTTGGAAACGCACTTCTTGCCAACGCACAAAGTCGCCATATTAAACAGGGACAGAACGTAGGGTAAGATAGAACGATTTCCAGTCCTGGACGCCTGAAGCCTAAAGAGTAAACATATTCTAAGGTTACGGACATGCTCTGAAAGATCAGTCCTTTTGGTCGGAACGGTAAAGAAAAGCAGGAATCCCGAAAATATTTCTAGTACTCAAAAACGCTTTTTTCAGGCATTTCGACAGTCTCGACTTACTGCATCCCCGGATACTCCAATCTCTCTTTCTCTCTCGGATAGTCCTAGTTGTTCATTCATGTAACAAGTTTCGTCTGAAACAATCTAAATAAAACTCTCCTTACACTAGTCTCTGTCTTTTGCTGGGTTGGTGTGGTCTTCGTCGCGAAAATGATTTGAACTGACCAGCATATGTAATCAACATTTTTCAATAAAGAGAACCAAATTACCGCATCACTTGACAAAAGGCAGATGCCAACCTGCAATGCGAAAATGAGCAGTGCACCTATGACATCCGACTGAAAAAACCGTACTAATTTGCCGTTTGGTTAGAAAACGGAACTAAAATCCGATCATGGTTCAAAAACCGACGTTCAGCGTACCTTACCTGACGACACAGCGGTTCAGCCTGCTCCACTTCCGAGTCCAATAGAATTTGTATGGCTGTTAGCCCCATGGACGGCCAGCGCCATATCCATTTGCACTAGGTTGGAGATAAAGGACGTGTCTGCAACATAGCGCTACCCCTCCAAATATATTCCATAGGGTTAATATAAGAGAAAATATTTTCTGCTTTCCCAAAACAAATATTTTACATCTCAGAACTGTCTTTTCAGTTTGCATTATTTACCACGCCGTCCGCTCGCTAATGCCGTCCAGCTCAAAAGGAGGGTCATACGGCTAATATCCACAGAATGGCAGGTCGGGTCACTTGGTGTCATAGGAGCCGAGAAGAGGAGGCGCGATTCATCTCACCAGCCGTCTTATCTCATCCCACTCTTCTCTACAGCTTCATACGGCTTTCATGGGCGCATTTGTGAACATACAGTAATTCAGAAACGTTGCGAATGGAGTTCGTGAGATTATCCTGTGGCAATGTGTGTGTTTGAAATTGTTAAGAAACACCATCTGTGAATTAAATGAGGTGTCATTTGTTCACACATTTCATACATTGTTGGCGTTATCCATGTGAGAAATGGCTTGCTACGGCTAAGAAAACCGATTTTTGTCAATCGTTCGCTGATAAATACAGCAAGTGTCCCACCAGCATCAGGCCTGGAAAAACAGGGAATCAGGAGCACCGCAATTCGTAAAAAAAAAATTGTCGCCGGACCTTGTTATCACCAAGAGGAGCGGCTGATGGGCATATTTACGAACGATGCGCAATGACTTCACACCCGTTCCACAGTTTGATTTGTAAAGTTGCTTATTATCCATTTTGACATTTTGGTTTTCTGACTTTTTGCGTTTTATTTTTGCCAACTGGACGTCTGTCCCTCGAACATCTCCTTTTAGCTTTTGGTTCTTTTGGCTTACTGATTTTTTTTTATCTTTATCCACTTGAATTTTATTCCTTTTGACGTATTGCCTATTTTACTTTTGCCATTCCAGTATTATCCTTTCGACTTTTGTCCCTTTGACTTTTGGCCCTTTTGACTTATTACCTCTTGACTTTTATCCATTTGGCTTTGATTCCTTTTGACCTTTTGCCTGTTTGACCTTTTGCATTTGGCTTTAATTCATTTGACTTTTATCTACTTAACTTTTATCCCTTTTGACTTGTTGCCATTTGACCTTCTCACATTTGGCTTTTTGTCCTTTGACTTCTTGGCTTTTGACTTTTTTCCTCGGTTACCGGTCCACTGGCCATGGAATGACTCATCCAGTAGAGGTAATTTCTTAAGTTTTCCCAAGGGCGTCACTGTCCCAGAACTTCGAGGGTCCGGGTATTGGCTGACCGAGTTACTAGCGTGCGGCATGCAGGATGGAGGATAACATCCACTTTTACCTTGGCACGTGACCCCAGCGTCACGTCATCATGCGAAATTGATTTCACCCACCCGACTTGACACTCAGTGGATCGCAGAATTTAATCGACCCCGCATGTCCAAGACCACATAACTTCGAGGCTTTTGGCTCTGAGTCTTTCAGATGTTATTAAACCGATCCCTGCGTCACATAAGTTTGCGAACTATTGCTTCTGGGCCTGCCAAAAGTTGGAAGCAATAAGCAAAGGGCTGGCTCGGATCGCTAATACAGGCGAAAAGTCGCTAAGGCTTTCCCGTTGCTTCACGACACGCCGCGAGAACGTGCCGAAATGAAGAGACGGAACGAAAGACGGAACGAAAGACGATTCCCGGACACGAAATGAAAAGACAGCAGTTGACTTGGCATGTACCATGCCTCTCTTACTTCAGCTCGCCCCGGGCGATGCGGCGCTGGATGCAGTCCTCGTGTTCCGAGACCGCCAAAAAATATTTTAAATTCCCTTTATTTACATGATGTTTTCTTTTGCACCCTGCCAGCGCATTTTCCTTGCGGCAGCCAGTGACGTGACAACGCGCCGGCTATTCGCCTCTCACTCGCCACTGTTAGCTTCTGGTTACCACGGTCGTCGCATGCGTCTCCCCGTGCTTTGTTTACGAACACGCTGATTTGGCGGCGCTCTGTGCTCATCACGCGCGCTGATTTAAGGGTAAAAAGTCACCACCCGTCATGTTTTTCACCCATAACTTTCGTGGCAATAAAACCCAGCGCGGCATTGCTGTTTATCTTCTGCCGAACTCCTAGCGCGTCTGTTTCTGTTTTAAAGTTTAAAATCGGTTGGTAACTTTGTTCACTACAGCCCGGCGAATTCGGGAGTGCGGTAACGCGGCCGATCCATCAGGCGGCAGCGGACGAGGTCGGGCGTAGGATGGATGGACGGCCCGAAGAACGGCCACTATATTGCGCGTGTAATGGGTTCTGTCGGACAGCCAGCTACAAAACACTGGTGGAACTTAACCCATTGGATAAATGTACCATGCAAAGGCATGTGCAATCTGTGCCAGGTCAATTGAGGCCAATAAAAATGAAATGATGAAAAAGCATTCTTTTCTTGCAGGTCTATTCATTCCCTCGCAACGAAACTTTGTGGGAAGTTAGTCTACAACATGGATGTATTTATTCCTAAGTGCAAGTGATCTAAGTGAGGTCATTAAAGGTCATATGGTGTCAGGCATTGGAAAAGCAATATTTTGTAAAACTGGTACATGGGAATGTAGCTGGAACTTTGCATGTTGAATGTAGGTGCCTCAGAGCATGGGCGAGGCAGGTCAGGTCAAATGAGGTCATCCAGGGTCAATTGGTGAAGACGCAACATTCCTCTTTTCTGTCGAGATTCAACCAAATCATCTCAGTTAGATTTTCAAGGAAGCATTTTCTTAAGCTAGGTTGACCTTGGGTGACTTCATATGGCCCAAGTATGACACGTGACGCACAGATATATCAGAACTCCTAACTACTAACAACCTATCAGATCGTGTTATTCCTCATTTTGACTAATGCAGCATTCTAAAATTGACCTCGATCAATCCGAATAAGTTTAACCTCGCTTTGCGGTATGCAGTTTTATCGTACGGACTTACGTTCCACGTAATCCTATTCCGATCGGTTCAGTAGATTCGGAGAAATGAACTGGAGCTACTTATTCGAGGTTTGACCTCGTTCGACCCCATCAACTTGACCTAGATAGTTGAGTTGCTTCAGGGTGTAAGATTACGACACAGAATGCCATCCCACAAAACGACGTTACAATCGGCCAAATAGATCAGGAAACAGAGGGGTCCAAATACGTCCTTCTGCACCAATGAGTGTAATTCCCAGAGGGCTACCAGCGCGCGTGTAGCAGCGACGTCACTACTGGAATTGTCTGCCCTTTTACTCGGCGGTCCGCCACTCGACCGTCCCCATTCACTGCTATCCACTCACAGTAGTCTGTCCTGCAGATGGAGGCGAACGCGACTGAGCCGGGCCTGGGGGGACGCGGAGACGCAGCGGAGGACGCGGCATACTGCGGCGCGGGCCTGGCCGTCTTCAGCGAAGGCTACCGCGGCGTTCACGGCTACCTGTCGCTGGCCGTCTGCGTGTTCGGCCTCACCACCAACATCCTCAGCATCGTGGTTCTCACGCGCAAGACGATGGTGTCGCCGACCAACGCCATCCTCGCCGGCCTCGCCATCGCCGACATCATGGTGATGGTGATGTACGTGCCGTTCACGCTGCACTACTACATACAGGCGTTCGGCGAGACAATGCTGACGTACGGCTGGGCTGTATTCGTGCTGACGTTCGTGCACGTCACACAGGTGTTCCACACCGTCTCAATCTGGCTGACCGTGGTGCTGGCCGTGTGGCGGTACCTGGCCATCGGGCACCCGTCACTGAACCGCGAGTGGTGCTCCATGAAGAACACCTCCGTGGCCATCATCTCCGCCTACATCATCTGCCCGGTCCTCTGCATCCCGTCCTACCTCACCTTCGCCATCACACCGATGGCGAACTCCACCGACCGCTTCGTGGTCGACTTCAGCGACCTCAGCAAGCGCCACGACAAGTTCCTCGAGAAGCTCAATTTCTGGGTTTACAGCGTCCACGTCAAGCTGCTGCCGTGCGTCATCCTGACCGTATTCAGCTGCAGTCTCATCAAGCAGCTGATGAAGGCGAAGAAGCGGAAGGCCAGGCTGCTTCAGCGTGCGAACGCCGGGAGTGACAAGCAGTGCTTCGTCGAGCGCCAGGCGGCTCGCACCACGCGCATGCTTCTCGCCGTGCTGCTGCTCTTCCTACTAACCGAGTTCCCGCAGGGCATACTCTCCCTCCTGTCCGGCATCCTGGGCAAGAACTTCCTGGACCAGTGCTACAACAAGCTGGGCGACATTATGGACATCCTGGCGCTCATTAACTCGGCCGTCAACTTCGTCGTCTACTGCACCATGTCTGTCCAGTTCCGCTCAACGTTCAAGCAGCTGTTCCTCTCCTTGCGGTGGATAAAAAGTCCGTTCAAAGTCAGCTCTTCAGCGGAAGCCAGCGCCTGCACGAGAGTGTAGTGACTTGGAGTCCTCTGTCGCGAAACAGCAGCACCCGGGAGGAAGATCATGGGTCTGTTACCCAGCGGACGCGCCTGGATGTTTCAGCGGAAGATTTCAAGAGCTGATGATTCCCAGTCCCTGATTTTTAGGTTAATGGTGAACTAAAGACATGCACCCCAGAGGGTTGGAATCGCTTTCTGCTTGACGGCCCTTGAGTCTCGAGAGGGTTGTGGTAACCTAGCAGCAAGCACTCGCTGCTCGCGTTGCTTTCAAATGTATGCTTCCCATTTCTAGCCATAGCAAACACTCGCTGCTCGCATTACTTTCAAATGTATACTTCCCATTTCTAGTCATTTGGTAATTTATCGACACTGCAAGGTCCTGAAATGAAGCTCTGGCGTCTCCTGGAAGACATCGGACCAAGAGGTCTTCCATATTGAGGATCAGGGGGCTTGCCGAGAGTCGGCTTTCATGAAGCTCCTGTTCTAGTCGAAACGCAGGACATAATTGGTGTGAATACATCAGCAGGCTGCAAACATACCACAGATTGTCAGGTTTACACGATGGTTCTAATGTATATAGTTTGTTGCAGCAAAGACCTCTGTTTTACGTGCATCTCGTTCATTTAGGGAGGAATCACGCCATTGTATTATGTTGCTAACAGTAAACGTTTTTGGGCTTTTTTATGGTCGTGCTTTCTTTTCAGCTGTGTTGTTGTAATGGCAACGTTTATGTGCGGTACTAGCTTACTTTCCGTCCTGTTCAAGATCCCTGCGTAACAATATATAAATATTTATGTTAGGATACGTTGTCAAAAATAAACAAAAGAAACAATGGGGTCTGGTTTGATACCTGATGATCGTGTTGCCGCCTGCTCTAACTCCGGCATCAGTACGACTGGGAGACGTTTCATTGAACGATTCAGCTTAGCTCTTGGTAGATAAAAGATATATGGATGGTATGAAAAGCGCCAAAGAAAGTGGCATATACGTTGAAGAGAAATGCCACTAGAATTCCATAAAAACTTTGGAGCTACTTTAATTTCATGCATAAATGTCATATTTCATTCATTTTAACACGCTTGCTTCTGACATGAATCGGGTCATAATGAATGGGACTTTTGCCATTGATCCATTAATTTCAAATTTTGAAAAAAATTCGAACGCGCTCAAGGGGTTCTAAAAATGAGAGGACTGGTTTTCAAAAAATGAATTAACAGAAAGCTAAAAAAACACTTTGTTAGCTTTTACTAGTTCTGTTATGCTGGAAAAGTACGAATCGTATAATGCTGTTTGCATAATGCTAGCATAGGCGGTGCCAGGGACAAGAAAAAGGAGGAACTGCCATGGTCACATGTTCATCAGGTCAGCTTACGACCTTTGACCTTACATGACCTTCAGTGACCTTAGAGGCACTTGGAATGGCCTTGACTGCATTGCAAATCGTTTGGAAACGTTTCCAGTGATTTGAATTCACCCTATTTCTAAAATTCCATTTTACGGCTGTTGCGATATGGGGTACGAGCACTGACATTTTAGGTCATAGCTCCGTCACCCGACCTGATATCATCCTGAAACTTAATACACAAGTAAACGGTACCCTTTTACGTCAGAGGTTTTCCGGGCTTAGCATTTGGAGAAATAGTGCCAAAAGTATTACTATGAAACACAATTTTAAATTCTGATATTAACCTGATCTTGTAAAATGACCTCAGATTAACAAAACTGCATTCGTTTGGTTGTCCAAACATTCACCCATATGCTAATGTAAAGTTCTAAGTTCTATTTAAGAAACGCTTTTTTGGCAGCCATTTTTCTTTTACCCTGAACAAGGCGAAAAATGGCCTGGGGCGCCTCCTAAAAACGTTGCCTAGCTCCGTCCCTGGACAAAATAGAATTACGAATTTCTCTTAAAATACGTACAAAGAATAGACAGAAAAAGAGACCAAGTTTCGTGGAACTGCGTCAAAAGCCCCGGAATTGGCAAGCAAAACACCGAGGGAGGGGCGGATTCAGCCCCTTTCGGGGAATAGGGTTAACCGTGCATATCAAAGGCCCATCAAATTCCGCTGTGTTGCATTTGCACCACATGCTGCACTTGCAACATTTGGCGTTTGTTATCTTTCGTCTACTGGAGTACGTTGCCTTCATTTTATGTGACTGTCATTTTCTCGCAGAGTGACGTCCAATAAAATTCGTTCAGACCGGTTGACCAGGTATGTAGAAATGACAGAATGCCCGTACTGAATATCTAACTGCGCAGGCAACCACCATGCAGAAAAAACCCACCTCATCTTGGTTGACTGGTTTGCGTTAGGGCGCACAGCCATTTGGGCTCAGGCGCCCGGTGTCTGTTCCACACCACACGTGTCACGGATCAAGAGGCGGCGCCGTCGAAGATTCTAGCCCACTTACCTTGCGATTATCGATACAGAATCTCCGTCCACTGAGCTGACGAGGAGGACTCACCTCTTCCTCCACCGCCTCCGGAGCCCGGCTCGCTCTGTCGGACCGAGCCCTGGCCACGCGGCCATGTCTGCCGGTTATCGGCAGACACCCAGACACGTGGCCGGCCAGACGGAGGCAGGGGCGCGGACACGGTCATTGCAGAAATAGCGTAAATCATGCGTTTCCACAACAAACGTATGAAGGTAACGTTCTACTCCTAACGCGTCTTTTGAACTGAGATAGCCAGGTTATATCCTGTATTCTATACTGTATGTTGTATGTATCCTTACCTCCTGCATATAGAAAGCCGAGATTGATGTATGGCATGTCTCAAAGCTCTACACGCTTCGAGGTCCAAAGAGATTCCGCAAGGTTTTCCTGCGTGTCCTTTTCGGTTGCGTCCTATTTAAAATTGTTACGAGGCGTCGCAAGATGACGTACGCCAGTGAACGTTTGCGTTCATTGACTTGCGCCGTCCCTCATAGCACTAAATCAATGGGAGACTTAACCCTCCCCGAAGGCGAGGGGGTCGTTTGAGGACC
Organism: Capitulum mitella; assembly: GCA_030062745.1. NCBI lineage: Eukaryota > Metazoa > Arthropoda > Thecostraca > Pollicipedomorpha > Pollicipedidae > Capitulum > Capitulum mitella. The sequence continues at coordinate 23,224,090 of CP099850.1, read as the reverse complement.
CCCTGCGGTTTTTCTTGCGTAACTTTTTAGTGACGGTAGACAGAGCGCTGATGTTTGCTGTAACTGAGTTTTGGACACCTATACACCTGAAGCAAAATTTTCAGAATTTTTTCATGCAACAGGTCGTGATCTGCCACCGTTTTATCAAGGCCACGTCAGTCGATAAATGTTGGCGGCACTGACCTGATTTTAGTGTATGGGAAGGGTCAGGTCATCACACGTCAAGAGAGGTCAAACGTGCACATCAACACTGACTTCAAACATCATTGCAGTTTTTATACCTATACGCGCAAGAATGTTTTATTTCGATCCATCACGTCAATATCATTTTGACAAACATTGTTTTGTGTAATATAAAGCTACTTTGCAGGTCAAAGTCACGTCAAGTTAGAGGAATTCGAAAATTCGAAAATTCAAAGTTCGACTGCGCCTCTGGCGGTGACCATGGGAAACTGTTGCGGCCACCACAATGACATGTTAGAACAGACCGTGTGCCTGCGCACCTGCACACCAAATGTAGTGGCTCTAGCCTGAGTAGTTTTCAACAAGGAGCGATTTCCGTAAAACGACATGAGAGCTACTGGCGGTGACCTTGGGAACTAAGGTGGCCGTGACCTCAAATAAGTGACCCTCTCCCAGCCCGAGGACAACCGGTGTATGAAGTTTGGTACGCGTGTCGTCGCTCATTGACCTGTGACCCGACAAAAGTGTAATGGGACTATCTTGCCGCCCATTGCAAACTTCATCCATAATAACATTTTCGTGGCCTGGGAGGTCACTCATTATAAGTCACTGAAACTGAAATCAGTCATTATGAGTCACTGTCTCACTCATTGCGGTCACTGAAAGGCCATGGCGGAGGTGTGCGGGGCTACACCATCCCACTGAAACCAGAAATCTTGGCCGTCAGGTCCATGGTTCTGCGCGTGACGCTTCCAGAAGAACTTACGGGCCTGGAGGTAGCGCTCCTTGGTGACTGTTGCCGTCGCGCCATCAGGTTGTTCGAATCCAGAACGGTCCGATGATCTCTCTAGCGCTGAGACCGCACCAGGCCGTGGCTTTGCTTTTGTGCAGCGGCTTCTCCGGGACGACATTGTGACGATCTGCGACTCAGATCCTGAAGTTATGGGTGTTTACCTTCCCATCCAGATGGAAACACGCAATCAGAAATCCAATCAGAAATTTTTAAACACAATCTTACAGGGACAACGAAGGCACTTATTGGCACTTACTAAAATACATACAAGAAAAAATCCACAGTATGTGAAACTCATCTTTACTGCTCGAACGTCCGAACACCTGGCCGCGGAAGGTGATCGGCATGGCCAGGATGAGTTCCGACACTCGGCACCGGACAGGCAATCTGCGAGCCTCCTCAGCGCCGAGTGCGTCCCGTCGTCGGAGCCCCGTTGTCTCGTGGCAGTATTCCCCAGAGAGGCCGTTTCCACGAACTGGACGGCCGCCCCTGGGCAGGGCTCCGGTCGCAGCGTCAGTCTGATCCACGTAGAATGGTATTTCTGCGTCTTCTGGGCCTACATCAATCCCACGAAGCCCAGACCCGCCTTGGCCTTTGGCCTCTGGCTCGTCTTATGTACATACATATATATGTATATATGTATATATATATATATATATATATATATATATATATATATACTTATTATGTGTATTAATGAAGGTGGGGAGCAGGTTTTCCTTTAGACGTGTCTTGTTACAAAAGACGGCATAGTGGCATTGGTGTGCTCCTGGGATAATGATTCAAAACTCCAAATCCATTGTTTTCCGTCATCGGAAAAACTGTTAAGAGAGGTGCCTATACTGCTCCGTAATGGTAATGTAAAATAAAAGTAATATGAAATAACGAAATACACAAACACACAAATATATATATACATATATATATATCATATATATTGTTCATTGAAAACGACAGCGTGATTGGCCTTGATGACCTTTTTGGGAAATTTTCCATATTTCGTATTGTTTTCTTTCTTACTGGTCTTTGTTACTTTGTTTGTTTGCTTCAGAGGTCCCAATATTCATCACATGAAAGGTGAAACCTAGAACATATCTAGTATACTTTTTCAACGTTTCGTCCCACATAAGAACATTTTCTAGAATGCAGTGAGACAGTTCAAACACGTAATGAGATAAAAACATGCACCAAACACATGCATAAATCACATATATCTTCATATTTCTGGCCCGCGAGAATCTAAGCTCGTCGTCCCAGAGGAGCACGGTCAAAAAGTTGCAGGGTGCCCCGTGGTCGTGTCCAAGTCGCGTATATGGATAGCTTCCAGTATTTGGAGTCGTCGTCTGTTGCCAGTTGCGACGACTCTCAGATTGTTAATCATGTCTGTTCTAGTCTCTTGGTGGAACCGCTCGGTGTGAGTAAGCGGGCCAACGGTTTGCAAGTGCATGGACAATCGTCTGCTGAGGGATGCCGTGGTTTGTCCGTAGCGACCGTTTTCAAGAAGTGCGCAGTCTCCTTTCTGACATTTGTCGAAGCAGATAACGCTGGACTGTTTTAGCGCAGCAGGATCTTTGGATGTGTTGTTTCTGAGGATGATGAAGGATGTCGTATGATTTCTGTGGCAAGTGATGAGTTTTAGTCTATCTTCTGAGCTTATGATCTTGATATTTCCGTTCATGATGTCTTGGAGCACCTTCTCGTCCACCTTGTGACTGGAATACAGGGTATTCTTGTAGAAGAGCTTGTAGGTAGTTGTAGCATGATCCGTGGGTGCTGCATGATTTTGCTGTGCTGTGCTGTGCTGTGGGTTTTGATTGACAAGTATCTGCTTGGCTCTGCGTAGCTCTTGATGTAGGAGAATCCACGAGGAGCAATTCTTCAGAGCGCAGTGGACGTAGGCTCTGATCACGCTCGCTTTGTGGCGGCTGGGGCAGATCCTTGATATTTACTAGGATGTCATCTATAAACCTACAATACAGGGAAGTTTATACTGTTTCATCTTGCAGAGTTCTTTCTTCCACTGAGGTCATAAACGCTTTAGCAAAAAACACGCCGAGGGAGCCCATGGCAATAGCATTAACCTGGTAATACATCTTCCTCCGCGGGCGCCTGAAGGGTGCTTTTGTTGTGCAAGACCTCAGCAGGGCGGTCAGAATGTGCTCAGGGATGTCGGGAGATGGTGAAGTGTCATTTCGATGGACATGGTCACAGGGGATTTTGATGGTTTGTTCAACTGGTACGTTGATAAACAGGTTACAAACATCCAGCGACGCCAGGATTCCGTGTGTTTCTCTGTTCTTAAGCAGGTGAATACTTCTGAAGATGATTTTAGTGAGTGGTTCAGAGGCAGACATGGCGTCAGGATGGTATTCAGTTCTTTCGCCAGATGGCATGTTGGCAGAGGTACCTGGGGTATTAGGGAGGCGCAGAAGGTTCTATGGCCTGGGTATCTTCGCGGTGCTGTAAAAGTAGCAGGGGTTGTAGTCGCCGATGATGCGCTCTAGCTTCAAGTTTGTTGATTGCTTTCTCGGAGCAGTTATTAAATCGTAGTAACTAATGTAATAGTGTATCAGCACTACCCATGATAATGTATATATATATATATAATATATATATAAATATATATATATATATATATATATATATATATATATATATATATATATATATATATTATATATATTCAAAGAGCAATGAAAATGCAAACCACTAGATATTATCAACCAATACAATTCTCAATGTAGTGCAGTTCGTGTGCAGGAAAACGATGGTATGACACTTGATCTTCTCAAACTGTGCCTCCCAATGCTCATGCCGGTATTCCTGCACATCATAAATTCCAGTTTTATTTCCGGCATCGCAACCTCGCAGTGGAAGATGACGCACGTGAAACCGATATTTAAAGCAGGCGATCCCAGAGTCCCCATAAAACTACAGGCCAATATCACTGCTACCAGTCCCGGCGAAAGTTCCGGAGAAGCTGGTGGCTGATCAGCTGATGACATATTTTACAACGAACCATTTCCTGTCGTCAGCACAGCACGGCTTCCGACGTCATTTTTCGCCGGGGACTGCTCTGCTGAGAATCTCTGATGTAATCTTCAAGGCAATGGATCCTGGCCAGGTGTCACTGCAGTGCCTGCTTGACCTCTCCAAGGCCTTCGACTGCGTAGACCTCATCAAGCTGCTGAACCGTCTGAAACGCTACGATGTATCATCTCCAAGGATTAGAAACTACCTGAAGGACCACATTCAAATCATATGTGGTCGAGAAATCACCACAGCTCCCCAACTTATAGGTCATGGCGTTTTTCAGGAGTCCTGCTACGCCCCGCTCCTGTTTTCTACATACACTAACGATTTCGTCAACTACACAAAGATAGCGCAGCTCTTTGTTCCTGTCGTTCAGTTCCTGTCGAACAGCGGCATACACGGCCTGAACACAAGACAGAAATGACTAGGCGAGTGTACTCCAAACATTGCGTGGATATCGTAAATATGTAACTGATAGCACAGATGTGCGTCACTGTATGATGAGGCTGTGTGATTGCATATGCTTTCTGTTGAGTATCGCGTGACGTGCATAATTTGTCCTTTTACGCCAATATAACTCTTTTCACACCCGTCACAAGGTATCACAAGGTTCCTATCTGCATTCATAACCAGTACGGTCAATGTCTAAGTCCGTTTTTTGGGCGAAATATAAATTTGTTTTGTTACATCACCAAAAATAGGACATCGACATGCGACATCGTATATCGGAAGTTTGCTTTCAGTGTGTAATTCATTTACTTATCTTTAAAACTGCGGAAGTTTTGAGGATTTGCAACGTTTTAGCCCTCCCATTTCCTTGCCAGCTCGAGCTGGACTTCCACGGTTTTCTGTCGTTTTCATGATGTTAAAGATGGTTCCTCTTTCCACGCCATGATTCTTGAAATGCTCAGCTATTTCACCCTTTGACCGTTTTGAGTTCAGCGTGACATAGTCTGCCACACTGTCGCGAAGCACTTGCTTACTTAAGGCCATCGTGACTGCGTCTAGAGACTTAATTCTTGCGAAAAACGTGCGTGTGTGTTTTCAACAATACGTTTTACCCAGGTGATAATTTCCCATAAAAAAGTTTCTTCTTTTTTGTTAAGATATAAGATCTGAGACTTTGTGCACTTTCATATTACCCGTCCGTTATTCATCCGGATGCAGTAGCAACAGCTGTGCAACGAGCGCAGTCCAAAAAGGTGCCAAGCTGGTGTTCTACCGTAGATCATGGGGAATGTATATGATAGTGCACAAGGGTCATCATGACTTCCGTGTGTGTGATTTAAGATGTTTCCGTCGCATGCATGATATTGTTCCTGTACTTTGCCTCGCATGGCTGCACCAGCTATATGTGAAAACAATCCTACGTAAACCGCTGTCTGTCATGACTTCTGTGTGTGTACTTCAAACTGTTTCAGTCCTATGAGTGTTGTTGCCGTACTTTGCCCTGTACTGTTGCACCAGCTATATGTTTAAATAATCTGCGCAAAACGCACGGGTCATGGTAACTACTATCGATGTAATGAAAATGTTCTCGTCCTACGCGGACTTACTTTTCTTCGCGTTATAAATTTCACATGCGGCAGTGAACTGAGGCAGATGAATACCGATTGAGAAAGTTGCCTTTCTTTTACTTGGAAGGCACGGATCAATTGTCAGTCGGTGGTGGGGTCAGGTCAACTGTCATTGACGCGCAAGGTGCGTGAAGTCATATGCTTAGTCACAAAATATGCGTCGTCATATTCGTGGGCTGAAAAGTCGGCCGGGGAACCACGTTTGTGGCATGCCTAGCAACGCATGAAGTGTGAGATCGGCAATCCTCGCAATGCTATTTCAGTCCATCATTTATCATGCCTTGCAAAAATCCCGTTATTCGGAGGCATCGACAGCACTAGAAGGGGCCTCCTGCTATAACCCTACTCCGCCTGTGCCTTCCGCGCTCTAAGGATACGCTACCTGGCGATCAATGTCGTCCATTGATACGCTGCGCTCCGGTGCGGGTCAGGCAGTTTAATTGCTGTCGTTGGGTGACGATCAATCATCCACTAGATGGCAGCAGAAACGTTTCGTGGCCGATGGCTGTTGAAAACAGTGTGAGTTTCCGTCCAGTAATATGTCGTTCAAAAGACGGATTATTTCTTTCGTGTCTGCAATCAATTTCGTAGCACTGGTGACAGCATGCGACGTAATTTCATCGTAACGTCAAACACACACAAAGATATGTCTTTTTCGAAATGCAATCAGATATGTCTGACTCACAACTGCACCGTCTGGGCTGGCGTTATCGTTAATCACCAGTCAGGACAATAGACAAAGCAACCAATCATCGGACGGAGCGACCATCAGGTCAGCGCCGGCGCGCACGTTCGAACAGATCGAATTGGTTTGTTGATTGATTAATAGATGACGATGCTCTTGTAGCTGAGTTTTCTGCCTGGCGCGATAATCTTGCTATTGGCGACTGCGTTTGTGCCAATATTTATCTTTCTTCAGTAGTTATCTTTTCACAAGTTCGCCTTGCTACTGAGTTCCTCGTTCATTCGTCAGAGAGACAGAGCTTCCTCTTTCATCACCTATATTCCTGACGTCGAACATTTGCCAGTCAAAGCACTAGCACCTGACTGCGTCACGAGCGTCACTTGTTGAGACGGATCGAGAACACGGTCTCTAGATCGACAGATCGATAACGAGCGAAAACCGGCCCTGTTTATTTACTATCTACGAGCGAAAATGATGAACTGGGATGCTCCAAGTATGATATATACAACCAATTAGGAGTCGTTTTGCACTTTGAATATTCTGGAAAGACTGCTTTAACCAACGAACGGGAGTGAGACGCATAGAATTCCAGCATGTGGCTGATGTTAGGCGAATGTAAGAGTTCAGAGGTTTCTGCCGACATATGCCATTTTAACCCGTCCCCCCTGAGGTTTTTCTGGGACTGCGAGAGAACCAACAAACACAGAGTCACGAAATTTTGTGCACCTTTTCCTCCATCAATTTTACATCTCGTGTCAAGATTTTGACCTCGGGTCAGGTCAGGTGCCTGGCCTAGATCAAGTCAAACGGACCTATGTCCAGAAAAGTTTAGCGCCCTCTAACTTTTCCGCAAAACAAGATATCACAATAATACTTTCAGGGATTAGTGATCGAGATAGATGCAACAAATCTGCTATCTCAGATTTTTTCGGATTTTTTCTGGTCATTGACCTAAGGTCAAGCCCAAATTAAGACATGTCGCCGTTTTTTTCGGAAATCGACGGAATATTTCATAACATTTTTAGTGTGGAGTGAAGCAGACATCTAGTTACCGTCATTGGGCAAAGTATCAATGACTTCTAGCCATTGACCTTAGGTCAGGTCACGAATAACTGTAGTCAGCCAAAATGTACCACCGTCAAAATCGACCATGAATTACTCAGAATGAGTAGAAAATAGCAGAACTAGCTTGCACAGACGTAAGTAATACCAGGAACCTCAAAAAGTTTGAAAAAGTAGCATATTTTGCAAATAAACAGATTCTCGCCAATAAAGCTCCGCCAATTGTGGAGATTGGTAACTAATGAGTTTTTCCAAAATTTAAGCATGAGAAACCATCACAAGAACCGCAAAGATCAGTAAAATTTACATAGAGTGTCTTTTTCGCAAAAATAAAGGAACGCTAAAATTAGTTCCCGTCAATTGATGACTGCATGCTGCAGCGGCGCGCACCGACAGCTGGCGGAGAATTGCCGTGTCTTTAACTCAACGTTTCGGCGTATATATTGGACAAATCTGGGGAAATAAGACGTGCATTGGCATCCGCGGACCTTTACTTGTCCGCTGGTGCCTTTACCTATGAGTTATTAGTCACAGCCCTTGAGATTCAGGCCATTTTTCGGTCTGATGCAGTGGGCTATGAGAAAACATATATAGGGCGTAAATTGGCTTACATATTATCTAAAACTACAAATGAGAACAGTTTCGAGCTCTACTCGTCACAAGTTTTCAAACGGTGTGCTTATTTTTTACCGTGCGACCAATCATTCGTGAGTGAGAGGGGGCAGCCAACTGCCCCCCCCCCGTCGCCCATGTTTGAAACGGACCGACGGTCGTGCTTGGGTTACAGGAAGTATAGTTTAACATTAAGGATATGCTTCGTCTAGTGGCACTGCGGCACAATAAATGTATTTGAGACGTTAATGGACTTTTGGATTTGTTTGTCTGATTCCTTTTGGTACCGACTCGGAGAACTAGAATTGAAGGCATCTGGTAGCCCAAGAAAGTCTTCAGAAACCAAAAACTTTCAAAGAAACATTTTTAAGATTTGGAAGACTTTAGAAAACAATGAAATCTGAAGACCTCAAGATATGGGGACTCTTAAGCCATGACGCCAACTTTGTTACAACTCTGACTCTTACGCACAGTTTTCTGCTCATACTCTTAGAAATACTTCAGCGAGTAGCAGGTAATGACTGATCAAGACTTTTTGAACAGATCTGGTGCCTTGTCTCGGTCTCTTTCTCTCATTAGTACAAAAAACTCAACTGATACACGAGCAAGCACTAACAGGCATCTCAGGCCTCCGTCCGCTGAGACGTTTCTCAGTCGTCAGCACCACGTGCCGTCGGTTATATACTACATAAGGCTCCTGATCGTGTTGCGATCGGGAGCCTTAGACAAAGGCCACTTGACAAACCGCCAGCTCGTCGTACATCAACGCGGCTCGCAACACAGCGCAGTACTATTTGGCCGTCTGCTGACCCCGCAGGAAAAAGCATGAAGCTATACACGGTGTGTGGGCCGGCGCCTATGACACTTCGTCGCTGCTTTGTCACGTCGTCTCGTCCGCTACGATGTTTCTACATGCCAGCACATTTCTTAAATCCAGGCACTCAGCTGCAGCCTGGAACGGAGATTTAACGATAGAGGTATTGCACGTCACCTGTTCACCAGTCCTTACTTCATTTACAGTATTATATTTCTCCACTGAGTCAGAATGTGTCACTTCTTCATTCCAGAACTACAAGTCAGATCATGAAAGTAATCAAGAAGCGTAAAATCCACTGCCATCAAATACCCAACGTTGATTGGCCAATCGATTGGTTGACGTCAGTTGTGACGTCAAAGGTCAGTTGGCGTTATTATTACATATTGTTATGTATCATTCGGTTGACCGTCGGCGTGCTTATGTCGTCATTCTTGGCTGGCATTTAGTGACGCCAATTACCTTCAAGAGTCATCGTACCTTGAATTCTGACAACCTGGAGTTGGTTACGTTCCGTTTACCGTAGCGTAAATATGGTGTATCGTTAGCCGTATAATAAAGGCAAGTGCCTACACAGTGTCTACTGCAAGAGACCGACTACGTGGTTGACTCATGCACGACACCACAGTGCTGCTATGATATGGCTGCTCGAGATCCGCGAGATTTAAATCGTCGGTTTTTTACCCTAAAGGTTCGGGAGTTCCGCACGTTGTGCAACAAGATGAATTTGTTTCACCTGTCTAAGAAAGTGATGTTTCGTGCCACTGTACTCTAACAGTAGTACTTCAACACCCAAGAAAACTTTCCCTGCCGTGCCGAAAAACCAGAGGCGAAAAATTGGGGTGGCGGGTTGCGAGAGACGCTCCTTTCAGCACCGGAATGCTGCGTTACCTTGGGCATCACTTTGACGCACGTTTTCCCCAACTCTTGCACCCAGCAGCTCCTGGAGCGCTTCGACCCCCGCAATCGCCCAGGGAGCGATGAAATCGAGCCCCTCGTATCTCGGATGATGGCTAGATGCTATTAGTGATGGCCACACTGCAACAAAATTGTGAGGGCATGTTTTTTGTCATTTCTAGACGTGAAATGCGACTCCTTGCGCTAGACTGATAGCGTTACAGGTCAAGGAAATATAAGGAAGGGATACAAAAACGCACGATATTTGAGCTCTAGCAACCACGTTCATTGAATAGTAGCTTTCAGTCTGATATGAAAGGAACGCCTTTAGTGTGTTCTGTTCCGCACAGGACCGCATCATAGGAAAAGCCATCTTAGCGCAGCCTATGTGAGTTTAAAACTTTCGGCTGTGATGTGGTGGCTAGATGTGCCGCTGTCATGGCTAAACATTAACAACTGTGATCACACTCCCGCTCGCTCCTAGTCATCTTCGTGTTTCCCTCTCTCCCACCATCCATCCCTCCTTTCCTCCCTCCCCTTTCTCTCCCTGTCTCACTCACTGACTGACTGACTGACTGACTCACGGGGTCACTGACTCACTCACTTAGTCATTCCCTGACTTATTCACTGATTCTCTCACTCTCTCCCTCTCTCCTGGACTCACTGGCTAACTGATTCACTGACTCACTGACTCACTGACTCACTCATTGACTCTCTCTCTCTCTCTCTCTCTCTCTCTCTCTCTCTCTCTCTCTCTCTCTCTCTCTCTCTCTCTCTCCCTCTCTCCGGCAGTGGATTGTCAAAACTTACGATTACACGGACATCGCACTGCGCGATCCTAACGTTTTGCATTGCTCATAGCCTCGCGTAGTGTAGCGGCTATGGCCTACCGCCGCTCAGCAGCGTCTGGTGATACTCACCCGGCCCTGCCTTCGGTGCCTGGCAGGCTGGTCACTAAAATATACAACAGGTCATAGACGCTACCGTTTTGGCAGGTTACCTTGGATTTAATACAATTAAACACAGAATGAATCAGTTATGCTGATGAAATGAAATAGTCGTGATATCTGGCTCCGTTAAAGCCCAGTTTTGAGATAACTTTCAAAAGTCGTAGCAAATGTATGCGTTATCGGATTTTTACTGCTAAATATGATCACCAAAATGATGAAACGTTTACACCATACGATTGCATGTTCAATTCTCAACAACATGTGTACAATTCTCAACAACTGTTGTGGTCATGCCATGTACTTGGAGCTACGGAGATGTGGTCATGTACTTGGAACTACGGAGCCGGCAGTCTCCGTGTGGGCATGTAAACTCGTAAACTGCATTGGTGCGTTTCAGGGTATTTGTTTCTCCTGCCATGTTGTTGCGCATAATGAGGCTACTGACTGTCTTACTTTTGTAGTAGACGGTGAGTTTTGTTTCCGCATTTTTGTCCGTTGGGTTAACGTCGGTGGTGATGATGTTTCGTAAGACCTTTCGTCAACGTCGTGAGATGGTGACATTTGGTTGCGGTAAAACAGCTGATGATGCTGTTTATTGTCGCGTGGTGTGGAGTTTTCACGTTTTAAGGAAGACCAGATTTCCTTGTCTACCTCTCTGTTGGAGTAACCGTTACTGACGAGTATTTGTTTGCAACGCTGAAGTTCTCGGTATGTGCTGGTCCAGTCAGTACAGTATTTCACTCCTCGTTTGACGAAAGAGCGGATGACAGCCGTGCGGTAACGCTCTGGGCATTCACTGGCCGCGTTCATGCAATGGCCTGTATATATTTAAAAACACATTTTTCCAGCCAGCACATGAACATTTTTGCAAACAAATATCCAAGAGGCGACTCCATAACCACACCATCCACTTGCATTGCTGTACCACCGAGGCACCATTCCGCTGCCCTAGCGGAAAGTTCTGTTCTACAGTTAAGTGGATGGTGTGGTTGTGGGGTCGCCTATTGGGTGTTTGTTCGCAAACATGTACATGTGCTGGCCGGAAAACCGTGTTCTTAAGGATCCAGACCTCAAGCCACACATCTATTGTTGATATGTCGACGACATATTTGTCGATGTCAGGGACGAAGCCCACTTGCGTCGCGTGCAAGCTGCTATGCAACAGGAGTCTGTACTGAGATTTACCACGGACCTGAGCATTGACAACCGTACACCTTCTCCGGATGTAGACATAGGTGCTAGTCAAGACACTTTCGTCACCAAAGTGCACCGCAAACCAACCGATGCAGGCCATTACATGAACGCGATCAGCGAATGCCCAGAGCGTTACCGCACGGCTGTCATCCGCTCTTTCGTCAGTGAAATACTGTACTGACTGAACCAGCACACACCGAGAACTTCAGCGCTGCAAACAAATACTCGTCAATAACGGTTACTCCAACAGTGAGGAAGACAAGGAAATCTGGTCTTCCTTAACCCTATTCCCGGAGGGCTAGACGGTATGGTCGATTCCCGGCAGGGGGGAGCAATTCGGCCCCCCCTGAGATCTCGAGAACTACTCGTCTGATTTCATCGCAACAAACGGCAATCGATTTGCCGTGACGTCAACTACATTTCTATAAAAAGAAATTCTCAAAATCTCGAAATTTAGGGATACAGGGGGCAAAAATGTCAAAATGGGGGGTACTTTTGGACTTCTTATAACTCCGTTGTTTATGGACCGATTTCGATGAAACTGGCACGGGTCGAGAGATTATGGACAAAGCTTTTACCATGGGTGCACAAATCTGAAATTTTGAGAAAATTCATGGGCGTTCACAGGGTTTCAAAAATAGCAGGATTAGTTTTCTAACAACTGAATGAACAAAAAAGGTAAAAACACTTTTTTGGCTTCTGATAGTCATGCTATGCTAAAGAAGTAAAAATCGCATTACAATGTTTGTATAATGTTAGCATAGGCGGTGCCAGGGACATGAAAAAGGGGGAATTGTCATGGTCACACGTTCTTCAGATCAACTTGTGACCTTTGACCTTAAATGACCTCCAGTGGCCTTGGGGTCACTTGGAATGATTTCGCGTGCATTTGGTATTATCTGTAAACGTTTTCAATCATTCGAATTCACTCTATTTCAAAAATTCCATTTTATGGCTGTTGCGATATAAGGTATGCGCACTGACATTTTAGGTCATAGCTCCGTGACCCGACCCGATATCAAGCTGAAGCTTGACACACAAGTAGAGGGCACCCTTCTACGTCATATATATTCAGGGTTTGTTATTTGAAAAAAACGGTGCCGAAATTATTGCAAAAAGACAAATTTTGACTTTTGACCTTGACTTGACCTTGTAAAGTGGCCTCAGATAAACAAAATTTTGTGTGCATATTGCCCAACTATTGAGCTATACATCCACATCAAGTTTTAAGTTCTATCTTAAAAACTCTGTTTTTGGCAGACGTTTTCCTTTTACCCTCAACATGGCCAAAAATGGCCTGAGGTGCCTCCCAAAAACGTTGTCTGGCTCCGCTCCTGAGCAAAGTAGAATTGTGAAATTTTGTCACAACGCGTAGAAAAAATAGCTAGGAAAAGTGACTAAGTTTTGTGAAGCTGCGCTAAAAAGCCTGGAATTGGCAAGCAAAAAACCCGAGGGGGGCGGATTCAGCCCCCCTGCCGGGAATAGGGTTAAACCGTGAAAACTCCACACCACGCGTTAATAAACAGCATCATCAGCTGTTTTCCGCAACCAAATGTCACCATCTCACGACGTTGACGAAAAGGTCTTACGGAACATCATCACCACCAACGTCAACCCAACGGACAAAAATGCGGAAACAAAGCGCACCGTCAACTACAAAAGTAAGGACAGTCAGTAGCCTCATTATGCGTAACAACATGGCAGGAGAAACAAATACCCTGAAACGCACCAATGCAGTTTATGAGTTTACATGCCCACACGGAGACTGCCGGCTCCGTAGTTCCAAGTACATTGGCATGACCACAACAGCACTATCACGACGAATGACCATGCATCTACAGAGGGGGTGCCAAACCAGTCACATGCGCCAAGTACACCATACAAACTTCCTACGATCTGATTTAACAGGGAACACCTGGATATTAAAACAATGCTCTGACAAACGCCGACTCCAGGTACTGGAGGCAATCATTATTAGTGAAAAGATGCCTGAGCTGAACAAACAGGTGAAGTCGTGCATAACTTTAGAGCTATTTGGTCATCCAGTGGCAGGGTGACCAAATATGTGAAGATGACCAGGCAAGCAATAGAGTAAGCGATGAAGTAAGTGATCGCTTACTTCATCGCTTCTTCTTGACATGTCATTGTCGTTGGGTTGTGGTATCCGGAAACTGACAGTGCGTGTAAAAACTATTTCTCGTAATGTGCTATCCTGTTTTTATGTAACACGCAATTCGACGCGCTTTAAACTCGATATCAGTCGCTTTGAAAATGGGTAACGTATTCCTTGAAACGTTAGCTATACGAATATAATGGCGATTGGCGAACTTATTTTTGGACTATCGAAACCGACGAAAGAGATCATACAGCAATTGAACAAACTCATAAGAAGCTAATTACGTGCACGTATGCCCTTGCATATAACAAAACCTGCTCGAATGAAAACATACTGCCCAAATAGACCAACATACATACATATAAATATATAATTGTATATATATTGACATATACATGCGTCTGTGTGCGTGTGTGAGTGTTGCAACTCTTCTTCGATGTAATCGTCACTGCATGTGCAATATGCGGTTTGGCTCACAGTCTCGTCAGCTTGTGGGGCCACTTGTGATCCCCGATATGATAGGATGTATAGGCATCCCTTGTTTGCGCACTTTGGGCAGTTCGAGCATAATGGTGTTTTCGGCTATTTTTCGAGTAGACTCTGCAACTTTTTTCCTTTTCAGACTTATTCAGTATCGTCCTGACATTCACACCAAATAGTTTGCTTTCTCTAACTACTTAGCCTGCTTCTTCCTTGTCATACGTCGTCTGTATCACTCTAACGTATCAGTCATTTTCTGGTTATATTGTGAAGTGTCTATAATCATTGCACCTCCACCTTTATCTGCCTGTGTGATCATCATGTTTTTGTCATTTGCAAAGTTCCTCGACGCATTCTTTAGGCAGACTGCCTGGTTCCACGTCTATCGACGCTTTTGAACAAGCAAAATTCCGTGAATAAGCCCTTTATCAGCGTCATTGTCTTCCCATCAATGGTTACGTCCCATACGCTCCACAAAACCAAACTTATTTTTTCCCGAATCATACTTCAACCCTAAGGGCCAGCGCTTCATTTTCGTCCTCGGTCAATGTCCTAGATGACAAGTTTGTTGCTATGTCAGCATTTTCTATCGCCTTCCATGGTTTTTAAACATAGTTTTTCCAGATATTCATTTAGCCTTTTTCGTTGATCTTTAAATCTTTTCAGATCCGATTCCAGCTTCGTTGGTAGAGTAATCTTTTTTCGTTCGCCATTCAGCTCGCATTACCGCTCATAGCGCGCTGCTTCCAAGCAAGCCTGAGCTTTATTGAACGGTTTTTAATTTAATTGTAGCTGAGACGGCGCAGATGACGGAAGAACTTTCTCGGCAATGCAGTCTTTCCAAAAACTTAAAAAACAAAAGCGGTTAAAGCTGCTTGTTTTTTTCAGATTTTTCCACGTATGCTAAAATCCTTGATATCTAAGTAAGGGTTCACTCACATTCCCATCTTCAGACACGTCTAAGTGATGGAATGACATATTGAAAAGAAAGATAGAAATGCAAAACCAATAACAACTATCAGTCAACATAATGTTGACGTTTCAAACAACGTACCTTCGTCAGTAAACACAGATAAGGTACAGAAACAAGATACAGAAGAATTAGATGAAACCGCAACAAACAAAATTATTACAGAAAATCACTAAGCTTGCGCGTTTTTTTCGCCCTTTCATATCGACAACGCTAATCTAGCAGCATTTTTTTTTATCAAAAAGCATTTATGGAAAATACGAAGTTCCGAGACATAACGGGCGAAAATACAATCTGGCAACGGTATGTTGATGGTAACATGGCGTGTGGTAACACCGCAGGACATCAACTTGGATGAAGCTAAAATCTGGATCTGAAAAGATTTCAAGAAGATCAACGAAAAAGGCCAAATAAAGAATCTGAAATAAACTGTCTTAAAAAACCATAGAAGATGATAGAAAATGCTGAAATAACAAAAAAACTTGTCATCTAGGACATTTATCGAGAACGAAAAGGAAGCTCTGGCCTTTGGGGTTCAAGTATGATTCGGGAAAAGATAAGTTTACAACAACCATAGATGGAAAGATGATGGCATTAATAAAGGGCTTATTGGAGGAATTTTGCTCGCTCAAAAGCATTGATAGAAGTGGAACCAGGCAGTCTGCTTAGGAAGGTATTTGCATGCGTTGAGGGATCTTGAAAACAGCAAAAACATGATTACGTAGGTAGATAAAGGTGGAGGTACAATGATTATGGACACTTCACAATACAACCGGAAAATGACTGATACCTTGCGTGATACAGACACGTATGAAAAAAAAAGAAGCAGGCTAAGTAGTTAGAGGAAACAAACTATTTAATGTGAATGTCGGAAAGATGCTGAAGAAGTCTGAAAAAAGAAAACAATATGCAGCATCTAGGAGAAGAATCGCCCAAGGCGCCGATTATGCGTCAATCGTCCAAAGCACACAAACCAGGGATAACTATGCGCCCTGTCACATCTTGGATCAAGTGTCCCTCACAAGCTGGCGAAACTGTGAGCCAAACCGCTAACGCAGGTATTAGGTCCTATAAGTGGTCCACATGTCTAGAATACGTCCGATATGTTTGACATACTGAAGGGCATAGAAATTTAAAAGAGGAAACTCGCCATCTTCGATGTGAAGGTCTTGTTTACAAACGTGCACGTAGTGGACGTACTGCAGACAATCCGTTCTATGATATACTGCATGGAAAGCAGCAGCTTACGGCTACCTAGAACTCATAGAGCTGGTAGCCCTGTCCATAAGATTTCATCGTTTTTAATTCAACGATGGAAGAGTATATTCAACGTTCAGGTCTAGTGATGGGTTCTCCATTAAGTCCGGGAGAAGCCTGCCTGTTCCTGGCAAGTTCCTGGGTACCGTAAGAAGAGCGAAGTTACGAGACATAATGGGTGAGAACGCAGTCTGGTTGGACTATGTTGACGACGTCCTGTGGTAACAACTCAGGACACGAAGATGGATGACAAACTGAAGTTCCCAAATGCAGCTCATCCAAAGATTCGGTTTTACCATCGAACAAGAGAGCCGTGGACAAATACCATTTTGAGACACGGTGGTCATCCGAACTGGAGACACAGTTCAATTCAAAGGGCATCGAAGACCCAAAACAAGGAACATTATATACACTATTACTCACGACAAAGAGTCAGGGCCAAAGGTGGGCTGTATTGGGTTCTTCCTTAGGGCATATTGCATATACAGCGACGATTACATCGAAGAAAAGTTACAACATTTATATGAGACCTTCGAAAAGCTAAACTATCCAAAGGGTTTGGTGAAGGACCTAAAGAACAAAGCACAACAAATAAGAAGGAAGAAAATAGATCAAAACCTTGAACAGAAAAGAGGATGTTATGTGCAGATGTTATGCCCTATTCCCGGGGGGCTAGACGGAATGACCGGTTCTCGACAGGAGGAGGGGGGTTGGATTCGCCCCCCCCCCGAGATCTCGAGAACTACACATCCGATTTCATCGCAACAAACGGCAATCGATTTCCCATGATGTAGACTACATTTAAAACAGGTTTTCAAAATTTTGAAAGGGGTGGGTACAGGGGGTAAAAATATCAAAATGGGGGGGGGGCACTTTTAGACTTCTAATAACTCCGATGTTTATGGACCGATTTCAGTGAAACTGACAGGAATCGAGAGATTATGGATGGGGCATTTACCATTGGTACACACATTTGAAATTTTGAGAAAATGCATCGGCGTTCATAGGGTTTCAAAAATAGGAGGATTAGTTTTTCAACAACTGAATGAATAAAGAAGTTCAAAGCGCTTTTTTAGCTTCTGCTGTTTAGATTATACCGAAGAAGTACAAATCGTATTACAATGTTTGTATAATGCTAGCATAGGCGGCGCCAGAGACATGAAAGAGGGGAAACTGTCATGGTCACATGCTCTTCAGATCAGCTTGTGACCTTTGACCTTAAATGACCTCCAGTAACCTTGGAATTGGAATGGAATTGGAATGGAAAGTAACGATGGAACCTTGGAATCATTTGGAATGATCTCGTGTGCATTTATTATTATCTGTAAACGTTTCCAATCATTTGAATTCACGCTATTTCAAAAATTCCATTTTACGGCTATTGTGATATAAGGTATGCGCACTGACATTTTAGTTCATAGCTCCGTGACCCCACCCGATATCATGCTGAAACTTGATACACAAATAGAAGGCACCCTTTTATGTCACATATGTTCCGGGTTTAGCATCTGAAAAAATAGCGCCGAAATTATTACCAAATTTAAAACCAAATTTTAACTTTTGACCTTGACCTGGTCTTGTAAAATGACCTCAGATGAACAAAATTGCATTGGCACGTTTCCCACCTATATAGCTATACATGCATATAAAGTTTTAAGTTCTATCTTTAAAACTCTGTTTTTGGCGGCCGTTTTCCTTTTACCCTCAACAGGGCCGAAATTGGCCTGATGTGCCTCCCAAAAACGTTGCCTGGCTCCGCCCCTGAGCAAAACAGAATCTCGAAATTTTGTCACAGTAGAAAGAATAGCTAGAAAAGTGATCCATTTTGTGAAGCTGTGTCAAAAGTCCTGGAATTGGCAAGCAAGAACCAGAGGGGTGGCGGACTCAGCCCTCCCTGCCGGGAATAGGGTTAATGATACCAAATTCGAGGCATGCTGAAACCCCAGCTGCATATCTAGACGATGGAGAGATGAAAGCAGCGATAGCTTCCGGAAAGAAAATACGAGGCTTATTGAAAACCGCAACACGAAGACGAACTCGAACTCGAACACGAATATCATTCCAACCGAAGTACATTGTGGTGGATGTGAAACGAGTTACATTGGCCTAACAGGACAGGTCTACCAACGCGAATAAACGAACATAAGCGCGACGTTGAACATCGTCAAACATCCAGCGCAATCGTGAACCATATTGATGAACATCTGCCGAAACGGAGCGAGGCGGGAGTTTTGGAAGCTCCAGACAATAAATAAAAAAGTAAGGTTCTAGAAGCTGCACATATTCATATTTATTTTCATGTGTACAAGCTGTATTAACAAAAGGATAGGATTTTTGATTTCAAATAAAATTGCTGCTAGATTAGCCGATCGAGGCGTGAGACGAAAAAGTGCGCAAGCTTAACCATTGCTGTAATAAGTTCGTTTATGGTGGTTTTATCTAACTGCTCTGTATCATTGCTGTGTGCACTGACGATGGTACGTTATTTTCGGAATGTCTGTATTGTATTGGTTGATAATTTCCAGCGGTTTACATTTCCATCTCTCTTCGAATACATATATACAAACGCACAAACACACACACACACACACACACACACACACACACACACACATATATATATATATATATATATATATATATATATATAAGCCAGAGGCCAGAGGCCAAGGTGAGTCTGGGTTTCGTGCCGATGTACGTGGGTCCAAAAGACGCAGAAATACCATTCTACGTGGATCCGACTGACACTGCGACCGGAGCCCTGCCCAGGGGCGGCCGTCCAGTTCGTGGAAGCGGCCTCTCTGGGGAATACTGCCACGAGACAACGGGGCTCCGACGACGGGACGCACTCGGCGCTGAGGAGGTTCGCAGATTGCCTGTCCGGTGCCGAGTGTCGGAACTCATCCTGGCCATGCCGATCACCTTCCGCGGCCAGGTGTTCGGACGTTCGAGCAGTAAAGATGAGTTTCACATACTGTGGATTTTTTCGTGTATGCATTACAGAAAGCGCCAATAAGTACCTTCATTGTCCACTATAAGATAGTGTTTAAAAATTTCTGCCGAGGTATCTAAAGCCTCATCCGGCCGTGGTCTATCACCGCCGCCATGTGCTGACAATGGAGTTGGTTGCGTCGAGGTTATCTTGGCACGTTTTAAACTGTGCAAAAGGCTGGAGATGTTGTTGAGAATTGAACATGCAATCGTATGGTGTAAACATTTCATGGTTTTGGTGATCATATTTAGCAGTAAAAATCCGATAACGCATACATTCGCTACGACTTTTGAAAGTTATCTCAAAACTGGGCTTCAACGGAGCCAGATATCACGACTATTTCATTTCATCAGCATAATTGATTTATTCTGTGTTTAACTGTATTAAATGTAAGGTAACCTGCCAAAACCGTAGCGTCTATGACCTGTTGTATATTTTAGTGACCAGCCTGCCAGACACCGAAGGCAGGGTCGGGTGAGTATCACCAGACGATGCTGAGCGGCGGTAGGCCATAGCCGCTACACTACGCGAGGCTATGAGCAATGCAAAACGTTAGGATCGCGAAGTGCGATGTCCGTGTAACCGTAAGTTTTGACAATCCGCTGGCGGAGAGAGAGAGAGAGAGAGAGAGAGAGAGAGAGAGAGAGAGAGAGAGAGTCAGTGAGTTAGTTAGTGAGTCAGTGAATCAGTTAGCCAGTGAGTCAGTGAATGGGCAAGTCAGTTACTCAGGGAGAGAGGGAGAGAGGGAGAGAGAGAAAGAGAGAGAGAGAGAGAGGGAGAAAGAGAGAGAGAGAGAGAGAGAGAGAGAGAGAGAGAGAGAGAGAGAGAGAGAGAGAGAGAGAATCAGTGAATAAATCAGGGAATGACTAAGCGAGTGAGTCAGTGAGCCCGTGAGTCAGTCATTCAGTCAGTCAGTCAGTGAGACAGGGAGAGAAAGGGGAGGGAGGAAAGGAAGGATGGATGGTGGGAGAGAGGGAGAGACGAAGATGACTAGGAACGAGCGGGAGTGTGATCACAGTTGCTAGTGTTCAGCCATGACAGCGGCACATCTAGCCACCACATCGCAGCCGAAAGTTTTAAACTCACATAGACTGCGCTAAGATGGCTTTTCCTATGATGCGGTCCTGTGCGGAACAGGACACACTAAGAGCGTTCCTTTCATATCAGACTGAAAGCTACTATTCAATGAGCGTGGTTGCTAGAGCTCAAATATAATGCGTTTTTGTGTCCTTTTCCGATATTCCCTTGACCTGTAACGCTGTCAGTCTAGCGCAAAGAGTCGCATTTTACGTCTAGAAATGACAAAAAACATGCCCTCACAATTCTGTGGCAGTGTGGCCATCACTAATAGCATCTGGCCATCACCCGAGATACGAGGGGCTCGATTTCATCGCTCCCTGGGCGACTGCGGGGGTCGAAGCACTCCAGGAGCTGCTGGGTGCAAGAGTTGGGGAAAACGTGCGTCAAAGTGATGCCCAAGGCAACGCAGCATTCCAGTGCTGAAAGGAGCGTCTCTCGCAACCCGCCACCCCAATTTTTCGCCTCTGGTTTTTCGGCACGGCAGGGAAAGTTTTCTTGGGTGTTGAAATACTACTATTAGAGTATAGTGGCACGAAACATCACTTTCTTAGACTGGTAAAACAAATTCATCTTGTTGCGCAACGTGCAGAACTCCCGAACCTTTAGGGTAAAAAACCGACGACTTAAATCTCGCGGATCTCGAGCAGCCACATCATAGCAGCACTGTAGTGTCGTGCATGAGTCAACCACGTAGTCGGTCTCTTGCAGTAAAGACAATGTGTAGGCACTTGCCTTTATTATACGGCTAAGGCTACGCCATATTTACGCTACGGTTAACGGAATGTAACCAACTCCAGGTTGTCAGAATTCAAGGTGCGATGACTCTTGAAGGTAATTGGCGTCACTAAATCCCAGTCAAGCATGACGACATAAGCACGCCGATGGTCAGCCGAATGATATATAACAATATATAATAAAAACGCCAACTGGCCTTTGACGTCACAACTGACGTCAACCAATCGACTGGCCAATCAACGTTCGTATTTGATGGTAGTGGATTTTACACTTCTTGATTACTTTCATTATCTGACTTGTAGTTCTGGAACGAAGAAGTGACATTCTGACTCAGTGGAGAAATATAATACTGTAAATGAAGTAAGGACTGGTGATCAGGTGACGTGCAATACTTCTATCGTTAAATCTCCGTTCCAGGCTGCAGCTAAGTGCCTGGATTTAACAAATGTGCTGGCATGTAGAAACATCGTAGCGGACGAGACGACGTGACAAAGCAGCGACGAAGTGTCATAGGTGCCGGCCCACACACCGTGTATAGCTTCATGCTTTTTCCTGCGGGGTCAGCAGACGGCCAAATAGTACTGGGCTGTATTGCGAACGGTGTTGATGTACGACGAGCTGGCGGTTTGTCAAGTGGCCTTTGTCTAAGGCTCCCGATCGCGTTGCGATCAGGAGCCTTATGTAGTATATAACCGACGGCACGTGGTGCTGACGACTGAGAAACGTCTCAGCGGACGGAGGCCTGAGATGCCTGTTAGTGCCTACTCGTGTATCAGTTGAGCTTCTTGTACTAATATGAGAGAAAGAGTCCGAGACAAGGCAACAGGTCTGTTGAAAAAGTCTTGCTCAAACATTACCTGCTACTCGCTGAAGTATTTCTAAGAGTATGAGCAGAAAACTGTGCGTAAGAGGCAGAGTTGTAACAAAGTTCGCGTCATGGCTTTAGAGTTCCCGTATCTTAAAGCCTTCAGATTTCAATGCTTCTTAAGTGTTTTAAATTGTAGAAATTTTTCTTCAAAAGTTTTTGGCTTCCGAAGGCTTTCTAGGCTTCCAGATGCCTTCAATTTTAGTTCTCCGAGTCGGTACCGAAGGGAATCAGATAAACATATCTGAAAGTCCGTTAACGTCTCAAGTACATAAATCGTAAAGCAGTGCCGCTAGGCGAATCAAATCCTTAACGTGCAACCATACTTCCTTCCTCTGACCTTAAAACGGCATATGTTGGCGGAAGCTTCTGAACTCTTGCATTCGCCTAACATCAGCCACTTGTTGGAATTCTGTGCGTCTCACTCCCGTTCGTTGGTTAAAGCAGTCTTTCCAGAATATTCAAAGCGCAAAACGACTCCTAATTGGTTGTATATATCATACTTGGAGCATCCCAGTTCATCATTTTCGCTCGTAGGTAGTAAATAAACAGGGCCGGTTTTCGCTCGGTATCGATCTGTCGATCTAGAGACCGTGCTCTCGATCCGTCTCAACAAGTGACGCTCGTGACGCAGTCAGGTGCTAGTGCTTTGACTGGCAAATGTTCGTCGTCAGGAATATAGGTGATGAAAGAGGAAGCTCTGTCTCTCTGACGAATGAACGAGGAACTCAGTAGCAAGGCGAACTTGTGGAAAGAGAAGTAATGAAAAAGATAAATATTGGCGCAAACGCAGTCGCCAATAGCAAGATTATCGCGCCAGGCAGAAAACTCAGCTACAAGAGCATCGTCATTTAGTAATCAATCAACAAACCAATTCGATCTGTTCGAACGTGCGCGCCGGCGCTGACCTGATGGTCGCTCCGTCCGGTGATTGGTTGCTGTGTCTATTGTCCTGACTGGTGATTGACGATAACGCCAGCCCAGACGGTGCAGTTGTGCGACAGACATATCTGATTGCATTTCGAAAAAGACATATCTTTGTGTGTGTTTGACGTTACGATGAAATTACGTCGCATGCTGTCACCAGTGCTACGAAATTGATTGCAGACACGAAAGAAAGAATTCGTCTTTTGAATGACATATTACTGGACGGGAACTCACACCGTTTTCAACAGCCATCGGCCACGAAACGTTTCTGCTGCCATCTAGTGGATGATTGATCGTCACCCATCGACAGCAATTAAACTATCTGGCCCGCACCGGAGCGCAGCGTATTAATGGACGACATTGATCACCAGGTAGCGTATCCTTAGAGGGAGGAAGGCACAGGCGGAGTAGGGTTATAGCAGGAGGCCCCTTCTAGTGCTGTCGATGCCTCCGAATAACGGGATTTTTGCAAGGCATGATAAATGATGGACTGAAATAGCATTGCGAGGATTGCCGATCTCACACTTCATGCGTTGCTAGGCATGCCGTAAACGTGGTTCCCCGGCCGAGTTTTCAGCCTACGAATATGACGACGCATATTTTGTGACTAAGCATATGACTCCACACACCTTGCGCGTCAATGACAGTTGACCTGACCCCACCACCGACTGACAATTGATCCGTGCCTTCCAAGTAAAAGAAAGGCAACTTTCTCAATCGGTATTCAGCTGCCTCAGTCCACTGCCGCATGTCAAATTTATAACGCGAAGAAAAGTAAGTCCTCGTAGGACGAGAACATTTTCATTACATCGATAGTAGTTACCGTGACCCGTGCGTTTTGCGCAGATTATTTAAACATATAGCTGGTGCAACAGTGCAGGGCAAAGTGCGGCAAAAACACTCATAGCACTGAAACAGTTTGAAGTACACACACACAGAAGACATGATAGCGGTTTACATGGGATTATTTACAGACATAGCTGGTGCAGCCATGCGAGGCAAAGTACAGAAGCAATATCACGCACGTGACGGAAACATCTTAAATCACACACACGGAAGTCATGATGACCCATGTGCACTATTATACACATTCCCCATGATCTACGGTAGAACACCAGCTTGGCACCTTTTTGGACTGGGCTCGTTGCACAGCTCTTGCTACTGCATCCGGATGAATAACGGATGAGTAGCATGGAACTGCACGAAGTTTCGGATCTTATATCTTAATAAAAAAAGAAGAAACCGTTTTGTAGAAAATCATGACCTGAGTAAAACGTATTGTTGAAAACACACACGCACGTTTTCCGGAAGAATTAAGTCTTTAGACGCAGTCACGATGGCTCCAAGTAAGCAAGTGCTTCGCGACAGTGTGGCGGACTATGTCACGCTCAACTCAAAACGGTCAAAGGGTGAAATAGCTGAGCATTTCAGGAATCATGGCGTGGTAAGAAGAACCATCTTTAACATCATGAAACGACAGAAAACCGTGGAAGTCCAGCTCGAGCTGGCAAGAAAGTGGGATAACGGAAGGCTAAAACGTGGCAAGTCCTCAGAACTTCCGCACTTTTAAAGATAAGTAAATGAATTACACGCTGAAAGTAAACTTCCGACGTACGATGTCGTATGTCGATGTCCTATTTTTGGTGATATAATAAAAAAGTTTATATTTCGCCTAAAAAACGGACTGAGACATTGACCGTAATGACTACAAATCCAGGTAGGAACCTGTTAAGCGTTACAGTTTGAGCATTGAGAGTTTGTGAATATTGGTCCTAGATGACTATAGTCCGGGCGATCCAGTGATCGCCATTTTTCCACTGGTAATGGCGTCATCAGTGCCACAGATCACTCCTCGGAGGTCCAGGATGTTACCTTCGACAAGGAAGAGATCCGTGAGCTCCAGGACCATTGGATTAGGTGTTTAAATTTGCAATGGGACTACGATGGAAAATAAATGTGTTCAGTTATCTAAAATCACCTTTGCGCCTTAGCCCGCGAACTCATCAGTCGCCGTACAATTTTGCTATCTCAGCTCAAATCAATGGCATCAATATCAATGGCAATAATTTTGCTATCTCAGCTCAAAACGAGTATTAAGGTTTTTTTATTTTTACATTTCCTTCAATAGTCAGACACCACCCATAAATCTGGGGCTCCTGAGAATGATGAGCCAGTAAAAGACCACCTGTCCACCTTAAAATTCGCATTTTCGTTGAAATGAACAGGTTTGCATACCGACGCCGTGAAACAAAGCTCAGTGACTGAAAGGATTTTATGACGTTCTCATGGTCGTTTCCAATCAAGCCTACTGCAGTACTCTGAAATGATTTTAGACCTCCGACTTCAGACTTCAGACTTGAGACGTATCTTAAAGCCATCCGCATTAGGCTCGCAGTCATTACGACCTTTCGTCAAAAGAAACAGAACAAAAAGTCAGGGGTCATGAAAACACGCATTCACTCATAAATTGCATGTCATTACGGATGTCAAACATACAACGCACGCAGTCACTGTCATTTGAAAAAAACACGCATACAAGACGCGACAAAACAACATATTGACGGACGGTGCATCACCCCTCATCTCTGCTTAGGTGACGTCTCAGGTGGCGACCAAACTGCGAGATGGGAAGTCGTGGCAGATCGGGTGGCAACGAGTTGAGCTGCCGCGCCGCATGGCTGCAAAACGTCTTCGACCCATCTCTGTGCAAGATCTTGGTACATATAGGTTGCCATCCTGTCTTGCGTGTCGTTCGCAATACTCAGCAGCACACAGAAACTCGGTGGCCAGTGTTTCAGGCTCACCCAGCCAGCGCACCATGTGCGCCAGACACCGTGTATGGTAAGAGACCAGCTTCTCCGCGCTGTGCCAGCCCAGTCTCCGTAGCAGATTCTAGATATGATCAGTTTTTCTTCGGCCAAAAACAATCGTAGCGGCAAAGTGAATGATTTTCTGGAGGCGAACCAAATTTTTTGCGTGCCATTTCCGTATATCGAGACACAATATCGGATATGCGAGCGAACCAGAGCATTGATCAGAGCGGAGAGAACAGACGGCGGCATGTAGCTACTTAGATGTGATAGGCCACTTAGTGTTCCGAAAAAGCGCCTAGTCACGGCAGTTATGTGGGATTCCCAGTTGAAACAGCGATCAAAGGTTAGTTCCAGATTTGCAGCTTCCGAAACGGGAAAAAGATTTTGATCGCGAAATTATACAGTGAAATTAAGGGGTATTGCGCAGATATTGTGCACTACCCAGCAGTATCATTTGAGTCTTGTTGGCATTTACCTCCGATCTTTGATCTCTTGGCGTGGCATGATATTTACTTTATAATCAACCGTTTGCTCGAAATCAGCTATCAAGAGAAGCGAGGACCCGTCCATCGCAGCAACCACCTTTTGGAATTCATGCTTTTTACCACAGACCAAAACCTGAGCGTCGCCAGCGTACTGGACGAGTACTTCGTCCTCAACGAAGAGACCTAAGTGATTTGCGAAGACGCAGTAGAACAGAGGACTGAGAGCGGAGCCCTTGAAAACTCCGATGTTAAGGGGGAGATGGGCTGATATTTTGGGATTCCCCTGAGCGTCAGTGACGCTGACACTCTGGGTGTGATTCACGGAATCGTTATTTTTGGTTTCAGTACGCCGAAAACCAAAAAATATCGATTCCGTGAATCGCATCCAGAGTGTCCGGGCCACTGATGCTCAGGGAAATTGCAGTTTGGTCAAGAGCTAACCGTGGTCTATCCCATCAAGGCCTTGGCTCAAAACCAGGAAGAAAAGTAGGGACATCTCTGCATGGTCATTGGATGTGGTGGGATATGGATATCAGCGCGGTTTTCGTCGAGTGACAGGGACGGAATCCTTGTGCTGAGTTTGGGAGAACAGGTGGTCCTGGGACAAGTAATTGTAGGGCTGTTGGTGGACGGCCCACCCTACAATCTTGGCAATGACAGGAACGATGGAAATCGGCCGGAAGTTGGATGGATTAACAGTAGGCTCTCTGGGTTTAAAGGTAGGATAAACGAGGGAATGTTTCCAGGAATCTGGAACGTCGGAGAAGGAGATGCTAGAATTTATCAAACGCAGGAGCACCGTGCCGACCGCATCAAGATTTACCGATCACGCGGATGCTGCCACCGTCCTCGCCGCAGGCAGCCGACCCGTTCACGCCAAGCACGATTGCCAGTAGCTCAGAGTCAGGGGAGCCAGGCTAAACGCTCAGGCGCCAACATGCGGCAGTCGTGTTGCCCTGTGTTGGCAGCGCCAACACAAGGCGAGTCCGGCGTCTCCCCCGTGTCCCCAACCTCGCCGACCACGCGCGGACCCACTCTGACATAAAACGAACCTAGGTGGTCCGGCGTCGCTTGGGGCTGCTTTTGGTCGGCGTTCCTGGTCAGGGAGTGGGGCAATGGACAGGCATTTTTCCGTTGTTGCATGTCGGATGCATTCGGCAAAAAGTGATGCTGGCTCGGTTCTTCCGGTATGAAGATGACTTCGATTGTGTATCATTGATTACCCAGTTCTTCCGTTTTTACTCAAATCTTCTGGATAGAAGTTGACACTGATCTGTAACCGCGAGGCGTCGCAATTCCTTGCTGTGCCGCGAAAAAGCTGGACAAAAGACGGCAACTGGGAGAAGAAAATTACATTTTGTTCGATGTCATTTCCAATTTCAAGAGTATGAAATGGAACACTGATTGGGTCTGATAAAAATCGCCCAAATCCGACGGGTCGAAGGATTGGCAAACATGAATTCTGAAGAAAACTCAAGCGTCCTGTCTAAATATCGTCCAGATAAGGCAATAAGTGATGGCGTCTGAAAATGATTTACGTTGGTTCGTTTCCATTTTACAATGCCTGCCAACTAGCATCCCCACGAACCAGAGTTTTCCAAGAACTCAAATGTGGTTTTTATAAAAAGTGGCCTATGGCACAACTCACGAACGAATTCAAACTAGGTGACTCTTTTCCGTTTACAAATTGTTGATAAATGAAACTGACAAAAAAGTCAAAACCGTATTTATTTTTTACATATTCTATACTTTGGTCGCCAAAAACATTTGTTTCAACAAGACGTCGCAATAATAAAAAGCGTTAGCCTGCGACTGTCTCTGGGAGTGTCACACATATGCCATTGTGACATATAAGATGGCTTGGTCAACGAGTTCTACGGGCAAAACAAAGCCGTGTCGTTCAGGCAGTGGTGCTAGCGAGAAACAAAGCTGAAAGGTAATCTAGCCAATAGATGGCCTCTGTTTAATGTATGTGAAACTATTGGGCTCATAACGATGGAGTAACTTATACTGCTGGTCAGTTGTTATTTGCCCAGAGTGCCAACCCCGTTCCAGGCGGGGACTTGATCCGAGGCTGTCGCCAACTCTCAATGGTATGAGACAGAAACATGAAAGTTGGCGCCTTTCCCTTTTTTGCATTCCGCTCTACAAAACTGATTGCTCTAATTCCATCGGAGTTGGGTCCAAAAGACGTTGCTGGGAAACATTTTTAGACGTTGCTCGTAACTTGGGTACCTAACGTAAATCATATCGGACATAACATGTTCGACATGAGCTCAGCTTGATGCTGTGCGAATCAGATAACAACCACACGGCGTGTGTCGTGCGTTTTATGAGAGTCGAATGAGTCCGTTCGACAGGCGCGGCATGTACCTGTATGATCCGTCGTGAAGAAAATCCGATTCAGTTCGACGTTGCCGATTGTCAAAAGGCCGCTCCAACACGCTTTTCATTCATTTCATTTTTGTCCATTTATTTATTTTTGCATTCTTGTGTTAGATCCCGCAGAAGGTGGAATATCTCGGTACGGAACTCCTCTATGTAGACGTGGCGGGATCTTCGGCATGAATGACGATGCGACGGCACGCAGCGACAGCCTTCCGTAAGCTCCCCAGAGATCCCTCGGCCGGCCTCCGTCGGTCTCTCTCGACTCGCTGTTTTTGCTCTTGTTCTTGGAAGAGTAGGGTGTTTTGCTCAACCACATAGATCCGGCATCTCTCTCTCCCTCTCCCTCTCTCTCTCTCTCTCTCTCTCTCTCCCTCTCTCCGTCGCCCCGGTCCGCCTCATCGGCTCGTCGCCTCGCTGGCTAGATCTGAGGCCGCACAGGCGTGACCACACGCACGCCACGCACGCAGCGCGCCGCACTCAGGCGCCGCGCACCCCTCACCAGTCGCCGTTTCCCCGTCCCTGTCGGCGGCCAGTGCGGTCAGCGCTGCAGCGGGAGCATTCCGACGGGCCAATTCGCCATGTCGCGTGCATGCGCCGCCCGCGCTCTTCTCTGCTTTCTTAGCCGGGCGTCCGAGCCCGGAATTATTGGAGGACTTGTATTTTTACCTTTATATACATATATGCATATCTTTATATGTATATATATTTTACATAAGTAAGTCTTATATAAGTAAGACACATACACACACACACACACACATATATATATATATATATATATATATATATATATATATATATACTGTCTTGCTGGAGGACCTCTATTAGCGAGCTCCGTAACAGGTTCTGTCCAGTAGCCTCCCGGCACCCTGTCCACGGCCACCGAACCTGAGGCGAAGGCGGGTGGCGACTCACCGCCCGGGGGGACGCAGCAACACCCAGTGGTGTACATTCAGGGGTGCACATGTGCGTTACCATGCTTCCCTCCCCCTTAACCCGACATCGCCTTGGGGATGTCAAAAAGGGCACCCCTCGGTTTTTCGCAAATAAATTCTGAGCCGTTGGAGCCAGCACAACGAAACTTTCAGTACCTGTCCATCAATGAATGTTTCATATTTGTCTTCAAAACCATGTCCATGCTAGGTCAGGCCATTGAAATATGAAGCCATCAATGAATGCTCGCATGCATATTTTCGCCTCTTTGGGCGGTGACGCGAACATCCCTTGTTTTTTATAATAGTCGCGAATATGATCCATGGATTATTTGGATTTACATAGGACACGGTCCCTTAAGGGATATGCAACCGTGACACGTCAACATTAGAGGTCATGCTAGGCCACATGCATGATGACAATTGGGCTGATTTGCATCGTGGATGGTAGAAGTGGTTGCTGCTGACCTTCCCCATCATGCAGGCCAGATAAAAAAACTTATATGTGCCTCTTTGAAAGGTTCACCAAATGTAAAGCTAGAAGGTCATGTCAGTTTGCGTTATAGGCAAATGTCATAACGAAATGAAATATAACATTGTCTTTAAAAGATCCTTCAGTAGCAGCAGAAGGCAATTATTGGTCCGTAGTCAGAAAAAGAAAAAGAAATTTTTTTTTGCCCTGCCCTGCCCTGGCTTGACTTTGGTGCGATAATGAGCAGACAGAGCAGGTTTGATTAACGCGAGATGTCATTTCAGTTCTGTACAGTTTGGTTCTGTACTGTCATTCAGTTAAGAATCCCAGCGAGTAATTATTTTTCTTCGTCAGGAAGAGAAATGCAACCTTATCTGACCCCACCTAGACCAACCTTGACTAAAAGAAAAGCAGGTAATGCAAAACTGATAAGCAGAAGATTTTCCTTCCTTCCTTTTTATCACGTGAATCAAAAGGCTGCGAGTAAGTATCGATCTTTAGCATGTAAATTAAGATCAATGTCTCGCCTGACCTAGGTGGATCTCGATCCGGCATTGTTTAACATTTTTACATGCTTCTGATGCAGAAGATTGCGGTCTTTTGTTTGATATCCAGTTGAAGGATCAAAGACCATTAATGCCTATGAGATGATGTGCAAAACGGTGTCAGTTCTATCGACGCCGTGTTATTTGTTTTACGTGCCCCATGACGTCATCAGTCGCGTGACCAGGGCTAACAAGGCATTATTTTAAATCGACAGAGTCAGGGGCTATCGATTGGTGGTAGACCGGTCCAGATCCGACGGTTGGATCCTGAGATAACAGGGAGGTATCTCTTTGGACACCCCCGGCGGTCGCGGGTACAAAAACACTTCACACGGGGCCGGATTAAAAGGCCATTGAGCCGTTTTCAGTTAAACGCCATAGATGAACGGTTCAACTGCCAACAAAACCGCGTCTGCCACTGAATTCAGAAACGAAGGAAATCGAACTTCTGACAGTTTCCGAGCGGCGCAAGCTTTGAGCTGCAGTGTCGATGGGGCGAGCCGGAAGCAACTGGACTGCAAAGGAGGCGACGGTAGGAAAGTGACTGCTAAACCCAAACACTGAAAGATGATCCGCTGCACCAATGCAGCCGCGGGAGGCCGTTTAACCCGCGTACGACCGTGGGTCGACGACAATCACGCCCGACTGGGGCGGGCTGTTGACCGCCCCCCCCCCCCCTTCTAACTCACGAGCGGTTGGTTGCACGATAAAAAAAGCGCACCGTTGGATTTAGAGATATGTAAGCAATTTACGTCCAATGTATCTTTTCTCATAGCCGACTGCATCAGACCGAGAAATGGCCTGAATCTCAAGGGCGGTGACTAATAACGTATAGGTAAAGGCACCAAAACACAAGTAAAGGTCCACAGGTGTCGATACACGTCTGATTTCCCAGATTTGCTCAATATGTACGCCGAAACGTTGAGTTAAAGACACGGCAATTTTCACGCCAGTTGTGGGCGGGCGCCGCAACCGTACGCAGTAACAAATTAACGGGAACTAATTTTAGGGTTCCTTGATTTTTGCGATATAAGTCCAACCATGCAAGTTTTGTTGATCTTAGTGGTTCTTGTGATGGTTTCTGATGCTTAAATTTGAAAAAAAAATTCATTAGTTACCAATCTGCACAATTGGCGGACTTTTATTCGCGAGAGCCTGTTTATTTCCAAAATATTCAATTTTCTTAAAACACTTGGTATTACCTACGTCCGCGCAAGCCAGCTCTGCCATTTTCCACCCATTCTGAGTAATTCATCGCTGATTTTGGCGGTGGTACATTTTGGCTCATAACAGTTATTCGTGACCTGACCTCAGGTCAAAGGCTGGAAGTCATTGATACCTTACCCATTGACGGTAATTAGATGTCTGCTTCACTCTACACTAAAAATGCTATGAAAAATCCGGCCAATTTCCCGAAAAACGACGAAATGTCTGAAAAATGGGCTTAACCTTAGGTCAATGACCCGGAAACTTCCGAAAAATCTGAGAAAGCAGATTTGTTACATCTATCAAGATTACAAATCCCTGAAAGTATTATTGTGACATTTTGTTTTCCGAAAAAGTTACCGGGCGCTTAACTTTTTTGCACATAGGTCCGGTTGACCTAACCTAGGTCAGACACTTGAACTTGACATGAGGTCAAAACCTTCGACACAAGGTGGAAAAAATGATGAAGCAAAAGGTACACGAAGTTTCGTGGCGCTGTGTTTGTTCCTCCTCTCGCAGTCCTAGAAAGACCTCAACGGGGCGGTCAAATTCCCCCAGTCGGGGGCGGGTTAAAAACCGCTACCATCATCAGTTTCAGCTGCGGTTGGCGATACCACCGGCACCAGCGGTGCCACTGGAACGGCTCCTTAACCTTATTCCCGGCAGGGGAGCTGAATCCGCCCCCCTCGGGTTTTTTGCTTGCCAATTCCAGGCTTTTTAACGTAGCTTCACGAAACTTAATCGCTTTTCCTAGCTATTCTTCCTACGCGCCGTGACAAAATTTCAAAATTCTATTTTGCTCAGGGGCGGAGCCAGGCAACGTTTTTGGGAGGCGCCTCAGGCCATTTTTGGCCATGTTGAGGGTAAAAGGAAAATGCCTGCCAAAAACAGTTTTTGCGATGGAACTTTAAACTTTATATGGATGTAAAGCTAAATAGCTGGGCAATGTGCAGATGTAATTTTGTTCATCTGAGGTCACTTTACAAGGTCAGGTCAAGGTCAAAAGTCAAAATTTGTTTTTTTCGCAATCATTTCGGAACTGTTTTTTTCGAATGCCAAACCCGGAATAAACATGACACAAAATGGTGCCTTCTACTTGTGTATAAAGTTTCAGGTTGATGTCAGGTCGGGTCACGGAGCTATGACCCAAAATGTCAGTGCGCGTACACTATATCGTAATAGCCATAAAATGAAGTTTTTGAAATAGAGTGAATTCAAATGATTGAAAACGTTTACAGATAACATTAAATGCACACGAGATCATTCCAAGTGGTCTCACTGGAGGTCACTCGAGGTCATTTGAGGTCAAAGGTCGCAAGTTGATCTGAAGAACGTGCGACCATGACAGTTCCCCCTTTTTCATGTCCCTTGCACCGCCTATGCTAACATTATACAAACATTGTGATACGATTTGTACTTCTTTAGCATAACATGACTATCAGAAGCCAAAAAAGTGTTTTTGCCTCCTTTTGTTCATTCGGTTGTTAGAAAATTTATCCTCCTATTTTTGAAACCCTGTGAACGCCCATGAATTTTCTCAAAATTTCAGATTTGTGTACCCATAGTAAAAGCCCTATCCATCATTTCTCCATTCATGCCAGTTTCATTGAAATAAGTCGATAAACAACTGAGTTATAAGAAGTCAAAGAATACCCCTGATTTTGACATTTTTGCCCCCTGTATCCACACCTTTCCAAATTTTGAGACAGTTCTTTTTATAAAAATGTAGTTCACGCTATGGCAAATCGATTGCCGTTTGTTGCGATGAAATCGGACGAGCAGTTTTCGAGATCTCAGAGGGAGGCCGATTTGCCCCCCCCCCGCCGCCGGGAATCGACCATACCGTGTAGTCCTCCGGGAAAAGGGTTAAGTCCGGCTCGGTGCGGGTGGCTCCGGACACGGGACCCGTCAGTGCCGCGGTCGACCGACGACAGGAAGGCGGACGGACGCCCGGAGCAGACCGTCATGCCGTCGCCAGACACGTCCGTCGTCCATCCGGAGAAGAGTCGGTGTCACCATTGAGCTGCGTGACTCTCTTCGGCAGCCAGCGAGGTCCGCTGCCGTAGTTCCTCACGTGTATCTTTTCAGACGGAAAACACGTTACGTTTTGGTTTGGCTGTGTTGCCGAAGATCATTTCAGGGAAGTCGTGAGGACGCCAACCGCATCGGTCAAGTGAGGGTGCAGCATGTCGCCGGACACCGTCGTCACGGATAATTGGCCAGCCCTAACCGGGGAGGAATATCAGTCGTACGCCAGGAGGGACGGCATCAGACACAATACTACGTCGCCATACCACCCGGCAAATAGGGGGCTGGCTGAGAAATATGCCAGAGTCACATTAGAAATGTGCTCGAGGAAAACTCCGGGAGATAAGCTTCGGCTGAAGCTGGTTAAGAGGTTTCTAAAACAGGTCTACCACCAGCGGCACCACTGGTATGACTGCAGCCTCTCCCATGTTCGGGGGTATTGAGGTCAAGACTCGGCTGCTAACGAGATGCGAACCCGTGACTTATGAATCTTGGTCCGGTTGCCCACTCGCCTGCAACTCGGCAGGTCAATACAGTGTACAGTGGCTAGAGTTGGATGTGCATGAGTTTGAATAGGATCAATTCCGGATCCGGCCATGGGTAATCAGGGCCTTATTCACCAGCATGATTCCATTGGCTGTCGTCTAAAAGTCATCAAATTTCCTTGACTAGACATATATTGCCCTGAAGGATTTTCCTGCGAGAATCATGTGACGCGATCAGTCTTTTTTCCCGGGCGAACTTTTCTTAAACGAACTTTTGGCCCAGACGAACTTACGTCCTAAAGGAATTTCTTCCGGACGAGCTTTTGTCCTGGACGAACTCTTGTCCTAGTCGAACTTTCCTTGGATGAAGTTTTGTCCTAGACGAACTTTCACGAGACGAACTTTTGTCCGGGACGAACTTTACCGATACGAACTTTCACGAGACGAACTTTTGTCTTAACGAACTATTGCCCGACGAACTATTGTCCTATGAAGTTCATTCCGACGAATTACTGCCCGAAAACCGTTTTCTGCATTTACGCAGGTCGCCGCGGGAGGTCCTTAAATATCCCGGCGTCTGAGAACACGCTGGAAATTACCAGACCGACTCCGTGGGTTAGCGTGGATTAGGCATGCCTAGGCCTGGTGTTTTGAAACTCTTATGTCTATGCCACAGCCTGCAAACGATGGCCAGGATACTAACGAGAGGCTGGGAGCAGCTTCGATTCTTCTCCAATGGGGCAGCGGATTTCCTGTTCGGGATAGCTTCTGTTGGTCTCATCTACCTCCAAAATGCAGTTTCTCACCAAATTTTAGTCCATTCGTTATGCAGCCCTGCGAAAAAAAGTGTAAAAATTGCCTCAACGCAAGACAAACTGATCCATTTTCAGACAAATTGCTCCATTCCACGTCCATCGACCCTAAAAAATAAAAAAAACTCGAGCTGAAATATCTGTCTTAACCCTGCCCCAATGAGATTTTGTCAACACTTGTCATGATCAGCAGACTGGGCAATGCTATGTTGGTGAAGCACAGGAAGCATGCACATGGGATCCACAAAACCATGCCCAGGAAACAGCAACAGAGACGGCTTTGTAATATGAATGAGTACTTTTCTATTTTCCTTACCTAAAACTGAAGTCTAGCCACCTAGTTTAATGAAATTCTACCAATTATGTACTAGGATTTTTGCAAGGTTTTCAGATCAGGGTGACGACCACAGCAGTTCTGGTCTGTTACCGCACTCATATTAACATTATTCCACCACAGCGAAACCACTTGACCAAGAACCCACCCTTTAGTTTCATTGCGTTTTAACAGGTCAAACCAGGTCGCCTGCCTTTTCATCTTGAACGCGCTTAAAATGAAATGAAACGCCTAGTCCGCCCAGAAGACAATCGCGGCAATGGGTGCCGGCGTACCATTTACCAAACACGCTCGCCACTGGGCGCTAGGTTTGTCTGCAATACGTATCATAAAGTGATGCTTCCATGTGTGCTCCCAAATGATTTCATGGTTTCAAATATCCTTCGTCGAAAAGATGCTGCCCTCGAGAGCCTCACGTGCGCAGCGCGTCATGGTATCCTTTCCTAGCTGAGTTAGAAAGCGATTACCGTTGTTGCGCTACCTCCTGGTTGTTTTTTTTTTGCATGGGTAAAGGCTATTGAATGGGGGCACAGGCCCCCCTTTCCAGCCTCCCAGTTTAACATGCTGAAATAGGCCAGATCTGCTTCTGTATAAAAGAAAAAAACAGCTTTGATTGTACACTTAAGGACTGGCTTCGCACCCAGGTGAGTCCCTTAAAAAAGGCAAAGAAAAGACATGAGACAAACATGAGACAAGCAACGGACAGCTGCATTCTGAGCGCATTCAGACTGTCGGCTGTGGCGTTGGTTTAGAGATTCCACCAATGTGATGAACTGAGAACTAGGAGAGTTTGTAACATAAATTAATCGGCGCCAGGGGAGCAGGGTGGAGAGGGATGTAGGGTGGAGTATCACGAATAGGAGAGGTCAGTCGTACTGAGACCCTGGGCTTTAGTTTTAAGCCCTAGCGCCAGTCATGTACAAGTGCTGTAGCTCTGGGTCTCAGCATGTCCCAATAAAATAAGTTCGATTTCTGTTCGCCTTCACGAATATTTCATACCAAGTAATGGTGGCCAAGCAAACAAATCCGTTCGTGAAGGAATTCCTCGGGAGGGAAATATGACGTGACTGGCTGGAGTCAGTGGCTGTTTAGGTAGGGCAGAAAAAAGCTCAAAAAACAAAAGACGAAAAAAAAACAAACAAAAAACATGTTCTCAAATAACATGCGAGTCCCGTAAAACTCGCTGCACCACGCGTGGCGTTTCCGGTAGCCGACCGCCGCAGCGGCCGCGCAGTGGGCTTGGCCCAGATATTGCCAGAAGTCCGGCGGACGGAAGCAATGTCGGCCACCTTATTGCCCTCTCGTCCGAGCGCCGACGGACGCTCCTGGACGTGACACCTCCTCACGCCGCTCATATCCAGAGTCGGAGAACGTGGCAAACACGTGATGACGGAGTGGCAGGGCCGGGGTCGGACGCGTGCGGGACCTCCGTCCCTCACGCGCTGGAGTGCTGCTAAGATTGAATTATGGCATAAACCAGAGAGATAAGGTTGGACAAATGGGTACGAACTCAGCTTCTACCACAATGATCTCGCATGACTTCAGGTGTCCTAAGGTCATTTCACAGCATGGAAGCGTCCTGAGGCAATTTTGGGCTGCAAAATCGACTTCGGTGCCTATTTTTACCTTAGAGATCATCAAAACGGGGACATAGACTCCGTTTTGCTAGTTTACTCCAAATGTGATCTGACCTGACTTCATGACCTTCATCTCATGTGGGTGAACAATTTTTGTCTTGTTTAGTGACTTCTTCACCCGCGTATGCATTTCGGACACAAACAAGCGAAGAAACGATTCAGACCCGTTAGAAATAGGAAAATAGTGCGGAAATTGGGCCGATTTCAGGCCATTGACCTTGATCTTGACAACGAATTTAAAATAGCATAATTTTTAGAAATGCACTCTCGACTACTATCCCAGAACCTTTCAAGTCGATCGATTGCACGGCGTGGGTTGTAAAAGATTTCTTAAAAACCGAAGATTGATCTCTTATGTGACCTAGGTAAGTGACCTGAGACGACCAGAAGTTGTAAATTCTACAGGACATGCGCAAGGGATTTAAGAAATAGCACTGAAAATTTCATCAATTTTTTTGGTTTTAAGTGTTTGTCCTTAATGTAACTAATAATTTGTGACTTAATTTTGATTTTCGATTTAATAAATAGCATAGGAAATTTCAGCAAAAAATCAGCGCGCTGCACGCGCCGTTTTTTTGCTGTCATCAAACGTTCTGGGGGGCAGGAAATGCCTGGTATTTGAATGAGACCAAAGGAGTCAGCTAGTCATGGGGTGGCCGTGTCGTGAATTTGCATGGCACGACAAACACTTTTCAGCATCATTTGGCTCGCTGCCTGGAGCAGGGGACGTTTCAGGTTCGGGTCTTGACACAAGCTTGATTTAGAACAGACCATTGCGACTACGCATTTCATTACAAAATTTCATTTCAGTACAAAATTTGAAAGTCGGATTTAATCATATGAAAGGGCCATTAAGAATTAACAGCGGGGCCGAAGACCGAGTGACTCTTGCTTCAATTAGCAGAAAAAATATGACTGAACATCGATCCGGCATGGCCCGGCCATACGTTTTCTGTGGCGAAGAACTTCGCAACCAATGGCCACCTAATCATGCAGTTTTTATGACAACATACCTCAGTTCCTTACATTTTATGTGTTTGGATTTGCACTGCGTCGGGTCGCAAGCTGACCCTTCCATACAGATATTCCGGGAGGAATTTTTCGTTCTTAGACCAATTTTTCTACGGGTGATTTTGAGCCGCTTAGCAACTACAATGTCATGGTAGCGCATTTGAGGTTTGAGCTCGAATTTTTTTTCGGTGTAAAATACCGGAACGGACCGACAAATACTATGTTGTATATGACAATGCACAAATGAAAATGCAAGCAGCAATGAAGTGGCTTTGCTCGTCATGTGTCCCCAAATACGGTGTCTTACTAGTGATTTAGCCCTATTCCCGGCAGGGGGGCCGAATCCACCCCTTCGGGTTTTTTGCTTGCCACTTCCTGGGTTTTCGACGAAGTTTCACGAAACCTGTTCACCTTTCCCATCTATCCTTTCTACGTACTGTGACAAAATTTCGAAGTTCCGTTTTGCTCAGGAGCGGAGCAAGGCAACGTTTTTGGAAGGCACCTCAGGCTATTTTTGGCCCTGTTGAGGGTAACAGAAAAATGGCTGCCAAAAATAGCGTGTTTAAAATAGAAGTCAAAACTTTGCATTGACGCACAGGCAAATAGCTGGGCAATCATACAAGCATAATTTTGTTAATCTGGGATCATTCCACAAGGTCAAGTCAAGGCCAAAAGTCAAAATTCGGTTTCTTACTAATAATTTTGGCGTTATTGTTCCAGTTGCCAAACTCGGAATATATATGACATAAAATGGTGCCCTCTACCTGTGTATCAAGTTTTAGCTCGATATCAGGTCCGGTCAAGGAGCTATGATCTAAAATGTCAGCGCGCGTATCCTGTATCACAAAGATCGTAAAATGGAATTTTAGAAATGGAGTGAATTCAGGTAATTGGAAATGTTTTTAAACAATTTGAAATGCACTCAAGATCACTCAGTGTGGCTCTAAGGTCACTGAAGGTCATTTAAGGTCATTGGTCGTATGGTGACTTGCTGAACATGTGACCATGACAGTTCCGACTTTTTCATGTCCTTAGCAAAACCTATGCTAAAATTACACACGCAGTGTAGTACGATTTGTACTTCTTCGGCATACCATAACTAATAAAAGCTTAAAGAGCATTTTTATCTTTTTTATTACCTCGGTTTTTGAAAAACTAATCCTCCCATTTTTGAAGCCGTGTAAACGCCTATGAATTTTATGAAAATGTCAAATTTATGGATCAATGGTAAAAGTCCCGTCCATAATCCCTCGATTCATGCCAACTTTATTTTAATCTGTCCATAAACAATAAAGTTATATCAAGTCCAGAAAATCTCCCCCATTTTAACTTTTTTCCCCGGTATCCACTCCTTCCAAAACTTTGAAAACTTGTTTTTGTAAAAATGTAGTTTATATCATAAAAAATCGACTGCCGTTTTTTTGCGATGAAATCGGATGTGTAGTTCTCGAGATCTCAGGGGAGGCCGAGTCCACTCCCTGCCGGGAATCGGCCATACTGTCCACCGCTCTGGGACTAGAGCTAATCAGATTTCACGATATAACAATTTAACCCGCATCCGATTGGCAGTCGGCTCCGATCACGTTCTACTGAGGGAGGGGCGGTTGACCGGTCCATCTAACTCAAGAACGGCTGGTCGCACGTTAAAAAATAAGCACACCGTTGGAAAGCTTGTGATAAATAGAGCCCGAAGCTGGCGTCATTTTTAGTTTTGGATAATATGTAAGCCATTTACGCCCTGTCTATGTTTTCTCACGATCGACTGCATGAAACCGATAACCGGCCTGAATCTCAAAGGCTGTCATTAATTAAGTCTAAGTAAAAGCACCGATGAACAGGTAAAAGTTCGCATATGCCGATACATGCCTAATTTCTCTAATTTGTTTAAGATATACACCGAAAGGCTGAATTAAAGACACGGTGATTTTTGCGGCGACTGTCGGCGGGCGCCGTGACCGAGTGCGGTATGAAATTAAGGGAAAATAATTTTAGCGTATCTTTATTTTCGTAACAGAGACCTTCCAATATAACATTTCTTAGTCCTGGTGGTTAATTCTTGTGATGGTTTCTCGTACTTAAATTTTGGAAAAGTTCAATAGTTATCAATCTACGCAATTTGCGCAGCTTTGTTCAAGAGGGTATGTTTATCTCCAAAATAAGCAGTTTTTAACTTTTGAACTTTTTCGTATTATTTGCAACTGCTCGAGCCAGTTCTGCCATTTTCTATCCGTTCTGAACAATTCATCACCAATTCTGACGGCGGTGCATTTCGGCAAATTTCGTTATTCGTGACCTAACCTCAGGTCAATGGTTGGAAGCCATTGATACTTTGTCCAATGGTGATAAATGGATATCTGCATCACCCCACACTAAAAACGTAAAAAAGTCCCGCCAAATCCCAAGAAAACGACCACATGTCTCGGAAATGGTGGTGACCTTAGATCAATGACCCGGAAAATTCCGAGAAATATGAGATAACAATTTTGTTTCATTGATCAAGATTTGTAATCCCAAAATTTTTATAGCAATATCATGTTTTCCGAAAAAGTTACAGGGCGCTAAAGTTTTTTGGACATAAGTTCATTTAACCTGACCTAGGTCAGACGCCTGACTTGACCTAAGCTCAAAACTTCGACACAAAGTGAAAAGATGATAAAACAAAATGTTCACATAGTTTCGTGACGCTGCCTTTGTACGTTCTCTGGCAATCTTGGAAAAACCTCAGAGGGCGGTCAACCGATGCCGTCCAGTCGGGTGACCAGTTAACACGCGCACTGGAAGGGGGCACTTTCGCTGCTGCTTTATGACATTTATGGCAATTTAATAACTTGTCGACTGAAGCAAAAAATCGGAAACCGGTCGGAAAATTTTGAAGTTTGAAGCATTGAAGTTTGAAGTTTGAAGTTTGAAGCGTTGAAGCATTTGAAGTCAAACAAACATGACGAAAATAACGGTTCTCGCTGGCAAATGGGAACTTTGGGAAAGGACTAGCGTTCTACGTAAGATTGCTTTTTGAGTATAATGAGCCGACATTATTCGAGCATAACTGATGGATGCGCCAAGACCAAAACCAGGGTCATAAGGGTCAAGGACATCAAAGGTCAAGGTCAACCGGTTTGTGACCCGATCCAGGTTTGCTTTGCAACTTGTCGGTTTGTATGAAATATGCATTCAAAAACCCCAATAAAAACACGTTGCGAACATTGATACGCCTGTATATATCAGGATCAGCGGGGATCAAGGTCATCAAAGGTCAAGTTCAGCCAGCATCTGGCCTGATCGAGATTTGCTTTGCATAATGCCAGTTTGTATGAAATATGCATTCAAAGATCCTAATAAAAACACATCTGGCACATTGATACGCTTACATATATGTGTATATATTTACAGCAACCAAATCATGTAATTGGGTTCATTATAGAGAAAAAAAATTTGAGCGCAAGCAGTTGACATGAAACTTACTTTGGGCCAAAAACTTTATCGAAATTCATTGACCTCACTTCACTTCTTTTGACCTTGCGTATATTGATAAACGGTAGAAGTGATCAAATGTACCGATGTTGGCTATCTTCAATGAACATACGCCAAAAGATGCGTTTAGTGCCTTTGTTTAAACTCATGCTACACCAGTGTCCCGTGTTGCTCGAAGTCTGATCAGCAAAAAAAAATGAAAAATGACGCAGTAGATCAATGACCTGATATCACGTCGACCCAAATTCCTCACTGAGGACGCCAAATGATTGGAAATTATCGTATTCCACGTTTTAATGCTCTAACACGCATCCTTTTCTCGTTTTGTTCGGGAAGCCGTACAGAATGGCCTGTACGGGCCGAGAAAGTGCCCCAAATTGACATTTCGACCCCATTCGACCTTGGAGATATTGACCTAGGGTCACGGAAACCGCACATCATGTGAATCTTTATAGCCCTACTCACCCTTAAAATCTAATGTCTCTAGCTCTTTCCATTTCTGAGATCAGAGGCGCGTATTAAGCTTCTGTCGTATAACGGCCCTCTTGTAAGGTTTAGAAACGCGTTGCAACTGACCGCTTCTTTCACCGTTGTTATAAAATGGTTTGGCGAACAATTTCCTACCACCTGGTGTGTTCCCAGGCCGTAGGTTCCACAGACCAACTCAGATTAAGCAATGCGTGCAGACTCTTCAATGACGTCACCAGTGATCAGAAGTATGAGAATAGCATCACAAAGATCACGCCTCCCTGCTCATTGTGTCGGATATACATACAATGGTGGACGCTGTCTGTCTTTACTGGACGCTAAACATAATGATACAGTGCATCAGCCTGTTAAAGCACCTGACGACAGCACATCAGGTGATTTACCCAGGGATCCGGCAGGTTTGCGATATATCTCCTTTGGAATGTGATCTGTCGGGGAATCAATTCAACGGCGATCAGGCGACAATGACACAAACATCAGTATCACCCTGGCTTGAAGGGAGCTGCAGATAGAAAGATGGCAAGACTATTGACTGTCATGCTTTATCGTGCCTCAGCTGCCAGAGCTACACTCGGATTTTTGTCCGGCGGCAAACGGCGAAAAATTTTGCTCCATCCGGTTCTTTGACAGGCTCTGGGATGTCCAGGGAAAGAACCAGCGCTCCACGTCTGTGGGACGCCGATTTAAAAACTCAGAAGTCAGAGAAAACCCAATGCGCCAGGTAGACCTAACTGGAACCGAGAACATTTCTAAAGAACGAAAGAGATTGCTACGGCCTGATCTATATCCTGGAAACTACTTTACTCCGCCAGCGCCGTGGGCGGCAAGCTGGATACAGTTTTAAACCGCTAGGACGCCTTTATCGACGCGCACCACCCGCGGTCGCCGTGACGCTCTGCCGGCCCCGGACCACAGGTCACCGGTCAGCGGTCACGACCGTTCGTGGCTGCGCAGAGGCATCGAGATCACGGCATGACTGTGAAAATATTCAGTGCGCAAATCCAAGCATACCCCTATGTGAGGAAGGCTGCATATTTTCATAATCGCCCCGGAAGCCCGGGAGCCTGTGCAGACCATTTGTGACTTTACTGAGATCACGGCAGCCGTGGCCGAGCGTGACGAGACTCGGCAGGCATGGCCGTGACGCCGATCCGCCCGACACCGTCGCGCAGTCGGCGTCGCAGCCATCAAGTCAAAGAGTTTATGAATCTCGCGAGTCGCTCACGCCCGTGCCACCGCACGAGCGTGCGCGAATCGCGCGATTCACTGCCACTGCGGTGCAAACGTGATTCTGGTGTCGCATTGAGCGTCGCTAGCTGTTACCAGCTACCAGTTACCTGTTACCGGTTACAAATTACCAGTTACCTGTTACCTGTTACCTGTTACCTGTTACCAGTTACCAGTTACCTGTTACCAGTTACCCGACACTGCACGTGGCGGCACCGACCGAACAGACGCCATCGACGCCCACTTGACAGTCGCGGGCCTCCGCATTGCGGCAGAGGCCGCGCCGAACGTAACCCAATCATGCACGCGCCAGCACGCTCAGGGGCCACGTGAGCGCTGATGCGGCGGTCACAGTCAGTATGAGCCTCTGTATTTACGCCGCACCGGGGACGTTTCCGAAGCCATCAGCGCCCGTCAGCCTCAATGTTCTACGTCAACTGTGGGCCACCACGGTACTCTTTTATATGCTGTGCTGTTATAGCTTTCCGTGGCCGGCTCGCATCATTTACATAGAAGCTCCTCTTCAGTCGCAGGTACTTACCTTCGCAGACTGTTAAAAGATAACTTTTGACATCAAGAAATTTGGTGGCAGGCTCGATTTCAATAGCTTTCGGCCCACTTACATTCTCCCGGACACCCTAAGTGTTTTATCCTGTGTGTTTGTTGCAAGAAAGCTTTTTTGCAGTTAAATTCCCAACAAAACAAAAGAAAAACACGGCAGACTTTCAGACCAACACATTCGGCTATAGCATATTTCGTAGCTTCGTCCTCAGAAGTAAAATGTTTTGGGTGCAATACTCAATAAATCTTTCTGGGGAACAAGACATATCTGCCCTTGGTAGTCTTTGCAGGTCTCAACGTCATCATTACATTTCAATACAAAATCCGGTGCCACTTCACCCGTGAGATCCTGAGGCTCTATTTTCACATTTTCCCCTATCTCCTGCAATGTATATCCGTGCTCCGAGGAGTAGCATAGCATCAGAGACGCTATCGTACGGACGCGAAGGGCCATTAACTTCGCTGTGAGATTTGTGACCAGCGCTTGCCGCGGTGATCACATCTCGCTATTCGTCTTTGTGGATGATGAGACGTGACAGGTCTTGTTCGCCAAAGACACTGTCTCAAAATGTGCCATGCGTTGTGCCTGAAAATGGCACACTCCTGTTTCGGTAAGTAGCTCGCTGCAGTTCTGCGGCGCCGCAAGTCTGAGCCAATCGGCTTCCCGCGCACCGTATCGACCTGGCTTGGAAACACCGGTCTCGGGCCGCAGTGTACTGCCAAACGCACAGCGGTTCAATTTTCGGTTGAGCGCTAATGGCACTGCACTTTTACCATCATCCATAATCACCATAAGGTCAACATAAGCGCTGATTTGCGTAGTAGCAGTAATTTCAGTACCTAGTCATCCTCAGAAACTGTCTGGACCGCTCGA
Organism: Capitulum mitella; assembly: GCA_030062745.1. Taxonomy (NCBI): domain Eukaryota; kingdom Metazoa; phylum Arthropoda; class Thecostraca; order Pollicipedomorpha; family Pollicipedidae; genus Capitulum; species Capitulum mitella. Next base: position 23,179,098 of record CP099850.1, on the reverse strand, counting down.
AAGCGTCTTGTATGATAACGTTGGCGCCCCATTGGTCACGTCCGATATGATCCAATGCAAAGCAGACCCCACTGACCTGCCTTCCTTGAGGTGGACTGTTGGGTCACTGTGACTTAACACACGCGCCGGTCTGAAACTAATGCAAACTGGAGCAAATTTGGAAATCGCATCAAATTTTGCCCCTCACTCAAACCCCTAACTTTATGAACCCATTTCAATCAAATTTGGCGTAAAGGTGGCTCAGGCTAAAACTGTCTGTGATGAGGATTTCAGATTCCTTAATTAATATCTGTGGGTTTAAATATACGAAGAGCGGGATGTTCGCGGTATCGAGTCGTCCAAAAAACAAAGCATGCCTGGCAGGTAATAGCTCGGACCCTATGGCAAAATGAACTACTCCGAGACATCCAGTATTTAGAGGCTGCTGTCCGGAACCGAGCTGCTGTATTCACAATGTGCACCGGCCCCGGAAGGCGCGGTCGCATGGGGTCGGCCAGAGGGCAATACCAGAGGCGGCGCTAGATGGTTAGTAGCCGGGGCAACGGCGCCCACACAGCAAACGGAACGTCATTACAGCCTTCCCCCACAGGCACATGACACGAAGAAGCGCAGCCTGGACAGAAGCAATACAGCAACATGAAACGGCTTAAACATACTGGAGCCGTTCCGGAGGCCTAAGAGGCCGCCAGCGGAGGACTCGGGGAGACGGCTCCGGCGCCGGAGCCGCCCGCTGCTCTGGAGAAGGTGGAGCTTTGACGGCGGGCACCGGCACTGCCACCGACGGCGACAAATCGGAATCAAGACTGTAGCGCGGGTTCACTTCTGCACAGCGGCGCCGCACGCGATCCACGTGCCTTACTAGAACACCGCCTTCCTCCGAGCGCACAGTGGTCTTCACCTCCGAACGCGCAGCCACGGTTCCGCTCAGTCATCTCCTACCCTCAGCGCCGTGCAGCTGACCTGCGGCCGAAATGTGAACGTGGTCCCCGCCATCAGCTCCTGACATCTCTCCCGCGCGCCCGGTCCGCATGCTGTTTCTGTCTCGCCTGGTGGGCTCAGTCTCCCCAACGTCCGGAATCACAGCATTCAGCGGCAAATGCTGCCGGCAGCCGAACATAAGTTCCGCAGGCGTCGCCTGCGTGGCAGAGTGGACAGATGTGTGACAGTGTGGAATAGAAATCGGTAAACCCTCGTCCTGACAGGACCGCCACTGTTTACCGTAACTCGCTTTAAACGTCTGTACCGGTCTCTCAGCGAGGCCGTTCACTCTCGGGGAGAGCGCCGGTGACGTCAAGTGTCTGTACACCGCCGGCAAAAGCTTTCAAACTCTGGAGACAAAGCACTGCGTTGTTCGAGACCAGGGCTTACGCCACTGGAAGCAACTAGGAAGCAAATACCGACTATTTGCTGATCATTCACCACTTCGGAACGTTCGCAAGAAAGAATTTCCAAGCATTTGCAGTCCACGTCTAACACAAGAAACATGTAACGATGAAACGTACGATAAAAATCAACGTAATCACGCTCCCACACTCCCGCGGCCTGTTATCAAGTATGAATGAGGATCTGTGGGTCCAAGTTATGGTGCCCCTGACGGATGTTGCGGCGTTTAATTATCCACGACTTTTCCTGATCTAAATCCGGCCGCCATACATGCCGTCCAACGAACGATTTGATTTTGCCTCCCCTCCATGCCCGTCAAGCAGCAGAAGAAGCAAGGCTGGACGGCTGGCCTTGGGGAGGGATCATGAGTCCCACAGAACACAGCCTGTAAACTCAGCTCACCTTCCAGGAACCTGTAAGATCCAAACTTGGGAGGCAAAAGGACCCCCGATGACGGCCAGCGTTGCTGAATGCATTAACAGACCGGGAAAGCAGGGGATCTGCAGCAGTTCACGTGCGGATCTTCTGCGCACCTACCGGCGTGTGTCAATAAAGTCCATCCGGTGGACCAGCTCCACCAGTGCTGGCGTGCTGTGCTCAGCCGGCCGCAATGGCAGCGGCAACCGGCTTTAACCATCGCAGTGACCCTGTTGTTTGTCCGGTTGGTACTCCAGCTGAGGTCATAGTCTGAGGGCAGCAATGCCTAGCGAACAACACGCGGGAAGCCATCAACGGCAGCGGCTTCTTTTCTCCGAGCAGACCTGGTGGTGGCTTGTGATTTGCCTGAACCAGAAATCCTCCTACCTACCAAGCAACAATGGAGTTTCTTTACGCCTGCGACAAAAGCCAGCGCCTCCCGATCTGTTGGGGAATATCGCCGCTCTGTTTCGATGAACGTCCGAGAACAGGCCACGGGCCGTCCACCACCTCTGATGATCCCGCTCAGGACGCACCTCATGCCGAACGGGCTTGCGTCACAAGACAGCGCTACCTCTAAGGCTGGGTCAGAATGGGACAAGATTGGTGCGCTGGAGACCAAGCCCTTGCCGGTCATGAACGCTCCACGTTCTGCACCAGACCAGCGCCAGGGCTGCCTGCCGCGCAGGACTGCATACAAAGGGCCCAGCACCAGGGACCAACTTCGTAGGGATTTTCCGTAGTGGTTTATAATTACAAGCCAAAATCTGAGTTTCACAATGTTCCTGGGTTCTGGGATCTCTGGAGTGGCCCTGACTTTTTTCGCGGTCGTCTCGACTCCCCCTGAACTTACTTGATGGACAGTGAGGACGGCGAGGTAGGACGCAGCATGTACTAAGCAACAAAACTAATTACTGACATGCCTCAGATACAATGGAATGCCCTGACAAAGCGAAGAACAGCAAAAGTTCTCTTTCGTTGGCTTCTTTGTCGTGCGCGTCCAGGCACGTGACCAACTGTCTCATGTTTCATCTCCGTTCACAAATGAACTGCTTACGCAAGGGTTTTCGTCGGCCTCTTTGTCGCGCGCGTCCAGGCATGTGGCCAACTGACTCATATTTTATCTGCGCTCACAAATGAACTGCTTACGTAACCCTATTCCCGGAGGGCTAGACGGTATGGTCGATTCCCGGCAGGGGGGGCGGATTCGGCCCCCCCCCCGAGATCTCGAGAACTACTCGTCCGATTTCATCGCAGCAAATGGCAATCGATTTGCCATGACGTGAACTACGTTTTTACTAAAAGAAACTTTCAAAATTTTGAAAGGTGTGGATACAGGGGGACAAAAATGTCAAAATCGGGGTATTTTTGGACTTCTTATAACTCAGTTGTTTATAGACCGATTTCGATGAACCTGGCATGAATCGAGAGATTATGGATAGGAATTTTACCACTGGTACACACATCTGGAATTTTGGGAAAATTCATGGGCGTTCACAGGGTTTCAAAAATAGGAGGATTAGTTTTCCAACAACTGAATGAACAAAAAAAGCAAGAACACTTTTTTGGCTTCTGCTAGTCATGTCATGCTAAACAAGTACAAATCGCATTACATTACAAGTACATCGCATTACATATGAATAATGTTAGTATAGGCGGTGCCAGGGACATGAAAAAGGGGGAACTGCCATGGTCACACGTTCTTCAGATCAACTTTGACCTCAAATGACCTCCAGTGACCTTGGAGTCGCTTGGAATGATGTCGTGTGCATTTAATATTATCTGCAAACGTTTTCAATCGTTTGAATTCACTCTATTTCAAAAATTCCATTTTATGGTTATTGAGGTTTAGGGTACGCGCGCTGACATTTTAGGTCATAGCTCCGTGACCCGACTTGATATCAAACTGAAACGTAATGCGCAAGTAGAGGGCACCTTTTTGCGTCATATGTGTTCCGGGTTTGTTATTTGAAAGAAACAGCGCCGAAAGTATTGCAATAACACCAAATATTGACTTTTGACCTTGACCTGACCTTGTAAAGTGACCTCAGATGAACAAAATTATATCTTCACATTGCCCAACTATTTAGCTATATATCCATATAAAGTTTTAAATTCTATCTTAAAAGCACTGTTTTTGGCAGACATTTTCCTCTTACCCTCAACATGGCCAAAAATGGCCTAAGGTGCTTCCCAAAAACGTTGCCTGGCTCCGCCCCTGGGCAAAACAGAATTTTGATATTTTGTCACGGCACGTAAAAAGAATAGCTAGGAAAAGTCAGCAAGTTTCATGAAGCTGCATTAAAAAGCCTGGAATTGGCAAGTCAAAAACCCGAGGGGGGCGGATTCATCTTTACCCTGCCGGGAATAGGGTTAAGGGTGTTCGTTTTCGGTGCAAGTAATGCGCAGATTTTTCTCTGTTCAGTGAAGCAGAAACAAACGAAATGAACGTCCCATCATAAAGTTATGACGTCACCAACTGAGCTGTCTCCCGCAAAGTCCCTCGCAAAACCGAGTTTTTCTTGGGTCTCACACGTGTTATGGATGGGTTTAGCTAGTAATGGATGTCGCAGACTTGTCCTAAACAGGATTACATGCATTATAAGGCTATTTATTGCTACTAAGATCAACCATGATACTACTTTGCTACAAGACCTTAGATGATCTCGAGTTGTCAGTGTTTTGTGTAGTGCATTGTGGAGTAATTGTGCGCGCAGATTTTGAAGTCATTGGAGCAGCTAGATATTTGTCCCTTTCAGAACATTTTCGTAAAATTAGTGAGCAAGAAGGTTCGCAGCGTCCGGTAAATGGAAAAAAATGTGAATGACGGCGTGAAGAATGCATGATGCAGCGAAGGCAGTCGCCGCTTCATCGTGCCTCTGGTTCACCGCGTCACCGAACTTTTGCCGGCTGCAGCGCACCGCCACGCACTCGGTCTCGGAGCTGGCGGCAGGCCCGGTAATCCCCGAGTGCACTGTGTGTGCTGTGTGCGTCCTAACAGTGTGCTGCTCGGAGACGCAGTGCTGTTTGAGCTTGTTTTCCCACCCTGTTCCATTAGTGAACTCTGTTCACGCCTCACGACACAACGGCAGTCTTTTGTTGCTGATAGGGCACTAACCTGTCCTGCATCGCTCGCGCAGAGATAAAGATGAGCACCGAGGAGCCCCGTCCGTAGTGGGAGGGACAAAATGGAGGGAAAAGAGCAGAGATTGGCAGTGCCGAATTATTATCCCAGGCCGCAGCTGGTTGACTCTAACGGAATGCTTTGGTGGTGTTTCGCGTACTGATGCGCAGAACGCAAAACAACTGGAACATTCTGGAAAAACGTTCCACCTAGATGTTTAGGGAATTACGTGCCCAGCAGCCAATCGCCCGGCTTTGTTTTGCTTTAGCAAAGCCGATGCACCGTCATCGCCGCATGCGTGATCAATGCTGAACGGCTGCTGGTCTGCTAGACGGCTTATGGAAGAGCATATCTCCGTATGTGTCGGAGCCACCGACTTGAAATTTGTTACACGTAGTCACCACACTTGTCCACATGATGCATCTTCCGCTTGTTGGGGAAATTTCAAAAACGTCGAGAAATGTGCAAAAAATAGGTATTTTTGAAGAAAAACTTTTTAATTTATTTGTCAATAAAGTCATGAGGCCCAAGCTCAAATTAATATTGATGCCAGTATGGGTTACCCTAGTGTTATCATTCAATGCGTGTTTGGACATTGTCATTATCTATATTGTACGGTTTTTAGCAATCTTTATCAGCATATGCTAATTTAGTCAATTTTTGGTCCTGGGCGCAAATCTTTCTTGACTTTGAAGTCTGTATCTCTCAAATTGTTCCACCGCCTTTCAAAAATCATTTGCGTACCCAATCTGTCGTTTATTTATCCAAAACTTTACGAAATGTGGCGGTACCGTTGAAATTCTGACATTGTACATGGCAAGAAAACATGAGTTTGCCTATTTTGAAATAGGCAAATTTTGAAAACAAAATTTGCCTACCCGGTGCGCCTATTAAAAGGGTTAAACGTGGTGTCACCGTATACAGCCAAAAGACAAAACTGCTCACATTGCCAAACGTATAACACATGCCAAACACACCTCATTTTTGTTTCTTCGCCTGTCACTTCAGGTTCACAAACGGCTTGGGGCATAGAGCGTACCAACCAACCTTCTGTCGAAGGTGCTATCGTATTATCAAAGGTGGCCAATGCTGACGAGGGGCGATTAACCCGCGCACGACCCTCGGTCCGTCTCGAACATGGGCGACTGGGGGGCAGTTGACTGCCCCCCCCCCTCTAACTCACGAACAGTTGGTCGCACGATAAAAATAAGCATACCGTTGGAAAGCCTGTGAGGAGTAGAGGTCGAAACTGGTCTCACTTTTAGTTTTAGATAATATGCAGGCCAATTTACGCCCTATGTTTTCTCATAGCCGACTGCATGAGACCGAGAAACGGCCTGAATCTCAAGGGCTGTGACTAATAACGCCTAGGTAAAGGCACCAGCGCACAAGTAAAGGTCCGCGGATGCCGATACACGTCTAATTTCCCAAATTTATTCAATATATACGCTGAAACGTTGAGTTAGACACCGTAATTCTCCCGCCAGCTGTCGCGGTGCGCCGCTGCCGTATGCGTTACTAAATTGACGGGAACTAATTTTGGCGTTCCTTTATTTTCGCGAAAAAAGACGATCTATGTAAATTTAATTAGTGGTCTTAGTGGTTCTTGTGATGGTTTTTCATGCTTAAACTTTGGAAAAATTGATTGGTCACCAATCTACAAAGTTGGCGGAGCTTTATTCGCGAGAACCTGATTATTTCCAAAATATGCTACTTTTTCAAACTTTTTGAGGTTCCTGGTATTACTTACGTCTGTGCAAGCTAGTTCTGCCATTTTCAACCCATTCTGAGTAATTCATCGTCGATTTTGACGGTGGTACATTTTGATTCGCTGCAGTTATTCGTGACCTGACCTCAGGTCAACGGCTGCAAGCCATTGATACTTTGCCCAATGACGGTAACTAGATGTCTGCTTGATTCCACACCAAAAATGTTATGGAATATTCCGTCAATTTCCGAAAAAACGGCGATATGTCTTCAAAATGGGCTTGACCTTAGGTCAATGACCTGGAAAATTCCGAAACATCTGAGATAGCAGATTTGTTGCATCTATCAAGATCACTAATCCCTGAAAGTATTATAGAGATATCTTGTTTTGTGAAAAAGCTAGAGTGCGCTAAAATTTTTTGGACATAGGTCTGTTTGACCTGACCTAGGTCAGGCGCCTGACCTGACCTGAGGTCAAAATTTTGGCACGAGATTTACAATTGATGAAGCAAAAGATGCACGAAGTTTCGTGACTCTGTGTTTGTTGGTTCTCTCGCAGTCTCAGAAAAACCTCAGGGGGGCAGTCAACTGCCCCCCCCCCACCCAGTCGGGGACGGGTTAAAACCGAACGTCCTCAAATTTTGAGTGTCCCACCTCAGCAAAACAGACGTGTAGGTGAAAAAAAGCGTTGATCACTATCCAGGTCATTATGACATCATAAGCTGAATGACAGATACAGTTTCTGAACCCAGTTTCTATTTCCTTAACCGACCATTGTTTGTCACATGGTTTGGAACATGAACGCTAGGAAGGCCACAAATGTCACACATAGGACCTTGAAGATCAGGCTAGATTCCTCGTAAGGCTAACAACGTTAATTTCCAGGATTCCTTTTTACTGATTTGGCTCGTTTTCTGAGACCAATGTGCATGTAGGGGTCAAAGCGGTCCCTATGCAATGCAGCAAATGCATTTTTTAATCCGCAAGTATAATTCTATGCAAGACCTTTCTAAGATTTCAAAGTTCACGCCAGCATCTGGTTTGGTTTTGTGACCTAGATGTTTACAGACGGTATGAATTGTTGAGGCAGTACGAAGTGACACGGAACCACATTTTTTATTTCAGCCAAGCAGTTCCATTCAGGACTGTAGGAACTCAACGAAAAGTGGGGGCCGCCAACCTCGTCTCAAGCAGGGCACCACCTATTTAGAATGAAACTGATGGTTCAAGTACTTACATATTTACGGATATAAATGCACATATATCAGTGCATTTTTATCTTTAGATATATGTACGAGGACATGAGCGGTGCCAAGGACCCAGATGAAGTGACGTTTTTTCATGTGCTCCTGCGACAATATGACGTTCGATTTCAAACTTTTAACACCATTTTTCTACTACTTCGTTTGCTGATACCGATTCGAAACAGCTGAGTCACATCTGATTTTTTCCCAAAAGCCTGCCTCACATGGCACAAATGGTAAAAGCAGTTATCCAGGGTATAAGGGTTTTAGTTGTGGCAGTATCCTTAATATAATGACGATGAAGATAACCTTTATTCTTTTTTTAAGCTTTTTTTGTTTAAGCTATCAGCTATGAGGACCACAAATACCTTACATCTCTGGACAAAAAACTGCATGTTGTTTCGGCTAAGAGTTAGTCTAATGATATAAAAAAAACAAATGCATCATATGGAAATAAACGTGCAAACAACCAGCCTGTCCTGTGCGGGGCGCCTAGCTTGTAGGACGTGCATGTTCTGTTTGGGGTACTGAGGTCCTTATGGGCGCCTGGTCTGTAAAGGGGGCGCTAAATAAATGAGGCGTGCTTGGTCTGTACGGGGCTGCTTGACCTGTAAGTGGCGCCTGCGTCGTAGATGCGTCTGGTATATATGGGGGAAAAAATTTTTGCAGTTGTCTCATCTGTACAAGAACAGTGGGGCGCCAGGAATGTGAGAATTACCTGACCTGTGCGACAGCGTTCACCGTACAGGTCATCGGTACGGTAACCGTGCCGTACAGGTTACGGTTACCGTACAGGTTACCGTAATCTGTAATACGGCAACCTGTGCGGTAACGTACAGGTTATCGCAACCTGTGCGGTAACCTGTACGGGTCGCGGTACGGGTGGGCTACGGTACGGGCTACGGTACAGGGCCGCCGTGTCCACAAGGAATGGTTGATTATTACATGGGTAGGGGGAGCCTAAAGGCTGATGGTTGCTAGGGAGGCCAACCCCCCACCCCCTCCCGCAGAAAAAAAAAAAGGAAGAAACGGATTGCGGCGTCTCTTTGGGATCGGGTTAAAAAGATATTTTGAAGCTCATTTTTTGCTGTGGCATACAGGGAGACGTCCGCTTTACGGGCCAAAACGTGGAGGAAACATGTCCCTTCGTCTCCGTCCCCGGTGATTACACCCATGGTTCCACTGTTAATGTGCTATACAACAGGGGGCACATTGTCGTAGATGAAAAAATGGCCTTTCTTGTTACGGCCTTGGTGCAGACCCGTGACGTCATTACCGAACACAGTATAAAATGGTGCTTTGCCTTATTCATCCGGTGATGAGCTACTGAACATAGGCTGAATCGCCGAAATCCGCTCATTGGTTCTCGACATAGACATGGGGAAAATACCCATTAGTAACTGGAAGAAGGGACATGGGGGCCATGCCCCCCCCCCCGAGCCAAGCGGTATGCACTAGATATTTAGCGATTTCGCAGTTGATTGATTGATTGATTATTGGGGCTTAGGGGCGCTCTGACTTCACGGCCATTCGACGCCCAGGATACGGAATAGTTATCATATACATAAAGATAAACATAAATATAAACATACATATGATTAACATAAATATAAACATACATATGCTGCAAAAGTAAACATTATATTTCTCCTGAGTGTTAAATATGAGGTCAATTCCATAAAACTGCTGTATTTACCTGTAAACTTCGTCATAGGCCAGAGGCATATCACAAAATTTGGCATTTGGCCTTTACCCCAGCACAATCCTGGCTACGTGCCTGACTGCAAGCTTGGTAAATGTTCCAATGAGTTCCAAACTGGCATCGCCTTCCTGTCGTTCTACAGTCATCAAGTCAGAACGCATAAAAGTTGTTAATTGACGCTTCATATTTTTACCTACGGAAAGGTGTAAGCCTATCAAAAATTAAAGACCATGAAGTATTTCTGACAGGCAGATCCCTTTCTCTGTTTTTGGGCAAAAGCATGGTGGATTTCCGCGCTCTGGTCGGCCAAGTTGTCGTAAACCGGGTGTTTACCGGACTTTACCGGCGTTTACCGGTGTTTACCGGACAATTAACAACTTACCGGACGGCTTTGCTCGCTGGTGCGTCCTACAGTTTTTATAATCAGCCTGCCCAGATACACGGGCGAATTGGACACTCGCTCCGAAATATCACACGAGACATTGCCTGCCGACGATGCGTGCGTGCGTGGAGCTCCAGCGTGCGTGACGTTTAATTACGACGACTCAAGGAGCTAGACGGGAACGGCTGATGTGTGGTCTGAACAAATAGACCCAGCGGTAACGGTGGGGCAAGAATAATAGGGCTGGAGACGAAACTCCACTTGCAGACCTCTTCTTCCATTCCACCTGGTACGGATACCACTGACTGATTAACTCGACCTCAGGTCACTAGCCATTGGCGAGCAAACATTGCCGTTTGTTCAACCTTCAACGAACAGAACTTAATGCCTCTCTTTGGATCCCCTAAGAAACATGGTTTCTGGAAGTGCAGTGAAAAATGGCCCGTTATGTTTGATCTAAGGTGAGGTTCCGTTGATGAATGAATGTTTTTATGAATGATACTCATGAATATGATATGATACCAATATGATATATGATGATGATACTTTATGAATGTTACACAGGATGTTCTGTAAGCGACTTGATGATTCAGATGCAACTTTCTCTTTGACATTGTCGGTTTAGGAACAGACGCTGTCGGAAAGCAATTGTATGCATGCCTTCCGGCACCGCCTGGAGTATTCCACCTTACGCGACCGCCTTCAGGGAGGGGGAGATCTAAAATCAACTCCCCGTCGTACCTTGGTAACTAGGAGTTGGATCTAAACCATCATAATGACAATCGATAGAGTTCCTCTTCCTTATCTCAGGGTGTGAAGCATGACCTGTTATGTTGGCCTGTTATGACCCCACAGACCAAGAAAATATCAGAATTTGTGGTGAAAAATGCGCAATGCTTTTTACAGATCTAGCAAGTCCATTACATAATTCAGTAAGAGCTTTGAATTTGACATCAGACAAAAGATCACAACACAGAGTATCTGGTACAAAGCAATAAATACAGGGAACACCAACCTAGCACAGTCTGGGAGAGTTTTGCGGCTTCCGAGCTATGCGGCTTCCAAGCTTCAAGCCATGACCGGATGTGTGGCAGTGACGGCCATTCATCAACCCACTATTTGCTGGGGTGGCAATTTTTGCCCCCTTGTGGATTTCTTCAAACAACTTCTAAGCCGTTAAAGATATCGAGTCGAAACTTCCTACGCCTTTCAACGAACTCCTAGCGCATGTCCTCTCAATTTTTTCAGGTCCAGGTCATGTATGGTCACGAGGCCAGGGCAGGCCAAAGCTGCACATTGCATGCATCGACTCTTTCAAGTCACAGCTGGACTGAAAGACTCGCTAGAAATTTGACTATGAAGATGAAGCAACGAATAAAATATGAATGGACCAACCCCGATTAGATAAGTATCGTCATTTTAGCGTAATGTCCTGCTGAGGTCAGGGTCACTGAGCCCTTTTCAATGTCATACATTGTTATTTTTATGTGATTCTATTCACATAGTTTATGGGAAAATTTGAGGCCCTGATTCTCATAACTTGGTTTATTTTGCCCTAAAACTGGTTCATAGCACAATGTCGTGCATTTGAAGCTATTTTATATAAAAAAGTTGGTTTTGAACTTGAAGCTGACTTTGACATTGACCGTGATCTTGAAGCTATGTTTTTTTCCTTTTCCTCAGACGATTTTCAGCAGCATTTTTGTAAGGTTTTAGAGTAGTTCCATGAGAAATTACGCTTCCGACCTTTGCAATATACACGGGGGCTTCAACATTGGAAACATTTGTTGTTACAATTTAGCCTAACCTGTGACGCCATCCGTTTCCTTAAACACCAAAACTTAACATTTTTTGAATTTCCTCGTTGAGGACTATCATTTGCAGTTTGAAACGTTTCAGTCGGTCTTTTAATTAAGAAGCTGGAGGGGACAAGAAATACCCCCAGTAAATGGCGTAGTTCTCCATACGCCAGCGACTGCCAAGTTAACAATGCCTTTGTTCTCCTGGACACGTTTTTCCACTCATATTCGGCTCCGTTTCTCCTTGTGTTGTTTCATCCTACGGTCACTTGCACATCACGCACACGACCCTTACGTATCGGCCGTAAGGCTATTTGCTACCAATAGTTGGGCGAATACTGGCAGCACTCGGCCGTCGCCGCCCGCTAGCGCCTGGCGGGCGGCGACGGCCGACCCTGCTGGCGGCGGTGCCCGAACCAGAAGGCGACACCCGACAAGCCGGTCCGTGTAATGAATATCGCGTCATTGGTGCTCCTGTTTTTTTCGGGTCGTGAATTCTTCAGTTTTCGTTGAATTCATGCTCTTTTCGTAACATCGGGTGGATAATTTTTCAGCCATATTACGATGCAAAATTGCCATGATCCGGCTACATCTTAAGGATCAGTTGTTAGTTTCTTCAGAATCATTTCAGCCTTTCTCGATGATAAGGAGTCCAATCTGTGGCAATCAGACATCATCTTGAGACAGAAATAACCACTGACTACGTTGATGTACAAATTACAAAACCATATTGTTACAAAAGCATGGTTTATTGGCCGAATTACAGGTATTATAAAACTATTACGATGACAGATGAGACGGAAACAATGATGTGGTCTTTTCCCTTGTGATCTCGATGTAGATACAGAAGCTGAGCTTCACAGTCCAATATAAACCTCTTTTTTCGCGAGAAAACATCTTGAATTCTTTATTCTTGCAAAACATCCGTGCAGTTTTCGAAAACGTCGGCGTAATGCGAGGGTGGTCAGTAAAGCTTAGTATGACATCTTGTTTGTCAAAGTCGGCTAATTTCGTCACGAAATTTATATATGACCACATCAACCCCACATGAAGTTAGGCAATGTTACGTTGGTCTAAATAGGGCTAAATCGCTTTCTCACCGGGGCAGCTGCCTCCAGGACCGGCTGCTGTCAGCGCCCGGCGTCAGCGCTGTCGACTGTCCGAGGATGGGTCCTGGCCGCTAGCGCCCTCTTTACGAGCCATGGTGTCGGGCGCGACTGTGGCGCTAACCACGACGATTTCCAGCAGGTCGCAGAGAACGCGACATTTTTTCTTCGAGGAGCCGTGAATCCGAGTATTCGGCGCGACTGGCATGGCTTTCGGTGTAGGCAGGATGGGCTGTTCCCGTTTTTGAAACTGTCATCTGGAGAAATATATGGCTTAAGATGACTTGTCACTGCCAGCTGCGCTATTTAATATATTTTGGTGTTCTTCGCTGCACTTACAAGGTTTTGTCTCGCACCAAACAAGCCCGCAGACCTTATAAATCAGAAAGTTATCCATATTCGATTAATCGGCGGCTTCTCTTTTAGAAGGGAAAACACAAGGTGTCAAGAAACGGACACTGGAAAACAGAGAAAGAGAGAAAAAGGGAAGATGGAGACGGACAGACAGTCAGACAGACAAAGGAGATTGTCATTCTTTAGTTGGACGAGGTGGAACATAGGTTCAGAGAAAATCGTGTTAAATAAACGCCAACATGTCTGAACGTCGCCATGAAAAATGTTCTCTGTAACATCACTTCAGGCATCTGTTTTTTTCCAGACGCCGCGGCCATTAAAACCACAGCGATTTTTAGACAACAGAGGCAAACTCGACCACAAAACACGCTGCTGCTCACTTTCTCTGCGCCCCTCTAACGAAGGGTGCGCATCTCAGACAGCCTGCATTCCTCCGCGATGAGGCCAAGGTCGTCCTGATGTCATCCTGTGTTTTCCATTCAGATGGCGCGCCTGTTTCGCTGCGTCATTTCTAGAACGCGGTCAGTCAGCTGACCCGTCAGCAGCGGCTGGACACCGTGCCGCCGTGGAATGCAACAGACGGGACGTCCAAGAGCTCCTCTTCCTCCTCCAGAGACACGTCTGCCCTTTCGCATCCACTGCCGGCCCTTTCCGTGAAGGCTCACCAAGAGAAGAGGGTGTGCGAAACGTCGAAGAAACAGAGCAGCCTTGTTTTATTTTTAATTTTTGCCGGTATGTTGAAAAACGCAGTGTTTCCTCCAATATGCCACCTGTCTTTTTAATACATGTGACCCAAATGTCTAAGTTACGACTGTTGCGGAGACCCTGGCTCTTATGTCAAGAGGAGGGCGTCCAGCTACTAGCATTGCAACTTCGGGAATGGTAGCCAGCATGGTGAGCATTGTCATCTGGCTTTCGGCTGCAATTTCCCTTCGTTTCGTAGCAGCCACGACCACGGGTTTATTTATGGCAGCCCAAAACCCATTCACATAATGTTGTTTAGTTATTCATCATGGAGTGTCACGGCTTGCCTACTTTATTGGTTTGGCTGTAGTCTGTATTTAAATTCACTTGTATTTAAACGTGCTATATGGGTGTACCGCGGACTGGTATGAACTGCCAGCGAGCCTGCCGTGTTCTGTTACACGGTATTGCTGGTACAGAAAAGTATCGCTTATTTAAAAGACATACAGAGATCGGAACTGCACAGGGACGTAACCAAGGAGGGGCCATGGGGGTCATGCCCCCCCGAGCCAAGCGGTCTGCATTAGATATATAGCGATTTTGTAGGAGTACGGAATAGTGATCATGTATTTGTTGCAAAAACAAACATACAGTCATTGCTGTGGGTTAAATATGAGGTCATTTACATAAAATTGCCGATTTTTTCCATAAATTTCGTGTATGCCAGTGGCATATGACAAAAATTGACATTTGCCCCTCCCCCGAGGAAAATCCTGGCTAAGTGTCTGGAACTGCATATGAGTATTAACCCCTTGGGCATTCAATTGTAACACCAGAAAATGCTTTTTATTCCTTTTGGCGTTAATCATTGCCTTTAAAATATATATAGTTTACGCCGTATTCGTGTAACTGTTCGACAAAGCAGAGCTTACGGCAGCAAGGGTTAAAAGAGGTAAGAGAGGAGCCGCTTGGGGAGTTGACGCTGGCTTTGGAAAGCTTTGTCGATTTTGTTACAGAGCATTAATAAAGTAAGGTCAGGAATAATGTTGATACTAGCTGATGAAAAATGTGGCGTTGCAGTTACAGATAGGTATTTCGAAAACATGCGGGAAAACGAAGCATATTGTGACGACATTACCTGTCGAGGAACTTTTTAGCATACGTTTGGCTAGATTCTTATATAGTTCTACAAGATGGCGTTGGAAGCATTTATAAGCGATCAGTGGTACAGAAAAAGAAAGACGGAAAAATAAACTTTTCAATACTATTGGCAAAAACATTAAGCGGTAACTGGCCATCCAGCTGGTGCTGATGCTATGCTGATGATACCAATTAACGTGACCGAAGTCGGTATGGAACCGTGCTAAAGCATCGTATTCCCCTGGCGAAACGCTGGTTGTACCAGCTCTGGATGTGTCAGCTTAGCACGCTGATAGTCGAGAAAGCACGTGCAGGTGCGTCGGCGCGCCATTCCCGCGGGCGTCAGAGTCCGCCCGGGAGTAGGTCGGGCGGGTGAAAGGTGGTCCACAGGTCGACCCCGTCTCCGACCGTGGCCAGGGGTCACCAATTTACCGTCGGGCCCGGACGGATAGAAATTTGTAGCGGGCGCCGCATTCTTCCGTCGACCTGTTGCGCTGCAGCCGATAATTGAACGCTGTAAGATTTATGGAATCGAAAGGCCGGCGGGTAACAACGGCGCCTTCCGGCCACCGGCGCCCGCGACGGTCCGGCGTCGTCGGGACGCGGATCGACTCGAACCAGGCCTGGACGGGACGCCAGCGCTTCGCTGCAGCGACCCTTACCGCTGCTGACAGTCCGTCATCCCTGACGATATTTGTCACGGCGGCTGCTGCGCTTAAAGTAGGGCCTGTACAGAGGGACTTTCGCACTGCGCCAAGACGTAGTGGCCTGTGTTACCGAGTGTTACAGGGAAAATGCTGGAGAAAAGAGGGCATATCGCTGTCGATCCAAGCTCTTTCCAGCGAGCTGAATGATTCTGCTTACAAATGGGCGGAGTGGTCAAAACGCTTGAACATTTTTACTCAAATAAAATCACGCCTCGCCTCGTCTCGTCTCACATAAAATGAAAGAAAAAAGTTACCGAGACACTTTCAAAATGTGATTTATTACTGTAGGTCCATGTCAGGATTTTTTTATCATGTTCTTAATCTCACTGGTTAAAAGTCCAGCAACAGTAGGATGCATCTTGGGGCTTTCTACTGCTTCACCATTGCTGAGAACTCTATCTCTTTATAACGAAGCGATTGCTGCAACGTCCATCACTACATAGTATGTCCACCAGTCTATCATCAGGCTCTGCACCAGTCGATCATCATCCTAACTTATACCCCTGCACTCTTTGGTCACCAATCTAACGCCTGCCTCTGTACGGCTTGGTCGCCAGATTAACGTCAGCCTCTGCATGGCTTAGTGCAGACTGCCGGTCGTCAGTCTGCTACGAAATCACGAGATCAGTCTGTCGTCCGGAACTAGTCAAACTGGTCATCGCTCTAATTTTCGTCTCTGCGCAGATCGGCCAGTCGTCATAGCAACACGTCTGAATGTCATGGCCTGCACTCTAACGTATGGTTCTGCAGTTCCGCACAGCCTGAACATCGCCGAACATTTCGATGCTCTCGGCTCGGCCATAGATCGAACGTCAGTCTGAGCGCAGAATCGTCATCAGTCCAACGTCTAGCTCAGTTCAGGCAGGTCACCGGTCCCATGGCCACCTCTGCGAGGACTGATCGCTGTCTAAAGTCCACCTGTGCGGTGCGCCGTCAGCAGCGCGCGGCCGGCCAGGTGCTACACCCTCGCGGCAGACCGTCACGGACAGTGGTCACTCTCTCGTGCCGACAGCGGTCTCGCGCTGGCGCCGAGGGACCGCCGCGGCACTCGGCAGCAATGCAGTGGCGTGAGTCGCCCAGACGTTAATCGGCGGCGACGTGTTGCAACGTCTCGCGGCGGTCATTCAACACGGCGATCAGCCTGCCCCTTTCTATTTGTGCGGTTCCATTACTAGGCAAAAACTGTGGTCTACTTATCAACGCATTGTCCCAATACACGTTACTGCAATACTGATGTTGTCTTCGGGACAGCTAGAAAGGAGCAAAAACGGTTTTATCTTCTTTTTTCTTTCACTCAGCTACGTTTCTCATAATTTTGCTCAGCAAACATAGTGGAAATTGAGTAGAGGGGAACTAAAATAATGAATTATGTTAATCGACGTTTTGAAATGTCCTAGTGTTTGGTGATATTGACAACTGATCTGAGTGGTTTTCTGACTTCTTTGTCATACTTGTGTGGCGCGTAGAAGGATCTGGAATGATCGCTTTGTTCCGTTATCCACAATACGCACATACATGCAGTCAGGGGAAATTGGAGGCATGCATTTTCCTAGTTTAAGCATACTTCAGGCAGTCGTTTGAAGCAATTACAGCATATTTTGCCGTTGCTTAATGTCTTGGAGAAACGGCGTCCTTCGTCAATGGCAGCATGCCTGTGTCTCACAAACCAGATGTCTTAGCTCATGTGCGGCCTCGCATTCCCGCCACCTTCACCCGCCTACCCTCTCCATCTTGAGGTATCCATTCTCTGGCACGGGACCAGAGATGGCTCTGTCCAGATCTCTGGCGGCGTCGGCCGTTGTCGTCTCCCGCTGCTGGAGACGTCAGTCTGCGCGGACGGGTGCCGGCCCCAGATAGCGGCGACAGTAATCCGTTCCCGTCTTCCGCCAGACGTTCGGCGGCGGTCAGAGGTGTGCACAGCGTGACGCAGTCTCTGGCCACTCATCCGGGTTGCGCAACGCTGTTTGCACAGAAGAACCGGCGCACTGCGGTGGCGTTTTGCGCGGCGCGTTTGCGGCTTTGATCGATGACCGTGTTTACACGCCAAGGTGCGAAACAATGAAGCGGTTTTCTGTCCCGTCGAGTTCATTTCCTAGAAACGGTGTTATTTTAGGTTCGTTTTCACGCTTGGCTGGGCCAGATTTTGATGACATTGAAAGGTTTTGCATTATGGCTTTTTGGTCGTGCATCAGGCAAAAAATTATCGCTTGAAGGATGGGTGTTAAAAGATGTGAGCTAATAAATTGTCGTCATGCATGCAAACACAAAAAAACAATCTCGGTTTACGCGCAGACCGTTCTGGGTAAACCAGAGCAAACGATGCGGTCACCAGCTCCTTCGTTAGTTGCAACACATCTCAAAAATTCCTTAACTCCAACATGCGGTCTTCCACATCCTCGGCGGTCATCCACTCCCGCGGCGGCAGCGAGGCACTAGGGCGGGGAAGGGGACAGGGCATCGTTGTTGCTGGGCAATTACCTGATGATAGCAACAATGCACGGACGCCTCAGGACACCAGACAGCCAGGGCAGAGGAGCCACCTGCGGGGCCGAACCATCTGTTGAGTCCCCGACTATTTCACGAGCTCCCTGATGAGAAACCCTGTTGGAGCGTCTGACCCGCAGCTGGCGTGACATTCTGGAGACCGCGCTTCGCTTTTGAAAACTCGTCCGGTGTTTCTGGGCGCGGGCGAGGTGTCTTTTTTTTTTTGTTTGTTCCCAGTTAAGAGCCAGTTTATTTGCATGCATGGAATTATAAAATACATTGGCACATCATATTATCTGGCGATCATCAATGATGCACTTAGCAGCATAAAAAATACTCATCGGAATTTTCCCTTTCATTTTGTTCAAGGGAAAAGAAAACAAACAGAAAAATGGCCATCATTACGTCGTTTTTCCCTGTTTTAATGTACATAATAAAGAGTGAAATCAAGTTACAAATCCAGCCTAGCAACCAGGGGGTCATACTTGCCTTTTAACCTATCTGTTTTGCCATTACGTATCGCTATACATTTGTCAACACGCATGCACCGCCTCAAAAATAAGACAAATCTTTCTATTTTTCCTACAGCACTTCCTGTGCTTCTGTATTATCAGACATATTGTCTGCCCAGCATTATGCACCTAAGCCATGCTGCCGCCTTCAGGTTCCCGTATCTATGTCTCATTGCCAACAAAATCTTGAATATGAGGGTTTGCCCACGGAGTTTTTTGTTTAATATGTGCCTATAAAATTTTTCTGGAGCTACAGTCCCCCTCCCAAACAAAAACGTGTAATAGGTCTTTTTGAGACATATTACCTATCACCAAAGACCTTGATACCTATCGTGTAAAGTTATCTGTTCGTGGGCAATATTCTATGGGTAACACGCATTTAAATCCATCGTGGGTTGAAGTCTTCCGTGGTCTCATGGAGCATCAAAAAACCGTGCGACACTAAACCAGCGTTAGCTTCAAGTGCGTTCCCATTTCTCCGCGCTAATGTACTTGACTCACATCGTATGGTTACCGTACCATGACCACATTTAACCGCTTCATTCTTTCTTTTTAAGGTATGAAATACATCAACATCTTTGAGGAATGGCGTGTCTCTGATTATTACTTTTGCCCATTCTCGTCGCATTTTTTCGGAATAGTTTGTTAAAAAAGAAAATCTCCGCTTCCGTATCTCTCCCTCAGCTCAAACAATTCGTCATGCTCTGCAAGGTGGTATGCAGAAGATAAAGTCAACAAGTCATTTGTTTACGTCCGCTCAAAGTCGCCGATGGCGTCATCGGTCATCTCCGTCCAGACTGGGCCTATCGGACTCAGCGCTGTCGAGGATTTTCAAAGCCGTGATTACTGACGAATGGACTGGAAGTCTGCAATTATTCACCTGATGCGTACAACATTATCTATTTCTTGAAAAGCAACGCTTGCCGATGAAATAAAACTACATTTGCCATTCACTTTTAAGACTGATCATTCCTACCGGTTTTACTGAAAAGGCTTCACACGCAACGCACCGCCGGCCCTACCCCAGACTGGAGGTTGATCTCGTCCACGGCGGCGGCACACTCACAGCGGTGGTCAGCTGGTCTCACGTGCGTATGTTTCCATGCGACATCCCAGCGCCCCACGCGGCAGCCCCAGCATCAGCAGTTGCCGCGGCAGCCAGTTGCCCGACTTTAAAGATTTTGACAAAGGATAAACTTGAGTTAAGGATTGGGATAGTTATTATATATCAATCATACCAGTACCAGCTGGGAAGCTCCACGCTCCCAAATGTCGCCAAAACTTTCATGAAAACTTCATAGTGCGTGCGTCAAGGCAATGTATTACAGTTATCTCACCACTTCCCGCCTGTGAAGTAAAAAGCGAACTATGTGCGTACAAGCACACGTACACAGTACCCACCGATCGATAATCAAGACCACCTGTTTACAGTCTCCAGGGGTCTGGTTGCTGATTTTGATAATCTGCAGTTGTATTCTAAACATCTGCTTTTTTTCCTCAAAATTAATGTGAAATGTTCCACGCCAAACAAAACAACCCAAACACTCCACGTGTGGCATACAGCACACGTCCCCAACGACTTACGCGATAGACGAGAATGTCTTCATGCCGGCGTGAGTCGGCGATTACATGGCGATCGAGGCCAAGTCGACCGCTGACGTCACATTGACAACATTTGACAGCAGCTGGCTTCCCTATGGCCCGCTACGGTAAGAAAACCCCCTGACACTCCATGTTTACTTGTATAGATCTCGCTTTCTCAAGATCCCGCTCCAATGAACATTGAATGCTGTGATTTTGTACTGATGACGTCTAAATTAAAACGCTAACCTCCTTTAGATAGGCCGACCCGGTTTTTACCGTAATGCCAACGACGTTGCACAGTGACGGATGGACCTCAGACCAAAAGCTGCGGCCAAAATAAGCTCGGCCCAGATTCCGAGCCATTACAGCGGAAAATGCTCAGGTCATCCGTGATCGATAACTTACTTCGGACTGTTTCCTTTCACTTTCTGCGATTATTTGGCTCAAGGTACGTTTGAACCCACCTTGTTTTAGGCTCTTCGCTTGAGCGGGCATATCAAGCATTTAAACCTTCCAGGCAGATTTTCTGTTTCATAGTGGCTAACTTTACCCTATTCTCTTGGTTATTCTGAATGAAGTTAAACGTTCGTTTTGCAATTGCTTTTGTCTTGCTTTGGCAGTTTTTTTTTCCAAAACAGATATTAAGCATAGTTGCAAGTAGAGCCAGCGCCACAGTTTTCAGAGACGAAGTCTTCCGACAAGTATCAGATTCCTCGTTAACGCGGGGCTATACCTTCCTTTAGGTTTCCCTATTTTACTGGATAGCTCAGACCTGCATCGTTCACTACGCTGTGTCCTATTGTAACCCCAAAATATTTAGTAGGTCCTTTTATCCAATCATTAAGGTCTAATTCTGCATAGATGTTATTTACTCTTTCCTTATACCGTCCAATCTACATGACATTCGTTTTGTGTTTATTCAAGATTAGGCTCAATGCTGTTTATATTTAGAAAGGCCTCCATGCATGAATACAAGAATTTCTCCTAACCGGCCATTATTTTCCTGGTATCTGCATCATGACATGCCGATATCGACTCCTCCCCAATTCACGGCTTTAATGTGCTCGTCCACGCGCATAAGTTGAGCTAGGAGTTCTAGACATTCCAGAAAACGGAGACAGCTCAACGGACATTCCTGGTTCAATTCTCGGTTTATTCTGAGGGGACGTGATATATATCCGTTCAAGACTATCTGTTCAGTTACCGGGTTGCCTTGGCAATAACTGTACAACATTGTCACCCAAATAAAGAAGTCCTCGTACAAGCAACGCCTTTGAACGAGTTGCTTTTAAATAATTCTAACTAATGCTATCATAATCTAGAGAAAATTCACGAAACAGAAATTCAGAAATATTGTTTGTTTACTGTTTTCATGATATCCATCATTAGCCTTATGTTTCCTCCTCTGTAGTGCAACTTTATCAAGCAGGTCTGATCCTCACTTACTGAATGCTGAAACTTAGTCGAATTGCCAACGTTTTTTTTTTTGTTATTAGTTCGTCAAGACATTAAAACTTTTCCCGCATCACTAACGCAAGGACGCATTTCCGTATGGGGGGAGGCTTATTATGTCTCGCTAAGATCTCGAAAACTCACTGTCCGATTTCACTACAAAAACGTCATTTGATTCGCCGTGGTGCAAGCTCCATTTTTATAAAAAGAACTGTTGGCTGTGGTATGGCATTATGGTAAGAACTGTTGTAAGGGTCGGATGCAAATGGGCAAAACATTTAGAAAGGGGGCACCTTTACCTGTCCAGCTCCTGTGTTCATGGATCAGTTTTTTTGTGTAATTGGCATGAATTAAGAGCTCACTGATCCTTCAATTTAAAGGTTTTCACAACGTTTGGAATATGGGAGGTACATTTCTTTAATTTGTACCTACAGAAAAGTTTATTTGTCGGAGTTTATTGGTCATTTTGTGCAGAGGGAATGCAAGTTTTTATACATTGATTGTACGATGTTGGCATGGGCGGTGCAAGGAGGATAAAAAGAGGTAAGCTGTCATGGTTTCATTTTCATCAGGCCAGCTTATGACTTTTGACTTCAGGTGGCCAGAAGTGACCTCAAAGTCACGTAAAGTTGCCTTGTGTTCATTTCATGGTGTTTAAAAATGATTCCAGTCAACTGAAGTGAGTATTCCTGAATATCCTGCTTATGGCCGCCGTGCGGCGTTAAAAGAAGCCAGCTCGACTATAAGTGATCAACTTCCCCACAGGAGAACGGGATTGCCTGGACAAAAAAAACAAAAAAAAAAAAAAAAAAAGAAAAAGAAAGAGGTTTTGAGGAGGGCAAGAAAAGGAAAAAAAAAAAAAAAAAAAAATGGGGGAAAAAAAAAAATTTTCCTTTAATTTTTTTGGGGGGCCCCCATTTTTCTTAAGGGGGTGAAAAAGGCTATCATGCCGGGTAAAGTTCCATGGCCGTCCTTGATATCCGCCACTAAAATTCAAACAGAGGTAGAAGATAATGTTAAGTCGTATGGGCTCCAAGATGTTTATTTTGAAAACTAGCTTGAAAATCGTACATAAAGCCAAACTTTAAATTTTGACCTTAATTTGACGTTGTGAAATAGCTTCAGGTCAGCACAGTTATACTTTTGTCATTGCTCAGTTAAACGTCTATACACCCATGTATGGTTTAGTGTTCTGTCTTACAAGCTCCGTACTTTTGACAGACATTTTTCCTCTACGCTCAACGGTGCCAAAAAGGCCCGAGGTGCCTCTCAAGAATTTGACCTGACTCCGCCCCTGGGCAGAACAAAACTACGAAAAGTGGACATAATACGAAGGAAGAATTGGCAAGGAAAGGGATGAGGTTTCGCGAGGCCGCTCTAAAATCCTCGAAATGGCGAGCACAAAACCATAGGAGAGGCCTTCTGAAACCACCTTCCCGTACGGCAATAAGGTTATGTAAACTAATGGATCGAAGGCTCCTACCTACATTCTTGTTCCTACCTTTTCAGGTTTTCGCATAGTCAATCTACTTTTAAAAAACTCGGGTATCACTCTGTTGTTGGACATTCCTGTCACTGTGTGAGTTACCAGGTCTTTCCGTTCCTGCCAAAATGCCGTGAATAAACCGGCCAAAAAGCCATCAGGTGCCGGACTTGAACCATCTCTTATAGCCCGCGAAGCCTCAGCTCTTCCTTATTCATGGGTCCCTCCCACCATTTCTCCGTTGTCATCGAGACAGTGTTAGAGAACATGGTATCTGACTCGGCTACCTGTTGCACAGTTGCACATTGGTACTGTTTTTCTTGAAGCACACAAAACGTTATTCTTACATATCACCAAACGTACCTGAAGACGTGCCTCAGGCTATATTTCCAAGCTCTAAGGTTTGTAAGAATTTGGCTGTCTTCGATTCCTGAATAATTCTGAAAATATTCTGTACTTCTCTCGGCATTCTGTCGCCAGTTGACTCTCTGCGGAGCATGCTGGTGTTCGTATGCAGCCTTCAGATCCTCGTGTCCCATTTTTAATCACTCCAGGCGTTCTTATCTTCCGGTGAGCCATACCCATGAAAAATGTGCATTCTATTTTCAAGCGCTTTCAGCCTTTGAGTTCGCCCTCTTTCTATTCCTAGCTTACCTGGTGTAGTACTCTTTTCTAACCACAAAAATCTAAAGACATTGTATAGCTTTGGTCTGAAGTAAATTTTCCTTCTCAGTATCCGACGCGTCACAGTCCTCTGTTGTTCCTTCAACACATTTTCTGGTCCGATTAATGTAACCGCCCTTCATTAGGAGTGATTCGTTAATTTGCCGGAGCGACTTAGCGATTTCTTTTTTTCCAACGCGCAGGTCAAGCCTCAACATTTAGTGGTCAGCCAAATGACCGGTTACAATGTCCCCGGTCGGCTTACTTAATTGCGACATGGAATTTTCACTGATCAGAAAAAAATCGGCCATGGATCTGGTTGTCGGATTTCCGCGATAAAATGTATGTGTTATTGAATATATAAGATAATTATTTGCCCCCAGGCGCCTAGGAGTCTTCCATGCTCCATGAGCTGAATTACCAAGCTGCAACATGGTAATTCAGTAATAATAATCACAACTCTACGTGCCATACTGACACTTGCTTTTTAAATATTAAACACCAAGTTCTAATCTACACCAACTATTATTGCGAGAGGTCTTCAGAAAAAAAACCTGTTGCTTATTTGAGAGGACGGTATAGGTTTTTAAAACCCACGGTCTGTCGAAATGGTCACTGGTTACCGCATTCCTCACTGCGCATGCGCATCTAAAAAACATGTGAATTGTTTGACTGAACTGTTTCGGCTCCAAGTCACTCAAAGCTTCTTGAACGGATTACCGCTATCGAGTGAAACCCACTTCTCATTGCATTAATACGTAATACCCGAACTGCTCGCGGTTCGGCCAGTGCGCAGTCCAACAGATAACAAACGTCCCACAAACACCACAGCCGGTCTCGATTGCACGCCGCGGTGTTCGGGGTCGTGACCCGGCCGGCCGGCTGCCGCCAGCCGACCAACACGTCGCCGCAGGCTAATGGACGGTACACGAGCGGCGCTCCGGTGGACTGTACCTGAGGCATCTCGAGTGGCTGAATGGCGGGAACAGTGATGGGACAGCGCAGGTCACATGGGAACACGGGAAATGGAGCTGCCAGAGGAGTTAAGGCATGACGATCTGCTCATGTGAAGGTTTCCTGGCGACTGGGTTTCCTGGCTAATGTGCAGCATAGGACCTGAATGGTGGCTTCGTGTGGTTTAGCAGGCGTTCACGAATTCGACGAAATATTCCCAGGTGTCAACGAAAAAGGAGTTGTTTTTATGCTTGTATCGAGCGCGATATTCATGTGCTGACCGGTGCGAGTTAAGACGTCGCTTACTGCGCACTCTTTCATCGTTAAGAATCTCATTCTTCCTCCTTCCGCTTTGACACAAACTGTTGCCTGTCATATGTCCCATTGCGCTGTTGTTATGGGCAACTGGAAAAAAAAACATTGCAGCTACTGTTACCCCACCTTGGTACTGATGAAAATGATTATTCAGCCACTGCGTTCATTTGCCTCCAAGCCATTTCAGGTCACCGAGACACATTCACGCGAAGGTCAAGCATTCCAATCGCTTGTCGGTGCCGTTGCACGTTCTGTAAGTGTTCTGGCAAGCGTAAATTACGATCATTTTATGCGTGTCACAATGCCGTTAGAAAGTGCCATAACGATGCCGGCGAGCCCACGGAAAACCCATGGTTAACATGGGGTACACCAACAAGTGTCTGACGCATTCACAGCGTGCGTCTTCTGAGTCGACTGGGAGGAGCGCTGGGACGTCTCGGCACAATCTTCGTGTCATGTCGGCATGTCCGGAACAAACACCGATCATACTGGATACTTTCCTGCCGACATGGGAAATCGATCGTGCATCTTGGCAACATCCCCAGCAGCTCCGCTCGGCCGTGACTCCTGCGCTGCAGCGGAGGATTGCTGCAGAGGAGCGCTGGGACGTCTCTGCACGTGCCATGTCGGCATGTCCGGAGCAAACACCAATCACACTGGGCACTTTCCTGCCGAGATGGGAAATCGATCGTGGCGACATCCCCGGCAGCTCCGCTCGGCCGCGGCTTCTGCGCTGCAGCGGCCTGGCCGGCGGGGCTGCGGCGGGCGGTGCGACCGCCGCGTCGGTTTCCTCACAGCCGAGCCGCAGTGACCGCGTCCAGCGGGTGTGACTGCGAGAAATGCAGCGGTCAGCCCGGCTGCAGCTCGCTGGGGTTCGGCGGCCGAGCTGTGCCGGCCGCGGGGGAAAGGCGCCTGAATTCGGCGGCGTTCGCGACGCGCCGCTGCCTCCGCCGCGCCGGACTTGGGAACTGAAGAGTGCCAGAGCGCGAGGTGAGGAAACCACACGCGGGATTTCTTTTCCCAGGCCCCACCCACGTCTGATGGTTTGCGGAGACTTCGTAGTAACAGCGTTCTTGTCTCTTGCAGCCGCCTGAAAGCGTCGAATTTGTTTTCGAGACGTTCCACGACAGATGAATGGCTTCTTAATCCTCGCCAATATTCGCTAGGGACACAGCGACGAAACAGACTACACGATGACCGCCCTGTATGAGCCATTTAAGTCACACCGTGATTTGACAGACAACGTCTAACGAGGTTTCCATTGGATCCTTCAGGACATTACCTGTGCGGAGCTTTTGAGGTATCCGGAGCTACTTGTGACGATGAATTGGGACCGGAACTACTGTTACGATGCAAATCATTTCCGACTATTTCATGCCTCGTCCCACATCAATAAAAGATCAAAAGTGACCTAAGATGACCTTGATCCAAGTAAGGATCAAAGTGCGGAGGTCACTCACACCATGTGTGGTAACTATGCATATGATTCAAAACGGAACTAAGATTGAGATGACTAAGATGAAACACGTAACTAAGATTTGTTGTACGCTGATAACCATCTCACTGTCTTGATTTCTCCCTAACGTACCCTCAAGAAAGACGTCATAGGTCAGTGACTTGTCAAGGCATTGATAAGAAATAAGATACGTAAGAAGGTTTCGAACTCTGCCCTGCAAAATTACAGAGTAATTGCAATAATCTTTACGGATCGGCTTACGAATTCTCATTGCTCCGATTCCCATGAAAAGAGATCCCGTCGATTTGCTGATGGCATAGTTTGTTTTCAACGACGCAAAGAGGATTTTAAAGAACCTCGGATCATTGCCGGTGAAAGCATGGCATTCTATCACACGCAACGGTTCCACAAGCAGGGACATAGCCACGGGGAGCCATGGGGCCATGCCCCCCCCGAGCCAAGCGGTCTACACTAGATAATAGCGATTTACAGGAATACGGAATAGCAATCATACATATATATATATATATATATATATATATATATATATATATATATATATATATGTGTGTGTGTATATATGTATATATATATATATATGTGTGTGTGTGTATATATGTATATATATATGCTGCAAAAACAAAGATGATATGTTTTCCTGTGCGTGAAATATAAGATGGATTACATAATATTGTTGCTTTTCCTACAAATGTCGTCATGTGTCAATCGCCTATGACAAAATTTAACATTTGTCTCCCTCCCCTTGAGGAAGATCCTGGCTACGCCCTGTTCAAATCTACGTACGTCTGCCCGTCCACATCACATATACCCATATCTACGTCTGAAAACCTGGTGAACTGGAAAAACGTTCTCGCCGTTCAGAGCTGTTGGGAGGTGAGTACTGGGCACCGAATGGCCACGTAGTCGGTGCACCCCTGAGCCTTAATTTTTAATTACATGCTGGAATGCATTAGAGGTGCTGCAGTGATTTCGCGCTGAAGGTGAAATAGCCCGTGATTGTCATTTCTATTAGGTTATTTCAATGTCCAGCGTTAAGCACTTGGTCATCGAATTGGCCATCTTACCTAAAATATCCACCACAAATGTGCGACAACATTTCTTTTAAGTCAAGAACATATTTACAAAAACAGATCTTGCTTTGTTGATGGAAGAAATCTGTATTTAGAAGAAGACTGACTTTGCTTACAAAAGACCCAAAAATGCTTTCAGATAACTGAAGGCTGTGCAGCCTGAAGTAACCAACTCAGTGCCTTCAAAAACTGGCAAGGAAACAAAATGTTTCGGACTTAAATTCCTTGAGCTATAGCACGCTCAGATAAGTATTGTCTCATAGGATTTCGGCAATTTTT
Source organism: Capitulum mitella (assembly GCA_030062745.1). Lineage (NCBI taxonomy): Eukaryota > Metazoa > Arthropoda > Thecostraca > Pollicipedomorpha > Pollicipedidae > Capitulum > Capitulum mitella. The sequence continues at coordinate 23,151,076 of CP099850.1, read as the reverse complement.
TGTAAGTCATTGACTTCAAAAAAGCGTCTGCAGCGCAGGTCATCAGAAATTTTTGTGCCTGCGCGTCGTAAACCGTTGATTCGACGTACCAGACATTCTGGCCATTGCTTTCGACACCCAGCATGGTCCTGTGTGCTGACGTCGATCAGAATGTGGCATTGCGGTCGGGTCGTTAATTTGACAACGCATCGTTTGAAATGCGGTATCAGCCGTGAGAGCAGAAATACACACATTTTTACCTTCCTTGCGTGGTGACCCCGCCAATTGCATTGCGCGGCCGGGAGGATTGCACATCGCGCGCAAATTGGCACCCATACGAGACCCCACGTGATTTACGTCCTGCTAGTCTGTTTAGATGATAAACTTTCGAAACTTGGTTCAAAGGTCGCAGATGGATTCGAGTCATTTTTTGTACTGTCATCGACTGAGTCTATTAGGCATGATGTGGCGGCAGTTAGGGTTTCGCCAATTATTCAGTAAAGAAAAAAAAGCAGAAAAGTCGGTATTATAACGTTATCAGTCGGTATTACACCGCTACCCGGTTACGAAACTGCCCTTAATATCTTAAAAACTGCAGAGACGTAGAGATAGAGAGGGAGAAGGAGTAGGGCAGAGAAAGAGAGAGGGAGGGCGGAGGTAGGATTAGCCTCGCCCCCTGACCACCAAACGCTGTCGTGCAACTATTCCTCGATTCGCCTGCAATCGTGTCGCACGTGTCGCCGTTTCCCACCGCCAGGCGGCGCGGCGCGGCGCGACGCGGCGGCGGCGAACGCCGGGCGTGGCCGCCGCGGACATGCGCCGGGAATGTCGCCATCGGCGACCGGCGACCGGCCGCCCGCTCGTTACGACCGATGGGCGCCGTTTACGACACGGGCGGGCGTCGGCGGGTGCGCGGCCGGCCGAATGCGGCCCGGCTAATGGGGGACGTGCCGCGTGCCGCGCGACGGAGCGCAGCTGCCGGTGGCGTCGCTGCGCCGTGCTGAGACGGCCTGGAAGGCGGGTCCTCGCGACGCGGATTGTGTTCGACGGGTCGACGCCCATCATGTGAACACAACGACGTGAATACGCAGAAGTACGGGAAGGTATTGGCCCTTCCTGCTTACGGAAGGATGAAAAATACATTGTAATATCATTCGATACTGGGTTAAGCGGTCACACCAATGAGTACCAACACATTAGTTCTCTAGTACCACGAGCCCTGTCTGGTTCGCAAAATTCTGAATCCGAACCGAATTTGATGAAGACATGAGTATAAACATGTCCGACGAATTTCAGTCCACAGGTAAACTTGGATCACTTGAGAGGGAGGGAGAGGGAGAGAGAGGGGGAGAGAGAGAAAGAAAGAAAAAAGAGAGAAAGACAGAAAGAAAGAAAAAGAGGGAGAGAGAGCTCGCAGCGCTGTTCTGCAAGCTTATAGCAAGCGTCGTGCTTAGCTACTCATCTTCACACAGGAGCCATCTGGCGGGGGATGTGCTTCGTTAAGGAGAACGGCTACCTTCTCTCCACGGCAGCGACTGACGTACTCAGAGCAAGTGCAATCGCTTGGAACGTATTTTTAGAGAACTGTCTATTGCCACGAGAGGTGTTCTTTCCCAGTGAAACTAAATTTTCCCAGACTGATGCTTTTCAGCGCAGACGTACGGCTGAAAAGCATGGAAAGTCAGCGTCGTAAGGGCAAACGCTTCATATGTGTTTTCTTATCACTGCGGCTCTCCTCAAGAGCTCAGATGTGGCTTGCGCAAGCGTCCACTCAGCACTACGACCGTCCTCGAACTCCCTTGTTAGTGGCCTCCGATGAGTCTGGACTTATCTGGCCATTGGTCCGTGCATGGCGCGCTTCTTCATCCAGCGGTCAAATGTGTCGACATCGCTCAAAGTAAAAGCAAGGCTGTCAAACTGGAAAACTGGGGTATTTATCTAATGCCCTACAAACTGTCAGGAGATTGCTAAGGATTGCTTTGAGCATCACTGCATGCGCTTTTAACCGGTGATAAAATAACCTCGCGGTTCGCGAAAGAATGTCTGCTGCCGTGGCGTGATGGCAAAGTAAATAATTAGGATGCATTTCCCAGGTTTACAAACATTGTTAAAACGTTTTAACGTAGTGAGCAAACGTTGGGCATCAGTAAAATGCGCCGCTGAAATGCCGTAACCTGTGACGATTGGGAAACATGGTTTATGTAAAGTAGCGTGCTACCCACTAAAATTTTTGAACGCCAGTTCGGTTTTGGAGCTACTGGGGCACACCGGCGGCAGGCATCATAAACTGTCCGGCGAGTTTTGCGACTGGTCTTAGGCGTCATCTCGCGGACAGGCGTTGAATGTTCTTAAAGGGTCTGAATGTGATATGCTCCGATGTTCTACGCTTCGTTTTGCGACTCGAGCTTTACCTTTTATTCGCAATCTTTCGATCTTAATGTTGCGATACTTCGTTCTGTGTCTCGCACCTCCACTGACATCTTCATTACTGACGCAGGACAGTTTTAGCCTCTTGTTTTTGCGTGGATGATCCCGAGAAAATACATGATGACGCTGACGATGATGATATTTCCACAGCAAATATACTCATATACAATGCGTTCAGTGCTCCTCTTCATGTCTTCGGTCCTTGGAAAACTGTTTTATGATATTCGCTTATAAAAGATGAAACTACAACAAAAACAACGAGCCATTTCAGATGACGTCGGATCAGAGTGCGATTTATTCGTGAGTCGTGTCTGTGACTTATGAGATCAGTATGAGATGGATCTGAATAACAAACACCACGTCTCCCTGCATTAGAAAAGGGGAAGATTTTGGTCGTTTTGTCCTTGTAAACTTTCATATGACGACTTTCGCATGTTCTTAAGCACACATTTCAAGCCGTCAAACGGCACGAACAATTCATTTCTTATATGACATTTTATATCCCTGAGCGGGAAATACATATCGCTGTATTGAAAAGTGAGATCATGCGCTTGTTCGCTGGGACTCGGTACCGCGGCCACTCCGTTCCACTTCATGCGCGTCTCACTTTCGGCTCCGGAGGAAGGCGCCATTACGAGCTGAGGTCTGCTTTTAAGCGCGTTTACGCATTACGGCCATTATGCTCGCTTTCGTTGAACTTTCTGGCGCCGTGGCCGGCCGGCGAGCACGCATGTCGGAGGTGTCTCTCACGAGCTGAGCACGAGACGGCGGCGGCCCAGCCACCGCGGAAATGCAGGGAATTCGGCTCGCGCCGGCCGGCACTAATTAATTGTCACGCGGCCTGCCGGTGAAAGTGGCCACCGGGCAGCGCCTTTGTTTCGCCGTGTGCGCGGGTAAGCAAGCCGGACCGGCGGCTTCGGCAGTGCCACGAGGAAAGCGGACGGCGAGCCGGCGCCTGCAGTGAAACCTGGCTGCTCGGGGCTGGTGTGAGGTGCTGTCGATCAGGTGGCTCGGCGTTGACCAGTGACCGGTGGACACTGGCACTGCGCCCACAACCCGGACGAGTGAGGCAAGACCTGGGCTGGTCCCGTGCCTCTGCACCTGCAGCTCTAATGCGGAGACCTGCCCTGATCTAACTTTGCATTCACAGCCTGGACGTGTGAGCGAGACTACCACTGGTCTGCTACCACTGGTCCGCACCCATAGTGCGGACGCGTGAGACGAGACCTGCTCTGACCCTCTACCGCCACGCCCACATCACGGACGGGGAGGCCACTCCCACCACGGCGCCACCGGAAGCCCACGAACACGCCGCCTCGGTGGAGCCCCGTTATGGTGCAAGGTCCGCTCCGTGACCGCACGCGGCCCGGAGCGCGCCGCCGGCGCGATCACGGGCCGCGGCTGCGTCAACACGCCGCGCCTCCGGCTGAGGCCGCCTGACGCGCCGACAGAGCCCCGAGCTGCTCGGTATTCCGACGCCGGGGAGGGGATGTGAGACGGGTATCGGGGACACCTCGCCATCCGCAGTCTGCGGGGAAGAGGAGACTGATGAAGGCACGTCTGAGGGCTATCTGGTTGCAGGAAAGGCGGGGCAAGTTCCCTGCAGTCGCACTAGCCGTGCAGCCTACGCTATGCGGCGTGAAGGACACTCAATGTTCATTTCGAGTTGTACTTAGGTGGAGGACCGAGGCTGAGTAGGTCAGTCCCAGTCACGATTGACTGCGGTGATAAATAAAACCGGTATTTCGTAGGACGCTGCTGACGTTGTTGTTCTCCTTCGGGCGTATGGAACGGTCTCGGGCTTACGACAACGCCTGCATGCCACTCTACTTTGACGACGAGGGACCACTCCTGAGCAGTCTAAAACGCGTTTGACATTGAACCGTGATGCCGAAAGATGGCTATTGACTTCCGATTTGGCGATTAACAGTCACACGAGCGGAGTTTCTCCGACTTCATACCCGGCGCCCACAGCAGCGTATCACTCGGCCAGCCCCTCAGCACCGTGCGACGCGACCCCAGCTCCGACCCTCTACACCCCTGCCTCTCTCCTGCGTAGGTCTTCGCCGCGCGCGCGGCGCGTGACGTCACCGAGGCGGCCGCGGCGGGCGCGAGGCGGCGCGGTGCGGCCGAGACGGCGTCAGTGCACGGCGTACCGTGAGCAGGGCAGGCTGTGCGAACCGGGCCGGCGCTCAGTGGCAGGCGCGACGCACGGCGACCGACCACCGGCAGGTGAGTGCCGGCGGCGACGGCAGGGGGGAGGGTGGTGGTGGATGGGAGCAGGGGTGGAGGGGTGCAGGGGCTGGGTCTAGGAGGTCTGTGTAGAGAGGGGTTCAGATGAAGAGGCAAGACTGCCCGTAGCTAACCGGAATATTCTGCAGCTGACGAATGTACAGTCTTGAATATGCATGAGGTGCCGCATTTATTCGCAGTAAGTCTGAATGCTAAGCTGCTGTGTATTTCCTGTAAATGTATGCCCTTTTTTGCCTTTTTTACATTGGGTTGTCATGTGGAGTTTACCTTGACTTGATGACCTAAGCGACAGCCGTACGCGTCGTTTTAAACTCCAAAGAGTCCTGTTCCCATTTGCGTAAAGATAAAAGACAGGCTCCTTAGATAACAAGAAACACCTCTGTCCTTATGCAAATTGCTCTTACCTTTAATCTCGGCATCTGATGACTTGACCTGAGACAAGCAGGACCAACAAAACTGAGCAGTGTTGCGACCTGAAGTTTCGTGTATCGAGCCCAAAGTATGCGGTATTTAGGGCATCCCGTGTCAAGAAACGAGCGCCTTTACCATTGCTTTCAGGCGCGAGATGACTCCCTGCGAAGCGATGTAATGGGGTTTGTTGTTGGGCCAATATTCCCTAAAACATGCTGTTCAATGACTGGCGTAATGCTGCCAACCGGAGGCCGTACACGCTGAGGATGACTGCGCGTTTGTGCCACATTTAAACTATGCTGGCATAATTACTCTGCGTTTGTAGAATTTTCTTCACAAACAACTGCCGGGGGTGTAACGTAATGCTCACGCCTGAGCCTAATTAAATTTAGACATGGCGATCATCACACACATGTTAATGGCCATCGCGATGGAAGGCTATCGAGGAAACCGGAAGCATCCTCCCTCGAGAACGTAATTAGCTGGTATGACAACAGAAATGCATTGATGACGCTGAGGCAGACAAGCACTTTTCGCCACAGCAACAGCAAACGAGGCAGAGTTTTGTCGTCCCTTTCCGCACAGGCGATTGTTCGAGTGTGACGAGATTATGCAAAATTAGCCGCAAGCGGGACGGCGCAAGTTTTGAATACCATTTCCAAACGGATGCGACGACGACACAGCCGATGAGCTGAGATCGAAGAATAAATGAATGCTGATGAGCGCGGTGAGAGCTGTTGGGTCAACGGGGCGATATTCTTGTCCGAGTCCTCCTTCATAACACCGGTTCGTCGGCAGCCTGGGCCTCGGACGTCAGAGGCGTGGCGCCGACGGTACTGGTTAGAGCCGCTCGGCCAGTTCTGGTGATCTCTGTCGGATCAAGGTGCCTGGTTTGAGCTGCACGCCGTAGCGCAGGGAAAACGCGTCCAACAGCTACGTGGGGCCGAGCAACACGAGGACGAGGGAGAGAACATCCGGAGGCTTGCGGCATGCCTTTGTTCAGCAGGTTCTCGCGGTCATCAGTCGCTCATCTTGCTTTATACTGCATGCAATCTCCGAGCACAATCGGTCTCCTGTCCTTCCCGATCAGCGACTACAACGCCGTGGCATCGACTCTCAATCGCTGTGGTCGGGACCACCCGCGGGGAACCCCAGGTGGTCTTGTCATTGCCGAGCGTGACGGTCGAGCCCGCCTGCAGGCCAGAGAGCACCGCTGCTCACTTGACGCCGTCCCGACTTCCATCCGGCTGCGCGTGACACTGTCCTCTCCGATCTGTCATTGTCGGAATTCAGTTGCCGTAATTAATCTTTGTCTCACAGGCCTTCGCTGACGCGCCGTTTCGTGCATACCTCCGGGCCGTGGAATTGCGTAAAATACCTCGGGTAAAAGCGTGTCATGTGTTCGAGTAAAGCATCGTGGAAACTGTGCGTACACATTTCTGCCCCGCTTTTCTTGCGCCGCGTCGGCGGAGAAAAGACGGAATGCCTTTGTTCGGCTCGGCGCGCACATTTAGCATAATATCGCGCTCTCGATCACGTGACCGGCCCCGGTCGATTCATCAGGCGGGCGGCGCGGGCCGCGCTTCTCGGGGAGACTGCCGATCACGTACGGCCGCGGCGAGGGCCACAATGGCCGGCCGTGTCAAGGCTGGGACGCGGCGGCCGAATGGGGCGAGGCCGCGCCGCTGCTGGACAGTGCGTGCGTCGCGCCAGCCGCGGGCACGCCCTGTCGTCTGTCTGCCGCCTCCGCCTCCGTCCGGCACGACAGCACAGAGGGCGAGAGAGAGACAGGGAGAGGGAAAGAAATAGGCAGAGGGAAAACGGCAGATGGAGAGAGGGGGGGGAGGTAGGGCGGAAGATGGAGGGTGAAAAGAGGGAGGACGGTCAGCTGACCGGAAACTGACTGACTGACAGTTAGCTGACCGGAAACGTCTTGAGACCACGGCTTGATTGGAGACCAGGGCATAAATATAGCTTTGTCATCTTGAACGTTGCTCCTCAGAGAGCGCCTAGGGACTTTGCCGCAGCTCAGTTCACCGCTCGTGCAGCTCTCCCGATTCTGACCCTGAGTGATGTCGTGTCGGTCCATGTTCCGAGCTAATAATAGAACTTCTGTAGGGCTCTGCCGTTCCTGACAAGCTGTAAGCAGCAGCGGCGACTTGCCGTTTGTCGTGACTGTTGCAGGTAGGCATTGGACTCAACGTGCATGTACGCCAAGGATCTCAATACGTCTTCAGCAAAAATGAAATGTTATCTAACAGATTTTCGTGGGTCGACAGAATTCCGGCGCTATAATACAGTCGCGGTGCTATATATGATATAAGGAGATATTTCGCGCAACAGAACTAGCTATCAGTACATCTGCCGCTGGATGTAAGCTTTCCGGGAACGAAAAAAAACTAATAAAACTTTGACAGTCAACATGGCGACCCACATTACACTCGCTTTTAAGATCTGGTGTTACGGATTAGCATAAATTAACTCAACTCCTCAACGGAGCGATATTTGCCACCTTTCTGCGTACGTAGAATCAACAGACGACCAATGAAAAGCGCCTTGTTGGCTCGCCAGCTGGCTCTTGCCTCGGCCGTCAGCTGTCCGGGAAGCCGTGCGCTGCCCATCAGGCCACGTGACCGGCAGGTGACCTCCAGCCGTCGGCCTCTCGTGCGGCGAGGTCAGGGGCCGCCCACTCTGCGCTCCGACCGCTGGAAACTGTGAGAGCCGCGCACGTACCCAGGAGGTGTGGGGAACTCGCCTGTCGGCTTGCGGCTGCGAGAGAACCGCATGGGTGGTCGGGAGGTGTGAGCAGTTCGCTCGTTTGCCTGCAGCTGAAGAGGATCACTTGGGTTGTTGGGAAGATTGAGTAGCTTGCCTGTCGGCACAGTGGTATGCATGCAGTCCGGTCGCCAGCCCAGGGCTTGTGTAGTGCTCTCTGTTGCTGGAGATACCCGAAATCATTAGCGTCTCAGTAACTTTGCAGGTCATTTCCTGCCAGCTAATGGCAAAAACCTCATGATAAAATCTCTTAAAAGTGGGAGGGCCCAAATTCTTCAAAACCGCCAGCATATATAGTCATGGAACTCACAATGAACTGTAAGAGATTCATGCAAATGCGAATTGCAAAAAGCTGCTTTGCCAGTTTGTAACTGAAGTTATCTTGTTATTTGGGAAGATGTGGATGGCTCATGCCAAACATGATGGTTCAGGTGGCGTTTAAAAGTTGTGAACGAACGCATGCGAAGATTCCTTTTAGGACCAGGCATAATAAATTGAATTCTTTGGCTGCATGTTTCGTTGTTACATCCAAACAACCTTTCAGACGTCACGTGAAATGCATGATAGTTTAACATGTTCGGTGATGAAATGCCTGACGTATCTGGACGGACGCTTTGCACACATAATTTCCGGGAATAAAGTGTACAGGAACTGGACAGAATAGAGGGCGTGTGAAAAACGCGAAGAACACAAGAGAAAAAAACTGTTTCAAAGAAGGTATATGTGCATGTGCCACATACTTTCAAAAAGCCCACAATATTATATTTGAATAATGCTCCATTTGTTCTTGCAACTTGCCATTTTAACGATGGATTTTTAGTGCCCATTTTGTTATTTATCATGCACAGTTTGCGTCTTGTAATAGCTCTTAGTACATATTATTTCAATAATAACTTGACCTGATTGCGTCTAATCCTAATCATGCAATCAGCGGGAAACCTAGCTAAATGCATCTAGTGCTGATTACATGAAAGCCTCTTCCAGCGACACCGGGCTAATTCTCGATGTCAAACGTGTTCTCCCGGCGGCGGTGGGACTGAATCATGAGCACGTGCACCGTTCGCTCCGCCTTACCACCGAACCTTAACATCCGTGAGATTAGCCGGTCTGTAACGGAGCCCGAACAAATCGCATTCCGCATGCAACGCGCCGAGGTTACCTCCGAGGTCAAGCACGGCTCGCAGCTCGGAGCGGCACGTCCACGCGTCGAAGGACGGGAACCCCCGCGCGGCGCACGAGACGGCGATGTGCGCGACGTCCACATGTAGGCAACGTATGGCACTTCTGAGCGGGAAGCGATGGCTTTAAACGGGAGGGATTTTCAGCAGAATGTGTTGAAGTGTTCTTTCCTAGATGGTCGCACCGTGGGACCGCCGCGTTAGAAGACCTTGCTAAGCAATGAGTCACAGAGCGGCTGTTAGCGTGACGTGAGGATGATGTGCACGGAAGAGGAGACGGTGGCTCCCGCCAAATTCTCACTGCTCTGCTGCTCACGTCTGGAAATGGCGTACATTGTATTGTATATATCGTGTATCTCGTGTTATCCATACGTCGACATGGTGCGACCCGTTCGTACGGGAACACGTGCGCGGCAGCCCTCGTCCAAAAAGGCTGCCGCACATCGTGCGGAGAGCAAAGCTTGCTTGGCCGTTCTGACCGTACCGACCGCTCCAAACCAAACGTGTTTCGACCGAGCTCACCGCACTGAACCAACCTTTCCAGCCGTTCCGACTGCTCCGATCCTATCGTTCCGACCGATCCGACCGGTGCGACGTGACCGTTCCGACCGAGTCGACCGCGCCGACCTGACCTTTCCGACCGAGCCGACCGTGGCGGCCGAGTCCGCTCCAGAGAGCACCCGGCAGCGGCTCCGGCGTCCGCCGGCGCGCGCCGTCTGCACGGACCGGAGCCGCGTCTCCGACCGCCGGCGGCCGCCGCGGGCGTCGAGGCGTGCCGCGCCGGCGCGTGCCGGCCGTACGGACCGCCGGCGGCGCGTCCACAGCCGGCGGCGGCGCTGACGGATTGCCGGCCCGCCGAATTAGCCGCCGCTGGGAGCTGCTGTCGGCCGGCCGGCAATGGATCGGCGGCCCGGCGCAGGCGCAGCCCGGAACGGTGGCACGCGAAATGGAGCGCCGCCGATTCCGGGGTGGTCCCACTGGATCACGGGTCAGATGGGGACTGGACCGTGGGCTCAGGCAGGCAGGGGCGATGATTTGTGACGGGGAGGCGCACACACTTGAGCGGGGCTTCAGTTTGTGGCTGTTGGGTAATTCGGATTGTGAAATTATGGTGAAATCCTAATCAGGAACGCCTTCAGATGACGCGCTGAATTGTCCTCAGAAGTGGCATCCAGCACCTCAGCCGTACGGTCGAGCACTTATGGAAACCGCGTTTTCACGTTCTGCTGGAGCGTGACCGGTAATTTGACGGAACCGCTTGCGCACTAATTATGCAGGCGCTCGGCATACATCGCATGAATCTCAGAAAGACATGCGAGGTCTGCTAACCACTGCTTTCTCGGCGCACTTACAAGAATTGTTCAGAGCCCAGGACGTGAACACGTTTTAAAACGGCCGAGGGATCCCACTGAGGGGCCTCAGTTGAAGCCATTGGTGTAGAACGTGCTGTTGTGTTTAGGAAGACACAGAATTTCCGACTCTACTGCGGCTCAAGAAAAGAACCTTTTTCTGCCTGAGGCACGTCGCAGACGGTCCATCAATAATGCATGAGATTACATTCGTGCGCGTACCCGCATGCGCAGTCGTACGCATGCACTCACGCAATGGCGAACGCCTACACGCGCCATCGCACGAGCGCACATTCGCCCAAGCACGCATACATACATCCTCCCACTGCCCACTCTTCCCCACTCCCTGCCTCCTCCTCCCTCGCTCTCACTCACGCTCGCCGGGTGACGAGACGGACGGGCCGGACGCAGCCGGCCGGCGATGAAGTCGCCGACGTCAGAGACGGGGTCGTGCGACCCGGCCCACTTCCACGGCTCGGGCGCCGCTCGCGACGCCGGCGGACGGTCGACGATCAGCGGCCTCCGCCGAGCGTCGACCGGCCGGCACGGAGCGGACGCGCCAGGCGATTGTTTCCCGGAGAGAACCGGGGCGGGCCGGGATGAGGTGAGGGGTGAGGTGCGCTCTTCCGACGGCTGGGCTGACGGCTCAGTCGGTTTGGGCGGCGGTGGCATGATGTAGCGGTCTGGAAATCATGCTGGCAGCTTGGACGGTGAGACACACGAAGGCAAGAGAAATCGAAAACGTTCAGGTCATTTTTGGTAAATTAATAAATAAAGACGTTGTTTTTGTTTGCAGGTGAACGGATTTTTTACGATTCGTTCCTTTCGTATGCCTGACCATTTCATTGTGTAATTTATTGTCAGCGGGAACCCATTTGCCATTGCTCCATTTAGCAAAGCTGCAATACCTTTCCGTTACAGAGCTTCTTACCGCAGTACAATCTCCCATCGTCTCAATTTCCGACCAGCCCAGACGTTCCGTCATTCTGCCTCAGGCGGTCCCTCATACCACAGTCTGCGCAGCAATTTGTCCTCTGCTGCGGTCTCCGGCGCCGCCGGGTGGTCGGCTCAGCTGACGGCAGTTGTCTGTTGCGGTCTCTGCTGCACGTGGCCGCCACGCCGCCGACAGCCAGCCGGCTGCGCTCGGCCGACCGGCCGGTTTTTGCACAAACCGCCGACTCCGGCGCCTGCCGGTGGAAGCCGCGGCTGGGCTTCAGGCGCTGGAAACGGAAATTGCGGTCGGTCTTATCGGCGGGCTCGAATGAGTGGGTTTCCTGCGTGACGATGACGGCCACTTGTTTGCATTCCCAGTTGGAAGGGGTGGCGACAAGAATTCCGGGAACTAAGGTCACTGGACAGTATTCATAACAACATCTTTACAATGTACCCAAGATGGGGACAATCAGAAAATGGTATAAACCAATGGTTGTTGTGTTGCTGCACGCCTGTCGACCTGCCTGCATACAGGAGGTCATTATCAAATTCAAATCCTGCTCGTGAATGTGGGAGGGTGAATTGAGGCGATAGTATCAGTCGAACGTCCTACAAACTTTGGAACAATGAAAGTAAACATTCTATCCACAAGTCAGTTTTACTCCTTGACTGAAGCTACCTATTTTGTGGCGAAAAAATGACCATCATATCGTTTATTTCACTTTTCCACCTTGCTTTACCTGTTACGCTGAAGACTACAGCGAATCCTCTCGACCATATCCTGCCTATTATTGGTAAACTTGGCACGGTTCTGCCATGCCAGCTTTGGAACTGACAAACCACTTATTCTATTTGTCCTGCGAATTGCTTCGCAAATGGTTTCGTTTCTGACGTGCTCCGGTTGTCCCCGGATGTTAAGCTGTTTGCCAGGCTGACGCATGAGCTAGGCTCTGACCTGGTCCTGTTTCCCTAGGTATTGAGCGCCCTCACAAGATAACGCATGGACGGCACCTGATGGATGATGCTTGGCCCTGTCTCTGACCCACCCCGTGCCCGCAGGCGCTGCCGACCTCGCGAGATGACGGGCCGGGCCGGCTAGCCGGCCATGCCCACCCAGCTGGCGGCGCCGGCGGCCCCCCTGCCCCGCGCGGAGAGCCAGCGCGCTGAGGCGGCGCGCGTCCGCGGCCGGCGCGGCCGCTCCAGCGAGCCCGCCGAGCCGGCGCTCATCTACCGCGAGGGGCCGCCCGCCAGCGCCGACGAGCTCGAGCGCCAGGCGGAGCTCATCATCCGGCAGCTGGACGCCGTCGAGTGCGACGTGCGCGCCACGCCGCACCCGGTCAACAACGGCCTGCGCGCGCCGGCGGGCCGGCGTCCGCCCGGCGGCGGCGGCGGCGGTTTCGGCTCGCTGGACCGCGTGGCGCTGCGGGCGCTGAAGAACAGCAAGAACGACGTCAAGTCGCGCAGCACCAACACGCTACCGACGCCGGCGCACCGCGGCAAGCTCGTGGACGCCGACAAGAACAACCTGATCAAGGCGGAGAGTCTGAAGCGCGGCCCGGCCGGCCAGTTCGCCGCGCGGAAGGCGGACGGGCTCGCCAAGTCCGGCTTCGGCTCGACGCACCGGCTCAACAACGTCAACCTGCTGCAGGAGCAGACCAAGGAGATGGGCGGGCGGTACAAGAACGAGCGCCGCGGCAACGTCTCCGACTTCCTCAACGGCGACGTCGACGACATCGCGGCGGAGAAGCGCGCGCGCGGCAAGTTCGACGACGCCGGCGACGCGCGCGAGCGCGACCCGATCAAGCGGCTGTCGTCCGAGCGCGACGCGGCGCCCAAGGTGGTCGACTCAGCCAGCCAGACGCCCTCCGGCTTCAGCCACCCGGGCGCCGGCGACGTCATCTACACGCAGGTGATGGTCGACAGGGGCGGCCGCGCGGCGCCGGAGCCGCCGCTGCGGCCGGAGCGCGCGCCGGCCGCGCCGTACCGGCCGCGCGGCTTCAGCTACATCGGCCGCCGCGACGCCGAGCTGATCGAGCGCGCGCAGAGCGTCGAGGATCGCAGCCGCTACATCATCCAGAAGATCGCGCGCGAGCGGTCGCGCTCGCCCGACTTCAAGGCGTCGTGGACGTCGCAGCGCGTGTGCGGCTCCCTGTCGCCGCCGCCGCCGGTGCTGCCGCCCGACGAGCCGGCCGACGTGCGCCGCGGCCGCTACGGCTCCAGCATCGTCATGATCGGCGGCGACGACCCGGTGGCGCCGCCGCGGCCGCCGCCGCCGGCCGAGCCGCCGCACTACGTGGCGCCGCGCGGCGCCGCGACGCAGCACTACAGCGTGCCGCGCCGCTTCACCGACAACGTGATCCGGCTGTCGGTCAGCGGCAGCCACACGTCCAGCGGCGGCGAGCCGTCGCCGGCCGAGCGGCGGCGCAGCCAGAGCCACGAGCCGACGCCGCCGCCGCCGGCGCGCGACCATCGCAGCAAGAGCAGCTCGCCGGACCGCTACTTCTTCGGCGCGGCCGACGAGGCGCGGCGCGGCGAGGCCGGGCGGCCGGGCGCCGCGCCGGAGCCGCCGCGGCGCCCGCGCGCGCGCGAGCCGTCCGCCGAGCGCCGGCGCCGGCACGAGGTCAACGGTCACGCGGCGTGCGAGGAGGCCAAGGCTGGCGCCGGGACGCTGGAGCGGGCCCGGCGCCGCCTCGAGCGCGAGAGGGTCGGCGCCGCGCCGCCGGCCGCCGGCCGCCCCGCCGACAAGAAGAAGAAGATCAAGATCAAGTTCATCTACGACGACACGCGCGACGAGCCGTCCGACGTGCGGCTGGCCAAGTACGTCGAGTACCGCGGCAGCGACGACACGGCGTCGGCCAGCCCGCCGCCGGAGCCCGGCCGGCAGCAGCACGAGGTGGTGCAGATCGACATCCAGGACGGCCGCCGGCTCAAGCAGGAGAAGATGCTGCGCCAGCGCGAGAAGTTCCTGGCGCACTTCCTGGAGAACGGCCGGCCGGAGCCGTCCGAGCGGAGGGACGGCCGCAAGATCTCGCCCGGCCAGCAGAGCTATGACAAAGACTTGCACGTGAGTAGCGTGCGGAGTCTCGGAGCCGCGCAGGCCCGCAGACGGACGATGTGAGATATTCAGTTGCCGTTTGACGTGGTGCTACTGTCCACGTGCGATTGAATTAACCCTTCCCGTGCGATTCTGGCGCGATAGAGACGTGCGACATGAATGCGGGAGTCCGAGTCCCCTTAGTTCCGCCCATCACGTGATTTGCACCGAGGATGCGAACACAGATTCCAGGTGCCAAGCATGATTCTAGCAAACCAGTGTTACGTTCAGTCACCCCTTGCAGAGGCACCTGGAATCTATGCAGTTCAAAAAGCTTGGGACATCTGGTTTGCACGAAGAAGTTACAAAACACCCGTTCCGTCAATCCGGTACTCAGTTTAGTCCAACCACGACTCGCTGTTTCACATCGAACACCGGCAGCTCATCGTGAGACCGTGAGAGGGTTTGCACCAGCGGCGATGGCGTGGAAAGATAACGTACTCCGCACTGCGACCCATTCGAACCACTTTCCTGCAGCCGACAGACAACACCCGCTGAGGTTCATTGAGCCCCAGGTGGCGGCGGACAGCAGAGGTCACGCGTCTTGCGTCCACAAACGGCGCTGAACGCGCAGCCCTCAGCGTGGGCGCGAGAGAACAAGCGGCAATAGGGCCTGTTTGTCAGCGGACGAAAGGCGCGCACGCCCCTGCGCTTGAGCGGATAGCGCGCGGCAAAAAGCCGATCCCATTGTGCGGCTTGACCTCCGCGGCCGCCGACCGGGCAAAAGGCCGCCGCCCGCCCGCCGGACTAGGCCACGACCGGGCCCGCGGCCGCGGCCGGCCGGACCGGGCCGTGGTCGGCCACCGCCGCTTCCCGGTATCCGCCGACACAATGGGCCGCGGCCTGGGCGCTTGCGACACGGCCGCCGGCAGCCGCAGCTGGCTGCGGGCTGTTTGTCGCTACCGGCGGCGGCGATGAACGCCGCCACGTGCCCCGCGGCCGTCACGAGCGCAAAGGCGAGAGTCTGTCGCCGGAACGTGGTGCGATGGCAGAAGCGGTCGCGTCGCGGCTGAGTGCCCTGCCGCGGCGCGGAGAATTCCGCGCGGGAGAGGAGATGGAATCGCGACGTGACTCCGTGACGTGTTTACACTTTCCCTGCACGGGCCCGGCCTGCTCGCTGTCAGGAAGCGTGCACGTGTGACGGGAGTCTCACAGCATTCCGTTGAGCAGGTTCTCACCTCTACCGTTCCTGTCGCGCCTGTCACGCCTGCCATATCCCATACGCTTGCCACCAGACACACCTGCCTCTGCCGTGACAGGCCCGATACGCCCTGCGCTTCTGACACGCCTGACACACACGACACATTGGGCAAACGTGACACATCTGACACATCAGACACATGACAAATTTGGCACATCAGACACATGACAAATCCGACGACAGTGACACACGTAACACACCTGACACACCTGACACACGTAACCCATGACTCACCTGGCACATGTGACTAATAACGCGCCCGACTCTCATGACTCATGACACACCTGCACGCCTTGCGCGTGACGACACAGACGCCCGGGGCCGGCGGTCGCACGCCAACTGATATCCGGCGGGGGCGCACGCCCCCCTGTTCGAACAACAATGGGCAGTCCTGCAGAAAGCCGGGCACGCCGCCCGCGCCGCATGCAAACAACAATGTGCCGGCGCAGCTGCGGAATGACAGCACTGGCTGCCGTCGGCCCCGCACGGACTTTCCTGCTTATGATGAAGGCTGCGCTGCGCGAGCTGGACATTGGCCGCTTGCGAGTCCAGGAATTGGGCTGGAGAACGGCGCAGTTTAAGACCATTCCTTCGCGTGCAGGCTGAGACATGTGCTGCAGAGCCTGGCCAAGCAGCGCAGCCATGAAATGCTGAGTGGCATTTGGACAACACCGCTCACATTCCCAGGGGTGGGTTTCGAAAACATTTCTTGAAACTCTGCAGGCATTAGCAGGTCTGGCAACGTGAACCAGCCGCCGACCTACATTTGCACCAGGTCGCAAACGTCCTCGCATAACATCTGCAGCCTCCAAACCAATCACTCACGTTTGGGGTCACGCCAGTTCCTTTATCGTCGCCGATCAACCTTGATCCGGCCGATTATGAACGAAGGGCATTTCGGCCGCCGCCACGTCCAGAAATGAGTCGCTGTCAGTCCCGGATCACCGCCGCGTCCATCAGTCCTTTCCGCGCTCCCAACATGCCGTCGCTCGTGACAAGCACCATCTCGGTGGGCCCTAATTAGCCGAGAGGCGATAACTCAGGGCCGGACCACACCTGTGGGCCGTCGTCTCGAATGAGGAGGCGGGCTCCAGGTCTCAGGTTTTCCTCGCCGTCCTGCGAGCTGGCAGGCAGCGCAGCCCTCCCGCACGGCAGGCGGAGGGAAGCGGTGTCGAGGCCGGAAGCCCTAATCGGGTTCGCCGGCTCGTAACTCAGCTCCCGACGCTCGGCATATCCGGGCCGCTGGGCGAGGACCCTGCCCTGGCAGTGCAGCTGGCCTGTCTGTCCGCATTCCAGCCACGGTCACAGCTGACCGGCCGGCCTGTCCCTGTCTTCACCCGGTCACGGTCACAGCTGACTGGCCGGCCTGTCTGCACAGGCGGTCACGGTCACAGTTGACCGGCCGGCCTGTCCCTGTCTTCACCCGGTCACGGTCACAGCTGACTGGCCGGCCTGTCTATAAACTGTCACGACTGCGGCTGACCTGTCTGCAGACGTCGTCGGTCACGACCACAGCTGACTCACTAGTCAATCTGCAGACGGTCATGGCCACAAATGGGGATGTCTCTAAACTCCGCATTATCAGCAACTAAGGCCCGTGGATCTATCTCTTATGATGCCGTCTGAAGGTCAGCTATTTTCGTCCATGACATGCTGCCAGAAAATAAAGAAGCGACGGACATAAAAAATGATCACCCTCATTTAGGCTACGGCTAATATCGGATACAGCATGGCGCTGTGCGTTTAGTGGTCGCATCATGGTTGGCGCGGAACAATTGCTTTCTTATCTTTTACGTGGTAAACAATACATCGTAGGCTCGCCCAACGGTCTGGACCTTTATGGAATCATAGCACCATTTCAGACGGGCTCGGCCACTGCGGCATCCGCAGATAGCGGTGAGTCCGAAACAATGGCTCATAAGGCAGCAATGGGGCGGCTCCTGCGTACCATGACAGCTACACCGGCCGAGTCCGAATAGACAGCCCCGATACGCATCGGAGCACGGGCCAGGGGTGGCTGACGCCCGCCTGCCTTTCAGGGCGTCTGGTCTTCACTGGACGAGGAAGACCAGGTCACTGCGAGGTACCAGACGGCGGAGAAGGCCACCAGGAGGAGCAACTCGAACCTGAACAACAACGTCCACGGAGGGCGGGTACGTGTCTGACAGCCCACGCCGAAACGTTTGCCTTCATCTCTCTAAGACGATTTACATGAGATGAACGACACCATGGGAACCCCAACAATCATTCTCGGACACTCGAGACCGTTTTAGTGCCTCGACGTCGCCGTTGCCAAGCGGCATTGCGTAAAGTCGCCGGCGGCGCTGCGACAGCAGATGTTTTCCTCGTCAGGCACACGACAGGCGGCGGAGCGGCCGGGCTGGGAGGGCGGCCCATTCCTCGGGCACCGTCACGCCACCGCCGCCCCGGCCACCGCCCTGGGCCGAGCCGGTTTGGGCGCGAATAGTACCGACTCAGGAATCCCATTCAATGTGACCTTCAGCCGTTGCAACACGCTGGAAATTCGGTGGAACGCAGGCGCGGCTTCCCCGCGGCGGCGGTGCCGCAATGGAAGAGAAGCGAGGCGATAAAATGGAAATTGACGGAAGGATGTTTACAGCTACACACGAGCAGAATCGTGTGTATGTTCGGTACCGATGAATGTATCTTTTTGCGCAGTGGAGCTGCAGCTCATCGATCAAACGTGCAGCGATGCAAGCGATCGGTTGAGTGGAATTTCCCGGGCATGCTACTTCGTAATTTGTAAAAGATGGGCATTCTGTACATAGTCTTCCTCCGCTCGTGAAAAGGCACGCTGTCCTTCGGTTATAATAAAAGAGCAAACAACATACATTTGAGACTTGACGGGATAGGAGTGGACTTTGGGGTCTGATGGGGCGGAACTTCCTGAGGGGCTTTCACAGCCATCATGGTATGTCCTCATCATTTTGTGGATGCTATCATTGTAAAGGAAGCCCATTCAAAAATGGCGATCATGGGACAGATCGAATACAGGGCGGCGTGGGTTCCAAACCAATGTTACGGAGAGCGTGACTAAGGAAAAGATCTCGAGCAACGGCGGAGCAACCATGGAGGCAACATGCGGCATTGCATTTTAATCATGACAGCATCTACCCAGCCCCGTCTTACGTTGCTTCTAAGCCCCGGGTTTTCCCAGCACGACTGACGTTTCTCTCTTCAAAGATCATACATGGCATTGCTGATGGAAGTGATAAACCGAGAAAGTACTTTCCTCGTGACGACACAAAAGACCACTCTTGTGCAGGACTGAAGATGAGATGCGCGATGCCATCACCAACACTTACACAGCTTGTGCTAAAGCCCAAAAGTGTTTTCTCGAGTCTGGGTAGTGTTTACCAGCTCGGACGAGGCCCACCTTGGCGGCACTGGATTCTGCTGAGACCTGTGCGTGTCGGCAGGACCGGCAGCGGACCTCGCTGTCCAGCGAGGACGACGGCAGGCCGCGGCGGCCGTCGCGGGAGCGCTCCACGTCTCCGGAGCGCGTCGACAAGGTCAAGAAGAAGGGCTGGCTCTCGTCTACGCTCAGCCGGCTCGACTTCAAGTCGCGGAAGCACGCCGACGCTCGGCGCTCCGACTCGAGCGCGGCCGGCTCCGGCCGGCCCGTGTCCCGCGCGCCGAGTCAGACGGGCCCGCGGCCGGCGCCGGCCCGCCGCGAGTCCCGCTCCGGCAGTCGGGAGCCCCGCGCCGGGAGCCGGGAGCCCAGCCGCGAGCCGCGCGCCGGCAGCCGCGACAGCCGCTCTGGGAGCCGCGAGCCGGCGCGCCGGCCGCCCGGCCGCGCGCCCAGCTTCTCGCAGCGCTACTTCGGCGAGAGCGACGCGCCGTCGGGCGGCGACGCGGCGGTGCGGCGGCCGGTGCGGCGGCGCGGCGGCGCGGCCGCGCCGCCAGCGCATAGCCTCACCTCGAACAGCAGCGGCGCCGAGACGGGCCAGGGCGCCAGCCGCGTCAGCAGCAGCTCCGGCCGCTCCGTCTTCCTGCACGCCACCACCGTGGCGGACATCCCGCCGCCGGAGCCGGTCGCGGCCGCCGGCCGCGCCGAGCCGGCCGCGCCGCTGCCGGCCCGCGAGCGGCGCAAGGTGGCTCGCTCGTTCTCACTGGTGGCGCCGTTCCGGCCCAAGCACCTCCGCGACAAGGAGATCGTCTACGAGAACCAGACGGGCCAGGCGAACGGACGGCCGCCGCGGCCGCCGCAGCGGCTGCGGCGCGGCTCGCGCGACTCGCTGCTCGAGGAGCGCGGCGTCAAACGACGCCAGCCGGTGGCGCGCTCCGTCAGCATGCCCAAGGACGCGCGGTCGGCCGGCTTCTTCAGGACCAGGGAGCAGGCGGCACGGTAGTCGGCGGCCGGCAAAGGTGAGCCTGGCTGAGCGGCCGGCGGCTTTTGTTGATGTCGCAACGCACCCGCGTCCTGATTATAGTGAGGCTGAATCAGTGAATAAATATTGCGTATCGACACCAGTGAAATAATAGCTTCACTGATATCGCATCGATTTGTTCGGAACAGTATTTCTGTGCATTTTTGAATGCTTTCGCCCCAAAAATGGCACCTTGAATGATACGCTTGAGGACGTTTTCAGCAACTGATCACCTGCTGATAACCAACGGCGCAGTCATTTTTATTCGTGGGAGTCGCCCATACACCTGCTGCTGAATCTGGGTGGTTGACAGGCAGTGGGTGGACATGTGTAGCTCCTAACGATCCAGTGTTTTTTAATGTTTCGCAATCGTGACGCAAAAGGAGGACAACAAGTATCTTGGCATTTCTTGCCAACTCGCTTGGACATGTCGTACTTTGCTCGGTCGGTCAGAGAGAAGTGAAACATACGTGCGTTTGAGGAAATAAGAACGCTACCTTGTAGGTGTGGAATTACAATATATGTAGTTAAAACATTTTTGGCTGGTAACCCACCATTTCACGCAAAACTACTGCCGCAGGAGGGTGTTTGCAAGCTATTCATTAAATGCATAAAACAGCTGATGCTATAAACAATCTTTCACCTTGAACACGCGCCTTGAGATGAGATAGCCAAGTTGTCGTCGGTAATATTGGAAGTCAGTCTGTAATATTTATTATATCTCAATAGCATACGTTGGCCGAGTTTCGAAACGATTTACATAGCTTATCTCTGTCTGATTCAGCCCGGCTGCTGCATGATGTCACGAGCAGGTGCAGGCCAATGGACGTTTGCAGAATGCGTACGTGCGCACGTACGTACGTGTAAAATTTGCCTGAGTCGCATGATGTCGACGGATGACCGCAGAGTCTAGTTTTTAATTAATTACACTTTAGACACTTCTAGACATTTTGTAGAAAAATGAGTGCTGAAGGAGCAAACAGATTTTTTTGTACAGACCAAGTCTACTTACAAAACTTCGATCAAGGTGGAGCGTTCCCCTTAATTGTTGTCATTCAGGCACTTTAGATTGAACTATTCAATTGAACATTAGATTGACCTAACGTTTAGTG
Organism: Capitulum mitella; assembly: GCA_030062745.1. NCBI lineage: Eukaryota > Metazoa > Arthropoda > Thecostraca > Pollicipedomorpha > Pollicipedidae > Capitulum > Capitulum mitella. Next base: position 23,129,973 of record CP099850.1, on the reverse strand, counting down.
CAAGAATTAGCTAATAGCATTTACATTTCGAAATGTATGTGTTAATTTATACGTCATAATCAGTAGCCCTTTTGTATACTTATCACCACACACAGATATCAATTTGCGTCAGAGTGCTCAGAATCCGTCCTCGCCGACATCAGTTTATTCTTTTGCTGCGGCGCGAGCCGACCGGCCCACGACAGCCCCGCGACAGTCACGTGACGGGCCGTCACAGCGACTATAGCGGCGCGACGACGTCCCATTCCGGGCGAGACCGTCACTGATGAGTCGACAGCGAGACGCTTCACTGGGCGGCGGCCCGCGGACCGTCCATTCACTGCCGCGGACCGCCCGGCCCGTCCGAGGCCCGCGCGACCCCCCGGGGCGGCCGGTCCTGGGAGTGACCTCCCCGGCACGTTCGGGCGCCGAGCGTGGGCCCCCGGCGCGCGCCGGCGGCGCTGATGAATGGCCAGTCTCGCCGCGGACGGGCGGTATCAGCTGCCGCTGGCAGGCGGATGCATCACGGGACGCTGAGCCGGAGGTGACGCGGTGCTGGTGCCGACGGCTGGGAAAAACGGCAGCTGCCGGCTGGGGGAGCGGTGGAGGATTGTCTGCCCGGCGCTGGAGATCATTCACTTTAGGTCACCGTCTCCTACGGGCGCGGACTGTTGGGAGTAAATCGAGCTTAGGAATCCCGTTGTTGTGTTGATGATACAACCGTTCGTCCATTTTCCTCTGACGTCGCTGCTGAGGCTGACCGCAACATTCCCCAGCTGTCAGAGCGGCATTATCGTGTCCGCCACAGTGTCGCAGTTAGCTGTCGTTTAATTAAACGCAGTCAGCTGGGACGTTAAAATCTTTCAGCGTGCCTTCCTGTGCCTAACTCTTTACTCTTCCACGTCGCAGGAAGACCTGGAAATTTCCCACAGTTTCGTTCTGCTAAGGGGCCGTGGCCGCGGACGACACATATCCTCCGCCCCGTCCCTCACCCCGCTCTGGGGGCGGCCGGGTCTCCCAGCTGGCCTCGGCGGCCTGTGCCGGAGGAGCGGCACCCGCCGGCCGCCGTTGCGCCACGCCGTGGCCGGGCGTTCCGACCGTGCCCGGCGGGCGTCGGCCGCGCGCCGGCCGCGCCGGTGAAAGTGAACGCGCCGCCGGCCGGCGACATGCGTGGTGACCTCAGGTCAGCGCGGGCGGCTGATTCACGCAGGGGCCGCTACCCGGGGAGCAAGTGGCGGATCTGACCCCGTGCCGCCGGACGTGAATCACCGGCAGGTCGTGCTCGCACGCCGCTGTCGCAACCGGCGCATCTCGTCCGGCCCGTCCGCGCCGGCCATCGCCTCATCTCCGGCGATGATGTCGTCATCTGCCGCGGTCATCTTGACATGTCCGTTGGCTGTCCCGCGCTGACGGTCGCGCGGCCGCCCCTCATCCCGCCGCCGCACAGCGCAGCTGCGTGGCGTAACCGTACACCCAAACGCGGCGCGGATCGCTCCCGCGCGACCCCGGCGCCGCGGCCTTTCCTCTGGCCGAATATGGCGCGGTCAAGGCGACGCCGACAATGAGACTGGAGGCGGCGGCGGCGGCGGCGGCCGCCGACTCCGGGCGCGGTGCGTGTGCGCGGCCGATGACCAAAGATCGGCGGCCGGTGACGCGAGCCCCGCGCCTGAGACGTGGGAGCGCCTCGGCGCCGCCGGGACCTAATGCGCGCCTGTCTGCCGGCGCTATTGTGTGCGGGTCCCTAACAGGTGCTTGACCTAAATTATCGGGGCGGGCTTACGGGAAGACGCCGCGGCGGCTGCGGCGGTGTGATCGTCCGTGACTGACGTTCTGTTGGCGTGGCGGTTGACCCGGCACGCGAACAGGGCAAGCGGGGCGTTTTGCAACGAGCCTGATTACAGGGCTTTAGTGCAGAGGAATGTCTGCAGAATGCCGGCGTGAGGCAGAAGCTGTTTCTTGGGCAATGGTCCGAATCGTTTGAACGCCCGGCACGCTCAAGAACGTTGCTCTTTCGAAACCAGCGCCGAAATATCACAGAATAGAGAGGGTGTCTGATGTAGGCATGCAGACTTTTATGGTAGTCGATATCTGGCGTCAAGGATACAAGCCATGTATTTGTCTGCTCCGCTAGCCAGGATAGCGCGACAAACTGTTTCATAGAAAACCACCCCGGGTGGCCGTTCGCTCAACCTCGCACCCGAGCCACCCAAGGCTGGAGAACTCCCACGTCACCGTGCCGAACGCTCGCAGGACGGTAAACGTGCCAGAGTGCATCTCCGTAAGCGGGGAGCCCCATTGTGAGCTGATGGCCGCGCGGCCCTGCTCCGTACCGGAGCCGGACTTTGATCTTCATGCGGGACGGCGGGGCAAAACAGCCGCTCAGGCCCGCGACAGATCGGATGACGGGGCTGTTCTGCCAGGCGTGCCGTGGCCGCCGTTTCATCCAGGCCCCTCCGGCAGCGTTTCGCGGCGAGAGCCCGGCAAAAAGGCGAGAGCCGCTGCGACGTTATGTTGTTCTGGGAGCGCGCCGTGGCTGGCGTATGATCCAGGCTTCTTCCGGCGGTCCCTGTGCATGTTTCAGTGGTTTGCCGATGGTCGCTGGCCCGAAGGTCAGCGTGCTGATACAGATCACTGGGGTATCTTCACATCAAAACAAACATTTACCCTGTGCCAGGATCGCGTTGCCCAAGCGTGGATCAGGGCACGGAGAGGCCAATTTCCCTCACCATCTCTGCAAGCCAAGTGTTCCTTTAGGCGGTGGTTCGGTTAAGTAGTTACCATTCAACTACTGTTCTATTACCATTCGACGCCCCTTTCTTAAATTCTGGGTCCGCTGCTGCGGCCACTCCCACCTTCCCGCGGCGGCGTGGGCGTCTTGTTTAACGTCTCCAAGACAAGAAAACAGCCGGCGGCTGAGCCGCCCCGCCCGAGGCGCCGCGGCGGGGGTGGCGGGGCGGACCTGATTGGCTGGCGGGCGCCCGCGGCGGTCTGCGGTCGGACCACGTGACCTTGCGTGCGGGCGTGACCCTGACGGCGTGTTGTGCCGCCCGCGCGACACCTCGCCGCCTCCGGCTATTCTGCTGTCTGCGGGCGGGGCGACCGTCCGCGCAGTCGCGTGCTGCAGGCTCTGGTGCCCCCGCTGCGTGGTCGCGAGCAACAGCCGGCGGCGCCGGCGCCGCTCGGCGGCCTGAGGCGCCTCGGACTCGCCTGACGCCTCGTCGCAGACGTCGGGAGCCGTCAGCAGACGTCCGGCTCGAGCTGCCGTTCCGGCCGAGGGCGCGGCCGGCCGGCCGCGGCGACGGAGCGCTTTTTCCGGTCGGAGCGTCGAACGCGTCCAGTCACGGCGGCACCGCGCGGGCGTGTCGGCCGCGCGCCCGGCGACGCCGCGGGTAACGCGCGGTAATGGATGGCGACGCGGCGGCCGGCGGCGTCTCTGTCGGCGGAGTGCGGCGTGACTGGCCGGCGATTTGCCGGCCCCGGGCGGGGCGGCGCGGCCGGCACGGCACGACCCTGCGGCCGCCGCGTACGTGTGTGAATGGGTGCAGCGCGGCCGCCGGACGTGCAGAGGCGCGGACGGCACCACTGGCGAGGCTCCGATGGACCACACCTGTAGACTGAGGCGAATTAGGCGATGGGTCGGAGGGGGGGGGGGGTCGCAGTGCGTGATTGCAAGGCAATGGTGTGATCTCTGGATGGTGCTGAGAAGCTGGCTAGTGGTTCCGGATAATAAGCCTTCCTGGAAAACGTGCGGGATGCCGCCTGATGTCGCGGATGCTCACGCCTGAGAGTGATTCCCGGTAATGCATTCGCGGCTGTAATTAATCTGCTCGGCCTCACGCTGGCTGCGGGACGATAATTCAGGCGCTGTGCCACGCGGCGAGGTCTCAGGCCACGTGAGCATGAGCCGCGCCGCGGGGAAGGCTGATTTGTTTAGGGTTTGCGGAAATCCAGCACATCCAGCCGTGTCGTCTGTGGCCGACGTTGTACCCGAGAGTGACGCGGTAGTAACGGGGAGACACCATGGAGACTGCAGCGTTCAGGCTGGCCGCGAACATCAGAGACTGCATTGCAGCATTACAAAGTATGAGATAACTTCGACCGGTCCCGGTAGCGATATCCAGCCGGTCTTTGTCCAGGACGTTAGCATAAAACGCCGATGAAATCGAGCGCACACGAGATATGAGTCTATCGTTAATTGATCTCTCGGGTTGGGCAAATGAGGGCGGCAGTGTGTTCAGGTCCCAAACCTCGATAAAATTCCGATCGGCAGATTCGACGACTTCCTACGGGGAAGATTTGGGTGGCATTCTGTCCTAGTCGTCACGGGTTTGGCGCCCCATTGAGATTATTAGCGAACTGAGGTCACCGCTCCAATCTTGAGATCTTTCCGGAAAAGCGCCGGAAAATAGCCGCATTTCGCCCAGCTGGGACACGGCCGCGCCCCGTGACCGCTGAGCGATTGGAATGCGCTCCATGAACGCGGGGCTCCGGCGACCTCCACGACCGGCGCGCAGACCTCCACTTCTGCCCGTCCCACCTGCCGGCCGTGCCGGACCGGCCCGCCAAAACGGGCACCACCCATCAATTCCGGCGCGAAAAAGGCGCCACCGGCGACGGCGTTCCGCTGGGCGCGATCGCGGCGCGGCGGCGCGCCGCTTTTGTCGCACGTGCCGGCTGACATTGGCGGCCACCTGTTGCGGCCGGCTCAAGGTCGGTCGTGTTGTGATGTGGGCCGATGCCCGGGCGGGGCGGCGGCGGCGGCGGCGGCGGCGGCGTGGCCGCGGGAGGAGATCGAATCGGCCAGGGAAGCCACCCGGCCGGCCTTGGCGATCGGTCACCGAGAGGCCGCCGACTGACGCCCCGGACTGTACATCGTCGCCATGGCAACTCCCGAGACCGGCGGCTCTCGTGCTGCCTTCTGTTGAATTGGTCACAGTCACAGATATGGTCTGTAACGACAAAACAATTTCTTGTTAGGAACCTTACGACAGGTTGGATCGTGTTTAAAGACGATTTGTTTCGGCCCCTGCTCCTAAATCGCGATGAGGACCACCAAGTGTTTTTCTGGTGATTCTGTTAAGCTGCATTAATGGCAGATCTAGCGAAAATGGTTTATTGATGCCGAAACATTACCGTCCTGAGCCTTCCCTTATCTCGTCTTGGCCAGTGGCCGCGGTCTTCAGAATAACAAAGTCGTGTCAATAAACCTCCCAACGCAAACGCATTTGCCAAGGTTCCGGACAAACAAAGCTATCGAATTCCAAGTGCCGATAATGAATTGATATTTCCCTACGAACCGCCTCCGCACCGTGTCTTCAGACGCCGCCGATTACCCACTAAAGCCCGAATCCTCCTCCCCGGACCGATAATTCATTCTGCCCGACCAGGATGTTTGTTATCCTTGGACGAAATGTATTCGGGCGGGGCTAATTTGCACGTGCCCGCCGCACTCTGTTTCGCGAAGTGCGGTTGCGTCATGTGCAATCAGCGTTTCGGCGGGTTCATCGCACAGCTGTGCCAAGCGCTGGCGTAACGCAGCGACAGCTGGCATCGCCGGGGGTTCTCACACCCGCAGTTAAGCGACTGAGGCGGACATTAACAGAAATGGGAAATGAAAATGAGTCTGTCAGAAAAGAGGCCGTTTTCTTGCTGTTTCGGCCTCCACGAACCTACAGTCTGTTCTCGAAAGCAACAAGCAACAACTTAGAGAGATTTGTAATGGTGAACTACTTCCTTTTTCTACACAGCTCGAACGGTTGAAGTAGATGGCGTTTGAGCCAGAACACTTGCTAAGCCAACCGTGCTGCCAGACTCTGACCGCATCACCCCAGAGTTCCCAGATATGAAGTAATTTGCACGGGCACCGAACCAGATAGCAGTGGAGAATCTGTACTGTTCCGTGCAGCTCTACCTGCAGTGATGGACCACCTCCAAATGGTGCACCTCCCCCACCACAGTGGCGTTCTGCCTAACGGTGCCCTGCCAGTCTGCGTAATGCCGCTCTGATTCCTGTTCTAAATCCCTGTACATGGGGCAATCTTAAGAAGTATTCACAAAGGTGGGAGCTGACTGCCGTCCTGATATCGGCGTCCGATTCACGTGTCGGCACAACAAAGCAAATGCCATTAACGCGTGACACGGAGCAAACGCTGGCGCGCGGGCAGCACCCTGGTCCGCATTCTAACGACATCTGTACCGCCTGACGGTCCCCGCCGAACGCCGGGCCGGGCCGGGCCTGCCGGGTCGTGCCCCGGGCCGGGCCAGGTCCGGACCAGGGCCGCCGGGGTGACTGGCAGACGTCCGCCGCACCGCCGGCTCGGAAGGCCGGCCGTGGCCTCACAAGGCCGTCTGGCCTCATTAGCCACGCGGGACGCCGCTTTGTTCGCCGCGTCGGCGGCGTCCTGCGCCGTCGCGACAAAAACGCCGCGGCGGCGCCGCTGCCACTGCACGTGCACGCTGCCGGAGGGTTTTTGTGCGAGGGGCCGGGCTCCCTGAAGGTCGCGACGCGGAGCGAGAGAGGTCAGCCCTCGGGGATGAACGATCGTCTCGTAAAAAGGCGGCCCGGCGCCTGGCGGCGAGCCGTTGTTTTGTGTTTCGGGCCTATCTGATAAGCGGCGCCGTCGATTGATGACGATGCAGGCCGGGGATGAATCAACAGGCGCCAGCCGGTCTTCTGCCGAGCAGGTCGCTGCCTGGACTGAGGCGGCCTGGATCCCACGGCGGACGACGTGACGCGGCGGTTTTTGCGACCCTTCCTCGCGTCCGCCGTTGTTTTCCGTCACGGAGCGCCGTGTTTGCCGTCATTCCGCCGCTCGAAGGCGAACTTCGGGGCGATATCGGACCAGGTGCGTCGGGCGCAGCGGTTGCCGCGGTGAGGGCTCCGACTGGGGCTGAGGAACTGAGGAGCCGAGGACGGCATTGGAGATGCGTCGCCGTTCTGCATTACGCCGAGAGATAGACTCACGGTCCCTGCGTGGTTTCGGGGTCCCGCCGGTGGTGCTGTATTTGTATTTGTGTTAACGTATTGAGGCCAATCCAAGGACAAGGTGTAGGGGCTATTGCTGTCCCACGTCACGTCGCACGAATGTTGACATGTGCCAACATGTACGAATCCCATTCAGCCAGCCAGTCTCCGCTCATGATGCCTCGAGGGCCGACGTCTCCCTGAGCGGGCCGACGGCCGACACTCGGCTCACAGCGGCCGTAATTCCCCGACGTTTCCTAACAGGCCGCCCATCACCGGCGACGGCCGACGGCCGGCGGCCGGCGATGGCCGTCCGATAGCCGCGATCGCCGCGTTATGAAACGGCGCGCCGGCCGGCCGCGCCGCGCCGCCCGCGCCGCGTTAGGAAACCGCCGGCCGACCCGACCCCGCGACCCCGGCCGGCGGCGGCCCGGCCGGACGCGGCGCCGGCGGCGGCGCGCGTTTTCACCGGTCCGCCTTCCGGCCTATAAACAGTGACACGCCGAAAGTGTGTTTACCGGGGCGCGGCGGCGCCGGCTGCCGGCGGTGCCGCCGCGGCGCGCGCCTGCCGAAGCCGTGGCCGGCGCAGAGGTGACGAGCGACGTTTCACTGGCGGCCGATAAAATATGCGCCTTCTGCGTGGCCTTGCTGCCGGCGACGGGCGCCAGTGAAAGCGGCGCGGAGCGCGCCGACGAGCTAATTTGCCTCGCCGCGGACTCGGCGGAAGACGGGATCCGCAACGCGCCAACTGCACGTGATGTCGCTTTATTAAAATTCTCATGGGCTATTTAGCACGCAAGGCTGCCGGTGCGTGCCGCTTAACTCGTATCCGGAGAAATCCTTATGGCCGGCAGCTGAGAGGGGTAGCGTGAACCCCGACGCTCGTGCCTTTCAGTGGACGTCGGCCTGCGATGTCGCCTCTGGCAGTCCGCAGCGGAGTGTTTTGGGCGTCCGCGGAATGCCGGCATAGCGTGCATTCCAGGCCGCGGGCTGGCAGATCCGCTGTTTACCGTCGATCCGGCGGGTTTCCCGCCAGCAGAGGCGGCGTTTTCCACGCGAGCATCTCACGCCGCGGCGGCCGGTGGGAACCGGCGGACGTGACGCGCGCCCGCCCCGTGACGTGACGTGACGCGACGCCGATCCCGGCCGGCCGCCGACGGCCGTGACGCGCGGCGCCCGGCGCGGTCGGCCCGCGGCGCGCCGCTACGTTTCGCGCGGCGGCCGCGCCGGCCGGCGCCTCGCCGATTTCGCGGCCGGGCGGAGCGGCGCCGGCCTGGGCGCGGCGTCACGCGGCGTGACGCGTCACGAGAGCCCCGGCGCTCGCCGCTGAATGAGTGCTAACGACCGGCGCGGGCTTCTGGGCGTCCGCCTGCAGAGGGCGTTCTGCCGGAGGGCGGCCAATGACATGAGACTTCGTGAGGGGGAGTTTGATATATACCCAGGCAGCATTAGCGACAAAGCCCCTGAAAGCATTTTAAGTTTCCCAGTAATGGAGGCATGAGGATTGTTCATGTATGTTGAGACTCTGTCACAAGGTTGATTTTTTTTAAGAATTCTGGAGAGTCAGACCCGCAAAACGCCGTCGCTTTAATCAAAGGCTCAGAACATTGGGACGTGATCTTATTCAGCGCACCCAGCTATGGGAAACAAACCGTTGGCTGCGGGGCAGGGCTGAGCAGTACAAAAACCGGTTGGCTGCTTGCTATTCAGAGCTGGGCTTGGTTGCTATCAACAATACGCGAGCGTAACAGACTCCAAGGCATTGTTGTGCTACATGTGCACTGGAACATATCTCTTCGGTGAACAGACCCACGTGGTGCGGGACATCCTTACACAGCTTCAAAACATCAGTGTGCTTGTACGTAGGTAGTGCCACAAACGGGTTTTGTGCTCGTCGTTTGTGGAATATGGTTCTGACATGACACTGAGATAAATGGCTCACAATTCGTTGAACAAAGTGACTTCGATTTTCCTTCTCTTGGCATGGGAACATCCAGGATCAACGCATAAGATTAATATACCTGTTATTGTTCCTAAGCCCATTTTTCATAGCAGACAGCGACATGTATTCCGAATGATTTTAATGGAGTGATTCATGTTATTTTGCTGTTTGTTTGGTCTCCGCATTCCACGACAACATTGATTTATATCGAAAACGAAAAGTCCCGGTGGAATAGGAACTTGCGAGCACTTGAGCAGCGGCAGCTTTTCTGAGGGTCGTGACAGAATGCTTTACATCACAACGTCCTGGTCTACTGAATTTGAATATGCAAACACATACGTCGCCCACCGTTTTGCAGATTGCAACCACTGGTCCCAGAGTTGGCGACAGACCGAGATTGCCAATATCCCCACAGACCGTGACAATTTAGATTTGAATGCTCACCCGTCACGCCCGAGTGATTCTGCCAGGGAGCAATCTGCTGGGTTTCACAAGGCACGGAACATCAGTCATTGATATTGTGACACACGATGCTGATTGTTACACAGGCGAGACGCGACAATGCAGCGAAAGGCGCAACCCTTAGTTTATCATTTGTGATTACCTGGAAAAGTCCTGCCAGAGGTCTGAAATCCGGGACCAGCCAAGCTTAATTCAATAATATAGACAGGCTTGACTTGCGATGTCTGTCGCCTTCAAGCTGAGCGATCCTTTGCATCGATTTTGTTGTCACGTTTTTGCATCACGTTATCCGCACAGATCCTGGATCGGCTCGTTCCTGCTGTTCCCTGCTATTGCGCAACCACTGCAGAGGGACCTTAGATCCTTCCATTTGTTCGCCCCGGAGCCGTCGCCAAGCAGCTGCGCTGGGTGCACACAGCAGGCTCAGCATGCTCGGCCCTGCTGGTCAGCACATTCCTGACCACCAGTAGCTGCTCTGGGGGCCCTCTCGGCACGCTTGGCCCAGTTGGCCAACACATCCCCGACCGCTGATCAGCCCATCTCTAGCTCCCAGCAGTTGCCATGAGCGGTTCTAACGGCACACCTGGCCCGGATGATCTGCACTTCCCCGATTCCCATCAGTTGCCCTGATGGCCCTCCCGGCACCGCTGACCCGGCTAATAAGCACATCTCAACCCTCAGCAGCTGCGTTGGGCCTCAGCTCCGGTGCCTGGCCGGTGGCCATGGCGTGTCGACTGCCCACGGAGCGGCGTGCGGCGGGCCGGGCCCTCTCCGGACAGTGGAGGTGGGCGGCCACGTCCCAGGCCGCCCAGCTCTCAAGGCCTCATCCGCCCCGCCGCGGCACTCGATCCTTCCGGCCCTGCACGCCGCTGTGTCCCCCCCCCTGCCGCACGGACGGAGGTGTGCCCTCCAGCCGCCAAAACAAGCTGTTTTTTCCGTCTCTCTCTGTCTCTGTCTCTCTCTCTCTCTCTCTCTCTCCCTCCCTCCCTCTCTCTCTCTCTCTCTCTCTCTCTCTCTCTCTCTCTCTCTCTCTCTCTCTCTCTCTCTCTCTCTCTCTCTCTCTCTCTCTCTCTCTCTCTCTCTCTCTCTCTCTCTCTCTCTCCGGTGTTCCCTATAGACTTCTTCAGCGCAGCGTTCTTTCCCTCAGGTGTCTTGCTGTGAGTGTAGTGGTGCCCCCCAGAGGTGTGACTCTGGATTAGACCATCCTCGGCATATCCGTACTCGCTGTCTGGGCCATCGGTGCACAAAATGCTCTTAGCACGTGGATTTTAATGCTTGCCCATCATAACAGAATTAACCGTGTCACTAGACCAATTGTGGTCATTGTGTCTCTCCAACGTCTTGTTATGAAAACGTTACTTTGATTCGACGACAAAAAGGGGCCAGTAGGAGTCCCAGGTAATTCGTACTTGATTGAAAATGTTAATGAAGCTAGTTCTGGAAGATTTAAGGGCACTCTGACACAGAAGTCGTACGGTGCCCTTTGGAGAATCGTAAGTGGGCGCCATTCGCTGGGTGATCACATAAATCACGGCGTCTAATAAGCCTTACCCAGGGTGGGGCTGACATCGTGCTGCGGGCACGGCACCAGCTGACCCTAACCGAGGCCACCCGGGCAGAAGGTTATACCACACGGCCGCAGCCGACGCCTGCTCCCTGCGCCGCCCACTGCTCACCCAAACAGTCCCGGCTCTGCTCCTGGGCGTTGTTGGAAGCACGTAAGCGCCCGCCGCCTTCGATGACGAGAACCTGTCGGTCGAGTCACGTCCGCTGACGGCTTTTTCCTTCCGCAGGTCTCGGACGGGCCCGTTCTCGGGACGCCTTGCCCGGGCCGGACAAGGTCACCGCCCGCCGGTCCGACGCCAGGTCGCCGGGTCACCGCAGGCCACGTGACCCGGCCTGCCGCCGCCGTCCTCCGGCCGGCCGCGGCCGCCGACCAGCATAACAAATAACAATAGGAGCGCGTGCGACCGTAACCCGGCGGGCCGAAATTGGACGCCAGTTCGGCGCGGCACGCGGCGCGGCTCCCAGGCGGCCAGCGCGGGTCGAAGGCGGCCGGCGCGGCGCCCGATCGATCGACGGCGTCGTTACACAAGTGGACGGCCGATTAGACGGCCGTCGCCGCGCCGGCCGCGCCGGCCGCCGGCCCGGCAGGCCCGCGACCGCGGCCGACCTCAACTTTCACTAACCGTCCGCGCCTAATGGGCGGCGGTCGCGCGCGACGACCCCGGCGCCGATGGCGCGCGCGCGGCAAAAACGGGCGCGTCGCCGGCGACGCGGCGCGGGCGCGCCGGACGCGTCTCTTGCCAGCGCCGGCGGAGTTGTCGTGCCAGCTGTTCGTCCGCGAATCCGACAGGTGCTCAGAAGACTGGAGAGGGCTTTGGCGAGCGAGGGAGCCCTCGCGCTGGCGCAGCCTTGTCGATGGTAACAGGGCGAGCCCGCTCGTGTTTAGTTCTTGCGTGCTTATGGCGTAACCCGTGTGATTGTTTTAATTTCGGTGTATTAGGTGGTCGTTATTAATCGGTGGCTGATTGAAGTCGTGGTTTGTGACGAACTGTGCGAGCTCCTCTGCGCCTTTGTCGTATTTTCTTTGTCTGAGCTTGCTCCAGTCGTCATTACCATTTGTTCTCGAGCAAATGTAATGCAAAAATATATACCACTAACGTTAAAATCTGCAACGAATTGGTTTCAAAGGTCCTGTCACTGAACGGAAACCATGATCTCGCTGAATGGAGACCACTGGCCTTACCTTCATGGCGATTCGGATTCCAGTCCGTTCGGTGCCAGGTATTTGGCTCACAGGTCAGCTGGTAACTGGGTAGTAAATCATCGTACTGACTATCGAACACACGACGGTACCGCATCTTTTGGAAGCACGTTAAGCTTTCGCTATAGACACCGCCATCACCTGGATTCGTACAATCGTGTGTAGGTTTAGAATCTCTGAACCAATCTCTGTTTAGCGGTGGTGCAGACCTCAAACTCTGACCTCAAACAGCGCCATCGCAAAGCATTCCAGACCCATTAAAAACACAAAGGTTGAGACCACTTTTATTGAAATTGCTGTGATTTTTTCTTGTAGCTGTAGCGCAGTAAAGCGCCTTTCGAACGGGTAATCAGCAGCAGAACAAAAAGAGAAAACAGTTGCATCGTAAAATGTTAAAAAAAGAACCATTAACGTCGTCTTATGAACGTGCTGGAAACGCCACTTTTCTTCGTTGCGTTACGTGCTCATGGGCTTAAAAATGGGACAAAAATAAGCTGTCGCCAGCGCCAACAGTTAAATAAGCCCACAGAAGACAGCGTTAGATGGCTTAAAAACATGCACCAAACTGCTCTGAAAACCGTTGACATTTCGGAGAAACATCTCATATAATTAGTTCATTGAGTTTTTCTCCCATTCTTTAACCGGTTCATTCTCCTTATTCTCTTTATTCTTCATTACTGCAATTCTCTTACCGCCTTATGCTCTCATTCTTTGACTCAAAACCTTGATGTGGTAGCAGAGAATGCTATTTCATATCGGCACTCTCTTTTTATAAATTTAACCGGAACGTGTTGCAGAGGGTGGCGATGGGATCAGAGTCCATGCTAAGCCCACCTTGTTGCTGGATGCCGATCCCGCCATCTAAGAGTTCACAAATGTAGAGGAATTTTGCCCCAGACGCCGAACCAGATGGCGCTTGTGGATCGTTGTTGTGCCGTGCAACTCCACGATACGGCCGCCCCGTGTCTGTCTGACCTTTTCGAATTCGGGCCAAATACTGGTGCACGTTCTAGGACTCCCAGTGCCTGCCACGCACCGGACCCTGTTGTTTGGCGCCGTAAACATCACGCCACGCCGGCGGTCAGACCCGACTCTTATCTGAGCAGGTGACCAAACCACGATTCCAGAAACGAATTAATCGGTGAAGTCTTATCGATAATCATCAACAGAAACTAAGTTCAAAACTATGCGCTTGTAAACGTCACACATCGTCACGTAAACTCCAAAACTGCCCCGTCGCATGTCTTAGGTTATTTGTCAGAAAAACGTAATGACCAAGTCAAGTAAATGTCCCGTCCTTATTATCCTCAGTTCATTATTTCTGTCTGTAGTTCGTATAGCGTAAACTAATGAACCATGTGGGACAGTTATTTTAAAGGACAGCCATCAAATGCAAGTTTTTTGGGTTCAGTCAACTCCGAGCACTGTGATCGTACATTGCTTTTACACTCCTGATGGTCTCGCAAAGCGGTCCAGCCCTTGCAGGTCGACCGTTTCGCAATGCAAATTCACAGCAGCATCCGCTCAGATACAGGGTCCACAGCGGGCCGATGACCCAAATGCTGGCCGCTTCCAGCTCCGTGTTGGCCGAGATAAACGCTGAGAAAAGCTGCTCCTCTCCGGGGCATGTGGTCAGACGTGGCCTCCCCTCTGGCCACGTTCCTAACCTGAAGATGGCACTTATTGCCTTTATGGGTCTAATGACCCGAGTCATCAAGCCGAAAACCGTGCCGAATCGATCATGCTGGAGATATCATCAAGAAAAGAGCAGCGGGTAATTGACCACAGAGGGTTACAAAACAAGCTTTGCTCGTCTCGAATTACTGCTTCCCAACGTCTAGTCAACATCAGCGGTTGACATTGCATCACGCTTGTCAAGGACGTGCAAGGAAAGCTTCAGCGTAAGCCATCGTTGAAATACGACTAGCGGCCAGATTGCGCAGTCCTTCCCCAGAAGTCCCGTGGTTCGGGAGTTGAGTATATCTGGCTCTGTGTTCCAGACCGTTACAACTGAATTGCCGATTGCGGCTCGTCGGCAGAAGGCAGGAGTCGTCGGCAGACGCCTCCGGCGATAAACGCCACGACAGTTTGAACATGATATCGTTGTTGACTGCTTCAAGGGACTCATACAACTCTTTTATCAGGGAGACTGTTCAATGACCAGTCGCCACTGGAGTTTCTGAACCGCACAGTGGGCCTCCAGCCGTAAAAAAAAAACGGGAAAGGAAGAATAAAAGATAAATCGACTCGATCGCTTCCTGGAGGCCCAGCGGAAGGTCACCTGACCTCACATCTATAATCGGAGGGTATATCTGATGTCTCACTTCCTGTCTTTTCAGGCCAGGGTCGCCAAAGAGAAAATAATAGACATGGGTGAGATGATTGTTCACAAAAAGCTCAATCTAGCATGTAAATCCGTCATACATTATTCATGGGTTAAAGCACTTGGTATCGAAAGGTAACGCCATGGTTAGCGCTTGTTGTTTTAAGCAGCGGCGATGTAGAAGGGGAGGTTGAACGTGATTTGATATTGGAAGCAGTGTTTGTGGGCTACAGTTACAGAAACGTGGCACACAGCTTAGAGGTGAAACTAGTCGCATGTGGTGAAACTGCTACAAACCGCAGCCAAGAGAGACAATGAACTCGCGAAAGACTGTCGGTAACTGATGACTATGAATCATAACAAAAGACAAGGTACTCGACGTGGAATAATTGGCAAATTGGGGACGGCATAGGTCACATGATTATACCTGCATAGTGAACGTTATTATACCGCTACTGACCGCTGGAGTGCTCAGCGCAAAAGTTGGAAGCGACGACCACACCACCGCTGACTGCACCGACTACACTGCATCATGGCCGTCGATCCCAACCGCCAGGGCAGCGGAGCACGGGCGTGCAGCGAGAGAGTGCACAAACGTGGCCGCGGCCGCATCGGGCAGCGACTTCCGTGTGTAAAAAGCAAACATCCAATTCAACCATCATTCCCAGAGATCAGCGTTTCGCCTCGGACCAAGATCGCGTGCTCGGCGCGAGATTCGGCAATCAAACTCGCATCAGCGTACGCCGCTTTCCACCGGGAGAGCGCCGATTTCGACTCGGCCGGCGCTCTCGCGGCAGTGGCCCGGCCCTGCCGGCGCGAGTGACCCAGCTGCCGGCGCGACCCGGGCGCGGCCACCGACCAGACGGTGCCGCTGCGCCCGGCCGGGTCGCCTTTCGCCACGGTGAGCGCCTGGCCAGTGTTTGCGGCCGCGTCGAGACAATGGCCCGTCCTGGCGGGCTCCGTGGGAAAACCGCCGGCGAGCGCGCCGAAAGTGGCGCCGTTACGCGCCACATTCGCCGCGAACTCCGCCAGTTCGTTCACGTTGGCGGGCGAATAAAAGTGAAACCGGACCGCTCGGCGCGCGCCGAATTGGCTGTCATGTCGATCGTAACCGCTTCAGTCTGTCGCCCTGTCGTGCGGCTCCGTGCCTGTGAAAGGGAGAATCATCTAAACTGGGAGAAAAAGCTAAACGTACCGGAAATCCATGATGTCGTTGGCTTTTATTCCTTTCTTATACTTGAAATCATGACACTGCAATTGCAAGCGGGCAACAAGTACTGAGTCACTCGTCTTCATTGTCCCTTTTAAATACTGAATGTCATCATAGTTATGAAGTCCATTGCCTTACTCAAAGGCGAACCGAGAACATCTGGCGCACATTTTCTGCACATTTCCCGCATCGCTACCAAGACGTCTTCTCGCCCACTCACCTTGAAGTCGTCCAGTGCCTGTAATGCATGGCTGTTTGACAATGTCTGCCCATTAAGTTCAGACGCAGCATGTAAGAAACCGACGGTTACGTTTCAGAAATCTACTCTCCGGCCTGTCGCTCCGATGGCTTTTCCAACTGATTTCACTGGCAATCTTGGAAGAGGCTGAAAGAGGGGGCCGCCTTCTCACACTGAATTTGCGCAAACAACTGCAGTTTGCCGCTGGGTATTCCGCCATCCCATCCACCTCCCTGACGAGGTAGTCCCGCCCGTTCGCCGGCTGACCACCTGCGCCTGGGGCGGTAACTGAGACGGCGTCATCCGCCTACCGACCCGCCTACCAGCTGGCCGCGACCTCTGCAACACTGTCAAGGTCACGGGCCGGCCGGCCAGCTGGCGGCGTCCGCAGCGGCGAGGAGCGGCAACGGCCGGCAGCACGATTCGGTGTGCGGTGCAGCAAAGGAGAGCAGTTCATACTTGCAGGGCACCATGTCAGGTTTTTATCGTGCCGATGTGCATAACCAGGCGTAATTCAGGGAGGAGTGGATACAAAGAAGGTTATAGCGTAGCCGAGGGTTTCTTATTGACACACTGAGTTACATGAGACTGTTTTCAGGCTGATGTGGCGCAGTGACTCGCGCCACATTCCGCCCGCGCCGCCCGAACTCAGTCTCCGTAATACCCCCTCCCCCCTCGCGACCCGGCGCCCCGACCTTGACGCTGCGCATCACGTAACACGTGACATCTCGACCAATCCAGACCGCACATGTCCGGAGTGGCGCCACGCCGGTCAAGGTGACCCGACACACGGCGGACGCCGGCCAGGGCGGCCGACCCTGCATTCAAAAGGGGATGGGCAACATGTCTCTAAGCCGCGCAGCCCCCCCCCCCCCTGCAATAGTATGAATCCTAGCCTTCTCCGGGAACACCTGGGTAAAGTCATCGGAGCTTCCAGCTGAATACAAGACCTGCCAAAGCCTAATAGTGCGAAACGAGGCAGAGCAGAACAGAGCAAAGAGCAAGGTAGGAAAGAGAGATTAGAGCCTAAGAGAGAGAGAGAGAGAAAGAGAGACAGACAGACAGACAGACAGACAGACAGACAGAGATGTCCTCCACACACACTTTTTCTGGATGCTTCTACGCCCCTAGAGCGAGCACTCGCAGTCGTTGGGAGTCGCCATGACAATGCATATGCGGACACCCCCAGTTCATTTGAAAATTGACATCCCTGGCCATGGGTTCTGACGGTGCCCTGGTCCGTAATGCGAATACGTCATCTAATGGAATCTTTAATGTTGATCGGGAAAGACTGAATCTGATGTGCGCTCACAAAAAAATAAACGTTATGAGTTGTGCATTGCAAAATACGTCATGCGTGGACATAACTTGCAATATGTCGAACCAACATCCCTTCAGGTTTTGGCCGCCCTTCTCTCTGGGTCTATGTTTGTTGTGCCTGTTTTGAGGGTTAGTGTAAACCAGGATATCAAACGAACAAAGCGTTTTTTTATTTGAGTAAATTTACATATCGATGGCTATGCAAGCTTTAGGTCGTGAGCAGTAAAGAAAACCAAAGAATTAGAACATCTTTATGTTGGTGACGTTTGAAAAGAAGAAAAGTGGTTTCGTTGCTGTCTGGAAAAGATACTGACGTAGCAAAACTTATCAGTGAAAGCAGAGAGATGTGCAATGATTCGTGAGGGCTGAAGATGCACTAAATATACTCGGACGGAGAAAACAAAGTTGAACGGTGGGAGTGTGGCATAAACATGCTAAACTGTCTAATAACCTCTCCTGAATGAGACAACATCTCTCTCCGACCGTGGTCGGCCGCACAAAAACACGTTGCCCGTGGGTGTCAAGGTCACCTCTGATTGCATCCATTCCCCCACCGACCCAGTGAGGATTCCATTACAGATGGCGATGGCTCTGGTCCGGTCCTCAGTTTTTACCCCCACCCACAACGCCCCCTTCCGACAGCGAGAAACTCCTACGATACCAATGACAGGATGTTCAAATGCCTTTGGGATGACTTGAATTCGTGGAGGTCTGCTGGACGCGGTAAGGTGGCTGTTTCGTCTTGATAACAGGAGATCCCGTCGTGAGCTCTGAAGAGAGCCGAAATATCCGCCCCAACCCCGTTCTTGTCGGAACGAGAACTGCAGGGTTCCTTTCGGGGCCCAAAGTTACGGCAAACGGGCCACAGCAATACCAGATCAGTCTTTATGATAACACCTGACGCGACATTTACCTGACTGCATGCACCATAAAACTCCCGTTGTATTTCATTAGACATGTAGCTAGAGCCCAGCAGCAGCCATTTTTTCTCTGTTCCACCGGAAGAGGTGCTTTATCAGACAGCACTGATTGTTGCCCGTCATTTGCATTACGATTGTTTTGATATGGCCGGCATTTTCCCGACGAACAACAGAAACGAAGGGAATTAACGTGTATTAAAACGAATCGCGTTTCACAACGTTATTGGAGAATGCTCGCTTAGTTGTTGCATTAACTTGTCGCAAACATTTGGGTAACCTGTACGCTGTCATATGTCGCCTACTGACTGCGAAAGTGATGTCATTGGGATCGTGGGGCGGGTACTGTATCAGCAAGAACAATGAACAACACCATAAACGTATTGTCATCCTCTGTTCAGGTCAGCCGATTATAGTATGTGCACATGCATCCATTCCCCTTCTTCTCATTCACATGGATACTTAACCTCAATGTCAGGCGATGGAGTTTCTCAAGATCTCCGCCGCTACATTGAAGGATTTTGAAGGGAAGAAACTCTTTTATCCCATCCCAATAAATTCTGAATCCGGGGAGTTTTGCTTTTTTGCCGAGTGAGGGCCTTTTTAAATCTTAAGCAGCCATCGGCCTCCAGGCAATCCCCTCCTCCCCACCCAAACACTGATCAACCATTTTTCGTGGGCACCGCGCCCCATACAGGCAAGTTTTCTCATACAGGCCAGGCAATTCTGAACTTGCCCGGCGCCCCATGCAGGCTACGTGCCTCTTCTCGTACAGATGAGATGCCTCTAAAGAATTTAACTCCTCTCGCAGACAAGACATGTGTACGATGCAGGTGCCACCGTACAGATTTGGCGCCTCTCGCGGGCTCGGCGCCCTTGGCGAGCGAAGCGCCTCCTTACACATCAAGCGCCCCTCGGGGGTTCGGCGCTCTTGGGGGGCCGAGGCGCCCCGTACACATCAGGCAACCGCCATATATTGGACGCTCGCTCTACACACAAGGCGCCCGTGCGGGACACCTAAAAAAGCAGGCACGTCTACGACACAGCCGTCCCTTACAGGCCAGGCGTCCATGGCGCCCCTCGGCTCCATGGGCGAGCGAGGCGGCGGATCGTATTTGATCACGGGGGACAAAGCAAAATTTCGAGGCCCCTTGATCTTGAGAGGCCCCCTTTCCTACGAAGGGCCCTCATCCCCAAAAAAGTCCATGTTTCACCTAATGGGAGTCGTATTTCGCCCGACCGGGCGGGGTAGGTCCACGATCCAGTCGTGCGTTGTGCGAACTCTGGCATTCAACCGCTAGACTCGACCGGTGCGGCACAGGTTGGTCCCACCGTGAACTCCTGACGTCCACAGCCTGACAGCTGGTCGGGAGCCGAGGCAACTGGCGCAGTGGCAACGGAATCCAAATCTAATTACCTTAAGACTTGACACAAAAATTAAGAAAACCCTTACATCAACCGAGCACATAACGCAATGTTCTTGCGTTAATATATAACGAAACATAACACAGTGGTGTGTTTTATATGCTAACATTGTACTGACTGGGCCCTAAAAGGCATTGTGTACAGTAGCCCTCAAGAATCAATACAATGTCAGGAATGGAGGATAACGCAAACAAATCAGCTTCCGCTCTCGGATGGAAGCCGGGGGTCCTTGACATGGTCCGAACTCTGTCAGGGGCCTGACGGGTTCCATTTCACCAGGCCCCTTAACTAGAGGGGGAAAACCCCCCCCCCCTTTTTTTTTTTTTTTAAAATTCCAGTTTTTTGACGCAGCTTCACAAAACTTAGTGACTTTTCCTAGCTATTCCTTCTACGCGCCGTGACAAAATTTCGAAATCCTATTTTGCTCAGGGGCGGAGCCAGGCAACGTTTTTGGGAGGCACCTCAGGTCATTTTTGGCCATGTTGAGGGTAAAAGGAAAATGTCTGCCAAAAACAGAGTTTTTAAGATAGAACTTAAAACTTTATATGAATATATAGCTAAATAGTTGGGCAATGTGGATATGTAATTTTGTTTATCTGAGGTCACTTTACAAGGTCAGGTCAAGGTCAAAAGTCAAAATTTGTTTTTTCGCAATAATTTCGGCGCCGTTTTTTCAAATGTCAAACCCGGAATATATATGACGTAGAAAGATACCCTCTACTTGTGTACCAAGTTTCAGCTTGATATCAGGTCAGGTCACGGAGCTATGACCTAAAATTCAGTGCACGTACCCTATATCAAAAGCCAAAAAATGAATTTTTGGAATAGAGTGAATTTAATCGATTAAAAACGTTTACAGATAAATTGAATGCAAATTCACCCCAATACTGGAATAATTTAAGGTAAAAGTAAAGTTTTCTAGAAAGTTGACCATGTAAGTTCCCCCTTTTTGTTTCTGGGCCACTTTTAAATTTAATTTTCCAAAACTTCCATACTCATGATGCCAGTTTATGAATGGTATAAAAAAGAAAGGGACCCCATTTTGACGTTTTTCTTTTTTCAAAATTTTAAATTTTAAATTTTTTTTTATCAAAATGAGTTCACGCACGGCAAATCCGTTTGTTGCGAAAATGGATAAGGTCGCCCCCCCCCGCCGGGAACGGCCATACCTCTAGCCTCCGGAAAGGGTTAAAAGGTTTCGGGCCACTTTTAAGCGTAAGGTAAGAGGGCCTTGAGCGCAGGGCCCTCTTACGGACGGATGCTGGGGCGCTTCCCGAGACCCGGACGGATTTAGCGAAGGCCCCCTGGGTCCATTCTATGAGGCCTCTCGAAAAACTATAGGTTCCCGGGCCCTGTTTTGCTTTTGAGTGATAATCGGTAGGAGGCCCTCTTTCGGACCTAAGCCAGGGCCCTCTAGCAGGGTTCAAATCCCGGTTTACCGCAGGCCAACCCCGGTTCATTAATTCTGTGAGTCCCCCCTGAAAATTTTGAGCTCCTGGTCGTTGGACCACCTTTTAGTGTAATCGGTAAAAGGCCGTCATTCGGACTAAACCGGGGCCCCCTAGCACGGTTTGAATCCTGGTTCAGCGCAGAACAGCCTTGTCGGATGAATTCTGCGAGGCCCCCTGAAAACTGCCAGGTCCTGGTCGCTGGATCACCTTTGAGTGTAATCGGTACGAAGCCCTCTCTCGGACCTAAGCCGGGGTCCTCGAACAGGGTTCGAACCCCGGTTCAGCGCAGGCCACCCCTGTCCATTAATTCTGAGGCCCCTGAAAATTATGGGTCCTGGTCGCTGGACCACCTTTGAATGTAATCAACACGAAGTCCTCTACTGGATGGAAGCCGGGCCCCTAGCAGAGTCCGAACTGTGTGTCGGGATAGGCCAGCCGGGTCAGTTCCGCGAGGCCCCTTAAAAATTGTAAGTTCACGGTCTTTGGTCAGTTTTGGGTCCAACCTGTTCGAGCCCCTAACGGAAGAAAGCTAAGGCCCCCTAACAAAATAAGATTTGAAAGAACACGCACGCCATTTGCCTGCTTCCTTGCCTGCATAGTTACATTCCCCTTTCTTTTTTTTGGCGTGTTCGTCGCTTCTACCCCATTTTCTTTTCTGTTCAATTTTTTACGAGGCCCACCAAGATCATAAATGGGAGGAGGGGACAGAAACATAGTCTTGCCCCAGACCCATCGCAATTGGGGGGCAGCTGTCCCCCCTGCCTTCCCCCCATTTCGGCTGCCCTTGGAGGCGCCCCTTTCACATCAAGCGCCCCACATATATTTGATGCCTCTTAAAATATAGGCCAGGCGCTAATACGGGACACCTTACAGACTAGTCAAGTCCTGCAAGAGCGACTCAGGCCAGACGCCCCCCTCCACAGATCAGGCGCCCTCATATATTTGGCGCCCCATCTACATACCAGGCGCTCGTACGGGACTCGTACATGCATCTAAATAAAAGAAATCCTTTTATATATGTGCCTTTAAATCTGTTAATATGCATGTAAACTACCAATTTCCTTCTAAATAGATGGCGCTCCCTGCTGGAGGGAGAGCGCCCCCCTTGAAACTTGACGCCCTTGGACGAATGGTCTCCGCCCCGCTTCTCGTCGCGCTCTTACACCCTTGCCTGTGAACAACTTTACATACCTGCGAAAGAATCGTCCGCTGCTGCTTGCAGCGACTGACGGCATTGACTATCCACCTTTCAACTAGAGTTTAAAGCTAAGCTTTACAACGTTTCCGCTAGGTGGCCGTGAAACGCCTTGACTGCTCCTCACAGATACGAAACTGCTGCAACCGAACGTGTCGCGTGTTTTGAATGCTAAGGTCTCCTGCTTCCGTTACCCAGAGACGGGTTCAGAATTTTGCCAAGGCGGGGTATTATTTAGGGCGCCAAAACGATATGGGCGGAAGGACATAAAGGGCGCTAAACTCGATCCTAGTAACGTTTACATCACACGAAGCGTTCAGTTGTAAGTGACGTGCGGCGTCAAAACAACTCACTAACGAAAGCGTTTTGATTCGCGCATGCTTGAAATCGGGATACCCATACCATATATGGTCATATTAAATTATATACGTGCCATATTTTGGTCACGCCCTCGATGTTAAAAGGGCGCTTTTTTACAGAAAGACGCCAATGTCCCGATTAAAAGAACGCATAATGTCATATGTGTGCCCTTGAACGACACGACACTTTTGTACTGGCGGAAAAATTTTCCATGAAAAATAGGATCAATTATCAGTCTAAAGGTAAGGTTTGGCGCTGTGTCTTTGTGCCACAAGGGAGCCATTCTAACAAAAAGGTGCCTATTACTAAAATGTTTGTTGTCTCTTCGATGGTGTTAGGGCCTTTGTGAAGATTAAGGTGTCAAGGTCTTTCTCCGGGATACCTCTGCGTCTTAGGGGTGCCTTTTGAATGACAGGGCGCCCGTATTATTCATGAGGCGCAAACGGCGCCAGCATCCGCCGGAAGTGCACCCTGCCATTCAGGACGCATTTCAACCCCCCAACATCCAGATCACATGGGCGCCTTCTTGGTACCGCAGCAGTGCTTTGTTGAACGAAGTCTACCCATACTC
Organism: Capitulum mitella; assembly: GCA_030062745.1. Lineage (NCBI taxonomy): Eukaryota > Metazoa > Arthropoda > Thecostraca > Pollicipedomorpha > Pollicipedidae > Capitulum > Capitulum mitella. Next base: position 23,106,849 of record CP099850.1, on the reverse strand, counting down.
CTCTGCATGGATGCCTATTTGGTGTCAAGGGACGCCTTTTGAACGACGGGGCGACCATGCTTCATCACGAAGACACACTAAAGAGGACATGTTCCCTGAGGTTTCACGTATGTCCTAGTTTTCCCGCAATTCACATACGTCATATCCCGATATGTCGGCACATCACAGGGGTGCCCTCTTCATGTCACATAAACCTTTGGAACGACAGGGAGTCCATGTTCCATCACAGGGGCGCGCCTTTGGTGTTACAAGGCCGCTTTTTTACCAACAGGGCATCCATACACCATCGTAAGGGCGTCTTCTTGGTGCCACAAGGGCGCCTATTGAACGACAGAGCGCAAATACTTCATTGCATAGGCTTCCCTTGGTGTCAGCGGGGCGTTTTTGAGCGGCAGGGGCACCATTATTAACCACAGGGACGCCTTTGAATGCCATATCACCGAACGGGTGCCTCTGAATGCTGTGCCATCGAAGGGGATCCTTTGTGTCACACGGGCGTCATATGAACGAAAAGATCATCCATGCACTGTAACGGGAGCGCCTCCTCGATGTCAGCTGGACGCCCTTTGGAGGTCACCATGCCCGCCACAAACGTCTCTTTTGCGTCACAGGGACGCCTTTTCAACGCGAGGGCGCCCACACGCCATCGCAAGGACGTCTCTGTGTCCTCTGCGTCCTGTCTGTGTCACATAGCTCAGTGGTAACGGCGCCTGTTTAAGGACAGGGCGCACATGGGTTATATTATGGTCTCTTCCCGGATGTTACAGGAGCTTCTTTTTACTGCAAGAACGTCCATGTCCTATCACAAGGATCCGTGACAACATCCGCCCGTAAATGGCTTTCATTCTCTTTCCCGCCTTCGGTGGCTAAGGGCTTCGCATTTGGCGCCCTTACCCGCCTTCGACTGGTTGGAGCGCCAAAATGCCAGGAGAGGCGCCTCGCTCCCCCCTCCCCCCTGCCTGGCTCTGTCCCTGTCGTTATTCCCCTTCCGAGAAGTCTTAGACCGGGCTAACAGTTGACCATGTTCTTTACAAGAAGAAAAGAAATAAAAACGTCGCAAACCTGCCATTCGACGCTTGCTAAATGAATCACTATTTTCTATCGCATCAAGCCGGGTTCTGTTCGTTTTGTGTTATCAAGAAAGTTTTGTGTTATTAAGAAAGGTCAAAAATTTTTTGGTTGCCGCTTGCCGTTGACCTTGCATTGGAGTCGATCCATGCCAGGACGCCCAAATAAAAAAATCGTTCATTCCTGGGAAGCATTGCCTACGTTTGCTTTGCGTTTATCTAAAAACGTCTTTATGTAATTGGTCATTGCATGCCATCACTTGTTTCCGAGAACATCATGGCGTTGGGTCAGGTCAGACGACAGCTTTGGCCATGTCCCGACCAAACTTCCCAGTGCCTGACGCGCTGGTGGCAGATCATGACGGAAATGTTGCAGTTTGTTGTCATTTTGTGTCGCATAAACTTATGTAAACCTGTGCTCGCATGAAAAGCAAAGCAGATGATTTACACCGCTCCCCATCACGATGGTAAGATATGAGCATCCCTATCACGATGGTAATATATGAGCATATAAAAATGCTGAACATTTGGTGACCCTGTATTCGGACCAGTGTTCAAAAACGAGCAAAATTGTCCGAAATATATGGCCTGATTTTTATCGAGATTTTTTATCGAGATCGACCTTGCTTCAGTGTTCTCAGAAGAAGTCGACATCACAGTTCATCAGACGTGATGTGACAGTCAGTAATGTTTCTAGCCATGTTGGATGCAAGCTGTGACGCACTGATGTGTAAACAATGCAATGGCTGTGCAAAAAAAAACGAAATAATCAGTTTGACTGTAAAAACTGCCGCGCTGTTCCGTGACATGATAGGACCAACTGGGATGGGAGTTTCAAAACGTCAGGGAATGAACAGAACGCAGAGAAGTTGAGAACTTCGGACTTCAGGGCATCTCTCAGACGCGGCACTGCATAAAAACCCAACATTCGCTGCGCTGTCGACTAAACGAATCCACTTTATCAGTTTCTTTTGGGATAAGCTTCTTCTTAGTACTGCGAGGTCTTCTTTTCCTAGCCGAGGAAAACCATGACGGCATCCTTTCAGGACGTTCGCGTCAATGCATTCAGGAGCATGCCGCCAAGTAAAGAACAAAACAAGCATGCGCATACAAAACAGATTCGTACGAAGCGATTAAAATACGACGGCTTCATTGATCGTTGGCGGCACATGACGCCGTCCGCCTGTCGACACGCAAAAGCCCTTTGGGCGGCCGTTAGTTGGGTAGCCGCTATCTTTGGAGGTGGACACCAAAGGCCACAGTCGAAAGGGCCGTGGGTGCCGAGACTGCAGAGCGCCTCTGAAACTGCAAGCGGGAAGAAGCCGGGACGCTGCCGTCGTTGAGTGGTCCACAAAAATGAAAGGACTCCCTTTAACTGGCCAGCTCCCCTATCCGGCTCCATTCCAGGGGCTGCGTGGCGGGAGCTATAGGCTGGCCATGCTCGGTGCCCGTGCTGATTCGACCAGCGAGGATGATGGAGATCAATGCATTGGTTGTTTTTCGTTTTGTTTCTTCTTGACACACGTCCCAGGGCTGTCCCATCCTTCCACCCACAACAATACTGCATTTCAAAACGATCTCGATCTCCGGAAGGGAGTTTCATGAGCATGGTCTTTTCGTAAAATTTTGTCCTGCCGCTATCGTGAACAGACTTCTTTCATGCGTCAAAACTAATAGTTCTGACGCATAAAAGTTTGTAAAGAAAAATGGCGCCAGTCCTTATCGAGGCAATGATTGTATATCAGGGTTCCTAGCTTTTCAACACGCCCGTGTACTTCAGGGTCGGGTGTTTGTGCCCTTTCCTTACCTGCTGTCATCATACTATATATCAAATTTGACTGGCACCAAAATTTGTTAGCGGACTGGGTAGGCTTTGCCTCACAGCCATCCTAGCTTACGTGTCCGGGCTGCTCTTGCGCTTAATCGTGTTCTTCGTATTATATTTGGGAGCACACTTGGCGTTATAATACGTCATTATGAATGACTCCGTTATCTGTAGCTCATTGCGTGCAAAGTTCATATTCAGGCTTTTAATGACGAATGATCAATCCGATGTCGGATGATGAAAAACGCAATGATCGGTGCTTATCTTCGAGTCGCACCAATTCATTTGTTATCAAAATAAGTAACAAATACAAAACATTTCCTTCCCAAGCCAACCCCGCTTAGTCATGTGCCACTGATGTGATGACACACTGTATATATGTCACAAAAGCTATTTAAAATGTAATAGTTATTGCAAAGATTTTTCACGTGAATTTCATGTCAGCAATGGGACAAGACTAAGCCAGTTGACAGTAGCAAGTGGGATCCTGCCTCCACCTTTAAAATTTCTGTAATTTCTCCGTATGTCTTCTACATAGATGGTGAAATCACGTTCAGTTAAACTCCAAACGTATCAAAATATTATTTCTGTTCATAACAGATGGACCACAGTAAGTCTGCCGGATTTCATCCGTGGTACATTCTGTTATTTTCTCTCAATTATCAGTCTACGTTCTGTTACAGATAATAAGAGTTACATGTTGCATATAATTACATACAATATGATAAGGATGTGGCATATAATAGTGAACACACCATACAGGAAATACGAATGAGTTGGATACCTTAGCAGCCTGAAGGGAAAAAGTCATATTCAAGGAATCAAAGCTACAAATGTTAGAGTTAACACGGTTGGAGTTAAAGAATTGATGGCCTCGACGGTGCTAAGGTTGATAACTAGGGCACAGCAGAACAAGACAAGATAGCACAGGTCCAATCGGACGCCGTCGGGTGTTGAAAGTTCGGTCCAGCGCGAAAGTAGGACGTAAGGCCTGCCGCGGGCAGCAGCGGCGTCTCCGGGCCCATTACTGATGCCGTCGGGCAATCCGCGTGCTGATCCGTAGGAAGCGGCGATGTCGCGGTGACTCAGAGAGAGAGAGAGAGAGAGAGAGAGAGAGAGAGATATATATATATATATATATATATATATATATGTAAAGATACATATATATCCATATATAAAGATCCATTATATATATATATTTATAATGTATCTTTATATATGGATATATATGTTGTGGAAAAACAGACGAGAAGTGGCAGAAACATCAGGCGTCCCAAGAAGCTAGACTTATAATGGCGGTAGTTTAGTGGTGGGTTGGGGAGGCGCGTCACATTTGTATGTTTTTGTCCATCTATTTAGAGAAACATATGGTACAATAAAAGCAAAATTTTCGGTTTTCAAGGCAAAACAGTGAATAAGATAATCGTTAAAATAATTAATTCAAACTTTGGTTTAACTTTCCAATGTTTCTTTTCATAATAGAAGGTATAATTTTCATCTCTAATTGCTGACCTTGACCCAACCTTGGCCTGAGTCAATCTCAAACTGGACCTTCCAGAACAATGTCACTTGGCCTCGTGAGCTCATAGCGGGCGTTACTGAATTGTGGATGGTGGTGCTTGGTGCAGTTAAGAGTGGTTTGTGAAAGGAACTTGACCTTTCTTTAGCCTTTTTGTCTTTCCTTCTTCCGTAATTTCACCAGCCCTGACTTTTGACTGACTGTGGACTGTTTTTTTTTTTTTTTTTTTTTTTTTTTTTTTTTTTTTTTTTTTTTTTTTTTTTTTTTTTAATTAACCAAAAAATATTATTTTTTTCCACCGGGTTTTTTTTTTTTTTTTTTTTTTTTTTTTTTTTTTTTTTTTTTTTTTAAAAAAATTTTTATAATTTTAAAAAAAAATTTTTTTTTTTAAAAAAAATAAATTTTTTTTTTTTATAAATAAATAAAAATATATAAATATATTTTTTTTTTAAAAAAAATTTTTTTTTATATTTATTAAAAATATATAAATTAATTAAATAAAAAAAAAAAAAAAATACATATATCCATATATAAAGATCCATTATGTATATATATAATGAATCTTATATATATATATATATGTGTGTGTGTGTGTGTGTGTATGTGTATATATAATGGACCTTTGCATATTTCGGACTGCTGTATGCTCGGTATATGCCGCTCCGATATATATGCTCGGTACATATGCATGCTGCAGTAAGGATGTCAGTCGGCCATAGTAGCAGTTCGATAGTTTCTTCGGCGTACCCGCTACTTACACCGGCTGTTTCAGTCCTACTTTCATTCGGTGGAATTCGTTTGAAACCCATATGGAGGGTCGATTCGCCCCGCCTCATAAAATATGTCGATCTACTGAACATTTTCGACGAAACGGGGCTTAATAGAAAGCTTGAGATCTTTTTGAAACTTTTCATATCTACACAAAATATCATATTTCTATTCGATATATAATGTTGCTGCGTGCTTTAATATGTGCATTGTCTTTATTGCGTGGCATTTTTTGCTGTTGTAAAGACTTTTTCTTTGTATGAAGATGTGCCCTGAAAGTTACGCCAAACATGGATGGGCTTGATTAGTAAACAAACAAACAAGCTAAGTGCGTCAGAAGCGCCTTCTGGAGCAAAAGTGGCTGCAAAAACAAGAGGCTGGCTTTCGTTCTATGGTTTAAGGTGTTCCAAGCAATTACTTTGACTCTGATGTAAGTTTTTCGGCCTTTAGTCTCAAAGGCACGTATGGAAGCAACGTTTTAGCAGTGGCCGATTCGGAGCCTCGGTCATAGGGGTAATTACTGACAAACCTTTGTGTTGCTTTCCCCTCAGTTTTGCCTGATTGACTGGCAAATTTGAATATTCTTACAGTGGACGAAAGCTGCGTTCTGTTACAAACATGATTGGTGGACCGAGGAAACTACAATAAGAATGGGAGGGACGACTGTCATTGTGAGTTTTCTTCAGCATCTATTGTGTATCCAGCAAAAATGAATTATCTTACTAATTTTCTTGCTCCTCCCCTTTAATTTCCATTAAACCCATCTCTGTCAATGCATATACAAGTGCCCGTGCCATATTTCCATCAAATTTCGTTATTAGGCTGGATGCATTGTTATAAACTACTGGTGCCTTTTGATACCAAAATACGCTTGGTCTGAGCCTCCCACATTTCTTGGTCCTGGGTACTTATCTATGCTCCTTTTATGACATAAGTCTTATAAGTTTTTTACTTTAATGTTACGCAAGCCCTTGCTTCTTGAGCTTTATCTTGTTTTCAGCCCGCAAGGTCCATTTGCACATGTTGTTGCATTACCCCTTTGATGTCCCTTTATCCGTCCTTGACAGTCTCCAAACACTTTGGGACTATGAGTGTGGTCAGTTATCCTAAACTTCATGCGATGAATTCATAGCATTGTCAGATATTGGCTGACATCAATATCTAATGGAACAACCACGCGTCTGAAACGACCACAGAATGGACTGACAGGCCTCCTAGAAACGTCATCTGGAGCCATTCTTGCTTCTTGTGGGACGTTCAGATTTTGCTATAACGTGCAACAAAAATACATACAGAGACCCGAATTTCGGCGCTATGTCACAGACGGTTTGGCTTTGGCTTTGGAAGAAAACGACAGAAAGGAGGGAATCGAATCCCCCGACGAAAATAGTAATAGAAAACAGCTGATACATTCAGCAAATATGTCGATCATTAACATACGCTTCTTACTATTACATCAACTCACAAAACACCTTATTATTTATTCACAGGAAGTATGGGAATGCCTTGAATCAACGATCTAGTGTTGCGATGGGACGTCATGCCATGGAATACAAACAGATGCTAGAAAAACAGACTGGCAAGTAATTCTAAATAGCCTTAACGGTATCAAAGTACCAGGCCAAATCATCTGCAGGGACTAAACGGAAGACCAGTGTATCCCCTCCCCCCAATCGCCAAACATCAGCATGATATAAATCACGTTTCTAAGTAAGAACACTTTGGGACATTTGTATCCAGGGTATTTGTTTTGTTATGAAGTTTTAATACCAAATGATAAAGTTTTTTGTACATGTAAACGTGACGTTGCGCCAGCTATGCCAAATTTGCAATATACACAGTTGAAACCGCGATAGTTGAATTCCATGCATCGAGCTGTCGCTTCCTAAATCTCCTTCCTTTATCAATGAACACTCTTCCCTCTCAAAGCAATGCAGTCGACGGCTCACTGTGTGATCTCACGAGTCATACTCACGCCTGATATCATCAAGTCGGCATTCACATACCACACGTGCACGCACTCCCACGAACGCCATATCAGTATTCCCAGACCATTCACAGCCGAGGCACCACGTCTTGCACTGACGCAGTACATGTCAGGCGAGTGGCACAGTGGACGATTCTCCGAACTGTCCACCACACTCCCGAAATGTGGCTGCAGCTCGTGACCGCGCTGGCCGCGCTGACCCCCGCGTGGTCCGACTGTCCCACCGGCCCGCACTGGTCAGAGCACGGCGGCTTCTGCTACCACTTCGACCCGGCCGTGTCCCGGACGTGGCTGAACGGCACCGCCTGCTGCGGCGCCCTGCAGCCGGGGTCGACGCAGGTCAGCGTGCACCCGACGAACCTCCGGTTCGTGTCGGAGCTGACCGCCGGACGGGACGTGTGGCTGGGCCTGATCCGGTTCACGGCGGACGATTTCTACTGGGTGGATCACAGCGAGCTGGACCTGGTGGACTGGGCGGCCGGCCAGCCGGGCGTGGACGGTGACTGCGCGTTCAGACAGGCCCTCGATGGGACGTGGTCGGTGGCGCCCTGCACGTCCGGCGTGGAGATGCCGTTCGTCTGCGAGACGGGGTCGAGTGAGGCGTGAAGGTTTGTGCGGGCCACTGGTGTTGTCAAATACACGGTGGAGTGTGACGTTTATGAGCGGGTTCGTCTCGAAGCGGCGCATGGCAACCGGACAAACAGCGACGGCTTCAAGGACGGTGGAAGGTTGTTGGGCACACACGCATGAGCTTGTTTATCATCGGTCTGCAGATATGTCAGATGCAGCTGGCAGGATAAACATTTGCAGCATTGCATTGATTCAGTCGGCATAAGCCATCATTCTTGCCATTTATGCAATGGACTGCCTGTTTCGTGCTAACGGAACAAACTGAGAATCTGAGCATTACGGTACAGTTCTTTTCATTCTCTGGTCAGATTAGGTAAATCATTACCCTCAACCTTATTTCCGTATTGGGGGGTGGGGGTTTAGAAGTTCCTTTCCGGTTTCCTGCTTGCCATTTCCAGGGGTTCAGAAGCAGTCTCACGAATCTTGGTGACTTTTTCTATCTATTTTTTTTTGCATAATATGCCAAATTTTCACAATTTCACTCTGTTCAGAGGACGGAGCCAAGCTATGTTTTAGGAGGAAACTCAAGCAAGTTTTGGCATGGCCGAAGGGAAAAGAGAAATGACCGACAACAAAGGACTTTTTAAGATCGAACTTAAAACTTTATATGAATCACTTAAGTAAATAATTGGGCAAACATGAGAAAATAAGTTATTTGATCTGAGGTTGCCTCACAAAGTCAGGCCAAGGTCAAAACGTCAAAATTTGTTTTTATGCAAATATTTTTGACGCTTAGTTTCAAATGTAAAATCCAGAAAACATATAACAGGTTTCAAGTTGATGTCAGGCCGGGTCAGGGAGCTATAACGTGAAAATGTCCGCACGCATGCCTTAAATCAATCTGGGTGAATGGAAGTGTTTTCAAGCACTATGAAATGAACTCAAGGCCATTCTGCTTGACTCTGATGTCATCTGAGGTCATTTAAGGTCAAAGGTCGTAAGCTGACCTGATGAACATGCGACCATGTCAAATTTCCTCTTGTCATGCCCCTGGTGCCGCCTATGCCAACATTATGTGTACAGTATACTACGATTTGTACTTTTTTAGTATAACATGACTAGTAGAAGCTAGAAAATGTTTTTAACATTATGTTAATTTACTTTCTAAGAAAAAATATTCCTCCCATTTTCTAAGCCCTACGAGCGCCTATGTATTTCCTCAAATTCGAAACGTGTGGGACAGTAGGAAAAATCCCATCAATTAGCTTTCGATTCATGTCAAATAAATCAAAAGCGGTCCAAAAACAGCGGGGTGGGTTACGTGAAGAAAGATCTGTATTGGATAAAATAGAAGGATGGTAAATAAAATATAAAGCGAAAAAAATATACAAGAACATAGAAAATATAAAAAATGGATAAGACAAAAGACAAGTCAAAAAGATATCCCTTATGGTTTTCTTGCCGTCTGTATCTACTTCTTCCAAGACTTCGAAAGCTTCATTTTTATAAAGATATGGTTTACGTCATGGCGAACCGATTATCTTTTTTCCGATCATATTAGTAGTGCTCGTATAGGTAGTGCTCGAAACGTTGTAACTGTATAGACAATTTGCGATGATTTTTGAGTCTCCATGGACGTTTTGTGTTGCATGAACACGTTCAAGTGCATACAGCCCAAGCCGGATTTCCGTTGCTCATCCAAGGACGTGGAAAAGATCCATTCTCGAGATTTCAAAGGGCGATGGCAATAAGTTCCCCCCACCGTATTGGAATACGCTCTAGCGCTATGGGTGCAGAAGTTGGGTTAACCAGGAGTGGAACCAGCGTAGAGGCGGATGGGGCAGTTGATGTGCTCAATAAAAGAAAACTTTGAGACACGAATTCTTGACGTGAAGGTAAGGGCATTATTGGAGACAACTTAAAAGGCCGCAAAACAAATGTCATCATGCGTATTTACACCAAAAATACATAGTGAGGCAATCGCCAAATGACCAGCGCCTCACTTTAACTGTGTGGTCCGAACGGGATGGATCGGAAACCCCGGAGTTGTATTAGTCCTGTTTGACGAACTAACGATAGTTCTTAACTGGAACACTTTAAGGACAGTAAAATGACAACTGAAGCTTAAACTGGAGTTCAGGAAGTGCGCAGCTACTCTCGGTAAACTAGTACGAACTCGGTGTCGGAAGCAACTGGCATATCATTGGCGCTGTAAGGCAGAGAGCTTGGCCGAAAGGTATATGCACTGTTAAAAAATGCTGATCGTGCGTAAATGAGCGAGGATATTTATGTAAAACACTTGTTAACCGTTCGTTGCTTCAGTTTTGGTCGCATGTGCATGTCTTTGACACTGCCTCTTTATGTTATTGACTGTTTCCATCATCACAGTCACTATTAGGAGACCTGAAACAATATATTTACATTGATACATATATTTAATACATATACATTTCATACAACTAGATTGGCGGCATGTGAATGTAACTGTGTAAATTCCAGATGCGAAAGGAAGTTATCAGCGACCCAAAAACGTATCCCAATGTTGTTTATTATTCATTTTCTGGGGACCAACAGCCAGTTTAGGAGTTCACAGGTTCTAAGTTACTTTGAAATAATGGTATTTAATTGTCCAAGTCAGTGACAGACAGACACATGTGTTGATACGCCATGATGAATTAGTCAACACTGCAGCAAGATGTACCGTTTGCTATTGGTCCTACTGGTTATGTGTATGTAAAAGAGCGAAAATATTTTGCCGTGAGAGGGGCACATGCATTGTGTTTTATGAACGATCAGACTTGAATACTACAAATAAGAAGCACCCCATGAGTAAATCCTTTTACAAATCTTTGGTAAAATAAATAGTCATTTTCGTCAACTAATGGAGAATAACAGGAGGTTTATGATTTTCAGACTCTGGGACAGACAGGTATGCTGTATTTATGAGCTTTGCGTGCTCTTTGTGTTGCGTTGTATGTACGGATACGCATGCCGTTTGTGGTAAATAACGGGCGGGGCTAGGCGACTGATAGCAAAGCTTCCCCTATCATTTTGAAAGTTGATTGACATAACTGTGAGGGAGCCCCAGGACACAGGGAATCACAGAACACAAAAGCGTCATAATGCAGACTGAGTCGATGTGTAACGCGTTGGTATCGCTGCAGCAGTGAATGCTGTATTTACCCGCGGTATGCATCTGTAAGTCAAGTAGGCATTCTGCGCATTATTCTGATCAATTTGCTGCCGTCAGTGCACGAGGGAGACCCCCCAGTTTTCCCCCGCCGCCAGGGCCTCCCCGTGTGCATGTTTATGGACGATAATAATGAGTCTGTACTGGGCCGCTCATCGGCCACGTGCCGACACGGGACGCTGAGTACCGCGGCACGTGCCACGTGCCAGTCGAACGTCATCATTCATGTGACGTCACTGAACGCACGTGTCGCGCGATAATCCATTAAATGGAGGCTGCAGTCGGCTGGTGGCCGTTCGGCGGCGTCGCATTCTGTTGCGATCCCGTGTCGAAATGCTGTGAGCTCTGCCGGCGGGCCAGGTCTGCTGAGGCGGGCCGAGGGGGGAGAGGCCGACGCAAAGCTTTTAATTGACTCCGGCTCTTTTGTTCGTTTCGAAACGCCTCTTCGCCCCGCATAAATTACATTTTCTACTGGTCCGTGGGTCCGACATGGTCGTGCTAAGGGTAGCTTTCGTCGGAAAAGGAAAAGCAGTTCTTTTGTAAATCGTGTTATGCATAGTGTTTCTCAGAAAAGGGAAAACAGTTCATTGGTAATGGAGTTTGTGTAGATTACTCAGCATCTTTTTGCAACTATTCCGTAAAAAGCGGTTCATTCGTTTTCGGAAATCTTTTTACCAAAAAAGCAGCTTTCGCCTTGATGCCACTGAACCACATCGTTTTTCCCGATATCAACCGAAAAAAGCTCGCGATAGATAAACAAACATGTCTGCACTTCCCGCACAAGAAAATTAGTCATAAGTCATCAAATAATGTGACACTTTTGTCAAAATGGACTGTCGTATAACTACCGACGCGCTCGGTGCCGTGGCTACGTCTGGCGGCCGAAGCGAGGTCATAATTTCTTCATCACTGGAACCATGCGACGTGTTTAAATAGTGAATTATATGCCACTGCGCTGCGCCCAATGAAACACTGCAGCAGACGATCAAGCAATTGCAGGCTTCAGAGAGGATGTTCCGCCTTAGTCGACTTCCCAGAAACAGATTCCTTGCGTCCAAAAATAAAAAATAAAAGCAAAAAATATCACTGATAACGTCTTCAGCTCTCAGCTAAAATCAGCAGCTAACCAAAACGAATCTAAAACAACTTACTTATCAAATCGGTAGCCCCTGACGCCCCAAACTGGTGAGGACGCCATGCGAGTCTTCTGCTAACGTTCATTGGCCTGCGCCATCTCAGGTCACGTGATCCAGAAACATCACCTGCTCAACGCATGTGATGAAAACTGTTGTAGACTCAGTCACCATGTCTGAAGCGAATTCTTAGCATCTTTCGCGCCTGCGTCCATTGCTTGCTCAGGTGTCAACGCATCTTCCGTAACTCTGTGGCCAAACCCTATAACAGGATCGTAGATAACCCTTATTTATTATTTTGTTGGAGAAGAAAACACTTCGACGGTTTGATTTCCAAAAGGAAATCACCGGTGTTAAATGACTGCTTAAAAAATTGCCGCCTTTGCTTAACATAAGATCATGTTAGGTCATACGAACCAAGGTCACGAAGATACATTCTTAAAAATAGCATTATAAGAAAAATAATGCCAGAAAAGAATTCATCAGTAATTCATGGCAAAATAACATATTTCCCATCACAACTGGCTTATTTTAAGCGGTTTACCTGCCATCAGCGATATCACTTAATCTGGAGTGACTTAAAATGCCTGGGGTAATAAATCTCAAGCCGTAGGTCTAACGAGCGTGAAATATAAATACCCGTGTTAAGCGCCAAAGAAGCCCTAGCGCCAGTTTATATCAAAAACTGACAGACGAGATTGTAAAATTATTCCATTGACTAGCTAATCTGACCTGGAATGCCTAGCTGTCCATGGGTGAATGAATAGGACCGGGAGAAGTTCGTGGAAATTCCCTTTGATGCTCCGTAAATGCGTTTTTGACATCAAATGAGTCAAAAGTCAGATTCTAGGGAACCAAGATATAACTTAGCTATTTCAGTTAAAAACACACGTTGAAGTGTAAAATCCTCTTTAATGTAACAGGTTATCAATAAAAATCATGCGGTGCCGAAGCATCAATATTCAAGTTTGTTACATCATAGTAACAACAGGAGAGACGATAATCACTGATATACCAAATACGTGTTTCATTGTTTCGCTGTTTTACTGTGCGTCTAGTTACAGTCAAACTAAAGGCAATACAAGGAAACATGTCTCCGTCGTGTACAGACTGATATCCAGCTCACAGTGTTTGTAGTTGCTGGAGGGCGCTGACGACCGGTTTTGCCGGTGTGGCACCTTGAGCTTGGTTCGAATGGTGGTACGAAAGCAGAAACCTCGATAACTCTGGTTCCATTCAAGACATAATTTTCCCATTTGCAGCATGTACAGCTCAGCAAATGACATGTTTTCCAAATAGCAATGCATTTTGATAGGGCGATCAGAAGCGATATGAAAGCTTATGAAACCTCACTGATTCAAAGGCGATTCGGCTCACCATCAGTGCGAGGGTTAAATGAGTGAGAAGTCTGAAAAACTCTTGTGCTCCAGCAAATCACAGTTTCAGTGGCATCGTCCATCGTGAAAAGTAAATGTATCTCGGATCATTTGCCGCAGATTTGAAAGATGTTATCTTTGCATGAGAAAAAGAGCCTTGATGGTAAAGATTACTGTAAAATGCAGACATTGTGCATTCTTGCAAAATACAAGATTGTGATTATACTGTGCGTTGTTACCCCTGCACTGTTATTGCTAAATATAGCTATCAAATGCCATCGCAAGCACGAGGTAAATATTCGTGATAGCCATCGTTTAGCGCACCCTTTTGCAGGTGGAACCACAGCGCCGTGACTACGATAAAACTGGGGAGAGTCACCCGTCACTGGATCCAGCCAAAGCTCCGGTAATGGAAGATCTGATAAAAACGAAAACAAATGAACGTAGAAGCATGGTCAGTTCAACAAACAAATCATCCCTAAAAATCCCAGAAAGGAGCCCCTTTAAAGAAGATGCTGCAAGGAGATCGAATTAACAAACTCATGAAAATCTCGGCCAAAGTGTCATCTAAGTTCGATCAACAAGAGCCAGATCATCACCCCGGGTCCGTCGTGCCATCTACTCTCGCATCGCATCTCGCGGCGCCGGAGAGACCGGACAAGGAGACTCCCCGGGCCGGCCGGCTCCCCTCCGGCGTCTCGGCGGCCGCCGCAGCGCGCCTTCCGGCCGGCCGCGCGCTGACCTGGCAGCCGGCCGCCTCCTAATGAGTTCCCTTCACGCCCGCGCCGCGGCGGCCGGCCGCCGCCGGATGTGTCGGAGCGAGCTGGCGCGCCCGAGACGCCGCGCTGATTGGCCGGCGATCCATCATGGCGGCGGCCAGCACAAAACGGCCGGCCGCCGGCCCTCGCGCCGGCCGTATGGATCGGCCGGCCGCCGGCTATTGTCCGACGCCCCGGAGAGGAGACGGCCGCGCCCAAAACGCCGCCTCTCCGCCGGCCGGCGTCGAATCAATGGGCGATCGACGCACTCGACGGCGGCCGACAATGCTTCGGAAGCGGCCGGAGCGCCGGCGATATTAGTTTTGTGACGTATGGTATCGTTTTTCCAAATGGGAGTGCTGCTGCGACGCTGTTTGAACGAGCGTCCTTCACGAATCGAACAAATTATGCCTAACTTCAAGTTTTTGGTTGGCGAAACGGGAAATATGTGTTTTATGTGTAACTCCATGGCAAATATTCCCTGAGGCTTCACTGCACATTTGTATACAAGGTTGAAACCCTGTAGGCAACTGTGCTGAGGGCAAAGTACGATTTATGCAATAACCTATCATCACAGCGATCTGCTCCGATGAGTGAAAAGATAACTCGAATGTTTAAATTCTGGAACTTATGTTTTTTCTCAAATTTCATTGGCGTTTTGTTTATCTGTTTGTATTTCGACACCGTGTAGCCGAGTACTGAAGCTTGGTACGCTATCTCTGCCATTATTCCTTGTAAATCTAGTACCGGCGCAGCCCAAGGGGGAGCCCCGGTCCCCCTTAGGCCCGCATTTTTTGTGAAAATCATTGCATATCGTCTTCCCAGCGAAGGTTTTCGTAGAATTTCAGGTCACATTGAGCTCCGCCCCCACCCCCCCCGTAGAAAATCTTGGCTGCGCCCCTGAAATCTAGATCTGTTGACGAGACAGCATCGACCATGTCCGATTACTCTCCAAAGCCAAGATTATAAGGATATTGCATGATCTGTGGCCATCAAACTGCCAAACCACTCAATCCAGACACTGCATCCTTACTTCAGTGCAAATGACGAAGCCAGCTTGTTTGTTTACCAAAGATAAGGGGAGGACAACGCGGCTAACAGATCGAACTTCATCACAAATGTAGATACTATTGACGACTGGATCACTGGTGGAACCGTGATCTAAATGCTCCTTAGCCCTGTTTCAGTATGGGGGAGCTTCAGAAGTCCCTTCTCCGCTTCTCTGCTCGCCATTTCGAGGGCCCTTTAAGCAGCTTTACGAAACTTGGTGGGTTTTCCTACCCATTTTTCTACATATTGAGCCAAAGCCTCATAATTCTGTTTGCTCAAGGGTGGAGCCAGGTCAAGTTTTTGGAAAGCATCTCAGGCCATTTTCGGCATTGTTAAATTCAAAAAAGGGGCTGCCAAAAAAAATAATGCTTAAGCAAGAACTTAAAACCTTATATGTCTGTATAGGTAAATAATTCTGCAAACGTACAAAATATTTGCTTTGATGAGAGGTCACTTCACAAAGTCAGGTCAAGGTCGAATTTGGCACTGTGCAAATATTTCCGACTCTAATTTTGAAAATGTGATATCCGAAAAATGTATTATTCAGCACAGTGCCCTCTACTTGCGTTTTAAGTCCCAGGCTTATACCAAGTCGGGTCACGGAGCTGTAACTTAAAGTGTCCACTTGCGTACCATGTATATGTACAGTAAGCGTTTATGGCAGTCGTGATGCCCCAAGACGGCCATAAACGTAAAAATTAACTATGTCAATTTGAGTGATGGAAAACGTTTCCAAACACTACAAAATAGGCTCAAGGCCATTTCACGTCACTCTAAGATTATTTGAAGTCATTTAAGGTGAAATGTCGCAAGCTGACCTCGTGAACACGCCACCATGACAATTCCCCCTTTTTCATGTCCATGGCGACGGCTATGCCACATTATACAAACAATGCAATACGATTTGAAGTTCTCAGATATGACATAACTAATAAAAGCCAAAGAGATATTTTAATCCTTTACGTTAATTCGGTTTTCTTATACCTTTCACTTATCCAAGCTTCGTGAACGCATCAGAATTTACTCGCAATTCCAAACGTATAGGCCGATGGGAAAAGTCCCATTGATTAGCTCTGGATTCATTGCATCAAAAACGGCTCATAAACAGCGGGATGTTAAGAGGTCAAAAATGCCCCATTTTTTACGTTTTTGCCCCCTGTATCAAACCATTTCAAGATTTTCAAACTTCTTTTATAAACATGTAGGTGGTGCCATGGTTGCAATCATGGTGGATCGATTGTCGTTTGTTGCGATGAAATCGAACGGGTAATTCTCGAGATCTCGGGGGGGGGGCGAATATCCCCCCATACGGGAATGCTCCCTACCGCTATGGGTGACGGGAATACGGTTAAAGACAGCGTAGTTCATGGGTCCGAAGGAAAAACATGTTAGGGCAGCATGGAAATGAATTATTCACAATCGCGATGAATGGGTGGGTGTCGGCAAAGGTGGACAGAGACCGGGACTACGTAAATTTTGTCCGAACGTAGTACGGCATCAATGGTCTTTGCATGTCGGGGAATTTCGTAAACGTCAGTGTGCTCTTTTTCTTCGATGTTTGCCGCTATCGTGCTCTTGTGTACACTGAACAACTTTTATGAAAAGAAAGCAAAAGCTGCAGAATCTTCTCGCTGCAATGAGACCCATTACACAAGTAGAAGTATTGCTCATGACTTCCAAGTTGGAAGTTACCATCCAAGTCCATTCACCGCGATGTACAGTTTTGTCGAAAGTCAATAGAAGCTCGGAACGAGAGCACCGGTTGTCCTGAAATCTCGCCGTGATCGTCTCGGTATTTATCACACATTGCGGTAAATTCCCAGCTCATGTAACCCACCATGATCATTCCGCGGTCGCATATTCCAGATGATTAAAATGATAGCTCTGATCAACCCACCGTAGCGCATCCCATCTGATCGCAACTCGCCCCGATTGTCTTGCGGCGGCCACCCTGACTGAACCCCCAGTCGGGCCGGCGGTCGTGGGGAGGGGGCGGGCGCGGGTGGCTGCGCAGCCAGCTGCCTCAGCCGGCTAACGAGTGGCCGATGGTATCGGCTCGCACCCGCACCTGTTCACCGGCACGGCAGGCCGCCGCCAATCACGCAGGTAATCAGAACGGCCGGCGGCGGCGCGCCTCCCGTCTCGCGGAGGATGGCCGGCTGACGCGCTCGGCCGGTGTGGACCGCGTTCTAGCAAGCCTGACGTCATGTGACCAACGGCTGTCTCTCGACAGGCTGGCTCATGGCTGTAGATTCCCGGAAACTGTTGGAGAGATCTGGATTCTGGATAGGATTGCAGACCGTTGCTTATCAGTGATCGTTAAACGCCAAATGCGAAAATCTGCACGATCTGTAGCGATGGGTTCGTTTAGTCGTAAGACTGATGATTTACAGATCCCTTTGGTGGCTTATGGACGGTGAAGCGCTATTGAAGAAATGCACGTGTTTTGGGAACGATCCTCGTTGACAACAGTTTCTATTAGTGGCAGCAGGAATTAATTCCCGTACATGAAAAAGTCGTTTAGTTAAGTCTGCTAACAAACCCTTTGGCCTTTGGCAGAATCCTGTGCCGAAATGCCGAAATGTAAGACTCGGATTTTTTTCTGGATATCGTCGACAGAAGTCTGAGCTGTCAATCCATTCAGCACAAGATACTTTTAAATGCGCTCGCGGCCTTTCAATGAACTTTGACAGGCGCATCACCCTCGCCGGCAGTCAACAGCCCGGCAACTTTAACTCTCGAGCCCAAACACACACATTGCCCTCCCACAAACTTGGCTCTCCGGCCTCGACGCCCGCCTATGGCAGGCGCTCGTCGTCGGGCCGCTGAGGGGGGGGGCGGAGGGGGGACCACGCCGGAAGGAGCGGCGGCGAACTGCACGGCCGCCGGACATGTGCCCGCTTCCTCCAGAAATCCGCCGGCACCGGCGCACGCCCCGCAGGAAATCGCCGACCACCTGCCCGCGTGACGTCACCGGAGCGCCGCCGTGACGTCACGACGGCGGCGACACGCGCCTGATCGATGCCTTCATTTCCGCCCGGCTTGGCGTCCGACTTGAACGGCGCTCAAACGAGTCTGGCTGGGATTATACGGCGGCGACTGGGACGGCGGCTGACGGCAGTTTGGAGCGGCTCTCAGAGGCCTCGCACATTACGACACCCGCGAATGAGATCGCAAGACGAACGACCTCTTTCTGGAAACAGAAAATGGCGACTTTGTGGTAAAAGATGATTATGAAATCAGCCCGAATCCGCTAAGCTACGTATTCATTTATGTTAGCCCGGCACAGTTATTTTTGCCGATCATCTGACGCGATCTCTATAATCTCCCGAACGCTTTTCCGCGAGGACTCCGTCAGAGAGAGGGAGAGGACGCGTCCTCGAAATTTTAGTTAAATTTAGCAGTATACCAATGTGCTTTGCCTGACACACATGCGTTTCACACTTTGATGAAATCGATGTCTGCCAACACCTGAACGGTCACGGAGCCTTTGCACACTTGTTCGATGTCTGAGATCGAAGTTCTCGCCCGGGTAAACAAAACAAAGAAGACTCTTAGCATTAGAACGCTGACATTCAAACACCCCCTGATGGATCGCATGGTTCCAGATGCCAAATGACTGACGTCAGTTTTGTTCAGGTCGCGTTCATCTCATCACTGGGGACTGTCTTCAGCTCACACATTTAGAAGAAAGCCGTCTCCATTCTGGGGTAACCAGCACTGCTGGTCGGTCCGAACACTGCAGCACGCTGTGACGCCTCCGCAGCCCCAGGGTCGCGGGTCGCGGGCTGCAGCCGTAACTGAGGACGATCAGCTACGCTCGGGTCGAAGAACTGGTCAGCCTCAGGCCCATCTGAGCTGAAAGCTGTCTCAAATCCGCCCGGGCTTTGTGTCATAGTCACCACAGACTTTTTCATTGTCACGCAAGAGCTGTTCCAGGCGGTCTGGGACCCATCTCAAGTGCCCCCGAGAACTGTTTCGAACCGCCGGGGGCATTCATCAAATCGGCCGGGGAATGTTCTCAGATGCCTTTCGAATTCGCCATATATTCACCGCAGTCAGTCTCGAAACTGCCTCGGGCATGCTCCTTCTCTGGCCAGGATAACCTTGGATCTATCTGGAATCGATCTCGAATCCGGCTCCCGTCTCGAAAACGCGGGACCATCCTGAGTCTGGTTATATTGTTATACTGTATAACTGTTATAAAACCATACCGCCTTGCAGCGGAAGCCTACAACGTCCTACTGTTTTGGTGACGTGCTGCTGAGGAATCAGAGAAATAAGACAAATCACTCGTTATTCCATTACTGATTCATGGCAGTCAGATTTGATGTTTTTCTTGACACCATAATTTATTAATAGTCCATGCTATTTGGTATCAACGCCGTGACACCTTGTGATGTCGCACAGATCTCCGACGAACAAACGGATCTAAACCGGTCCCGCCCCGGGCCTGCTCTGGCGGGCGGCTAAATAGATCCAGCCCCGGGGCCTGCTGTGGCGGACGGCTAAACAGACCCGGCCCCGGGGCCTGCTGTAGTGGGCGGCTAAACAGATCCAGCCCCGGGGCCTGCTGTAGTGGGCGCCTAAACAGACCAGGCCCCGGGGCCTGCCCTGGCGGTCGTCTCGACCGGCGCTGCCGGGCCGCCATCTCGCCGAGCGCGCGCCGCCGGCGGCCGGCGGTCCGGCGCCGGCGTCGATAATTCTCCCGCTAACGACGCCGGCCGGGCCCCACCGGACACGGCCCGACATCAATCGCGGCGTCGATGGCGACGGAGGCGCGGCGACACCGTCGGCCGCCGAGGCCGCGCCGCCGCGGGCGGTCCTCCCGCGGAGGGTCCGCGTCCTGCGCGGCAGCGCGTCCTCACTCTCCCGTCTGTCGGAGGACGACGGGAGGAGGTGGTACGCAGGTGTTCGTGCGTTTGTCTCACGACTGCGGAGTAATTTTGGGATTTATTTTTGTTGCGGACTGCGTTTCTGAATAACGGTCTTCGTGAGTTGGCAATAAGATAGCAAGAGGAGCCTTAGCTAGGAACTTTGGTATGCTCTTGCTCAGCACAGCTATTGTTAACAGTTGCAAGCGTTGTTATGGAATAGTTGAAACCACTTGATTGTCGTTCCTAGCATTCGCACAAAGGAGTGCGCCAACCTTTCTAACGCCATAAAGTAACGCAAGCACAACAGTCACAGCCGGCATTTTTATAACAAAGAACGAAGCATTCATCTCACCAAAAAGACCATCTTTTGTTTGAAGACAGAGCTGCTATCAAAAGAAAACTCAACGATGCTGACACGTTTCCGGGGCCATCCGACGCGGCAGCGATCCGACGCCGTCCGACACCAGGCGCGGCGCGCGCTGCCGCCGGCACGCGCGCGAAGCTCCGACGCTCATCGTTCGACAACAATGCGCTTCCATCGGCGGATAGCCGGCAAACATGCACAGTCAGAGGCCCCCCTCGGCGCCACCGGAGGGGGGCGCGCCGGCTCCCCCGCCGTGTTCGGCGCCGAACGCCGCCGGAAGTGGGGGTAATGGTGGCGGCCGGAAGGTGCACCGTGGGGGAGGGGGAGCGCGGAGGGGGTGGACGGCTGCCGGGCTCGGCTCCGGCAGCGTCCCGCCGGCCGAGTCCGCGGTTCGGACGGCTACTGCTGCGGGGTCCGCCCGCAGCTGGGCTGGATACCGCCTCGGGATCCGTCTGCAGCGGAGACGGATACCACAGCGGTGTCCGTCCGTTGAGCATGGATACCACCGCTGGGTGCGATCCGACCCCTAAAGGAGGATGAATAATAATGTTTATTGGACGCAGTAAAAACTATTATTTCATTATTCATACCATTATCCCGTTATTTCATGTTCACTTTACACGCTTACCCGGCAGGGAAAACAGTAAAATGATTGCATAATGAAGAAACACACAAGCAAACCATGCTTTGTCTGTTTTGTACATCAGAAGTATGTTTCTAATCTTTGCGTAATACATCTAAACCCAACATCAGAAATGGACGTCTTTCAAATGTCAGTTTAATCCGTAAACTGACCTACCTTTGTTATTTAGTTAAACCTGTAAATCCCATCTTACCTCGCCAGCAAGGAGTTGGCTAAAAGGCGATCCAACATGGTCCTAGTTTTTCAAGTTTCCAAATGTTTTCTGATCAATGCACGTAGCAGCACCTCTGCCACTGGCTCCCACACTGTGGTGACATCCTCAAGCACGCCGGTCATACGTGGGTGCACCAGCACCACGCGACGTCGGGCGCGTGACACCAGCGCCGTCGGTGACAGGAGCCAGGTGGCTTTACGGTCTAATTTAATCCACGGCCGCGCGGCCGGCGCATAATGGGCCAATAAAAGAAGCCGAGCGGCCGCAGTGTCTTCCCCGGGCCGGCATTAATGGCTCGTAATCGCTGGATTACCGGGACATTACAGGGCATTGATCAAATGGCGAGCGGTGGCGGGGGCGGCGCCCGTCGCCCATTGATTTGTACACACTCCATTAAGTCCTCGCGGGGCGGCGATCCTATCTGGCCGGGAATTTATACTGGCCGCCGGCCGGCCGCCGCCGGCAGAGAGAGGCGCCCCTGCCACCCACGTCATTGTCGGAGGGAGATTGACGACGGGGAAAATCGCCGAATGCGCCGGAATGATGCGAGCACGGGCGGCGTTCGTTTTTGTCCGCGATCGGACAGGAAGTCTCTGTCGGCAGACGTCGAGTGAAGCGCAGCGTGGGTTTTCTGTCCGGTGCGGCGCAGCGTGAAACTGGCGGCCTTTGTTGCCGGAGTGTGACTGCTGGTCCTGCTCACGGCTTCAGCCGCCTTCGCTGTTTGAAGAAAAGGATTTTTCGCCGATGTTTTGATTGGCCCGTACTGACTAACGTTTCTGCAGATCCGCCCAGGTAACCGTTCGTAGATAAGGATGCCCGCTGTCATCCTTGGTATTTGTTTGTTCCTTCCCTGAACATACACAAATGTCCACACTTGCGTTATTCCGTGCTTCAAAGTAGCGCCAATTTTGCGATGTAGCAGGCCTTACCCTGTCTCTACTTTGTACGCAGATTACTGGCGATTCTAGCCGGCACATCTAGACGGTTATGATACTTTCGGACGAAACGTATTTGTGACGTCTCCACGCGCCACCTATTGTCAGGTGGCCAGGAGTGCTCCCGCCCCAATCCACCATGGCGCAAAGCATCTTACGATTAACTCCCAGGGAAATCAAAGTTGTAAACCAAAGAGAATAATACAAGTTATAGCACTCTCCTCTAAGAAAGGAAGACAACAACAATCCTCGTATACAAAATATCACCCGTATTAGTATGTGTTAAGCAACATGAGAGAAAGTAGTCTCAGCCAAGAAGCCTCCGACTGACCGCTAAACCATTCCGACAGACTGAAGTTCAGTGTTAGGGTATATAAAATGTCAGTTACTTGCTTCTTGAGGCGGCGGGAACACTCGGAGGCCCCTATTCATCACAGGGGCAGCCCACCAGCACTAAGCAAGGCTTGTTGTCCCGTGGGTCACCCCAGAGCCGGCCAGTTGATGGCGGTGGCCTGAAACAATAACACCCATTCAAACGACTAATGCATGAAAAAAACAAACTTGCAGACTCTCACACATCCACAGGCAAACAGACTACAAGCAAGCAAATTTGATTGTTTGCCGGCTGCGTCGCCGGCTGCAGTGCTACATTTTGTGTGAATGTGTGGGAACGAAAGAGAAAGAGCACAAAGATGACATCGGGTTCAAGGATAAGAGTAAAGCGTCAGAGTCACCAGTGTGCTTTCTGATTATCTTTTTCATGAAAATTTTCGAGGCCGGATCAACGTCAAGAGTAGCAAATTTAGATGTCAAGATGTCACTCCACAATTTCGGGTCCTGATAAGCAGAAGAAAAACACCTATAGTTTCAGTCTCAAAAGGCTGCTCGAAATGGTGCGGTAATCTAGTATTATATTTGTTGCTCCGTTTTATCTTATACAACACAATAAAATGAGAGGGTATTTCATTAACTTTAATTCAGTTTTGGTCATGTAATGTAATAGCTCGTATCGCCTCGTCCCTGATCAGGTTGCCCACGGCCTTCTCGGTTGTCCGGCCAGTCCTCGCCACCGGGAGTGTTCCCCCCTCCCCCATACGTGTTCAGGGTCGGCAGTGTCCGGCCGTGTCTCCGCCACTCCTCTCCCCCGGGGCAGCAGCGCCCGGCCGTCTCTCCTCTGCCCCGTGGCGGCAGTGCGCAGTCTGGCCGGCCCGCCTCTGCTGCTGGACGGCGGCGGGCCACGCTGCGCCTCTCTCGGCCATTATTCTGCCCCCTGACGGTAATTGGGCAGAAACAGGCCGGCTCGGCTCGGTGCAGCCTGTTTATCGGTTGTGCAGCGCCAAGGCAGCCTCTCAGTGGAGCGCACTGGCAGAGAGCGCGCCACTATTGTCGACAGACTGTCAATGGAGCGCGCCGGCAGAAAAAAAGAAGCGTCACTATTGTCGACAGTCTGTCAAGGAACGCGTCAGCAGATGGAGAATCGTCACGCTGAGGGCCGTTGAGGAGCAAAGAAGCATTCTGGGTCATTCTCTCCAGTTAAGGTCTTTAGGGCCAATGTTAAATTTCAAAAAGTTGAGAGGACAGCTGACCCACCTCGGCTTCCCGCGTCCTTGCTTTTGTCGACAGACTGTCAATCGGACATCCCCCACCGCCGCTGCAGGCAGAATGCAATGGAACGCTTCATCAGAAAGGGAAAAGGATACTTTTGCTTACAGCCTGTCAACGGTGCACACTGGCAAAGGATGCGTCACGATATAGTGAACGCGTGTCAGGGGAAGAGGTGTTTCATGCGTTAGTTAAGTGTATTAACGTTTGCCTCCTCACGTAAGCAACATCAAGGCTCACCAGAAATATTTCGTGTCTTTTGTATGAACAATAAATACAAGTGGATCCATATACGTGCCTTTTACCTGCTAAATCTCTCCCATGGAACCAACTCATCATCAAATATATGACGTACCCCCATATTCCGTCAGTCCTTTTCTTTTGCTGTTAAAATTTTGAAAAAGAAAGGATGCAGTGGCAAAACTACTTTGAGGGAAACAAATCGAAAATAATGAAAATACCGATACTTTGAAAAAGAAAGATGGGACAACAAAAATGTTCGCCCTAAGGTTTGCAGTAGAAGGAAGTTTCATGAACTAACGACCTCTCTTTGGATCCGCCATTGAGAATGTGGTAAAGTCAGATCCGTTGTCGATTTTTTTTTCTTTTTTTTAGTCGTACCCCTCGCATATTTCACGCATTTTTGGTTTTCCCGTCGCCATCTGAGGCGCATTTTGTAACAATTAGTGTAACGTAAACAAATGGCCATGTCATATGTGAAATATTTAGGCATGAAATGTCAGCATTTATGCGCTCGACAACGCGTTCTAAGCGTTATCCAACATATTGGCGTGGAACATTTTGAGACCACTGGATGCAGCCAGCGGAGCTTGAAGCATAACTGGGATCCGTTTTTCCTGCCACCGCTGGAACGTAAAATACAATTCGTCCTTTTGGTGACGTGCTCCATCCTTTGTGTAAAGCCGATGTACTTTCGGCTTTATTCTGCCTCCGTAGAAACCAGCTGCCTGGCCTTGTTTGTCTTTGTTTTAGCTCTGCGGTTTGTCTGTGTGAAATTCAGCTGTTCTGTAACCTGAGTGCATCCAGCCTGTCCTCTGCTCCGTTTTGCATAGGGTGGCTCCTGCTCTAAGAGCCATTATTCGCAATCTGTCTGATTCTGTTAGAGTCAATGATACTGATAAGAGTGTTATCATGACTCTCCCGTTACACACACCGAACTTGATCGCGTCAGGGAAGTTTGCGACCTCGGCGCTGTGCTTCATACAAAGCTTGCATTCGGCACACACATCTTAACCCTCGCCCGCATAGCGCCCTCTGCATAACGTGAACATAAGGTGGGCTGATTGGTACACCCCCCAGCCATTTCCACACCGCGCGTCCTAGAGCGTCGCGGAAAAAAAAACGGCATGATGCACGTGACGAGATTTCGCGACTGGTGTCTCTTTTTAAGATCTTAGGTCAACGGATGACCTTTCAGGTCGGGTCAAAGGTGAAAAGGAAGAAAGTGGCATATTTTTGGTTTAAGCGCAAATGAACGCCAAAGGATAAATGATGATGAAGCGAAATAGAGATCATGGTGTGGGTCAATCAATGAAGAGTTTGTCTGTACACCACATGATTGTATTTCAGCCATGGAGTCCGATCCAGGTCATGCCAGGTCAATCCTTGCCATTCGGGATCGTCGGCTTAAATGTGTTCTAGGACTTGTAGAAGGATTTTTGTAGATAATAATAGATGCTGAAGTAAAATGTAGCATCTCGATTAAAAAGCACTATTATCCAAAAGCATCTAACAGGTCATCTTAGGTCATTCAAGGTTGTCTTAAACTTAATGACCCTGGAATGACCTCGGATTAACTGAAACATTGTAATTAAGATGCCTTAAAAGGCGTTTTTCGAGTTGATATCCAACAGAGAATCTGTTTTTAGGCATGCCGTGGTTTTGTAGACTCATCGCTCCACGGCTGACGCCGCTACCGTCCGTCTGAGCAAAAGTCAGGCGTTCGCTGCATTGCGACCCTCTTTTCGATGAAATAAAAGATAAATTTGACCAAATTTTTGTCAATCGATTCCTTACACCCCAAGCAATCCGAAGATACAGGTTATTTTGCGATGCCTGTTTCCTGTCGCATTCCAAAGATAAAAAATAGCGTGTTTCTCGCCGTAGTTCATGACCTCAGTTTACATCCCCCGGTAATCTCGGTAGTGATGATAAGCCTGATTAAATCTATGTATAGTTTTCATAAAACATATGATTTGGAGTCGATTGATATATACAATATATTTAAAAAAAAAATATATTTTATTTTATTTGTGTGCTCCAACTATCTTAACAGTAAGAAAAAAAAACTGGGACCTTTGTGAATCGGTCGCGTCGGCGCGCTGAAAACGGTCGGACATATTTCCCGTTATGGCGTCATAGTTCGCTTATCATTGCAACGCACAGAAAAATTATTTCACCATGATATGCTGAAAGGGTGTCCCAGAAGGTGCACCAAGATTTAGATGGATCAAACAAACCGTTTGGAAGTTGTACTGGGAAAACCTCAGGGGTTGCATCAACCCCCACCCCGTACGGGCGAGGGTTAAACATAGCCAGCTGAACATGCTGGGTCCTCGGCCTGCTGGTCATGTCTTCTCAGACAGGCTGCAGCATTTCTGAAACGGCCGCGGTCTTACATTAGCAGCGTTCTCGGCACAAGCTTCATCCAGCTGGCAATGCTGCAGAATGATCTGGAAGGCTCATTCCCACCCAGTGCTGGTCGACGTAGTGCAGCAAGTTTCTTGTTTGATTTCTAGCCCACATCTCTATGCGTCTTTTTGCGTCTTTGCCATCATATCGTTGCCTCACATGTCACCATCGTTTTAATTCTTAGAACATCTTTTCTACTTCCATTTTTATATCACATCTCCTTACATTCTTACCTCGCAAAAACTTCTATCACAGTCAAATTTTGTTGGGAGCTTATTTGCTCCATCTCCCCCCCCCCCATCCACCTGATATCTCGGTGAGGCCCCTGGTTTTGTTGGGAAGAAGCTCAAACGAAACTTTGGCATCTAATGCGCAATTCCCAACACCTCGCAGTCCAAAAATTTGCCAATGGTGATGTCAGGAGGTATAAAGATGGTCTTAAATAACTACAAGCTATATAAAATATCCGTGAAGGAATGTTTTATAGCACGTGGTCACCATTGATCGGGGATCATCGACGAAGTCCTGCAAAAAAATGTAGATGAGATGAAAGGGCTTAAAAAAGTATGTTTTAGGCCAATGTATATTCACGCAGGTATCAATGGTGCATCCAGGAACTACAAAATCGCATCAAGCATCTTTTTTGTCCTTTCATGAGTAGTTTTCGTCTCAAGAGACGTAAAACAGGTCTCTACGACATTTTCTGTATTTTTCAAAGGCAAAAAAAAGTATGGCCCACCATAAGCGGTGTCAGGAAGCGAAAACGTGGCTTTGCATCTTGGTGTTTTGTGTTGCGTGCGGGAGTGTCCAGATCTGTGATTATGTTGTGATTGTATACAGCTGAAGCCTGAGAGTCTGGAATTACGTTGGTACAGTGGTGCACCTTACAGCATCCATCAAAGGCCCAGCCAAGGCCCTTCCTGGGAGTTGATATTTATTACCTTCCTGCGTGTGTACTCCTCCAGATCGACAGGGCCTAAAGCCAGCTCAAAATAGTCACCGTGGCCCAAACACAACCTACGGCTCCCCTAGATCCATCCTTGACAATATACATCATGGTTTAAATGTCGGAAGTATTTGGGTCATTCCGTGCCAAATCGCACTAAAGTTACCCCGACCCTTTCCGATTTTGATGGAATTTGGTAGACTAGTAGTACCTATGGAAGTGCATGTGCAGTATGCAGCCACCAGTTCTTAGCCCTTGGTGGCCTCTGAGATCAAAGTTACAGGTTATGAAAGATCGCTGATTTTTACAGATATTGCATGATTTAAATGCCCATGACTGGGTGACAGATCGTCACAGAAAGGTGCGATTAGCGCTACTAGATGAAGAAACGTTCCATTTTTCATACATAAGTCATTTTGTTTCCTTGACCTAGAGATGACATTTCATCTTAGTAGGTGACATAAAGTGTTTTCGGAGATGACCATATTTTGGCCCCTGATCTTCGCGAAAATGTACCGCCTTTTGTCTGTCCGATTATGCTATAATTTGGTGCGCATAATGCCTTCCTTGTATGCTGCACCTTAGCATAACTTTAAATTCCTTGACCTAAAAGATCAAGGGTCAAAGATCGTCACACCTGTCCACCAATCGATCCCCTGTCATCCAGATTTGGCATATGCCTTTTCTCACTTTTTAATAAAAGTGTGTCTACCCAATGTTCCTTGGACCGTAAAGCCAACGGAGACAATCCTAGCCGTGCATCGGAACCATCTGAAAGTCAACCGAGGAAATTTCTAATATGGCACTGATTCCGAATTTCCTATATATTTCTCACTCGTCAGATTATCCAAATGCCGGAAATTTCTTCTATGTACCCTATTGGCTTCTTAATAGTGACATCATCTCCTGAATCCGCAGGTTGGAAAATGTGTATCGTGTATCGGGGCACACCGCAGTTGCAACTGCTCCAACTTTTCAGGAAAGATGTGTCACAACATTGCATTCATGAGATTGTATGTGAAAATTCGGAAAAAACTAAGCCCACAGTTTGTCCAATGTCATTCAAGATTAATGACATCGGTTGGCCCTCAGATGGTCCCGATACACGGCTAAGATTCTCTCAGGTGGTTTTAAGGTCCATTAACATTGGATAGACTCACTTTCGTTAAAAAAAAAAAAAAAAAGACTCATTTCATATCCGGATGGCAGAGGTCGACTGGTAAGGAGGTGTGGTCCTTTGACCTTTGACCTTTTAGTTCAAGCAATTTAAGTTAAGCTGACGTATGATACGCAAACAGAGCATTGCGCGGACCAAACTGTAACATAATTGGTCAAACGAAAAGTACGAAATAATCTGTCAGATAACCTTAGGGCATATTTCTCAAGCATCGCCTGGTATTACATGAGCTGAGATATCTAAAAAAAAGTTGGAATTCAGTCCGGAAATGTTTTTGGGCAATCTCAGAGCGGATTTTAAGGCACCTGTTGAGCTACATTTTCGCGAAGCTGAGGGAGGGAAAACATGGTCATTCTCGAAAATGCTTAATTTGACCTAATCATATCAAAGTTCCCCGCGGAGACCAACAGAAAACTGGCACATGTATGACAGCTGGAATATTTCTGCATCGAAGAGAGCTAATCGCGCTGTTCTGTGACGATCAGTCACCGAGTTATGAGCTCTTGAATCATGTAATGTCTGTAAAAATCGGTAACTTTTCATGACCTGTGACTTTGAACCTCAGAGGCCACGCAGGGATAAGAATAAGAGGATGCGTTTTTCCATAGATACTACGAGCCTACCAGATTTCGCCAAAACCGAAAGGGGTTGGGTCAAAAAGTGCCCTTTCTTGTGCGATTTGACGCAAAACAGCTTATTTGCTTAATGTTCTGAAAAAGTACGCATTCCTCCTAATAATCGCAATGCGTTAAATTGGCCTAACGACACAAAGTCTGCTTAGTATCCATGTTTGGCTTCCTAGATACGTACCAGTTGTCATAATGTCAATTCTGTGTGTTGAAATAAACAGCAGAGATGAATGGAGTATAAAGCTGTATTACATGTCTGCTTCTCTGATGTGGCCAAGTTGATCAGTTCCTTTCCAAAACTACTGTCTTGGGTGCCCCTTTTTGTTCTCCTGGATCTGCCACTGTCGTCAAAAGATGTAAGAAGTATCTCGTATGGAATGAAATGAACCGGAAAATTGCAAAGATATGGTTATGTGATCCTCTTAACATCAAAAAAAACACATCAAGAGCGAAGCCTTCGTTTAAGAAAAATCATTAAATACGCCTTACCCAAAGCATCCACCTGAAACCGCTAAAGATACAAACTCATACTTTTCATGGTGTAAGTAAAAAAGCTAGGGAGATCCACTAAGTTTCAAAGTCATATCTCAAACCGTTCAGAAAAGGCAAGCGAAAACCTCAGGATTCTTAATAAGCTCTCAGGCCCGGTATACGCTAACTGAGCTTTTTCAAGCATTTTGCGTTAGTGTGTAGGATGAAGATTTCTCCACCATTGTTTCACGTGTTACGACGACCTGTCAATGGCTTTGGGGCTCAGTAAATTTCTTTAGACCATTAACTCGGTCAGCCAATCTTCGCATTACGTTAATCGTTCCCCAGAAATCTTTACCATTTTTCTGAGGGCGGGGAAATCCTTATTCCCTTCCACAAAGTCTGTTCATATAGTTCACACGCTCAGTTGGCATGCCTTTCAGCATTTGCAAATACCAAAATGAGCCCAATGGCGACAAAAAAACGTAGCTCACATTGCCCCTTTCACCCACTCATTGTATGCTGAAGTCGGTTTTAACAATGCAGTTATGGAACTCCTTGTCGACGACTGCACCACGACCGAGGCTTTGTAAGGTCGCCGCGCTGGTAACCGCGCACGACTGCCCGCGCTGCGCGCTGTCGCCGGACGCGTCTGGAGCGGCGCTCCCGTCAGAGCCGGGAACGGCGTGGCCAGCTGGCAAGGCGGAGAAGGCCACACTCCTTCAGTGACTGTGCGTGCCATCTCACGCTGTACGGTGTCGCATGCTTCAGAGTAGCTAGCGAGGCTTCTGAGGGAGTTATGGCCTGTAAGCTGGGTGATATACATAGCTCGCAGGACAGTCACCGCCAGCAAGGCGCTTGATGACTCTCTTGCGGGCGCCGTGATTTACAATTTTTCTGTCCTCAGTCTGGGCAATCTTTGCTGCCGAGCTGAGGAAATTTCCAAGGTAATGCGCTCTCGGCAATGAGCTCCCGCACCACCTACCACTTTTCACGAAACTGAAGTTGACTGGCAGGCAGAACTTTGGGCAGAGGTCAGAATTCGCTGGTCTTTTAGAAGCATGCGGCTTGGGTGCTTCCAAGGGACATTTTGTTATACCTTCTAATGGGAAAACTTTGAGTTTAAAAGCCCTTCCGGAGTCTGATCGCCGATGCGTCTTATTGAGGCACTCGGTTTACTTGAGCTACTGACCTTCTGTTCGTGTTTTAAATCCACATCGCTCCACAGCATCGGGTGGTGCTGTGGCCTACCACGAAGGCCAAAAAACATGGTGAAGTGCAAAAACAGTATACGGAGCTGCGCCAAAGGGTTATGAAAACCAAACGCATATGGTTCCCAGAATTTTGCGTTTCATCGTCACTGGACACTGGCATGGCCTGTTAGGCCGATTTTCTTAGCATGGCGATTTTGAAACTGTCAGGTTTGACTTCAACACATCCTGCACCAGTGCAAAGGCTTGTAAAGACGTGATCTTCTAGTCATTGTACTTGTGTATTTACAATGCCTTTCGATGGAATATATGAAGCCTTTTGTTGTCTGCGGTTCGTAGTCCTCGTCGTCTTAGTTCTTCGGACCCTGTACATGCTTAGGTAGACATTCAACAGAATGACATCGATCTGGTGCGGGGCCTATTTTTTCATTCACTCTGTGGGAAAGATGTGAACTTTTTACATCGTTTTTAGTTATTTCTAGCTATTTCTTCGGTACTACATGATTTTGTGCTTGAAATAACGTTTTCGGCTTCTCGTTTTTCCATTGTTATTCTCTCTCTAAAAAAAAACGCTGACCAAATCAAAGAAAGGGCTTCCAATCATGACGTTTGAGTAAACATCCTCGATAAGCAATGCGACGGCACTAGGAGAACAGAAAGCCTGAATCTTCTGGATCAGGGAGATGCGGTCAGGCTGTTTCAAAACAATGCCGATTCAGCTAATGATTGGTCCACTATTCCGGAAAGCTCAAGAAGCAGGCGTGGAGCACAATGAAGGTATCTAGACGATACTTAAAAGCTGATCGTCACGATATTTAAATAAAGACCAATCTTAACTAAGACCCGACCACACAATAGGCAGGAAAAACCTCAGAAAGCGAGACAAGCCGTTGCGTTAGCATTTCGTCTGTTATGCGCCAGGTTGTACGCCAAAAAGGTCCCATTCCTTGAGCTCGCCAGGTCACCGCGAGCTCGATGAGAGTCTCCATCGTAATACACTGCAGTCAGCTTGCTGAATTTTAAAACATGTTCCATACATTCCTGATGTCATTGAGACTGTTCTCCTTTAAAACCATTTTTAAAGATATCCTGTAAAGATATAAAGAGAATCCTTTTAAAGATAAAGTTGGCATCCAACTGGCATACCAGGTACCCATTGCCCTGTGTAATGTGTAATGGTGGCCAACTTACCTAGTTATTTAATTACCTTGGCCTGAATGGTTGAATAATTGCAGAATGGCCGTGCTAAGTAGTGATAAACTGTTTTCAACTGTCAGACTTGGTTTTTCAGGTGTGGTGCGCTACAGTCCTGCACTGAATCTCTTTGTGGTCTCGCCCTACAGTGTTCACAGTTTGCGGCCTCGACTTCGTTTGTAACGGCCATAACGGCCTCGACTCGAGTTTGTCTCGGCCACAAACAGTGGAATCTGTAGCGCTTGACCACACAGCTATCATGTTCGGGTTTTGATACTCTTTCTTTGACTTTGCGGACGCTGATTTGATTTCTTTCTTTATCAAGCACACTGATTTTGTATTCCGCTTTGGCACATGCGTTGCGCTTTACCTCGAATGCTGTTGGTTGCTAATGTGTGTTGATGACTATACGAGACAAAAAACTAGTTTTGATTCTTCCGCATCTAATTCGCGACCGACCACAACATTGTGCGTCACGAGCAGTATTCGGGCCGCCTGGGCGTGGCTCGTCTTCGCCGTATGGTCCGTCCGCGCCATTCGACCGTCGCCGGCACCGAGGCCCGCCGAGCGCCGCCGGGAGAACCGCGAACGGGTTGTCACGCGGCGGAAACGGCGCCACAGCGCTGTTGCATGGCCGGCCTAATGGCGCGACATCCGCCGCGCGCCGACGCTGGCGCGCCGCAAACAATGCATAATAGACGTAGACGCGCAGAGATAGCAGCGTCGCCGCCGCCGACGACGACGACGACGACGCTGCCGACGGGCGGGAGAGGTACAGACGACCCCTGCAAGACTCCGGCGACGCCACTTCCGGCTGGCCTTGATTGGGGGCGATGGTGGGGTGCCAGGGTCAGGGCCAGGTCACCGGGTCATGGGGTCAGCGCTCACCTGCTGCCGCCGAGCGGGCGACATGAGCGAGGTTTGTGGGTCGCATGCCGGATGCTACCTCATAACAGAAAAAGGCGCAAAGGCTGATGGAGTGTCATATCTGCTTCCGTTCATGCCTTTGTAAGTATTGTTTTTGTGCAACAAAAAATGGGCAAAAAAGAGGGTAATGGAGCAGGAGTTGTTTGCGACAGGCATTCGATAAGTGGGTGTGCCCTTTACCCACTTGATGACCATGGATAGCTCATTGGTAGACGTAAAAATGGTTGGTTCTCTTAGAAAAGTGGTGGGAAGTACTTCCAGCTGTCTAGTGGTCAATTTCACAGACAAAATGTCTTTTTTTGTTAGCTAACGTTTCATATTTGCATAAGAAACATCTTGTGGTAATGGTCTGACTTACGTTTAGATACTTGTAAGACGTAGAATCACAGGTGCAGAAAATGCACGAGTAAAAGTCCTAAGTCATCATAGACTGTTGTTCTATATATATATATATATATATATATATATATATATATATATATATATATATATATATAAATACGTGTTTGTATATATATATATGATATGAAATCAAGTATCATTTCGTCTGGCGACTCTTTAATTCCTGAGAGTGTTTTCCGGCGAAATCGACCGAATGTTTTATCGAAGGTTTACCGGACGGTTCCGGTGGGCCGTATATGTCTCTGAACCCCTCCGTATTCCCCTGACTAATGAACATTCTCTTCACCAAGTGCATATGTACTTGGTGATGAACTCTAAAAGCCATTATTCGGCTCAAACTCGCGTGAAATCGTACAGGCAACATGATGTTTATTTTCCATCAGCTAAACAGCCAAAAAAATGGATTTGAGTGGCAATGACTGATAATAAGGAATTAACAATGGTAAAACAATATCAAGAAACATCTGACGTCACCTTCTTCTCCAATGACCTTTGCCAACGTCCCGTTTTGTGTCAATGCTACACAAGCGATTCGCATGAATTGTAATCAAAACTGCAAATGAGCAGACATTGTTGCGGACAACCTGAACCCATCATCCCAGTGCACACATATCTGAAGTATTTTTCCCGGCAGTCGCAAACTAGATGGAGCCGCGAAATTTACTACGTTTCGTCAAAACCTCTTTCGAGCTAGCCATGCTCGTTAGGGCTCAAATAACACTGCTTATATTCGAACCTTGGTAAGTCATAGGTGAAGGGACGGGCGGGTTCGTTGGTGCCATGGCACCCCACTTTCCGAGAATGCTGAGCATGAACCCTTTGGCGATGCATGGAAAGAGAAGACTTCAAAATCAGCTTTGGTAGCCCCACTTTCTGAGGCGTTCCTAAACGTATGCCAAAAGTATCTGCCACGCACCAAGTACCAAGCGCCTCACGACAGAAGGAAGCATTGTTGTCGTCGCTGGATGTCACACGGTTTAAAGTTTTTTTTTTTGGCGCGCGTTTATAACAAGATTCGTTTTTGCTATTTGGTTTTCGGTTTGGGTTTTTGTAGGCACCACGCTGTCCTACCGCAAGGACCAAAAAACAAAGATGAGGCGGTTCTACTTTGAAATTGTTTCAGTTGTCAAGACTCAACGCAGACTGAAGCGATTTTCCAAAGTCCACAAAACGCCGAAACGGAATACAATTTTGAACACAGTCCACAAATTCACGCAACAAGATAGTATGAAGAACTTGAACAAGCTGAAATGTGGCCTCAGATTCACCAAGCGAAACAAAGACATAACCAAAAAGGCAAGGAGCGCCCTCTGGCGAAGCCCGAAGAAGTCTGCAGAAACTTAGCCAAGAGCCTGGGTGCAACAAAGCAACGACAGGCCGGATCGCGAGAGATCACATTCACTTCTTCCCATATAAGGTCACCACCCATCAAAAGCTTTCCCGGGCTCAAGGCCAGGGCAGAGCCTCGCTCAACGCCTGCTTTTTTTAGGAGGTGCGACACGTCGGCACCCTTCCCAGAAACCTTTGGTTTTCTGACGAAGTTCATTTTCATCTTGACGGTCGTGCAGGCAGACAGAGCTACAGATTCTGGTCTATTGAAACACCAGAAGAAGTAGCTGAACGGCTCCTCTGCAACCGGAAGTGCACTGCTTGGTGCGCCCTGAGCGTGCATGGCATCATTGACCTGTTCTTCTGGCGGCCTGTGTATCATTGTAAACGCCGTGTCCAGGCGGGACACCTCCAGGTTTCTGAAGAGCTTTATACATAGACGTGGTATCAGCCTGCAGAACCACTGGTTCCAACAAGATGGTGCTAGTGCTTACTCAGCCTGTCCCTGATTTGGAGGTTGCTGCGAGAGGGGTTTGGCATGCGTCTCATCGTTCCTCAAGGAGTCAAATTTCATTGCCACCTCGTTCTCCAGACCCGAGACCCTCTGGACTTTTCCTGTGGGGAGTACCTGAAGTCACAGGTGTACCGAAACAACCCCAAAACTATCTAGAAAATACAAGGAGGTGACCGTCGGCTGTCCGTGCGGCTCCTCGAGTAGCATGCAGGGATATGATCCAGTTTGCCAAACGTCGGGCGTCACTGTCCCTGGAGCGTGTAAGGGTGGTCAGACAAGTACTGAACCAAAAAATAAAGGAAGAGGATACAGTGCAGTCAGAATGGCATTGCTTCTGGTGTGTGCTGGTGGAAGATTTATGAACCAATTTTGATTAATACACACGGTGCGCTGGATTGAAATATGTCCATTTGTCGTCAAGCGCCCTGTAGAAGCTGACATGTCTCTTCAGGGCCACAGGGATATCTATGGTTGAAGATATATGGGTCGTTTGGATTTGTGGCCCTTTTGAATCAGAGAACACTCGCAGAAGTCTAACCATGAGACACGGATAGCTACCATAACGCATGTTAATAACATGTAATTTGCGGGAGAGCTCATGAATGTAGGCCGTTATTGTACTCATCTGTTCTATTTTGACCAGATAAACCCGTTATGCCTGGACGAAGATCAGTTTCCAACAGTTTTCCTATTGTGCGTGAACAACTAGGGCTTTATTTGGTCAAACCAAAACAAATAACTATTTGAAGTAACGTCATGGACCGTTTAAGTTTCACGCACAATCGTTTGATTTTGAATGTTCTCGCGCATTTTGCAATGAGCACCGAGTTGCACAACATGGTTACACACCCAACTCGCTTATAAAAACGTTGCTAAAGAAATGATAAGTGCTACTCAAGCCATTACGGGATGGTTTGCGAACCATGGCTTTTGTTTCTCCATGCAGGTGAAATGAATTCGACGAAGCTTAATCACTAAAATTGTCATTAATAGGGGCTTTGCCCAATGCATTTCACCATAACTAACATAATCAAAGAATGGCGCATTAATAACCAAGAATAACACCTCACAGGCACCGCCCGTCATACCATTTGAGCTGATTTGTCAACGTGCCTTAAAATCGCCCCAGTTAGCAGATATGTGCCGAATGTCAGCCGAAATGCCTGTTGCAGTTTCCAGTTTCAGAGTTTTTCTCTTGCAATTCAAACAGGGATCCGACACAGTTTATTCATGAACGCGTCGACTGTTCTACTGAACAGTGATGACGACAACATGAAATGCTCGGGAAAGGAGCATGATCGCACAATCACATTGCAACGCTCGTGATTAAATGAAGAAAGCTTTGTCATTTTTTCAGTTGTATGGACTGCGATTTGATCCATCTAGCATTTAGTTTTCCAGTTTTGTTCTGTTCCTTTACCTACAAATGAATTTACATAACGTGCGCAAGACGTGGAAATGCATTTATTTGTCTGAACACAAGAACTATATTCTCAATGTGCCAGCAGAAACGTCGAGGCCTGTTGCTGTCTCTCCCTCCTGTTGTTCCAAAACAAGACGCAAAAGGCTAGAAAACGTGAACTGAAGCTATCAGTATCTGCTTGCGTGTTTGGTCAAAGTGGCGGTGATTTTAATACAGCCAGCATAACATAGACATAGACATACACATGGCATATCAAGAAGATGGTGAAAACCAGCGAAAAAGATGATGCTCAGACGAGGATGAATTTTGTTGCCGAGAGGCATCTCGCTGTTCTGGATGGTTTCCGAAGTCCTCTGCGGCATAAAAAAATCAAAAGATTGACTCTTCAGAACATGTACATATTTCTGACGTACAGATGCACTTGCGATGCTCGGTGAGCGGGTGCTGAGGCTGTTAAATCGAGCCGGGAGAAGCGATAGTGTTGTTCGAGACGTGACCGCTATGCGTAGCTTCGCATGTCCTTTAGTATGTTTTTCTCCGAGGGACTGTTTATCCGGAGGATGTTTGTTTTCCCATTCCTGAATGCTGGCATTGAAAGCTTAGTTAGCAGCTCTAAATGTAGTGAATTACGCAACAGAGGCCGACAGCCTATTTTCACACAGGCTCCAGCACCGATCCTTTTTCACTCAGTCACTGAGGGCTAGATTCTGGCTCACTGCTCCGAACAAGAACGCATTGCTTAGAAGGCCCATGGACTTCCTGCATTTGCCCGGAATAGCTGGCACTGAAACAAATCCCAAGTTCTCTCCGTTTTTACTCGGCTCTGCCCGAGTCATTGTCAGTCCCTGTCATATGCGTGATGCGCATGGAAGCTGGTTAACGCGTAATGGGGGCTATTCAAATATCTTACCAAGCCTCTCCAGATGTAGCGGGGTTGTGCCGAGTTTATAATCATGCCGAATGTCCGGAAGGTCATGAAGATTACTTTCTAAGAAAAGTAAGATTGTGTTGTTTAAGTAGATGTCCATTGTTACTCACAATTTCTCCAAAGATCATCTAGCCATGGAACAATTAAGACTGAAAAGGTTGGTAATTCGATGATGACACTGAGCCAACAATGCAAAAAAAGTGGAAACGCATGTTATGAGCACCTTTGGCAATTGGGATTTCAAAATCGTTTTCATCCAAGCATTTAAATTCAAAGGTCTGTCTAAGACAAACACAAAACAAATAACAGTGGTCACCCCATTAATGTCGAAAAAATCGTCGAATATAAATGGTTGTATTTAGAGTACTTGGTAAAATAAACACAATGAATGCACATAAATGGCAGTATTAAAACGTTGTCTTCTCTGCTTTCAGTCATGTGATACCAACGTCATGTGCTTTTACTGCTTTTCTCCCTCCCCTCCCCCCCCCCCTCTCTCTCTCATTCTCTTCATCTGCCTTCATTAAACGCAGTCACGGCCCGGATATTATGGCGTCAACCAAATGAGCGAGATAGTGGCCTGTTCATTACGCCCCGGTGCTATCTTCACCGCATCGCTAATTAGTGGCGGAGACTCGCCGAAACCAGGAGGGCGATAAAGACGCGGAACGATCGTCGTCTGGCGAAATGGCGACAGGCCGGCCGCCGGGACGGGCCCGTTCATTCCGTCTTAGCGCCCGCCGCTAATTTATAGCGGCAATTGTCTGCGAAATGGCCGCGAACCGCCCGACAAAATTACTGGAGCTTATGGAAATGAAGTCAAACTCACGCTTTCGTCAAGCTATGCCTGTCACAGTGCGCAAATGGTAAAAGGAATTCATTCAGTTCATATCAATGTATGCATAGACTCAAATCGCCTAACTAAACTAACGTTCAGCTGATAGAGTGATGTAGCCAGTTGAGTTGAACTCAGTTAAGTTCAGAAAACCTCCACGAGGAGTCCATAGAATACATACATAGATATATATTATATATATATATATATACTCATATATATATATATATATATATATATATATGTGTCTCATAATAGAACGTCAGCAAAGCTACAATTGTTTATTAACCAGAAAAATCAGAATTCAACTGCAAGAGTAGGTTTCCTGTTTCAGAAATGGTTCGCTGCAGGGGCGTCGATTTCTGTAAATGTTTCTGCAAATGGGGGGCCGAGCCGAGGGTTCTACAACCTAACCTCCCCCAAATCTGGGTATCTCAAGGGAATTAACCCACTTTATTTTGACCAACGGAAATTTATAGTTTTTTTGTTGCTTTGTGTCAAGTAAAAACTGCATTTATTCCCGTGTATGCAAGTGTATACATATGAAGAAGATAGAAAGACTGATAAATACATCACTTTAGACTTTGTTCGTTACTTCCCGTCGATTTCTTATCTCTTGCGGCCGTTCTTTTTGTTGCTATTATTCATTTTCCTTTAAAGCCGGCAGAAAATATGGGTCCAAGCCAAGATTGGGGGCCCAAATCAATATTGAGAGGGCCAGCGCCCTCTTAAAAATAAAGAACACAAATTGACACCCCTGGTTGGCTGTTTCGTGATCTCGGAGCACGGTTTATATGACAAATTTAGCCGCTAAAGCCGATTTGGACCTCTTTCGTATGCATTCTCGTGGTTGGTGCATCGTATGAGATTTGCATCAATTATTTGTTATTGCATTCAGACGATGATGATAAACCGAGGGAGTGCGGAAGCTCATTTGCAAATGAATGCGCGCTGCTGCATGTGCGGAGATGGAACACCTCCCAGTGCTTTTACGAGGAAGCGCAGCGAACCCCGAAGCTCGGGCAGTATAAATACAGCAATATGAAAAGAACGCTGATTTGCATCTACACAGCAAGGAGGATTTTTTTTAGAGAAGCTAGCCATTTTTTTCAGGCAAGGAAATAAGTTTTCATTTACGTATGTTAGTCTTCTCTGAATGGCTTGTTTGGATCCTTCATTGAGATGGATTTTGTTGTGTTTAAACAATGTAATGCAAGGAATAGTTACGGGAGA
Source organism: Capitulum mitella (assembly GCA_030062745.1). Lineage (NCBI taxonomy): Eukaryota > Metazoa > Arthropoda > Thecostraca > Pollicipedomorpha > Pollicipedidae > Capitulum > Capitulum mitella. Next base: position 23,067,097 of record CP099850.1, on the reverse strand, counting down.
CTGAAGTGCATGCTGGCAGTATAATGTTTTATTTGGGGCCCGCAGGAGTACCTTTAACACCAAAAACGGTTTTTCCGAATTTCAAACACGCGCACCGGTGATCTCGTTTGCCACGACCTACGAAAGGCAAATGTCATGAGCAGGCCAGGCGCCAGTGGAAACCATGTCTGACAGTTCCACACATAATGTCATGTTCTGTGATCGAATCGCACTCACGGTGCTCGCTCCGAAGGCAACTCAGAGTCGGTTGCACCGTGCACTTTCCGCCCGTGCTGAACAATGGCTCCTGTCACAACATTTGCATAGAGCCCACCATGTCATCACAGGACCAGATATAACGCCCCGTGATGGTGCGCAGCGTGGCGGCCAGCAGGTCGCCCGCCGTTGTGAGGTGTCGCAGTTCGGGCGCTGTCCTGACCGCAGGCACTATCGGCCAGGACCGCACCGCTCGGCGTCGACGAAAGCGGCGCTCCGGGCTCGTTAACGGCGCCCCTATTCCAGCCACGTAAACGCGCCGGTGCAACGAGCGCCGCCTGGTCGTCCAACATCCGACACGGGTGAATCAGCATCAGCGGTAACGGCCGGCGTATGCGAACGGTTCGCACGCGAGCGGGAATTAGCGGCCACTTGGCAGATCGTTCTCGGGCCAGACCCAGACGGCCGTGAGCGGCGTTTAGGGGGCGGAAACCATTCGGCCGCTGTTTGCGGTGTGAAGCACGGGCCGGCGCTGGCCGGACATCGACCCGACGCCAAATCAGCGCCGTGCCGGCCGCCCGACCCGATGGCCCGCGGCACGGAAAGCTCGCGCCGAATTCAAGGCCCGCGGGCGCCGCACGGTGCAAAGCCGGCAGCCGGTCTAACTGCCCACTCGAGCGCCACTTGTCGCGCCGGCCCCGGCCGCCGCTGAAAGGTGGGAGAGACGGGCGCAGTGGCAGTGTCCGTAGGTGGAGTGGTGCCTGAGAGGGGGTGAGTGAATCCGGACTGTTTAGGGCTTCAGGTGCTGGCTCGGTGTTCGGTGACAGATGTGTCGGGAGCGATGCCGGGTGCTCTCAGGGGGAGGCCTTTTGGCATGTCGCCGTATCCACGATGCTTTGTGTGAAAAGCACTTGGCTCAGTAGGGGCTGAACGTGATTTGCATGGCCAACAGACCTGGGTTTACTCGGGCAGATGTTTCTGTGGAATCTTGTTCTGGTGGTCGCATGCTGGACAGTGAGCAGTCCTCTCTCCAGAGGAATCCTGGAATTCGTCTTTTCCTGTGCAGGACTACCGAACTACGGTTTTGCTAATGGTAGTCATGTTTCCTGTGGTCTACTGGTGCGACGTACATACTCACTACATTGTTTCCGTTATGATTCGTCTCATGCATACTGGGTGGAACGGATGCTGTAAGGAGGGCCAGTGAGGATGGTGACCACCAAACTGTTTCCGATTTCATCGTTACGTCTATGTCGTTGCATGGAAAGCATGTCTTCAAAATGGGCGCCGTACGACCACGAAGTCGGCGCGCCCTTAAAGCCCAATAATCGTCCTTCCAACACCCTCGCCCTCTACCCTCCCCTTCCCTGGGTTCCTACGTTTTTGCTCGTTGACCGGGGCGGACTTTGGGCGGCGCCTCTGCCGCGAAAGTCGAAGTTGCAAGGCTGCGACGCGAGTGGCTGGGCGGGCCGGGCCTCTGTCTGGCGAAACGGCGAGGGTCAGCGGCGGCCGCCGGCCGGCGGAGATGGCCCATCGTTCTGGCGGCAATGATCCGTGCCTCCTGGCGGCCAGGGGTTGCCGCGTCAATATGTTACAAGGGCGCCGGACGGCCGCGCCGGCCCATTGGTGCAGCTCGCCGCCAGAGGCCGCCCCTCGCGTAATTACCCTCTCATTAGACGCCGATTGGCCGAGCGCGGCGCCGATGCCACGCCCCCCGGGCCGGCCGGAGTTTGCCTCGGCTATCTCCCACTTCCGTGACCATTTCCTCCGGGTAATGAAAGAAGTGGACTTAAGCACACAAGTTGGACGTTAGGAATTTATGTTATTCAATTATTGGTTTCCAGCTTCGGTCGGCGCCTGTTCGCTTTGAAATACGAGCGTCCATCGCGTCTGCTGGCCTCGAACTAACGGTCGGCCGGCGGCCAGTAACGACGAGCGACTCCATCGACGAACAGCCCGCCGGCGACGAGGTGAGTCCGCGCCGATTCGGCCGCCCTCCCGCGCTCCCAGGTCCTCCGGGGCCAGGTGAGGGCCTGACACTGACTCGCCTCCCCTGCCGTCCGCCTGTTGTGTGCCGACGCCCGCCGGGCCGCTCGTTAAAGAGCGGATTCCATGGAAAAACTCATTTCCGCCGCCGCATCCTGAACTGCGGCCCGTATCGCCTGTAAACCTTCCGTCCGCAAACCGGGCGGCCGGGCCTTCCGGGTCCGGCGGCCGTTTCCGGCGAGCTTCCTGAACCGGAGGCGCCCTGCCAAAGAAACGCACGTGACAGCCGGACGGCGAGCCCGGGCGGTCAGGTGCCCGCCGGATGGCCACCTGATTGGCTGTTGCGTGGACCGGAAGTGGTCACATGACCATTATCCTCGGGAGGGTCGGTGGCTGACCTGCACACTGACTTTGTGGTGTTGCTAATGGCAAGTGACCCTGATTTGGAAAAGGGTGATAATGAAATATCCGGCACAATGTTTTATTTATTTTTATTTTGCTGCTTCTTTTATGCAACAAAAATATCGTCGTTGAGTATCAACATTTATTAACCCCTTGTAAGTTTCCATTCGTGAGTCATTTGAAGGAAAATGGAGTAAGACGAATTTACCTACCCCTAGATGGGGTGAAATGAATTCATTCAACCCATTTCATGCAGTCCGGTATAAAATAATCTTTGAATATTTCGCAAAGGGCGGCGTTTTCATGTTATTTGTTTGCCGGGCAAAAAAATGTCCTCAGTCGGAAATAAATTTTTGGCATACCCTGTAGGGATAATTACCAGTTCGTTGACATTGTACAATGCTCTTGAAATATGGACAGCCAGAGATATTAAGCTTTGTGTTTTCAAAGGTTTTCGGCATTGAGCATATAGAACTGCACAACTGCAGTATTATATGCTCCGATTTTTCATTTCCGAGCTGAACCTTAACGAGAGAAAGGTACTCCGAATTACCAACAAGAGACGATGCATGCAAGGACTTTGAAGCAGACGGACACCATTGTTTAATGACGTGAACACCGTCCTTCATACAGAGAAAACATTGTTTAGCAAATGCCTTTGTTGTGAAATTCCTTATTCCGATTTCGGTTAAGCGACGAAGGGAATATCAATTCTCGTCAAGAAAAAACGTTTATCACGGCTTCAGTTCTAATGATGACATTTATTTACAGCGCATCCCCCGGCCGACACCTCCGAATTTTTGCGATGTCATAGGTGGGGCGGGCTAGAAGTGGAAGTTGAGGGCTTGATGAAATGTTACCATTCACCACACCAATGTGTTTTTTTTGCGAGCCGCGAAACACGGAAATATGTTTCTGCAAGCATGATCGCGCACGGAGCACATTCCGTTCCTCGAGCGGAAGTTGCGTACATACCGCTTCCGTGCTCGGAGCAGATAACACGCACATGTCTGCTCTTCCCAGGGCTAGACGCAGTCAGTGGGGTGTCTCTCACGTGACACGCAAGAAGTATGGCGGAGCTGGCCCGCCCCGCGCGTGGAACGAGTATTGTGTAGACATTGCTTTGTGTCAAGCATGAGCAGAGGGCAAATGGAAGTGGTTACAAGAAATCATTTCGAGCGCGAATGCCGACGTACAGTCAGGTGCCGGTTGTCCCGTGTGTTCTCTTCAGCAAACGGCCGCACCGACCGAAAACGAGTTTTAAAACGGCCAACAACCTGTAATAGCGTCTTTAATAAATACCACTGGCTTATCCGAAACGTGCAGACCCCGAAAATCGTTTCGGTGACAATGATTATTTGCCTGGCATTTCTTCCCTATCAACGTGATCCATGCAATGCCAGTGTGGTAGTGCTTTGCATTTTTGTCATTACAGCATTTGCTGAAAATATTTACAGATCGTATGTGCTGGCCCTCCAACGTGTTTAGTTGTGTGTATGCGGCATATCTTGTCTAAATTATCCGGCCTTTTCAGATAACCTCAACTCGTCCTGTTCGTTCTACTTCGTTACCATCTCCTTTCCAGTTTTATTTTCTTCTTTTCCGCAATGAATGTTGTCAAACTAATACCTCTAGACAACGCATTAGATACTTTTCCATGACATTTCGCAATTTAATACAGAAATTTTTGGATTATAATGCGGCACTTTTATGACGCCCGTTGCAAACAATTCCATCGCCTGATCCAAAATAGGAAGGCCAAGAGGGTTGGTATTTTATGGTGCATTGGTATGTCCCTTGAAGAACTTGGCGTCGTCCTACGAGGAACCAGAAGGCTGGGTCAGGGTCACTGGGAAGGGTCGCGTCAGAAACTGTTTCGACTTTCTCAAACAGAGTACCATGAGGTCTTGGAATTCTTGTTGTCGTTTTTCCGTAAGAACGGAGTCGGCGTTATCAGTTACAACAAAATTCCGGCCATTGCATTCGGAAAACGTGAAATGTAAGTATATGTAAGTAAGTATACGAGACATAAAGCAGCGAAAATGATGGATTCTTTAGAATTTGGGCTGACTGAGACAGCCAACCTGTTAGGCTTGGGCACTCATGTAGGCAGGTCATGCACGATGGACGAAGCTGTTTTCACGAGGTCATTCGAGCATGCAGCAAAGCTTCTAGTGGCGGGAGTCAGGGTGGAGGCCTGAAAAAAATCTGAAAGCTTTCCAATCGTGCACTTCTTTCATCAGATCTCCACTGCCTCTCACAAACCGATACGTCATCTGAGGTTACGATACAAGCTACCGTTTGCTGAACATAAGTAGCCTTCTAACCCATCGTAAATGTAAGGGTCCATTTGAATATCGGATGTTTCCTTCGAAAATTAGTTGACTCATTCGCAGTTCAGATGATCCTCTGAATCTGAGTTTGGAACCGGGCAATTAAACGTCTGCAGGAAATTAATATATTTTTCGAGCATAAAGAATACTTGACAGACAACAAACATTGTCAATGTAGCCACGTAACAACTTATCAAATGCTTTGCTTAGAGCAAATCACACGTCCCAAAAATTATCAATACAGTAACGTTATCTGCCAAAATGATTAGGATGCAGAGTGCCCGGGCGGTTTGGCTCTAGTCAAGCGAACCAAATTATTCTCATTAAACAATGACAACCATTCATTCCCGTCAGAAGCGCAGCCAGGATGCATTGTGTGTGCCTGACGAACTTACCTGATTTTTTATCCATATGACTCTGGGCATCATAGCCACCCTGTTGTGTGGACCGTCCTGAGACGTAAATACAATGCGCTGCAGTACAGGATGCTCGTAAGGGGGAACGGAGGTCAAGGCTAAAATATTTTTTTTTAAAATTGTCTTGCCATTGTATCACCAACATGGGAACGTGAAAACTGACTTGCTTTTCATTTTTCTGTCTTAACAAATCATCTATGACAAAGCGAATTTTTGAAAACCTCTGACCATATGGAGGGGAGGTGAACTGACCTCTCTGACCACCTCCGGCTACGCTACTCATGCCAAAGTGGCTGTTCTCGAAAGAAGTAAAGTGACGAATTTATGACAAAAGGAAGGGAATACATCTTTATTCACATCACAAAATAACACGATCTAACTCATTACTTTTTATTTTGTGTAGAAAACAAATGCCTCTCTTTCTGATTTCTTCTGTCTTTTTTCTATATTACGGCCATTTTTTATGACGCTTTACATTTTGATTAAAGCATTATTTTAATTTCAAATATTATTCACTTGCATGATATGATTTAATGTTGAACTGAAGGTGAAACCAACTAACGACAACTTTGTGAATTTCACTGGGACAGACTCAGTTATTAAGATTGCTTAAATTTCATTCCAGCGCTTTAAATGGATGTTGTTGGGATTAATAACAAAACAAAAAAAACTGTAAGAATACAAAGACCTGCCCTCCAGATGAACCCACGTTCAGAGCGGTATTGTCTTTTAGGGCGCCGCACGAGATGACGAGGTGATATTTTTCTCGTCCCTTTTAGTCTGCTACACAGTAATCGCAAGTTTCTACATTTCATCATATTTTATATTTACACCCTACATTTTACATCACCCGCTATATTTCGGGACATGTATCGCTGATTCGTTCTTCGGACTAAACAGCACCGCCTAAAACCCGCTGTTTGTGTTTTGCATTTTTGTGACGCAAACAACAACACTCGTTTAATCGAATCCTCAAATACAATATGGGAAGTTCTTTAATAAAGATACTGTTTTGATTATTATCATTTTTACGGAAAAAACACGCGCACAAAAGGACAGACCGTGGAATAAATGCAGTGTGAGCTTCATGTCGAATGGAAATATGACCTGGCATCATGTAAAAATTATCTTCGCAAGTTATTCGGTTGTTTAGCACAATGCTTGCTGCTTTTATATGTCAAATTCCTAGAGGCCATTAAAATCAGGCTACAGTGCGCCAAGAAATAATCATATTGCCAGGGAGCTGTTATTCTTATTGGGTTTGCATGTTTTCTGCCTTCTGGATTATGGACCATTCGCCTGAGAACTTGCGTTTCATTGTTTACAAGTACTGAGTTATCTAGGAACTGAAAGTGCATCCACTTCATTTCTTTGCGATTCGTTCCAACTAATTTGGCACACAACGCTGAGCATTCTGGTGTTTGACTTTTCGTGTTCAGTGACCATGAGTCACTATTTATCCACAATTTGCATTTTCATGCTCAGGCATAATTTGACATGTCCGGTAAAAACGCCTGGTCATGATTGCGGTGTACACGGACTGGAAGCCAGAATAATCACGTCTAGAAAAAAAGAAAAACGTACTTAAGACGGTGGAGACTCCTTGGCTGCACGATTTTAGGAAGAAATGACCCATATAAGGAATAAATCAAACAAGCGTCATGTAGGACTTTCTTGTCCCTTACGGCATAGCAGGAGATAGGCCATTCAGCCTTTTTTCGTCTGTGTTACCCATAGCGTGCAATTTTCCTCAGTCGTCATGTTGGACAAGCAATGCTATACTTGTATGTAATGTCCATTTTCTGCTTCGCTCCACTTATCGTTAACATGGCATGGCTTAGATTGATAATGTTAACATGTTTCACCATGCCAACGAAAAAGCTTGGGCGCCGAATGACCTCGAAGTCGGTGCGCCCCTAAGCCCTAATAACCAAATCAATCAACTATCGAAAAACTAAGTCTGTGATAACCCGCAATCGGGTCGTGTTTTGCGCAACGTGTATGATGATATCACCCTACCAGGACAACCACGCAAACGAAACTGTTACCACGTTTTGCACGATGGTAACAGCTCCTCCCTGCCCTTCATGTGACCCCGTTCCGGTGTACGATAGCGACATCTGCCCTAAGCTGTGCACCATGCCACATCCGTCAGTACCCGTCCCCAGGTAATGTACCTGGGAACACGACTGCGGCATCCGATCCAATCCATCCTCCACATGACACCTGTCAGTATCCCGTTCGCAGACAATGCACGACAGCGGCGGCTGCTCGAGCCTGTTCTCAAAATGACATCTGCTAGTGCCCCACCCCTAGGCGATGTCAAGTGGCTTCTGCTCCAGTCCGTCCTCTATGTCACATCTGCCAGTGCCCCTGTCCCCCATATGACATCCGCCGGTGCCTCCTTCCCCATATGACATTGGCCAATGCCCCTGTCCGCCGCATGACATCTTTCTGTGCCCCTGTCCGCGATGTAACATCTGCCAGTGCCCCTGTCCTTGGTGTGACATTGGTTAGTCACATTATTTGTCAGTGCCCCGTCCGCAGGCGATGTACGACGGCGGCAGCTGCTCGGACCTGTCCTCGGGCGCGCCGCTCGACCTGAAGCGAGGTCAGCTGATGGGCTCGCGGCTGGGCGCGGCGCCGCACGTCATCAAGGAGGAGCTGGCCGGCGGCGTCGAGTGGGCGGCCGGCTGCGGCTACCGGCTGCCCGGCTGGGGCGGCGGCGCCGCGTTCGAGCCGCTCAAGGGCGGCGTCGACCGGGTCAAGATGGCGGCGCCCGAGCTGGGCCGCGAGCGGTCCTACTTCAACCCCGGCCTGTACCTGGGCAGGGAGCCGCTCTCCGGCGGCCAGCGCGACATGGGCGAGCAGGAGAAACGCATGGCAGGTGGGTCGGCGACCGCCTCAAGTCGTTCCGTCGGTCTGCACGGGCCAATCGGTGTCCAGGTGAAGCTCCAGTTCGGGTAATGAGTGCGCACCAGGCTTGTACGTTATTTGGTTAAAAATCGCTTGCTCTCGCTGATAGTTCATTCGTCGTGTGAAACACGGCTATCAGCCCAACAGTCAGCACCTTAGCTTTTGAAACAACGCTCCTCGCAGAATGCTCTGAACGGTTACGGATTTTCGACTTTGTGTACGCTTAACTAAGCGCGGCCAGGCGACTGTGATTACCCGCACACACGCCAGACCAGAGCATCAGTATGCATTAAAAAAGCTGGTGATTTAGTGCCCCTTTACAAATGTCCCCGCTATTTGCCGACACTGCTAATGCCTGGACGTGAGCCCTTTATGAAAGCGTCCTTCGTGCGCCCAATTAGTAGTCATAGATCATTTGCATTATGTGACTACGACATATTTATCCTCACTTCACATCCAGTTATAGCGGTTTCCTATAAGGAAGTCGGGTACCTTGTTCTTGCTAAATATCGTGCCTAGCGCCCATTAGTAGTCTGTGGCTGCATGAAGGCAGGCCGAAATGCCTACTCAGTTTTATGCAACATGGAACGTTTACTGGTGGCAAAGGGTCGGTCAGGTCTAACTAATTTGCGGCGAAAATTTGAATCAGAAATCGTGGAATGAAGGCACGGTTTAAAGTAGGCCCTCTCATAAATGATAGCTTTCTTGGAAGATGGGTTTCAAGTGTTTTGCAATCTGAAGACAGAGTGCGTTCAGTTTTCATTTAGACTGTTTCATTTTTCGATATCGTTTGCGTTATAATGAACGGGTGTAGTGCACCGCGATCAAGCGACCGCGGGTTACGTTCTTGCTCAATGTAATCCCACCACTAACGTAAGTGTCACGAAGAAAATATTTTTGGCACTGCCGTCATGATAAATGACCATGGGTAGCGCGCACCCTTGCGTACACATTCGTAAACATATCATATGCTTCCATTCTTAAGCCGCGCACGACCGTCGGTCCGTTACGATCATGCACGACTGCGGGGGCTGTTGGCGGCCAACCCCCCCTCTAACTCGCGAACGGTTAGTCGCACAATAAAAATAAGTACACCGTTGGAAAGCTTGTGACGAGTAGAGCTCGAAACTGGTCTCATTTTTAGTTTTAGATAATATGTAAGCAATTTACGCCATATATATATGTTTTCTCATAGCCGACTGCATGAGACCGAGAAATGGCCTGAATCTCAAGGGCTGTGACTAATAACGCATAAACAAAGGCACCAGCGCACAAGTAAAGGTCCGCAAATGCCGATACGCATCTAATTTCTCGGATTTGTTCAATATATGCGCCCAAAACGTCGAGTTAAATACACGGCAATTATCGCGCCGGCTGTCGACGTGCGCCTAGCCGTATGCAGTAGCAAATTGACGGAAACTAATTTTACCGTCCATTTATTTTCGCGAAAAAAACCTATCCATGTAAATTTTATTGATCTTACTGGTACTTGTGATAGTTTTCCATGCTTAAACTCTGGAAAAATTCATTAGTTACCAATCTACAGAATTGGCGGAGCTTTATTCGCTACTTATTGATTTATTTAACCTGTTTATTTCCAAAATATGCTATTTTTTCAATTTTTTTGAGGTTCTTGGTATTACTTCCGTCTGTGCAAGCTAGTTCTGCCGTTTTCTACCCATTCTGAGTAATTCGTCGCCGATTTTGACAATGGTACATTTTGGCTCACTACAGTTATTCGTGGTCTGACCTCAGGTCAATGGCTGGAAGTCATTGATACTTTGCCCAATGACGGTAACTAGATGTCTGCTTTCCTCCACACTAAAAATGTTATAAAATATTCCGTCAATTTCCGAAGAAAACGGCGACATGTCTTAAAAATGGGCTTGACCTTAGGTCAATGACCCGGAAAGTTCCGAAAGATCTGGGATAGCAGATTTATTGCATCCATCAGGATCACTAATCAATGGAAGTATTTTTGAAACATCTTGTTTCCCGAAAAAGTTACAAGGTGCTAAACTTTTCCGGACATAGGTCTGTTTGACCTGACCTAGATCAGGCACCTGACGTGACCTGAGGTGAAAGTTTTGACACTAGATGTAAAAATGATGAAGCAAAAGGTACACAAAGTTTCGTGGCCCTGTGGTTGTTCGTTTTCTCGCAATCCCAGAAAAACCTCAGGGGGGGCTGTCAACAGCCCCCCAGTCGGGGGCGGGTTAAACCTACATTTTTGTATTATTCAAGACTCACTCACTGAAGACAAGAGCCAGAAACGCTAATTCGACATCTCGAGAATTTCGAATTTTGGTACTGTCTGATGGGCTGGACAACAAAGCAATACAAAAGGATATTACGTAGCTATGCGACAGTGATCACTTGCCCGTGATCCTTGAGTACGTGAGTACATGGTAAACACGGGCTTTCCTGGCGTAGTGCAATCATTTCCAGTCGCATTTACATGCTTGTGTAATTCAGGTCATGTTTTTGCTTATGGGGACTCATGCGCTAACGGGCATCTCCAAACGTCGCTCTAGACAGGGAGCCGTTCTCTCCTCCCGGCCCGGTGTGACGTCAGAAGATCCTCCCCGGTCCGCGCTGCTGACAGGTTGATGTCGGGTCGCCACCGGAGGCTGCTGCCTCTGCCCCGGCCCGGCGTGGGCGCGGCTCTCGGGAGATCCCCCGCGGTCCCGGCCGGTCGGCTCGCCGCCGCAGGTGCCGGCCGCGTCACGTGACGGAGGTCGTTACGGTCGGATTGATGGCGGGCGGGGGCCAGTTGTTGCAGCGGCCGCGCCGGAACACGGCCCGATTAACGCCTGATTTATGCGGCTTATTGCGGCGACGACGGCCGGCCGCGGTCGGCGCAGTCACGCCGGAAGACGAGACGATTCCGCCGCGCCGCCGCGCCGCAAACGGACCCGCCATGGCAGCTAGCTTATAACCGTTTCTATTCAGACGTCTTTACCGTTGAACGGTGAAAAAGGCAGACACAGTTTTCAGACCGGAGCAAGGCGTTCTTAAAGATTTCTTCCGTTCCTGGCATGCATCTTCCGTGGAATGCAGACTGCATTTGCGGATAGCACCATTTCAGTGTTTGGGCATCTGAATAGTCAATTGTTGGCTGGAGCTTGGCTCTCTGATTGCTGTCGCTGTAGGAGATTGTAGTACTACCACATGATATTGTTCAGGCATGGTGTTTTCATTCATGCTTCCCTTTCGGTTGTCATTGCTGATGCTTAACATTCTTTGTTCTTTGTTCTCCATGGCCGAAAATTGTGCCGGTTAGTTTACAAGTGTTAGTCTTAAGTATTTCTAATATATTCAGCCCACATAACGTTGGACATTTTTATTTCAGTCGAGTTTGCATTCTGCCCCGATTTTTTGTATGAGCAAATGGCTGGCTGTCGTTGTTCTGCAAACATGCAATTTCCTCTTCAAATTGGTCAAGTCGTAAACCGTACTTTCATTTATATTCATACTTCTATTTCAGGCAACTGAAAGTCTTGAAAAAACTTCTGGGACTACGCACTTGCGATAAAAAATATGGTAACATTTTATGAAGTCGTTGTTAAGAGTCTCTGCAATCTGTGTTCTCCTCTGTCTCCACAACAATTGTAGACTAAAAGTTTGGACAGAAAGAATGCCTGGAATGATTCAGGAATCGGAGTGCTGAGTTTTAGCAAAGGCTAGCAATTTTGATCGACGTTTGTAATTTCTGGGGTGTTAAGCGCTTCTCTGAATTTGTCAAGGCACTTCGTGCGACATTGGCAGTTCCGTTGATGTTTCTACACCATTCCTCACCGAGACGTCACACATTTCCCGCCGCTATCCGAGCCGAGGCTCAAACGAGGCGACGCGCTCCCCGCGGCGAGCCAACTGCCGCTGGACGAGCACTGTCTCACTCTGACAAGTTGGCGCGCCATGTTCGCGCCATAATTCACGCGCCGCGGCAACAGTTCGGCGGCGGGCGTGACGGCGGCGGCAATACGACCGGGCCACGGCTGGCTGCCCTCGGCGGCGGCGGCGGCAGTGGTGGGGAGGAGCCCGGCTGACGCCCCGCCGCCGCGGGCGGTGTCTCAGCCGGAGAGCTTCGGACAGCTGCCCCGCGCAATATTCCACGTATCCCAAACCGTTTCTCGGGGCGGATCAGCCCCTGGGCGGCATTTGTCGACTTGGAAATTGGGTCTTGTGCGACGGTGGTGTTAATAGTCAATGGCTATTTATAGCTATGTATTATAGCAATTTACAGTCATAGTCTTAGTCAACAGTCATACATCTACTGGTGTAGTGATATAAAATCTTTCGCATGGGTTTGCTGGCCATGTTACGATAAATGCCAAGGAACAGTTAGGACATTATCACACCATGCAGAACGCTGTTTTTTATCTGGGTTGGCTTGGATGTGAGAAAATGACGTGTCAAAATCCGTCCCATCAACACGTCATCGGCTTTTAAGCTCAGTGATGAAGTCCGGTAGGCGCTTACGCAGGCTGCCCATGACGACTTGTATTATGTGTTCAGAGTTTAATGGAACTTGTATTTCTGGTTTTGGTGAATAACGGTATGTTACCATCCCTGAGAAAGACAACAGTAACGGATGGTAGTAAGAGGAATGCCTTTTTAAAGATGATGGTACCCGCCCGATTATTTTGATCCACAAACGGGACTGGATGGCCTCTCTGATCCGGCCGGCCGCACTTGTCGCTGGTGAAGCCCACAAAAAGAGACTGCAGACGTGTTTGAGTCGGATACGCTGCATATTTCTGCGTTCGGTAGCCGTCGATCGGTTCTTCGACAGTGTTAACTGCCTGAGCCGCGCGCGGCGGTCCCTGCTCCGCGCGTGAACACCGATGTAAACGCGCCCTTCTCACGGAACAGTGCAGTTCGCACAGTCGACCGCCCGATTCACACGTCTGGGAAAAACTGCGCCGACATTGATCTTAAAATTAGCCGGCTCCGCAACGGTCGTGAAGCTGGCTCTGTGCTCGGTATTAGGCCGCCTGTATTTTCCAGCATTTTTGCGATAAACAATCCTTAACGGGCGCAAACGTGCCAACTGCGTGGATATCAGTGCTTTGGAATGTCAGTTGACGCATCGTACTACTGGGACCGTGCCCTGACTGGAAGAATGCCACAGCAACTAGAAGTCGGCTTGTTTTGCTTCACCCACAAGAGTACTTATTACTGGTGCTGAACCTGAATACCGTTCCGTGATATAAAGCAAAATGATTACAGTATCCGCCTCACAAGTCATGGCAAATGCAATACCGTTTTACTCAGACTTCTCAAGTTTATGATTCGGCCACCGGGGCCAACTACCTGCTGCAGTTTATTTATGATTTAAGAAAACCCCATTTCGGTTGCATTCGGGCTGGTACTGTGCTATTCATTTTCAGTTTGATAATTAAGTTCCGTAGGAACACAACACGGTGCATAAAAATGAGAAACATAAATGCATAGCCAGTTAGTGTTCACTCGCACGTTACACAACGCTCAAAGGCAGCGAAGTTTCCATCTAGTCAAGTCAACATCTGCTGCATTTAACCAAGCTCTTAAGCAGTGATTGTTCTTACGGACACTTCTGTTCTACTGACCGGTATATAGGTGATCAGATAGACTACCTTGTCAAACAGCACATTTATCTAACGCCAAACATTTGAAACTCCAAACCTTCACCCCCTGACCACTGGTCCACAACTCCAGACATGCAAGGCTGATTTCCTCGCCCGGCAATCGATGGCCGATCGTGGGTCTGCGGCGATCAGCGGCGCAGCCCGGGCCGCCGGCGACAGTAATGGCGCGGCGCAGCCCGGCGGGAGGGTTAATGCCGCCGCTTCCAGCCGCCGGCCGGGCTAATAGTGGTGGCACGTGTCCGCCGTCCGACGCGCCGCCGATGCTCCCTTGCAGGTGGGGGGGGGGGCGGCGTGAGGGGGAGTGGAGGGGTCGCGTGCCTCCGCACGGTGATACACAGGGCGGGGGGGGGGGTGAGAGTGGCCGAAACAGAGGCCAGCAGGACGCACCAGCTTCAGCTGAGGCAGTGGTGCGTGAAACATGGTCGGAGTGGAACATGTGTTTGGGCTGTGGATGTTCGGACGTAATGGAATTGTCGTCCGTCTGGTAAACAGCAGTGCTGCTCTGTTGGCTGCTTTTTTACACCTTGCTCAGTTGCTGATAACTAACTTGCTAAGCGTAACGCTTGACGTGCAGTAGTTAATAAGCGTCACGCCAACCCGTCATTCCTTTGACTGTAGCGGCGGAAATCGCATCCTTGTGGTTAGCTTGTGTACATCTTCGCGTCTTGGTTACTGTTTACAACAGCCAGAAAAGTCTTAGAAGAAAAATAGCCACGTCCCATCACGTAGAAGAGGGTCCAGGTTAATATTAAAGATTCCTTTTTGCGGCAAATCTTGGAAATAGCGGAGGCGGCTTTTGAAATATTGGGCATTGTGACCTATTTCCTGGAATTGGCGTTTGTGTTTAACTTGGGGTGCATTTGTTTATATCTGATACAGTGTTTAGGAGCCCGTCCTAAGAACGCTTACATCCACCACACAAATGCTTAGTGTTAGTTATATTTTTCATCTGATGTATAGATGCGGGCAGGAGCTGAATTTCGAACTGCAGATAGCAGCGGTGGCACTAAAACCAAGGTTAACATTTATTCCAGTCAGGATGGCAATAGGAGGTATTGTGACAACCCCAGCATGCCAACATGCCCTTAAATCTGTCAAGAATATATTTGTGGGAGCCGACTCTGTCTTCGCGTGGGTCCGGATACCCAAACCTGTCAAACAGTCCACCCTCAATGCGAGGTCCGTCAGCTGTATCGGCGCCGGCCCAGCAGGCCTGGACCGCCTGTCACCCCTGACGGAGTGCACGATCACCAAACCGCTCGAGTGGCCGCCCGCCCCGCGCGCCGCCGTCGCCCGCGCGTGACCGATCGCATCACGTGTGTGACGTCATGATGAACTCGGCGGGCACGTGACGCGCCCGGTCATTAGGGCGCGCCGATAAAGTCGCGCCGGCCGGCTCGAATTGTGCACAAAACAAACAGGCCGGCGGCGGCGGCCGGCCCGCTGGCTCTCCGCCGGCCCGGCCCGCGCCCGAGCCGGCCTTTGTTCCCGGCGGCGGCGGGGACGCGGTCCGCGCGCTCCGAGACACGTGCAGCCGGCCCGGATGGCCCAGAACAATGCGCGCACATCGACGCTGCTCACTTCGCTCCGGAAACGGCTCAATCGCGGCGGTCGGGGCCTGCTCCCGGCTGCCGCGCGCGGCACGCGTGAAGAATAGGATCGTGTCTGTCTGTCTTTGTACTGATGTTAGTACGACATCGCTTTTTAGCTGTAATATATATATATATATATATATATATATATATACATATATATATATATATATATATATGTATATGTATATATATGTATATATATGTATCTATATATATGTATGTAAGTATAAATGGAAAATGAAAGAATAAGCTTCATTTTTGCCGAATAATTATTTTCTATGATTAAAAAGCAAATGCAATAAAAAATCATTATAAGCATTTTAAATGTATTATAACGGAACTAATAAACAAAAACATGATAAATACAAGAACTGAACCTTTTCGGACATTTAGAATTCACTAATTGCTATTGTTATATACTATATACCGGTCACCAGATTTCCAAATGGCGTCAAGCAGAGACCGTTTAGGTGGTTTTGACATAGCAGCCAGCCTTGCCTCGTGCGTTGTGCGTCGTGAGAGTGATTTACGCGACGCAAAGATAAGCAGTCGTAATCACGATAACGGGGTAGCGCGTATGGAGGCCCGACATATGGGTCACTTACTAGACTGAATTCAACGCTTCCGCCTGGAATTCAGACTGCACCGCTGTACAAAAGTTGCTGCGGTGCAGCATACCAGTGCAGGAATCGTGCGGCAACATCAGAGCGACTTCGGTTTTGCCTCTCAGCGTGCCTCGCAATGGGCAGTTGAAGTTGGTCACAGGTGTAGTAATGTTCCTAAATCCTCCCCTTATCGGTCAGGAACTAGCATCATACACAATGGAGGGAGTTTAAGACCTGGCTTCAGCACTCATTGACCCCAAATTTGACTACAAAGCCCTAATATTGAACTATGCATAAAAGATTATGTCATTCATTAGCAAGTCATTTTAGGAAATGCGCTGTAAATTTGCGCATGTTCTGGGCTCCTCTGCCAAAACTCAGGACTCGTGGAATTCTGGATCCGATCAGATAAAACTGAAATCCAGGATCCTTTGAATATTCCCGTCGATACCACCAGTCCTTTTACTCTTTATTATCAAAAGCATTTCCAGTAGCTTATTTGCGATAGCTTCCGTCCAAAGGCGATGGAATGTATCTCTACGTAGCGCGGAAAGAAAAGGGATTGTGATTGAGTTTTATGCGAGGAAAACTACAAACTGTACTACACCCCGCTCCTTTAAAGTGACGTACATTGAACCGGCACCGCCTGGGGGTGTCAAATAGAGCATCCCCCAGGTTTTTTTTCGAATAACCTCTGAACTGCTAAATTCAGCCCAACTACATTTTCAGTGCCTCTTCAACAATCCACTCCGCATATTTTTACATTAAAACCATTTTCATGCTAGGTCAGTTCATGGAGATATGACGTCATCAGTGAAATCTTGCATGCTTGTTTTTGCCTGTTCAGGCAGTAGCGCGAACATGCTTCGTTTCTTTTTTAAAATATTTGTGAGTATAACGCATGGATTATTTGGATTTGGAAACGGTCCTTTGTTTTAGGCTTTTCTTTGTTTGAGGAAAGGAAATTTTGGGGGAATTTTTGAAGGAGTTTTTTTTAAAAAAAATGATTTGGAAAAGGAAACGGTTCCCAAAAAGATTTACAATTGTGACATGTCAACATTAGAGGTTATCCTAGGTCACATGCAGATGGCAATTGGACTGGTTCTCATTGTGGTTGATAGAAGTTGTTGCCACTGGCTTACCCAATCGTTCAAGTCAGATAAGCAAATATATATGCGCTCCATAACAAAGTTCGCCAAATGCAACGTGAGGTCAGGTCAGGCCAGGCCACGTCATAGGTAGATGTCAAAACGAAACGGACTACAGCATTGTCTGTGGAAGATCGTTCAGTAGTAGCAAAAAGCGATCATTGCTCCTGGTCAGAAAAAGAAAAATGATTGTTTGTCCTGACCTGGCTTGAACCTGACTGACCTGTCCCGACCGCTAAAAGGCAAACAGAGCGTTTTTAATTATCACGAGATGTCATTTCAGTTCTGTAATTGGCGCAGTTAAGAATCGCAGCAAATAATGTTTGCTCTTTGTGAGGAAGAGTAATGCAACCTTATGTGACCTGACCAAGACTGACTTTAATTGGACGAAACACAGACAATCCAAAATTGATCATAAGAAGGTTTCACTTGCATTCTTTTTTGTCACGTAGATCAAAACGGCTGCGAGTAAATATTCATCTTTGGCATGTAAAGTAAGACCAATATTTCGCCTGACCTAGACTGACCTTGACCTGACATTTTTTAACATTTTGGCATGCATTTAACACAGAGGATCGTGACCTTTCGTTTGATACCCAACTGAAGGCTCTAAGGCCACTATTACCGATGATATGAGGTACAAACCGATGTCAATTTTCCGACGTCGTGTTCTGCGTTTTACATGACCTGTGACGTCATCAGTCATGTGACCAGGGCTAACACAGTATTTTCTGAATCGCAAGACTCAGAGCTGTCGACTGGTGGAAGACCGGTTCAGATCCGACAATTAGATCTTGAGATAGCAGGAGGGTGCCCTTTTTGACACCCTAGGCAGTCGCGGGTACAAAAAGATGCCAGGCGGTATCTGGTTAATCATAAGGGAATCACCTTTAGGTTACCGAAATGGTTTCGTGCCGGCTCTAAGCTTGCAAACTTACAGTACTTCTGCATGCAGTGCGAAGTATCATGACGTAAGTCCTCCAATTGTTAGGTGCCGGCACCGTCATTGATACTTCTACAAAATCAATGAAATCAAAACATACAAAATTGTAGCGATCACATTGCATTTTGTCATTCATCGGTTTCCTTATGAGTCATTGATGAATCATCTTCAGACCTGTTTTAACCCCTACCATGTATTCACCTTCAGTAAGGTATGGTGAACAATCTATTCCTTGTGAGCAATTTCGTGATTTCTGACGCAAAAATTGGTCTGTCTGTGAATTTTAATTCTCGCAAAATGATCATAAAGCTCGCAAAATGATAGTTCACGCCACAAGGGTTATTCAGAACTATCGTGAAGATCCGTCTCTCTCCCTGGGCGATGTTTAACTAAAAAAGATCCTAAAATAGAAATGCATTAGTTACTGATATCACCTAGATAACGAAACAATATATCGCAGGAATAGTCCTCAGGTCGACCCTATGTATCAGGGCATGTACCTCGCGGTCTTGTGTTCCAAGACAAGACGTCGACATGGTCACTGGTTGAGTTACCACAGTATTACAACAACGACAAAGACCCATGTTTTGCCAGAAAAAAAAAACAAAAGACAACAGACTGCGTCCCTTTTCTCCCCTAAGCCCTGGCCATTTTTTGTTGTCTCCGTGGTCTCTTGAGGGAATATTTATGGTCTAGGCACGTTTTTTCCGTGACGAACGATCTTGGCGTGAGACCATTTTGGTCTCATCTTGGTCGTCTTGGTTGAACCACCATTAACGTCGTACGTTTTTGTGAGTGTGGTGCGTTATTTCGCAGCCATCCAGCTGTCATCGTAATTTAGCACTCAGCTCATAACGACCGGCATCGCGTTGCGACTGGTGATGTGTCATTGGCGCGAATCGATCTCCAGACAGTTTGATGGCGAGGCGAGCGCCGCTAAAGCCTCTCGGCAGGCCTCCGATGGTGCCCATTGCTGAGCGGTCCGTGAACCCCAGGTGGTGCCCTTTACTGAAGAGTCAGCTGGTTCATTGGCAGAGCCCCTTGTTGGAATGTTAGCGTGTTCTTCGGTGGCGGCCCTTGGTCGGCCCGTCTGTCGGCCTTGATGGTAGTCTTCCCAGACAGCTCAATGAGTTGTAAGCTAATTTTTGGGCCGACGCTGGCTGTATAACCTCCGTTAAAATTATCGGTAAGGAATCTAATCTGGGTTGGTGATACCTTGATGCAAAAAGAACTAGCTTTGGCAGGAATTATGCCTAACTGTCGCCAGGGATCTCATGGCGGTTCGCAGCCGTCCGCTGACAGTCCGTGGTAACATATGTTTTTCAGACGGCAAACCCAGGTACGTTGGCCCGCACAAGGGCCGATTTTTCGAGCCTCAGCCCAGTTTGAGCCTTGAAATATTTCCGTAGACTTCTTTGCAGACCAAAAATCTTGCTGATCTTGAACATAACTGTTTGCCTTGGCTGCAGTAAATGAACTAGCGCATGTGGGTGAAGGCAAGGCAAGGCAAGGCATTTATGGTGCCCTGGGAACAGCAACTGTCTTTTGAGCTCACTGACAAGATTCTTGACATTTTTGTATATGGCTCACATAAGGTTCGGTTCCATTACGGTGGGCAACTGTAAAGATACAACAGTTGAGATATAACATCAAAGACAAAATATTATTTCCTCCATTTGTCGAGCTGTCCCTCCAACTTCGTGCGGTTTCCAACAGGGCACTCCGCAGAGCACTGCCAATGTGACGCGAGGGATTGTCTTATCCAGGTAGAGGCGTGAAGCAGATGTTCGCTCTTTCCGTGTGGAGTTGGTGCACATCATACATCGCGAAGGAAAACCGTGTGCAGCTGATCAATATTTTCACCAGCATCAGCATCACGGAAAAGGCGCGTTCGGCTCCTTCGTGTCTTCGCTTGATTTCGAGCCGGCGACTTCCTATCTCGCTATCCCTCTGAAGACCTGAATGCTGACAGCTGCTGCTGACAGCCTGGGGGCGGCCGTCTCAGAGTCGGTGACACGAAATCTCTTATGACCTCTGTTGGCGGCCTTGCCTGGCTCGTCTGCGGGCAACGGTAGTGTTTAATGCTTGTCAGTAAGCTTGCTGAGCCGTCAGGAGAGTAATTCAGCTGCGGCTCCCGCCTGGCTCGTCAGAGGACCGCGTTGACACCCCTCGGTGGCCGGGCCGGCCGGCGGCGTTCGGCGGTCCGGCCGGCGGCCGCGGCCGGCCGGCGGCTCGCTCCGTCTTGACGCGCCGGCCGGCGCCGGAGCGCCGCGGGCGCGCTCACAATGGCGGCGCCGGCGGCGGCCTTTTTGGCGCGGCGCGCCGACAATGGCCGCCGGCGGGGCGTCCAGCGGCGACCGGCGGAGCGCGGCCGCCTGATTTATGACGCGCTGCGCATTGTCCGACCGAGAATTCAATTTTTTGCGCGATGTGATACGGCGGGAGTTGGCTGGGCATTCATCATCGGCCGGGGAGGCAACAGGGTGCGGCGCCGCCCCGACGCCTGCCGGAATGCCGGGCAGCCGGTGGGAGGAGCGGGGAGGCGCGTCGGGAGCTGCCCCTGCCATCTGGCTCGACGTCGGGCAATGGTGTAGGCAGCTGTGTGCATGCGACGATTTTCAGGCGGTGGTTTTGAACAGTCTTTGTGTTCTTTGTTGTGGTTTTTATTACAGGAATATTTGTTTTTGAAATAAAATAAGTTAATGGAGCATCTAAAATATTCTCAGGAGTGTGTTTAAGTACAGTTTTTCTATGCATTGCAATTATTGCAAGAGATGTTGCACGGTACCGCACAAATTAGGCGGACTGACTGGTACAGAGAGCGAGTTATCTGCTTGCGTCCGCAAGACGCTATGCAACGACAGAACGCGAGTGAAAATAAGGTTGCACCAGCCCCTATTGTTGTCTCTGTCTTGAAAACTGACTCGTGTCTTCGGAGTGTTCAGCAGTATTTTTGGCCCCGTTCCAAACTTGCTCACAAAGCTGCGATCGGCTGCTCAGTTAGCGGATCGCTTGTCTCCCCGTCCTGGCAAGACGGGCTCGAGTCGCCCCGGCGTTCGATATTTGGCCCTCAGGTCAGCTGGCAACCGGCATAGGATCAGACTGACTACTACACGGCTGGGCGCCAAATGACCCTGCAGTCGGTGCGCCCCTAAGCCCCAATAACCAACCAACCAACCGACTACTACACGGCCGCAGACTTGGTGGAACTTTAAGCTTCCACACAATCAGCCGTTACCTGGAATTGCGCGATGGGGTGCGGGGATCTTAGTTTATGCAGCAAGCTATGCTGATCACTGGCTCATATCCTTAACATTGCCCCATCAGACCACTTGGATCAAATTTAGAAGAAAAGAAAAATAAAACACGCAGATAAATGAAAAGAAACTGCATATGTTTGTCACACCAAATAAGCTTCTGCTAGGCCTTTAACGTGTTTCCCTCCGTTTCAGACAAAACTCCGCTACAAAATCTGACCCAGGCCGCGTCTCAGCTAACAGGCAAGCTAATTCTAAGGCTTTTTGCATTATTAAATGTCGTTGAAATCAATGGCTACTTTTCTTGTCTCTTCATAGTTTTAAGTCAAAGTTCTCTTTCCTGCCATTCTCTTCCTCTCTTTTCTCCTTCTTCCTTCTTTCTCTCTCTCTCTCCCTCTCTCCCTCTCTCTCTCTCTCTCTCTATATCTCTCTCTCTCCCTCTCTCTCTCTCTCTCTCTCTCTCTCTCTCTCTCTCTCTCTCTCCCCTCTCCCCTGCTCCGCGGGCCGGTGGCTGCAGCTCCTTCCGCCTCCCGCCACCGTCCTGTCCCACTAATATGACGTTCTCGTGCGGACGCGCGGCCGATAATACCACGATACCGTTTTAATTGCGGCCGCGCGCCCCGCCCGGTCGATCGCCGCCGCCGACGCGACATTATCGCGTCGGCGGCGACGGCCGGCCGGCCCGGCACGCGGCCGCAGGTGGCCGGCGGGGCGCGCGCCCGCTGCCTGCCCGCCACGCGTGACGGAAGGCATGGCGCCACGTGACAGCGGCCGGTGGCGTGAGGCCGGCGAGCATTAGCCGCCCGGTACGCGGAAGAGCCTTGCCGCTCGCAGGCACGTTTTCCCGGGGCGTGCGGGAGAACACTTGCTCACCGCTCAGATCGTCGAGACGGGGCGTCGGGTCTTCTTGAACCCGGTAATCTGCACTCGTCGGACTTGAAAGGAAGGCAGTTAAGGGTTTAAAGGGAAGGGGGTGTAAAATGAAGCTTTAACCCACGCCGGACGAGGGGATGGTTGCAGTGCGATAGCCAGAGGGTTGCTCTGGGCGCATGTTGCAACTCTTCGAAGTGGAAAACATGTGTGAATTACAGGAAAGCATTCTCTCAGTAAGAAAACTTCTGAAATACGTTCTCTAATTTCGTAGTTCCCTCAGAAATGTTAACATGTTCTCCTCCTTCTCTATTTGCAATTCCGCTCTACCAGACCGTTATCTGGATACTTTTAGCTGGACAATTTTGTCTGGAAATCTTGAAAGTTTTCCAGGTAGCGTATCTGGCAACTGCGTGCCCCACTTAAGTAAATGCTGTTGGCGGTCAGTTGATGGCGTAGTAACAAAAATCGCGAGTAGCGAAATAGGAAACTCGCGACAGGGCTTCAAAGTCATTTTAATATTGACGAAACAGACTGCTCCATAGTTTTGGACAAAACAGACGGGTTCGAATAAATGAATGATGTAAGAGTAAAGGGAATGAAAATTCTAATGAAATCAATTACTAAAAATCGATGGAACCAATGCAGCATGTTTTAAAAGTTTCGTGCATTTTTTGATTGTTAGAAAAGACCGTCGGCCTAGAAACGAGGGACGGAGCGGCATGGTTAAATTTGGTTAAATGGTTTAAAATGGTTAAATTTGCCCTTTCGGGAAATTTAACATAAGGCCTACAAAGAAAAAAATCGTTTTTGCCCCCTTCCCTCCCCCATTTCCTGGATGTTTCATCGCTCCTGGAAGAAATTATTTGTGAACACTGCCTGACCACAGGTTGCGTCCAGGGTTCATATGAAGATTAGAGACTTCGTCATTAGTCACATTTTCTAGCCTTTTATATTCGTTCATCTGTGGGATATGGCCGGCAGGAGTATCTGCTAAGATTCGATCGACATCGAGATGATCGAGGTACTTGCCAAGGTTAGCATGAGTAGGAATGGATATTATCGTGAACTAATGACTTCTAGCTTTCTGTTTGTTTTCCTTTCTCCTGATATTTTGTCTTCTTGTACTATATTTTCACTTGTCCCAGAGAAGCCTATGACACTCCCTTGGTCCCCTCCCCTTTTGACTCGTCGACTCGGTAGTTCTTAGCTAACAAACACACACAATATTAGCTGAGGGTGGTTGCCATCCATGTTGGGCCACTGAGGCATGTTGCCATTCTCGAGGGCTTGCATTGGTATTTCTTAGACCTGAGCTACATTTCGCCTTCTTCCTCGAAAGTCTTACGAGATTTAGAATCAGTTTTTGATGCAGGAGTGTTCGGAAATACGCCTGACAATAAATCGTGATTTGAAAGTTCTATGGCATTGCCAAGGTATGTTAGTCACTGACGTAAAGATGGATTGGAATGAAATTGGTTGTGAAGTGATTTTTGCCTCTTATTTCATTGATGGCAATGACTCTTAATCCTTTTCACTGATACTAACTCTGTAATAATCAAGCGTCGTTTTTTGACACCAGTAGCATAATAAAAGCCCGCAGTAATATTTTACTTGTCATTGATATTACCTCGATTTCAAGAGAAAACCATTCATTGACCACGATTGACCAGTTTTAGCACCAGGTCTCTGCAAAAGCATGGTTTGGCCGGCATTCTATAAAACTGTTGCTATTGCAGTAGGGTCAGGGACGATACAGGCAAACTATCTGGTACCCCTATCATTTGCTGTTACCTGAGAGGTCATCAGATGACCAAAAGAACTCCACCTGAGTATTCGTCGCATAAGAAAGAAACGAGCTACACCCTCCTTTTTGCTTTGCCGCTCCATCTTAATTAGGAAAGGAATGGGAAGGGGTAGCAACCAATCCCCCTCACTCGGGGCAGAGTGGGAAATCCTAACGTCCAGCGATGGCGTTAGTGTGCTGCGGCACCGGTACCAGTCATGCGGATGCGGCGGCATAACTCGTCATTTTCTTAAAGGCATTTCATTACCTTGAAATATGTACTCCAAGCAATGTAAGAGGGGCGTTGGGTTTAAAACAGCTATGAAACATTTTTTGAATTACAAAACCACGAAAATCCATCACTTGTTTAGTGCTCATAGCCACCAGAGAAGTTTACGGCTAAAGGCGCAACCCAAACACCTTCTGCCTTCCCCACCTCTTAGCGGGAGCATAATTTCCGTTTTTCTCGTGGCAGCCTTTCGGACTGTTTTTCTTTTAGAGGCAATTCTAATTCACATGACTAACAGTGGTTCGTGACCACTTCCACAAAATGCCGCACTTGCCGTTGCTGAACACAAGTAGAAAAGCTGATTGCATGCAAGACTTCCTTCATGCCACTCCTCCCCCCCTGACTTTGGGACCTTCCTTCGGCATTATCGGTTTGAACACGAGTAGTGATTGCTTTTCGAATATTCGGCTCCGATCTCACACATTTTGTCCTACCAGCTGTGATCGGCAGCTCAGTTGTCAGAACGCTGGCTTGATTTCTGGTCCTGCCAAAACAAATTCGAGCCGCTTGTGCGCTTGATGTCTGGCCCACTTACCAGCCACTGGCCACTGACAATCTTGCTATCACACGGTCGTGTCGCAGTCTTAACATGATGATTTCTCTCACTACATCAGTTGCTACACGGAATGGCATGACTGGACGCGGAGTCGAGGTTTTAAAAGCCCAGTTTCAAGAGCCCACCAAACTCTGCTTGTCATGACATGCGGTCCCGAAATGTCACGATGACAAACGGCCACGCGGATGCAATGCAAAAGCAACGACGATAGTGAGCGTCTCATTAGGGTAGTGTTTGGTGTTTTTAACCCATACAAAATTTGCATATGCCTCTCGATCGCTGTATAGCTTAAGTCACATGGAAACACTTTTTGTTATTCTAATCTGGGAAGCAAATGCCGTTCCATCCTGACCTCGGGAATAGCCTGCGGAAGCCCTGGGAACCACAACGACCAAACCAAATTTTTTTTCGTTTCTCACCGTTCTTTGCATCCTGGGAAGCAGGCTACAAGTGACTTAGTGATTAGGAAATAAATGCCACCAAACTGCTCACGGAGAAGCAGAGAGTGCCGAACGAGGTGGCATGAACTGTGCATTCCTTATGCACTTTCACTTTCACCTGGCTCCATTTATGCATCTTGCATCAAATCGAAACTGTCATTACGTAGCGGAATCAATCAGGCATGCCACATACACGGGATGAAGGCAGGATTTCGTGAATGAGACATGAGAGCAATATACCAGTTATAACTACTGGATAGTATTGAAAGGTCTTATTGGGGCATGATTGCTTTTGGAATGGTGCCATTAATCGCTATTAATCAGGGGAGCAGCCAGGATTTTCTTAACGGGGGGGGGACGGGGCTCAGGAAGAAATGAAGTCATACCAAAACCGCCTGCTGGGCAGACGATTTGCAATGGTTTTCACAAAAAATGGGGGTCTGAGGGGCGGGCGCCCGGCCCCCTTTGGCTGCACGTGTGCTATTATGTTGTTATGTACATACATGTACATGTTGTCATGAAATAACCTTACTTCATATTAATCTAAAGCCAGATGAAACACAGTGGTTTGTTTTCTTGAAGAGGCAGCACGAGCGGGCTCAGTGGTAAATTTTAAACCGTAAAACCGCAAACCGCGCATTTTGATGAACAGAATGATCCAACAGACTGATACGACACCGTGAATCGTATGCTGAAAGTGGCACTGCATGTTTTCTGCATGTGCCATGCAATGCCTTTTCGGTCCTATGTTGCAGAGAATGGCATTACTTTGAATGCGTACGTGCAGTGTGGATGTAGAAACAGGACGTTGGAGTTGCCTGAGCCTGTAATGTCTGGGAGCTTCCTGGAGGCGTGCTCCGCTTTAAATGAATAAGCATTCCTGCAAACACGGAGATTTCTGGCTCCTCGACGGCAAATGGTGCAAGCCATTGCGCTAGTCTGGCAATTAGTATGCCATTTTATATTCCAGAATTACGTCCAACCGTTCGATTTATGACAGGAGAAGGTTGTGAGAGGTTAAATGTAAAATCAGCGTGGATCTAAGAGCAGCGTTGCCATACATCAAACATCCCGGCTTTAAAGGTAACTGGTCGCGGGAGTTACCCATATAGCGCAGGAAAACAAGAGTGCATGACTGATGTGTCGTGGGTGAGGGTCATATGTGCTATGTGCAATGTTTTTCACACAAAAAATGCGGGCCTGAAAACAAAACCGGACCGACAGCCTTTGCCTGCGCCTGCGGTATTAATGCCTTGCCATTTTCGAAAATAATGCGTGCAGTTTGGGGACTCTGCATGAGTGTTTTTCCAAAGCGCGTGACCAGTCATACCTGGAGACGCCGACGCATGTACCCCACACTAGTGCAACTGCAATTGGCCTGATGATGTTGCGGAGTCACAGGCGATTTAGAAACGTGTCGTGCTTTAAGCTCTTCAGCAGGCGTCTAGCCAGGCAAAACACATCAGGAGCAGAGAGACAAAAAATGGTTTCAAGAGTAAAGTTTCAGGCGTTAGCCCTGTCCGACGCTTTTGGGACTATTGGGTCGCACAATCGCTACAAGGAACACAGTGATTACTGATTACTGAGGGGGGCACGAGTCTGCAATGCCCTCATGGCAGCTACGGGCCTCATGGCTGTAATCTCTGCGGGGGCTGGGAGGAGCATGTTTCCCACAGTTTTCCAGAAATGGCGATTTGTCCCCCTAATTTTAAGGTATCAAATACAGGCGCAGCCAGGATTTTCTTAACGGGGGAGGGCCGGAGCTCAGTGTGAACTGAAATCAGACGAAAACCGCCTGTTGGGAAGACGATGTACATTGGTTTTAGCACAAAAAATGCTGGCCAAAGGGGGGCCGTCCCCCCGCCCCTCTGGGTGCGACGGTGATCAAATATGCCCTTTGTATTGGCGACAAAATTTCTTGAACTATGGAATCTAACAAAACGGATTTTAACCATAATTTGTCATGCAGAGCTTAAAAACGTGATTTTTGCCCCCCCCCCCTCCTCTACCACCAGTTCTCGATACATTTCATTCAGCTTGTCCCCGAATTTCTGAACCGTAGTCACATTCATGACGGGCCTCATCTCCAAACGGTTTTACCTATTGTTGCCATTTACTTCAGTAAGTACTTCATCATCTAGCGTGCTTACTGTCAAAGCAAAAACAAAACGCCGTTATTATCCGATAATTGCCGCTTGTGTAACGATCTTACCTGGGCATAATGAACGATGTGCTGCACTTACAACCAGACCAAACTAATTATCTGGTATCAGTGACCAGTAGCGATTTCCGAGATTACAGGTCATTCGAGCTCCGACGGCGGTGGCGGAAGTGTAGCTTGTCGTACTGGCTCATAGGTGGCGGGCTAGTCTCATCTGGCCGGCTGGGATCTTCTATTGATGTGGCGTGGTCTCGCCCGGCTCCGGCCTTTGTTACCCCCGTCGGCGACAATACCGAACGGCTTCACCAGGGCGTGTGATGTCTGAAGGGTCCCGGGAAGAAAGAAGGAAGCCGGCACCGGAAAAAGTGTCTTGCGCCAGAAACGGAGAAGAGAATAGTTCCGAACCAAAGGTTATGTTACGAACAACGACGTGCACGGGATTTGTTTCGGAAGAAACCCGGCCAATGAAGAACTTTCTTGTTGAGGAGAAAGCTGCAGAGACGGGACGGCGCGTCCTTTTTTGAAGATATTTTCCTCCGAGCGCGGCGTAAATCCTTCAAAGCTCAGGGCACGGGATGTTGCAATGGAACCTCAGAATGTGCAAAGCTAGAGGCCAGAAGTATTTGGCTTCTTGATGCGTCGAGTAAGCTTTGGCTGAGCCCATAAATAATACCCAGAAAATAAGTTCTGAAAGCCTCATGTTCCAGGAGTACTTACTTGTACACTACTTGTACTTATCGTTGCTCGCATTTGTCAGGGAGCAACGGTCAATTTTAGCAATGATTCATGGAATGGCGTTTCTGGTCCTACCACACCTTTTTGGCATTATTTGTTACAATCAGTAGGAATCAAATATGTCTGACTTCACGCCGTCTGTCAGTGCCAACTACTTAGCATCCGTTTGCATCCGTCTGCATTTTTGGCTTTGTAAACTGCATATCTTTATTTCAAGATAATCAGCCTTGAAATATCATTGATTATGTGCATGCGTTTGAGTTAGACATTGCATCGCGTTGCACCCTTGCATCTAAGATTTCATATAGTAAGGCCAGGTGGTGGCCATCTCAATCTCGTAAAAATTTCACATTAATGTAAGAACACACCAAGAAAACTTACATGTTCATTGGTGTTGGATGGAGACAAGTTGCCGTAAATGACTGTCTCCGCCAACTTTAAAAACGTTCCTATAGGACGTTTTGGTTATCGAACTATAGAACACTTTGAATGACCAAGGTGAAGAGTCGTGTGTTCTGAACACCGGTGCCGGGATGGCACAGAGTGTCTCCACGGGAAGACAAAATTCTGAATGTTCCGGCACTGCGACATTGTTCACTTCGGCGACTAGATGAACTGCATTAAGGCTGCCAGTTCGTTCTACGTTGAATGCAACTGGTTGCGTCTTAAGTTTGCAACAAGCTTCGTGCAAAAGTTCTGTTGTTGCATGGTTGGCGTTAGTAGCTGTTTTAGACAGTTCTGAACAAACGCCTTAACTCATAATTATGTTTTTGCTTAGTGCTGGCCACTTGTTATATATTAAGTCTTATAAAACTCACATATTTGCATCTAGTAGCTTAAATTCACACCAAAATGTGTGGCTGGTGCTACCAGACAACAGCAGAACGGGCAAAAACCGCTCTGACAAGGATAATGGGTATGAAGAAGTAATCTGCTACTGATCTCCTCGTAGGGTCAGGAGTTTTGGCGGCTTTTTATACTGAAGCTCTTATGCAAAGTTGGCAAGTGAGTTATTGAACGGGATAGGACAGTCACAAGGTAGCTGGTTTCATCAAACCCTAAATGGCGGGGGCAAAAACACTCCCTCTCACTAAAGCACGTTGCAAGTAAATTGACTGACGGATTACAATATTGTCGCAGTGTTCTTGCAGGCACGTTGAATACGTGAGTTTTTTAAGAGGTAGTTTGGCGGATGGCTTTTTATGGTGCATCATTTAGTGGTTTGTGGATAAGTTCAATAACGATATTAACACCCGCTTGCTATTGCGAATGTTTACCGTAATCCGTCAAAAAGTGGTGTTAAGAAAGACAGAAGTATGACACTGCAAATGCCGGAGGCGGCAAGTAATGCACGTGTTGAGAGAATCAATTAAAAGGATGATACACAATTTAAGGTGACGAGTGGAACCCTGCAAAACGTTTTTGACTTGTTTATTTTCGGGGCTCCAGTACTACCATGGTTTCGTTTGAAACACATTTATTTCTGATCTTTTACATCAAAATGGTCAAATTTAGATGCATTTTTTTTATCTCAGCCATGTTGAATGCGAAAAGAATAAGATTGAATGGATTTGTTTTGCTTAAAACATTAGCTGTAGAGTACTTGCAACCATTTCGTGCCTTGTTATTTGCATTATTTATGTGGCTGGTGTCTCATACCCGAGTGGCTTTCCTTTGGTGGTTTTATCTCAGTGAGCGTATTCATTGACAATGCGTATATAAATGACAATCAGTTTCAGATTGCTCCCTCTTCTTTGAAGGTTGTCGTTTGTTCAGCAACGAGAGCGGCCCTCAAAGACAAATTACTGTGACATGGTCGCAATAAAAAAATCACAGATTAATTACTAGTGCAGTTCCCGGAAGTTAGTAAATGACTAGTATTCCACGTTAGCATACGGGGTTAATAAACAGGTGCATAGAACATACGCAAACAAATCGATTAGATCTATTCCTTCACAACCTTCCGCCGCATAGTCTGCAAGACAATTTTGAATGCTGATTCAGCCAGGTTTGACTGTTCATGTTTGACTGATGTTCATCATGTTTGACTGCACATCAGTGACATCGTATGCTCGAATGCTGGAATGAACGAATGCATTCACCGCTGCAGTTTAAACACGTCACGACAAGCCTAAATTCACCCCGCAACAGCCACCCACATTTTCCGAGCGGGTTTGCCCCTCACGCGCCACCCTTATCCCGTCTCGGCGTCTCTCCTGGCCGGGCCCGGCAGCTCTCTGTCCCCCCCGCCGTCGTCGGACGTTTCCTGTTGTCCGCGGCGGCGGCGGCGGACGACGCACGCCGTATTGCCGCCGTCGCCGTCCCGCGGGGGAAGTGGGGGGGGGGGACGGAACGCCTTGATTTGTCCGGCTCTCCGGCGGCGGCGGCCGAGATTGGCGCCCCTCCGCGCCGGCCTCCGCCGCCAAATCGGATCGGCCGGCCGCTGACGAGCGGGCGAGTCGGGTCCGGACCCGGGCACGGCGGCAGCGGGTCGGGTCCGGACCCGGGCATGGCGGCCGGCGGATACCGGCCGGTTGAGGGCCGGCGAGGATGTGGGCCTGAGGACTCGCTGCAGTGGTTACAGACGAGAACGGCGGGCGGTGGGGCTGGAGGAGGGCGGCCATTTTGAAATCTGAATCTCTCATTATTCGGAAAAGTAAGCATTCGCGTTATGGCATTGCATGCACAGGAATTACTTTAAACATGGATTTTCCTCCTCCTCCACCTCGGAAAAGCTGCGCCGTACATGGCGAAAGTGACTGGAACATGGACCAAACAGCGACAGGAACAGCAGATGTGCTAATTGCAAGGAGTAGTGAAAACAGGCGAGATAGCAAACAGCAGCATTCACTTGGTCAACCAGCCTTTCATTTGGTTAAGAAGCCAACAAGTACTGAAAATGAACACAATTATCGTCGCAATCAGACAAATGGCGGCTCTCATAATGGATACGTCAGTTACAGACAAGCTCATTGACTACTTAAGCCCCAGACTAGCAAGTGGACGACAACGGTATGTCGAGGACGGATTCTCAATAAAAGCCTGGACTAAAAACACAAGTGGCCCAGAACGACTCCGTCACCACTGGCGCCAAAGCATTGTCAAAACAAGTTGATTTACATAGGATTTCCCGCTACACTCCGACCTTCTGCCCGAAGCCGTTCTGAAAGCATTGCGACATCGTTCCGCTGATTTGCTTCCATTTGATCTCTCCCCTCCGCTAAAAATGCGAACATCGCTCCTTTTGATAACGTCCGTCCCGTTTTCCCGCGTTCCCGCGCGCGTTTCAGCGGTCCTCTTTCGCGGCGTGCTGCGTTCACGCCGATTTCGCACACGGCGGCCGATATTAAAAGCCAATAACGCTGGCCCGACGGCGGCGGCGGCGGCGGCGGCGTCCCCCCGTCCTCCCCTGTGCGGCGTCCGTCACGCTACATAAACAGAGATGCTGGGATGAGTTACACACGGGCCGGCTTCCAAATGAATTGATGGCACGCCGCGGCGCGCTGGGAGCGTCAATTGCTCGTTAACGGTTAATGATAGCGTGTTTGCAGTTATTGTGCGCGCTTTCGGGGAGGAATGCCGAACGGCAGAAAGCAGATGCTCGCCGACGCCAATTACGTCATTGATCCGAGCTCGGGGGGGGGGGATGGCGGAGGGTCGCGGTGAGCGGGAACCGGGTCCGCAAATCCGGCCCCTGGGGCCTGTCCCCGCCCACGCCGCGGGGCAGTGATTTGACCCTTGGGAGCCGGGTTGTGTTAGGTCATTGCTGGCCTGCGTCGGTCCTCACTCAAAGGCGGCAATGACGTGCGATATGCACGTTTCTCGTGAACGTCTGACTCCCGGCCCCGCGGTAAGGAGAGGAGCCCGAATTGCATGCCGAACAGACCTCGACGCCGAGTGCCTAGAGTGTGCGGTTCTCGCATTCCTTCTGCTGCAGTTCAATCGATAGACATGATTCCATTCATGGTAGCCACCCCCTCCAATCCCACGCACACCCTCCTGTGCTATTGATGTTTGCGAAAATCCACTGCGGTGTAACGGCGGCGCCTGCCTTTTAAACCACGTGACGTCGAGTGGAGGACGCCGTCCCACTCCCCCTCCCCCCGTTCCACATGACTGGCCGCGGGGGCAGTGCGGGCTCTTCCACGCAGAAGCGCATTCCTAGCGCATCTGCCGGCCTCTGGCGCGTGACGGGGCAGCTGCGCCGCTGGTGTCCCGTCGTGACGTCACACCTGTCCGGCACGTGCCGTCACTGGCGGAGGCACCTCCGCGCAGGGGGACGCTGTGAGAACGGCCCGGGGGGTAATCACTAACGCAAACACAGATCATCCGCCAATAACCGACGAACAAATATAATACCCAGATGCGTCAATAACGGGTCACCGAAGGGGCGGCGTGGAGGGGAGGGGAAGATGGAGTGGGGGAGGGGGCGCAGGACTGGCCCGATGGGATCCCTTTATGAGTTCTGTGACTCGGTGCAGTGCAGTTCCATGGTCCAGTATAACCAGTGGCAAAGAATGCAGCCAATTGAAAAAGCCATGGTGTCGTCTGCGAAGTTATGCATTGCATTAGACATAAAAAGTCTGAAAGAGAATGTTAAACACATATTGGATGAGAATGCAGACATGCAGTGTGCCCATGTAGAGTTCTGATGCGGTATGTCCACGACCTTTTCGCATTATTCTTTGACAGAACGGCCATCCAGCAACTTAGTTTTGTTGTTCGCCTGCAAAAATGACACATGTTTGCAGAAATGATTTCGAATATCAGTCTCGTGTGCCGTGAATTGTACCTGATATTCGTAATTCCGGTCGTTTGAGATGCTGGTAACGGGCACGTATTCGGCTCACCACGCTCTTCTTGATTTTTTCTGCGGAATTACCGAGCAAGGCTGGTGGTACTAATGTCTGCAAATCGGGTGGTTCTGAACGTCGGTCATACTGCCGAGGATGGTATTTCATTTGGCCTAATGAGACATTCCAACAGAAGCCTATGTTTCAAAAACTTTTTTATAAACAGGGTGGGTGGGACTATGATGCAGACAACTTGCGGAAGCATTTGCATCCCCGACTCACGAAAAAAAATAGCATTACGCCTGTGGTGTTACATGTAAAGAATGGGCTTAAACATGGTATCTGGGTCCACAACAATTGTAGAAAAGCCTCCCGCCCCTCCCGATGACTCCTGAATTGCCAGTCGATTATGAAGGGCTTCTTTGAACAGATGCTACCTTTGAAAGGACTCTGCACATCATCTGAGCGCTTTTCAGCGGCAGTTTCTAGTGGCCCCATTCGGAAGGGACCGTTCAGCTTCGTTTCCTTCCGCTCAAAGCCGCCGCATCCACCTCGCCGAATGAATGCCGGCAATCCGGACAATCCGCTCTTCGCCGGGACGGATCACCGTCTCCGCCGGGGTCCGACGACCGAGTCAAGAGGCGCTCGTTGTCATTGTTTCTCCGCCGTGGCCGGCGTCGAGACACCTCCGTGGCGCCGGCCGCACCCGCCGGACGGCCAATCAGCCCTTGATCACCCGTCGCCGGCCGCGGCGGCCCCGGCGCCGGCCGACGCCGGCACCGACGGCCGGTCGTCGGCGGCCGGTCGTCGCCGCCGACGGCCCGTCGTCGTCGCCGACGCGCCTGGTGGCGGCGGCCGGCCCGCCGGGCGGCGCTCGGCCCGGCGATCCGGGCGCCGGACAGCCCGTTTGGCAGCGGTGATCGATAGGGTGGTGGCTCCTTTGTGCCGGCCAGCGGCGTGGATGGCAGGCGCCGGCCGAGAGTGACAGAAATTGTCGGCTCCGGGAAGCCGGCCCGCGGAGGCCTGCATAGCTACACGGGACGGCCTGCAGCGCTGTGCTGGTCGACGGTGGCGCCTATATTTGGAAGAGGGAGTCGATGTTCGCGCGGTTGCAGCTACCAGTACCAAATTGCAACCACTGGCATACAGAAAGCTTAGAGGCCCGGACGATATTGATACATGGAACATTTTCAGGTGACCGGCGAGAGTTAAACGTTCGCTGCAAAATCAGCCGTTGCCAGGAATTGCTCGATCGGGTTTAGAGGTCGGATGCAACAAGCTGTGCAAAGCACGGGCTCCGATCCTTAACATCACCACAGCAACGATTCGGATCAAATTCATGGAAAATAAAGAAAAAACTTCCGCAGTATTTATTTATCAGTTCATGAAATTCAGCAACGATGGAGACATTCCTGTCATCTTAATGAGCCAATATCCAAAGACGTCGTTAATCTTTTTTAATGCATAGCATTCTGGCTCAAAGCGATACACGCAGTTTAAAATCACAGCGTTTTCTGCCCCTTTCCTAAACAGGCAAACGGGATCTGCGCGCTTTCTTGCTTTTTATTTTTCGGTCTGTTCCGTATGGCTGCTGGGGTGATGTTAGGGATCGGAGCCCGTGCTGAAACTAGTTGCACAGGCACCGACCCCTGCACCCGATTGAGCATTTCCGGGTAACGGTTGACTTTGTAGCGGGAGTTTAACGTGCCGCCAAAGGTACGACACGGTCTATGGTAGTCAGCTTGATCATATGTTGACCAGCAAAGTAATTAAGACCAGTTAACCAGTCAAACAGCATATGCAAGCAATGTCAGTCGATGTAAAGAAAATGCTCAGGCTACTTTAATCACAAGACCATGTGGCACATTTAAGTTACGATCAGGGAATCGGTAGTTCACAACAAAGCGACAATACCCAATGCAGACTTTTTTGTAAGAAATGACGAACAAAAGTTTATTAGATTCTTCGCATTGGGTTATGGTTGGTGGCTATCAGCTGCTAGGTACGAATCAAGTTTTAAGAAGTCGTTTTCCGTGGCCAGTATTGCGGCTGCTGTCATTGAACAGCAATCCATTATCTGTAATCCAGTAACAATACTAGTAATCCAGTGTTCGGCCAGTACATGGCCAAGATTTGGCTACCTTCGACACTGCACTGAGTTCATACGAACCCCCAGCCGTTTACAAGCCTGATAAGTTAGAGCAATGGAACAAAAACTAGCGTGCAGCTTAATCTTTTAGATGCATGTTGATACGCCGTTTGATCATCTTAGATCACAACGTGCCCTTACAGGCGACCTCAAATGAGGTTACAACAGGGGATTCTGGTTTTTATTGGATCATGTGAAAAGTAACTTATAGAACGTTTTTAATGTACCAAAATAGCGATGGATGATAAAGAATGACTCAGATTTACTGTCTGCATCAGCAAATCAGCGTCTTTGATCACACCTTGACTCCTCCGAGACCGATAATAGGTCAGAAAGGTAAGGGACCCCACGTCGTGATTTTGACTTACAATGATCTTGACCTCAGTAGCTGATACTGTGCGGAGGTCACTGGCGTCATGGGTGACATTCGTGGACAAAATTCAGCAAGGCTGATCACCGTAGAATTCATAAAACGTTTACTGTCCAATGAAGACCACCCCCGCAACGTGGTTTCTCGATAACATGCCCTCGAGGAAGAGGTCATAGGTCAGCGACCTGACAGGTTTGTTAACTTAAATTTTTAGGCAATGTGTAGAAATTCTACATACTCAATTCCGCGAAAGTTCAGGGTGATCAAAACGGTCTTTTAGGGGGACTTGCGAAATACCTCAGAAGGGATCGCCCCCCCCCCCCCCCGTGTACTGGTGAGGATTAGCGTGCTGCCGAGAGTGCGACACGTTCGTGCAATAGTCAGAATGACCCTATATTGGTCAGACGCCTGCTGACCCATCGCCGCTCAAATGCGGAGCGTCATGGCGACTAAAACCTGTCTTACCAGGACGGAGAGACCGACGCTCTACCAGTTGAGCTAGCTATCAGTTTTGAGCCAATCTTGTTTTCACCTTGAAATTGAAGGAATAATTCACCTCTGATTTGAACCCATCATTTTAAACTCTTAACGTCAAGCAAAGTACCCATTTTGAGTCTGGCGCCTCTCGACAAGTCTGTAGAAGGTTTCGAAAGCCTCTTACTGTACATCACTTAACCCATTCGAGGTAGAGGTAGGCCGATTCCGGCAGGGGGGGATGGCCCCGAGATCTCGAGAACTGTTTATCCGATTTCATCGCAACAAACGGCAATCAATTTGCCGTCACGTGAACTACATTTTTATAAAAAGAAATTTTCAAAATTTTGAAATTTGTGGATACAGGGAGCCAAAAATGTTAAAATGGGGGGTGCTTTTGGACTTCTTATAACTCCGTTGTTTATGGCCCGATTTCGATGAAACGGCAGAATCGAGAGATTAGAAGGGCTTTTACCATGGGTATGCAAATTTGAAATTTTGAGAAAATTCATGGGCGTTCACAGGGTTTTAAAAATAGGGGGATTAGTTTTCTAATAACGGAATGAGCAAAAGAGGCCAAAACACTTTTTCAGCTTCTGCTAGTCATGTTATGCTAACGAAGTACAAATCGCATTACAATGTTTGTATAATGTTAGCATAGGCGGTGCCAGGGACATAAAAAGGGGAACTGTCATGGTCACACGTTTCTCAGATCAACTTGTGACCTTTGACCTAAATGACCTCCAGTGACCTTGGGGTCACTTGGAATGATGTCGTGTGCATTCAACATTATCTGTAAACGTTTTTAATCGATTAAATTCACTCTATTCCAAAAAATTCATTTTTGGCTTTCGATATAGGGTACGCGCACTGACATTTAGGATAGCTCCGACATATCAAGCTGATTTTTTTTAATTTATTAATATTTTTTTTTTTTTTTTTTTTTTTTTTTTTTTTTTTTTTTTAAAAATTAAAAAATTTATTTTTTTTAAAAAAATTTTTTTTTTTTTTTTTTTTTTTTCCTTTTTTTTTAATTTTTTTTTAAAAAAAAAAAATTTTTTTTTTCTTTTTTTTTTTTTTTTTTTTTTTTTTTTTAAAAATTTTTTATTTTTTTTTAAAAACCCTTTTTGTTTCTACCCTCAACATGACCTTTATTGGCATCTTCCAAAATTTTGTCACGACGCGTTGAAGGACAGGAAACGACCAAGTTTCGTGAAGCCACGTTAAAAAGCCTGGAATTGGCAAGCAAAAAACCCGAGTGGAGGCGGATTCCGCCCCCCACCCCTGCCGGGAATAGGGTTAAATGACCTTTATTGGCATCTTCCTTGTAGTTGACTGAGCAAGTATTTTGCACATTTTTGCCCCCACATTTTCAAAAATTGCCTTTCGGTCGGCTCGTGTTGTTTGTCTTATAGCGCCAGCCAGAACACTGCACATTTTCCATTCACCGAATCACCTAACCTGCCGTGGATCTGTCCGTGATTGCAAGCCTTCCCCGCCCGCCATTGGTGCGCCTTCCTCTTCGCTGATTGCTCAAAGGGTGGCCACGGTGAAGAGGATGACAACACAGATTTGGTGTTGTTGCGGGCGCGGGAATCGATCTCAGTTGCCATGGTGACGACTGCTCTCTCAGGGGCGGAGAGAAGCGCTGCCGGAGGGCGCCAGAGGAAAGGCAACGGAACGCTCGGGCCGAACTGCGCATATGCCCGGTTTGTCCCCAAAATCTTTTCACTCAGCACGGATCAACCACTGCAGGTCACTGGCGGATCAGATGACGCCATCGGTGCCATGGCCTTTCCCTCTTCGTTGGAAAACCCGCGGCCGACGCCTATTTTACACCCCCCCCCTTTCCCCTTTCCCGGACAAAAATTGGACATGTTTTGTTCCCGGAGCAAAACTGTGTTTTATGAATGCCAATTTTCTAAAACTTTGGCTGGGCTGGAGTGGTAAGCCGCGTCAGAAAGTGGTCGAAATCCGACGAGACACCGACATTTGTGGGTAAGTTAGGTTACACAGACGGAGATTCGGCCCCTCTGCACGTCGTCTGGATCCGCCAATGCTGCAGGTTGACTCTTGACCCTTTCCGGCGCGGCGCAGCGCCCGGGCTTCGCTGCCCAGTTGCGGGGAGTCGACGCCGACTCAAATCGCCCCCGGGCACTTATCTCCGGCCTTAACAGGGCGGAGCAGCTGCCGGCCGACCCCGAGACGACCCCGCCGTGCAGAAATGGCCGCCCGTAACGCGCCTGCGACCTCGAGGCGGTCGGAAACCGAGGCAGGATTTGCCTGCTTTGCGGCCGTCGGCAAGAGCCGTTGCTGGAATTGGATTTCCGCTCGCTTTTCCCTGGAATCCATTTGCGATGCTAATGACTGACGCGGGATGGCTCTGGATGTACCAAGTCGGGCCTGGGCGGTGAACGGCCCAGCTGAAGCGTCGTGCCGACGGTGAAAGCAAAGGTCATTTTTGAGTCCCTGTATTATCACTAGAATTTAGCGCAACAACCGTCAGCACGTATGTGAGGAATCTCAAAATATTCCTAGTCCGTGTCCTGTTTCATTTCCAAGAAAGTATTTTGAAACGAGCTGTCAGCCTTGGCATTTGTGTCCACAATGACATAGATAAGCTGTATATTATGATAAAAGAGGTAGATTTTACTAATGCACGATGTGTCCAAAACTGCACAACTATCGAGAGAATAACTTATCTTCCTACTCCCAGAAAATAATGAGACTTCCAACTCTTGATGCTGGTAAACTCTCATCTGTTTCAACTTGAATATGGCCGATAAATGGCCTATGCAGTTAGAAGAAATAACTGAATGTTCAAGGAATAACAAAAGTAGAAGTGGCAATCGACTGACTGCGCACGATTTGTCGTATTACCCGCGACGTTTTCACTGTTGTTGAACGAATCTGTATTTTTAGTCTGTTTTTTTTTTTAGTGCTTTCTATGGTAAAGTATTCATCAATGGTATGATTTTATCTCGAAAAATATAGCAATGTTTATTTAATTTCGGCATTTCTGTAATCTTCTCCAGAACAAAAGTGGTGGAAAGGTCATGGGTGTGGAAACTAACTAGTTATTTAACTTAAGGGAAATCAGACAGGGCGGAACGTTCTCCTCGAATACCTGAATATGCACAGAACAAGATTGGTTTACTTCCCTCTTTGAGTTACTGTACTGAAATTTGGCATAACGTAAATTGTAATTTTGGCCATGTACCATGCATTTAATTTTAAAGACATCAAGGCAGGTGGAGGTTCTTTGGCAATTTCGTCAGTGCAGTAGAACTTAGGACTTATTTACGATTCAGCTCCATATGTTTTAGGTTTATAAACTTCGATAGTTAATAATCAAATTTCATGGTGTCGTCACAAATTCTGATGAGAGTTTGTCTGGCATTCACCAGTTTTAAGTCCAGACATGTCTGTCGGATTGGAACGAACCGGAGGGACCGGAAAGATAACACCTGATAAAAACACGCAGCTACTAAGCCAATAGAGTCGCGTCACAGAGAAACTTAATTAAATCCTCTTTGAAAGCCCATGTCACTCTCACCCCTGGCGTTTTAATTGGCCGGACGCTGTCCCACGTGTCGCCACGTGCGGCCGGCACGTGGCCGCGCCGACGCGTCAATGGCGACGCGGCACCGATAAACATTCGGCTGGCTCTGAAATGGAGCCGCCCGGCCGCCGGCGGGCGGCGCGCGCTGTTAAAAGACTGGCGCGCCGGAGGGGCGGGCTTCGGCGCGCCGCCGGGACATGACAGCCCGCCGGCGCGCCGAGAGGGGTGTCGGCGGGAGATAATGCGCCGGAGCCGACGAACGGAAGCGACGTCCGTGTGCCGTCATCGGCGGCGGCGGCGGCGGCGGCGCGGAGAGGGCGGACTGGGGGTGACGCGAACGGCCCGCGGGGGTTTCGCGCGTTGGAGGATCGCGTCAAGGCTTTCGTGGGTCGTGAAGGCGTTGGGTCGAGAATAACGGACGAGATAACGGAGAGATAACCAGCAGCACTGCTCAAGAAGCCTGTCTAATTAAAATAAGGGATTAGGCAGTTAGACTTACCATCTGATTGGCGTATGTAAACATACGAAGGAAAACAGCTATTGGTATCCAAATCTGACGTAGAAAACGATCAGAAGCCTTGTAGTTTAATCGCAAAGTGGTCCTGATAGATTCCCTGGATGTTGAAAGTAAACCCCTCTGGCATGTCAAAACCTGCTCTGTTAAGTCTGTTTTTTATCCATACGTACGCTTAAGTAGCGCTATTCATCAGTGCTGTCGACTGCCAGGGTTCTTTCGTGTTACAAACTCTAGTACCGCTTGCCGCGAGCAAGGCAAAATCTCGATGTCGCCAGGATTCGAACCAGAGACCTTTCTGCCCAGAGTCCGGTACAAAACGACCGGACCATGCCTCCCCTGCGCCGGACCGACGACAAGGACCAGACCGCAGCCCCGACCGTGGCGCGTGGCAACACGGCCAACACAGAGTCCGCCGCATAGTCACCTGTTATTACAAACAGTCCCGTGGCGAGTGCCAACAACGGCAGTCAGTCGACACTCGCCCCCGTTCGTCTGCTCATCCCAGACTGCCACGCCTGCGAGCAAACCCCGGCGTCCACGACCGCGGCCGCCTTTTGTGAAGGCACGCAGTGACTGCACGAAAGGAAAGCGGCATTTACTTCTTTCGCAGTCGACATTTCGGCCAAGCACCACTTGGCCGGGCCGGCGCGGCGCCGGAGGGGCGCCGTCGGCGCGACCGGCTCCACCTGCCGCGCCGTTCCTGGAGAGCGCCGCGTGACCGGGACACGTGCCGGCGGGCTGATGGTTTTCGAACGCTCACGACCGGCCCGCTTTCGGCCTGCGACCGCAGTTGGCCTGGAGGAACGGCCGCCATTCCGGATTCCTTTCTCCTTTGACACTGCGACCGCCTGGCCGGCCCGGTTCAGTGGAATGCCGATGTACCGGGGTCACGCGGTGGCGGACCCCGCCGGGACTAAATGTGCCGTTGTCTGGGCGCGTGACGTGGCGGGGCCTGCTGCTGGCGTTTACTGTACGTGTTATGGTAGGCGTTTTGTACATTTTCACCATGCAGGTAGAAATGGCTCCCGTATGAAAGCGTGCAAAGGGTGTTTAAACTTTTACTGCGTGCTTCGACGCGTGCATTTGCCAAAAGCACAGCTTTCGTTTTGCATGGCATTGTTTAGGGCCTGGCAGTATTCTGTCTGTTTCCGGTGTCCGAACAGGCCATAGCTTGTTTGATCCAGCTGACCAGACTTATTTTTGACTGACTGTTTTTGGCATGGTGCACTCAGATAAGATATAGCGTCAACAGAGGAAATGCAAAGTGCAAATACGTCATTTCTGCAGCATCAGACAACACTGAGTAATGCTGATTTATGAATACGTCCATGCTTGAGCCAGTGTTTTATGTTTACCACCGTTTAACGGGGCACTCTCAACACTGTCAACTGGCGTCTGGGTCGGGGCAACAGTAAATGTTCTCTTTGGCGGAAATTTAAATGTAGCCCAGTTTCATTTTCAAGGGCGTTAAACGTTCGCGGAATATATCGCTATGTATCAAGTAGGCTTTAGTATTTTGGATGTTGACTTGTGCATTGACTGTTGATGTGTGAAGAGTCACGAGAAGGGTCTACTTCAAGGCAACTGTGCGTGGATTCAATAAACATATGTTATCCCTAAGTGACAAATGCTACACAGATACTCACGTCACTCCGTTTCTTAACGTGTGTTTCATCTGCTTTGACCTGTCGTTGTGTGTGGGGCGAGTTCAAGGAGACATTTTTCTTTTCACTTTCTGCTGTAAATTGTCTGGCTGTAAACAGCCTTTCTAGCAGCTTTTAATTAGTCATTATTACGCGGGGAAATGCATCCTTTTCCGCAAAGTTCCATGAATGTACTGGCGGGTCGTCCGGCGGGAAGTGAGTTATGCAGCTTGAACAGAAATGATATGTTATGCACCAGTCTGTCTCCAGTCGGATTTGGCAATCGAAAAATGCAACTTCTGTAACTATACAACAGTTATTTCGAAATAAACCAGGAGCACAAAATGTCACGCTCGAAATTAGCCGAACATTAAACGTGAAACATGAACGCTGCTCGCATTCCTACACATAAACCGGCACGACAGCTGTTATTGAATGTTGGACACGCAAACCCTATTTGATTTTCAGTGCAATGCTATCCAGACGAAGGGAACTAGGCTTAAAATGGAATGCGTTTGAATGAAGTGATATTCCGTCTACTATACAGGAATAGAGCCGCTTCGGCATTGCAGGTATCTTCGGTTTGGTTTGATGCCCAGTACACAAAAAAAACATTTTCGGCCATTAAAATGCTACTTAAGAAAGATTTGAAGATTTGTAATATTGCCTTTAGAATGTTGTAATAATGCCTTAGATAATAAAGAGTTGTAATAATGTCCTAGAATGTAGATGTTACGCGTATTAATCCTCGTTGGGCCGGCGTGCTCAAGAGAGCCCCTCCGGGTTTTTTGAGGACAACCAAGAAGCGAAAAGGCGCAGAGACATGGAAACTAAGAGCATATTTTATACGTCATTTATATATCCTGTGTCAATACTTAAACTCGGATTACATCAGGCCATTGATCTAGGACAGGCCAACGCTTGATCATGTTAAAAAAAAGATAAAATGAAGTAAAAAGCATGCTGTAAAATTTATCGATTGACGTGAACCTTATTCTATTGATAGGACATGACAAATGGAACAATTCTGATTTCTCCAATTATCGAAAATGACTTGGTCAACCACATACCATGATCAGCTAAACTTTTGGCCTTTTTACGTTTGCTGTTAAAATTATGGGTCTTGTTCAAAGGTGTTGGACATTGGATATACGTTGTGATGCTTCTTACGTAACTTTGCACACGTAATCATACCTCTTGACCTGTGACCTCAGATCAAGTGACGTTTTATACTGAATTTTCAGACTCGCAACCCCAAAAAAGTTTCTCTGTATTAGAGCATTTATCGGTAGTCTTATGTGCTTTGAAAGTGCCAATATATGGTAAGATCTTACTTGCCAAGGGTGGACTAATTCCATTTTGCCCAGTCTGACCCAATTTGATATTTTGAAATGCTATGCTTATTTTCGATGTGAACACACTTCGTATGGTCACAGGTGACAAGACCTACACTTATGGCCTCCGTTTTATGCAATTTGCTCAACCCAAGCTCTATTGTTTTTTGGGCGCAAAAATAAGATCCATGTCATTGCGGAAATAATATCCCAACAAATACTCGGACCTCAAATTGCGGCCGTGCCCGCCGCCCGATATCTGTGTAACTTACTGGAAAAATGTTTTCGGGCGCTTTTTTATGATGAAGGAAGGATATTACATGAAACGACGTTAAAGGATTCATGCCTTATCAGTGTCTGATCAATGGTAATTCGGCAGACGATGCGCAGATATCAGAAACATCCAACGTACTGACGTCAATACCTTGACCTAGGCTG
This sequence comes from Capitulum mitella, assembly GCA_030062745.1. Taxonomy (NCBI): domain Eukaryota; kingdom Metazoa; phylum Arthropoda; class Thecostraca; order Pollicipedomorpha; family Pollicipedidae; genus Capitulum; species Capitulum mitella. The sequence continues at coordinate 23,023,554 of CP099850.1, read as the reverse complement.
ACCTTGCTTGAACTTAACATGATAATTGCAGACGATATACTTGTTGAATACATTTGTGGCGTGTTTTAGCCAAAACGTAATCTTATGCATTCGGAAAAATGTGGCAAAGAAACGTATTTTTTTGTTGTTCAGTTTTGTTTGAAATGGTGCAATTCAACGTGAAGTGCCCTTTTCTTCTTCCGCATACGTACAACAGGCCTTTTTTTACTGCCAACCGCCTTGGAACCACATGCAAGCATTGCCCATCCAAATCTTCCGCCAAAAATGTCAACAACATAATTTCAACTAAGATGACTTGTAGAGACCTTCGTAATGATCGTTTTGGAATGAACGAAGTGCTTTGTTCTAGTTTCGTTAAGGACGTTCGGACGGCGTTTTGACTTTTTCTGCGGTACTTATAGGTCTCGAGGTCTTGAATGGGGTTTCATGACCCCTTCTGCCTCGGTCTAGTGTAGGTGGATCCGGAGACTGACTCGGCGAGGTTTAAAGGTTTAAAGGCATTCCGACCTGAAAATTAGAACCGTAGGAGAGTTTCTGGGGACTCATTACCAACGGGAGTGAGGTTCGGTCCGTCACGTGCTCCAGGGTAAATTTACTGATTTAAATACACTCTCAGGCTGGCACTGTTTTCGAGGCATCAGCAAACAACAAATTTGCTAATGATTTACACATGAATGCAGCGCGGTGGGACCGTTTCTGCGTACAAAAAATACACCAGTTCCTAGGAGTTTCATCAAACAAACAGTTTATGTAGTCAAGCCAGCCAGACGGCTTGTGTTCTTAAACACACGGTCCATCCAACTGTCTCTTTAGACGTCTCTTGCCGGCACCCTAGCCGGCCACCTTCCAAGCACGCACTGTGGTAGACGTGCGCACCTCCAGCATGGCGTGCCCACCGCCCTTTTCCCCCCCTCCGCCGGCACCGACGCCACCGCGCCGGAAGCCGCAGAGTGGCGGCCGCTTGCCGCCCGCTTCCTGCGGCCATTTCCCGCGCCTTCCACCGCCCTTTGCGGGGCGCGAGAGCGGAAGGTACGTACGATAATATCGACTGCCGGCCGGGGCCGGGCGGCCATTGTGTGACGTCACGGCCGATCACGGATCGATCCGGTCAGGTCGGGGCCGTTTCCAGAGCCCGCTTATTGCCAATCATGGATGTCTGCGCGCCTGGAGGTGGGCGTTGGCGTCGTGGATGGGTCAAGCTATTTGCAGCTGCCGGAGAGTGCAGCCGAATGGAGCTATGAAACGGGGGTTTTCAGGTTGAGATATCATGTGCGTGTGAGTATTTTTAAATTTGATAGGGCCAGAGTCATTCTGAGTTCATCTGTTTCCATTCGGCGTCACTGAAGTTTTACTAGCATTTTCTCAAACTGGTAGAGGCGCTGGCGACCTGCCCTTGGACTCCTGCATCTATGTGGTAAATTCTGCTCCAGACCTTGTTTGCATGTCTGTGTGCAAGCAAATTTTATTTGCGCGAGATAGACTGGCCTTCGAAGTCTTCATTACGAACCATCATGAAAAGGTTATGGCAGCGGAATTTAGAGTCTCGATTTACTCGGAGGAAGACTCGGCTAGTCCAGGGCTGATGTGGTTTGTCACCGTCGAGCCTGCGATCTGCTTTTGTGGGAGAGACGATCCGCGGACTGAGGCTGCCGATTCGCCAGCGGAAGCTTCCGAATGCTCCTGCATCCCATCAAATAAATTATGAGCGCCCGAACATCGAAGCATCTGATAGACGCTGAACCCAGGCGTAACCGGCGCAAAAAAACGCCGCTGACGGCAGCGGAATTCATCATCGGCAAATTGTGTGTCATATTTTCCACCGCCATTACTTAAAGAAAAGTCGTTCTTGTTGGTTTCCGGTCTCCTTTCCGGACCGCTATCAGCCAACCGGAATTCGTGATTTCCTCTCGGGCGGCGGCGGCGCGCCCCGATTGGCCGCCGTCGCCAGGCCCCGCCCCCCTGATCGATGCCGGCGATGAGTGATGAGATAGCGTCGGTGTCGGCGGCGGCGGCGGCGGCGGGCGGCGGCGACAGTGTCCGCGCTCGACAGACGGGGCGCGCGCCGTGGTCGCGCGGGCAGCTCCTGGTGCGCGCCGTGTGGTCCGGTGGCGGAACGTCCCGAGGAGCGCAGCGCGCCCGCCCCGCGGCGCCATGTTGGATCTGAAGAGCCCGCCGACGCCGCTGGCGGGCGACTACCTGCCGCGGGCCACGCCGCTCACCAACCTGTCCATGCTGTTCTCAGGTCAGTCGACGGCGCCGAGATGGACTGGTCTGCCGCCCGGCGGTCCGGTTCGGAGTCAGTTCGGTGTTGGCGGCTTCCGTTCGCGTCTGGCGGCCGTCCGCGGTCGGGCAGTCCGTGGCTGGCTGCCACGCAGCGTGGGCTGGCGTTGGGGCGTGGTTTGGTGGTTGGTTCAAATCCGACGGTCGCTGCAGTTCTCGGGGATTTTCCAGCTATGCAGCGGGTCTCAAACCACAATTTGGAAGTTCTTAACGAATCGCTTGCGCAGGCTAGCTGTGTTCAGAGGAGCTGACGCTGCTCAAGTGGAAGCGACTAACCTCTGAAGCAGATTCCTTTCGGTTGCGACTCATGACGATGTGAGTCCTGTTCATGGAAGATGAACAGCTGTTGTGCAGGAGGGAAGAGGGAGCAGGGGAGCTGAACTTTGCCCGAGAAGTGTAACACGGACCCCATGGCATTGCATGGAACAGAATTGTATTGCCTCCCCGAAATTGTTCTGCCTTGGCTGATTAGGTATGGGTGACTTGAACTTTACTCTTAACAAAATAACTGAGGATGTGTGAATGGATTGTTCCATGCGTTTCAAACGTCAAAACAACCGGCGGGTTGTGTTCACAGATGGTTTGACCTATCCACGCATAGCTGCCGTATCTAGTGCTTTTTAGTGTAGCGCGGCTTTAGAGGTCTTTAAACAAGAAAAAAGTCAACTAGTTAAATGCATCATCGTTTCCGTCCAGTTCATCATATCGGTTTAAGCAATTTGCCATTTGATGAGTGTAAAATCCCTTTCAGCCTAAGAACGACTATTTTAAAGCCTCATAAATACTCGGAATTTTTCACGCGTCTATCCTAACACAGTCCATATGTCGCCAGCATGCATAATATAGGATTTCGTAATGACCAAAGGCTGCAGCCGTCTTACAGACGCATAGGTAGCCTTGCTACCCACACTTCCTTTGTTGCCCGTGAAATTCAGGCGGAACTTTAAAGAAACTCATATAATTGTAACAGCAGTAGCGTAGAGGGAGCGGTGTCTGGCATAGGCGCGGAAACCATGGGGCCAGGGGGGCTTCATCTCCCCAGCTTTTTTTTAAATTTAACATCGACCCTATGGGCGTTGAGTGGAAAGGATTGGCCCAAAATGTTTCTCGCCCCCCCCCCCCAACTGAAGAGGAACTCCCATGTCGCTGGTGTCTGGAAACCTCTTATCCCAAGACAGAAGCGGCGCGAGATGGTCGAAGAAATCGGAAAAAGAGGCAATGAATCCAAGCGTGAATGCCTGCACTGCTATACTGTGCCGCCGTACTTCTCTACCGTGCGGCGCAGCATCGGGATTTCCTGAATCATACTGCTGGGTACTGCATGGTGGTGAGCACTAGAAATACTCGGAAATTTTCGCCATCACAAGCAGAGACAATCGCTATACCGTCCCAGAACATTTTCCGCGTTCTTCTGCGTTATCATTGCCGTTGCAAGCACGAATTGCGGCGTCACCGTCTATTCATAACGTAACAAATGTAATCGGGAATGGCACTGTGTTGCGCGTACAGGAATTAAATACACAACACTTCACTGCTGGTGCTGGATGGTCCAGTATCCAATTTTCCAATGTTGCTTGCCAAAAGGTTCGACTTCCGTCCATGAAAAATGCCCAGGCGTCACCCACTTGTACTGCATGACATCAGACATTAATAAACCGAATGGAAAATCGAAATCGAATATCGATCCCAGGTAACAGTTATCGTAGCAAGGCAGAGGCGACCCAGCGAACGAACAAAAAGCACCTATAACTATATGAGCTTCTTTTTTGCAGCAAAAAGCAGTCGGCGGTATTTTTATTTTGGTCCTGGTCTCGCAGTTTAAGGGATTCGGGATCCCTGTCAAAGTTAGATAGCATGTTAAACCTGAAAAAATGATTGCTTAGCAATTTTTTCAGTGCAGTGGTAAACTTATCGTCGTTCTTACAAGTGTGCATTACGTTGTCAGGTCGCTGGCAAATCAGATTAGACTCGAACGTCTTTTGGTATTTGTAACGCACGCGGCGTAAAAGTATCATTACAGTCACTCTACTCGTTTCTTCATAATGTTTTATTATTTCATAAACACATCTTTTACTTCTCTTTTCTCTCTTTGCTTCATATATCGCAGTTGAATGACGTACCAAACAATGCACCGGCAGTGCATCAGACTCAGCACCCCTTTAATTTGCATGTAACGTGAATTTGTAGTGGCGTGAACCTTGCAAATTGCATGAGAACATTGGCATTGACGAGCTACAAGGACCGCAATGCGCTACTAAATTGTAATTAATATTGCTCCAGCATACGTGAGGCGGGAAATCGTGATCTTTCAAACACTGAAAGAATTTATTCTCACCGGATGAGGTGTGGCTGCCATCCTGCCCCCCCCCCCCCTCTCCATGAAGTTCTCAGACCTCTGGCAAACGTCCCGCATGAAGAATCTTAAATTTGCCTCAGCTGATCCTGGTTCCTTTCCGCACCTTTTTCCAAGAAATCTCACCACCGTCATTTTAGGTCGCCGAATCATGACGTCATTTGCGATGACCTGGAAGTCGCTTCCTACATCTGAGCCACGTTTTTGCTTCTTTCTCGGAAGTCTGACAAGACATGGAGTCAGTTTCTGATACAGGACAATTTGGACATATGCTTGACAAACATGTCGAGTTTGAAGGTCATTGATCTCTCCAAGTTCACATGAGGTCACTGGTATTATATGACTTAGAAATGGTTTTAAACCGGTCATATGGTAACAGTTATCACTGGTGTTAGTGCTGAAAATGGTTTCTACCTTCGCCAACGATCAGAATCATTTTCGACGCTATCAATTTAATAGAGGCTGATAATGGCATTTGATTTCTTATTGACCTGACCTTGACCTGAAGAGAAAAACTACACTGACTATAACGATTTACCAATTTTCAAACCACGCCGTTACAAAAGTGTGGTTTACTGGCCAAAAAAAGATTGTAAAACTATTACGAATGCAACAGTGGCGAAAACCGATGAGGTTTTTTTCTCTTTTCTGTGATCTCAAAAGCCATCAGACGATCTGGAGGACTTAAATGACGCAGCGTCCAGTTCAGGAAAAAACGTGATACACTTGCTTTTTTTGGTCGCTCTATTTCGATTAGAAGAGAAATTGGATAGTGCTGGCAATGCCCCTCGTACGGAACGTAAATGAAATTAACTACAAGTAGTTGTGTCCAGTGAGGGCTAAATTGCTCCCTACCCATATACGCTTCAGATTGAAAAGTGCAGTGTCTGGGCAGGTTTCAAACCCGAAATGATTCTATTCGAAATCTTCTTTATTTTTTTTTTTCTTAAATAGAGTCGGCATTACTGTTTATATAGACACAATACGCAATGAACACGGGGAACAGAACATAAAAATACAGGGAGTTCCTTAAAGGATTTGCACATTTTAACGGCATGTATTTCGAAAGATATTCGCACCACACTAAGTAGGAATATTTGCCTCGAAGGGATTAGGAGCTACGTGCTCAGGAGCTCCCAGTATACTGTGCTCCCTCCCTCATTTTAAATGCTGCAGTGGGCACAGCAGTCGCATATCTGTCTGTCCGCTTTGAATATGGACAACTGGCACATTGAATTTGATCAGGTTGGAGGTGCCAAAAAAATTAAGGACTGAATCCGTCGATGTTTGTCGTGTACGAACGTTCGCCTCATCAAGATTGGCCTAAAGATGAAGACATCTGTCGGCGGTGATGTCTCTGTCTGTTGCTTGCGAAACAACCAGTGAGTCAACCATAAACCAACAAGCACAATGGTTATCATGATCTTTACCTGAAATATTGACTGATGTGAAGCAGAAAGTTATTCATTTTCACATGTCCAACGTGTTTGACAGCAAACCGGGTTAAGTAACTATTAACGACACATAAAGCTCAAATATATATATTTACCATGGTGACACATGAAAAGTAGCATTTCATCGATAGTTACAATGTTCATGCGAATCAAATGCTTCCAGATGTTTCGACTGTGGTTGCTGTGGAGGCTACGTTACTTCCAAAACTTCAATGTCATGCTTATACCTTTTTCAGTCTTTCCAAACGAGTTATCCCACCGAATGGCCATTGTCATTTTTGCACTAACATCCCATACAGGTCCAGACATGGACTGGTTGTATTTCCACGTCAGGAAGACATTAACAAACACATTTACAAGCTGAAATCGCTCCTGCTATTTTGTCACGCTTCCTGCGGTTTCTCATGGACGGAATCAGTGTTTCCTTATTTGGTAATTACGTACTGCGAAGTTCTGCTAGTGAATTTCACACAAATCAAAACCATCGTTTGCATGCTGAAAGTCTGTTGAACAGGTAAGCAGTAGTGAGCGAAGTCATTGCAGCGATAAATTGCCATTCACTTTGACAGCATAATTTGACTGTCAAACTTCCAGTTCCGTCCGCTTCCGTTTTGATTCATTTGGTGATTTTATATATCTGATGATGTCCCACCCCTCAACTCCACCATAGAACTTTGAACTGGTGTAATGCTCATCAACGCAGCCAAAGGGGGGGGGGGAGGTCCGCGGGCCCCTCCTCCTCCCCTTAGGCCCGCGTTTTTTCTGAAAACCATTGCACATCATCTTCCCAACAGGCGGTTTTCGTATGATTTCAGTTCACACTGAGCTTCCCCTTCCTCTTACGAAAATTCCTGTCTGCGCCCCTGGCAAAGCTTCAGTACATAACTCTCATTTTGAAATATTAAAAGTTGCAGCCGATGGCACCTGACCAGACCGTCAGTCTATGTCAGGATAAAGATCTCACGGTGACGAGTGATGAGCACGAGTCGTTCCATGGAACAAAGGTGCTCCACATCTTGGCAACATGTGGGTTATGAGACCAGTAGGCATAGCAAACTGAACTTAGCGTGAATACTAAATGTTGAAGCTAACGCTACTCACTCATCATTCCCGAGCGCTCCGTTCGTTAGAAGTGATCAAATGTATCGATGTTGGCTACCTTCACTGAAAATAAGCGGAAAGATGCGTGTAGCGCCCTTATTTACACTCAGGCTATTCCGTGTTGCTCGAAATCTGATCTGCAAAAGATGAAAAAATGACGCCATAGGTCAATCACCTGACATGACCTCGGCTCGAAATCCCCAGTGCAAGACCCAAATGAATGGAAGTTGTCGTATTCCACATTTTAACGCTTAAACAAACACCCTTTTCCCGTTCCGTTCGAAACGTCGCAAAGAATGGCCTGCACGGGCCCAGAAAGTGTCCAAAGTTGACCTTTTCGACCCCATTTGACATTGAAGATATTGGCCTAGAGTCATGAAAATTGCACACAATGTAAATCATTATAGCCCCACCCTGTCCATAAAATTTCATGTTTCTAGCTCCTTCTGTTTCCGAGATCGAAGGGGATACTTTTGTGCCCCCTTCCAGTGCGCGATAGTGCCAAACCTCCCTTCCACCGCACGGATTAAGATCGTAAGCTTTGTGTTGAATTTTCTGCACAACGGTAGGATTTGCGATTGTCTAGAGCAGTTAGACGAATGTTTACGTCATCTTATATATCAGATATCAAGCAAAGAGATGACGTTTAGTTCCGCGAATGCATTCACAAATCTGACGGCAGCGGGTCGACAAAAATGCATTGCATTCACGTATGAGAATGAGATGCGACTGGGTTTAAGTCAGTTTCATTCGCCGACATCTGGGAAGGCAAAAAAATGTACAAGTTTACAAACAGCGTATGTGCCATGCGTTCGGATCAGCAATCACAGGTACACCTAACACCGCCGTTGATGTTATTTGATGCTTCTTGTTTCAGATCCGGCTTACAAGGCAGCGTGGGGGGCCCACACGTCTCAGACGCAAGGTAAGGAGAGCCACTGCCGTAGCCGGACTAAGTCCGTGTTCGAGTCCCAGAGCAGGCGCCAATGTTTGCCTCCAGAGGTCGGGAACGTCGGCCGGTCGCGGCTCGGCCAAGCCGTGGAGTTCCACGGCAGGTCGACGATTATCCAGCACCACATGATTTGGCGCCTGAGATGAACTTATCTCAGCAGCAGACCAGCAGGGGGTTTGCGCAATGAGCTCAGCCCTGGGTGACACCAGAACTTCCCAGACTCGGCTCCCAGTCCTGCATACTTCATCTCACTTGGACTAAATCAAAAACGTACAAATAGCCTTGATATCATACTGCCGTAAAAATAAGAACCAAATAATTCATCACGGATTAGTCAATCCAATAATTTCGATTAACTAATTGGTTTTCGTTTTTCTTATATGTGCAACATAAACTATTGTATTTTGTCCAACTGCCACAGCAAAGCACAGTTCAGTACTAAATTATATTGAATTAAAACGGAATGATTGTCAGGTATTGCTGAACTGTTCTGCAACGATGCATTTTCCTTGCAAAATATGTGCATCTCGATTTAAGACTGAATGTTTTGCATGTACACCTTCTAAATGTCACGCTTGAAACCAAATCAAAATGTTGCGCAATCGCAGAATAATAGTGCCATAATACGAGTGTACTTCATGATACGATTACGAAGCGGATCGTATTGTACATTATGGTATGACATCTTACAGCATCGCATCATATCGCAAATCAAATGCATCGTATGGTATTAACAATGAAACACTGGAACAACAAGCTACACTATCTGGTGCAACTTCCAACAGCTTCACGCGTGAATCCCTGCAGCCAGAGAAACCATTTCACGAGTGATTTCGCGTTGTCGCCAGCCTCGTCTCCATCTGCCGGAGCCAGCTCGGTTGCCACCTGAGTTGGGGCAGCTCCGTAATCATCCGGAACCATCTCCGGCGCCGGCCCGGCCGTAACCCGCCGAAATCAATAGCGCCCGGCCCTCTAGCCAAACACGGCGGCAGCCGGCGGCCGGCGCCGCCCCGCGCACGCCGCGGCCTCCGCCTCCTGTTGAATTTCATCAATTGATGTATCCGTAGCAATATCCATCTGTGTCGGCGCGCGCGGCTTCGACGGGGCGCGCGCCGCCCTGTTTGCCGAGCCAGCCGGCCGCGAAATCCGACAAGAAAAGTCTTTCCTCGTGCGCTGGTGCGCGCGCTGGGCAAACGCGCGCCGCCGGCCGGCCGGCGCTCCGCGGCGGCGGGGGGAGTCGTGCGAGCGGCGTCGCCGGCGGCGCCGCGTCGGCGGCGACGCGTGCGTGCGGGACGAAGGAACGTGCGAGACGGGCGGCCGGCTGGCGGGAATCATTCGAGACGAGACCGATCCGCAAACGGCGTTCACATGGTTGGAATTTTCTGCGAATGCGGAGGAACCACCCTGGCGCGCATATTCGCTTGGATATTCATTGCTCGTGATTCGGTGGAGACAGATAACGCCTCTGACGGCCATTCACGATGAGTCATCGGCCGTGGATGCAAATGTGCAGGAACGCTTGATGCGACCGTCTTCATTAGGATGCGGAGAGAGCCATTTGTCAAAAGCAACGCAGCGTCCTCTGTAGGCTGAATGACACACACACAGATAGAGAGAGAGAGAGAGAGAGGGAGGGAGGAAGAGCAAGAGGGAAAGGAGGGAGAGGCAGCGGAAAAGAGGGGGTGAGGGATAAAATGTGAACTAATCTGCAGACCGACATAATCTGGATCAAGGGCCTTTGGTCTCCCTTTTATGCTTCCTCCTCTGCTTCTTAATATAGAGCAGATCGGCAATGGATCCAAGCATCCAAGATCAACGAAACGATTGTATACTTTTCTCCTCCTCTCTTCCCCCTCCCCCGCTCTCTCGGAGTTTGGTCATGGTCCAGTCATGCCGCCTACGTTTTAGCTCGTTCTCGGCGTGCGGTCATTAGCACACATTATCGTCACTGAATGGGACTGCTCCCAGTTACTTTCAATTCTTCCTCTCTGCTCGCCTCCCCAGGGCAGGCCTTGTTAGTCGTAATTCATGTGTGAATCGCTTTGATGGCTACATATACCCAATTTACGATGGATGAGCATTGTTGGCAGCCGGGGAAGGGTCCGACCGCTGGCCTCGGGCTAGATTAAACAAATTGAATCCGAGCCTAACGAGCAGATTCTTTCTCCGCTGTCAACGTTCAAAGGGGCACCGAAAGTGACCGGCCTCACTGTGATTGCATCGTTTTATTCTGTTATTGTACAGGCTGGCTACTAAAGACTCCCGCGATGGAAGGGAAAAAATGTTTTACAACTCATATGCTTTCATCATCGTGCTGGAAAAAAAATCCGCTCCGTATCACATTTCAGATACCGTAGCTTCATCAAATGCATGACGAATCTACGATTCCATGGCACTGCTGCCCTTCTGCGTCCTGGTCGGCTTGATGAATCGTTCTGGCTCGCGTGCTTGACGACCCGACGCATCGCAGTTCATGTCGTAATGGCTGGTTGGCGTGCAGATTTTTCGTGTATCGTTTTCGCTGTTGAATTTCAAGTGGTTTTACAATGTCGGTAGTCGACATCCGTTCAAGGCGAAATTTCAGCATGAAAAAGAGTTATGGATTGTTGGCATGAACTGCCAGCTCCCGATCCAGAACCGCTGTCAAGGGGTGCAGCTTTTGTAAAAGTGTTTTCACCCACGCCACGGACAGCCGCGACTACTTCGAGGCGGGCTCGAAGCCTTTTTTGCTATTTGCATGGTCGTTTATCATTTTGAGACATGTCTTGCGCGTGAAAAAGTCGCGTTTTGCCACTGAAGCAGCATGATTTATGGCTTTTGTGTCCACCGAATTGCGAACAAAGCTCTTAAAAGCGTTTCTTTTATATGGTTTTGTTCGCCTCACACAACCCAATAATTTTTACGAAGAATGTCTTATAGCGCTGCTTCGAGCACATCGCTGTAACGATGATTTGTTAACCTCCGTCGGGTCGGCCTCCGGATCCACCTTCGCCGGGCTGGGGCTCACGAGACACCCTTCCTGGGACCTCAAAAAAGTCCCGCCAAAACGCAAAAACACTCTTGGAAAGCTATAGGCAAAAGTAAAAAAAATGTACATAAATTTATTACAAGAAGGTCAATATAAAGATCACCGGACGTCACCTTGGGCAAAATTACTACTTGCATTTTTGGCGGAATTTTTTGGTAACAAAGACTTCTACGTGACTCTAAAGAGACGGCCTGAAAAACAAGGCCTAATTTACCTCTGTGGGGACAAACAGGAGAACTTAATTTTAAATAATAAGAGGTTAAATAAAATAAAAAGAGGTTAAATTTCACAAAATGGCACAATAGTTTGAATTTTTTGGAAAACGATCCCACTTGATCTGTCCTCGATCAATAAATAAACATGACCTCAGTGAACTTGCTGCAATGTCTTGCCTTGGGTGTGCTTTAATCATTCCATTGGCTAGCGAACCTTTCTAAAACACCATTTAAGAAATCAATGCAAGAAATTAAAAACGTCTAAAAAGGATTAGATTCCGTTGGGCTAACACCCTAACCTTCTAACGTTCGTTCTGGTGGCCGAGTGGCGGGCTGTCCGGCGTTGCCTCGCCGCGTCCGACTGGCGCTCGTGCGGCTGGCCGTCGTCACTCAGCGGCGCCGTCCCACCTGACGCCCGTACAAACCGGCGGCCGGTGCTCCATCACCGCACGCCGGGCAGCCGCCACCGCCGGCCCGGCCCGCCACCACTCCCCGAGCCGGGCCAATTACCGCTCCGGCGTAACGGCACCCTGTCCCGCAGAGCCCGCGGCGGCGCGCCGCCGGCCGCCCCCGCCCGAGGCGGGGCCACGTGACCGCGACTGGGGGGTCTCTTTCGGCCGGTGCTAAGTCAGCCGTAATGGCGGCGGCGGTGTTTGATACGACGGCGGCGGCCCGGGAATGGTGCGATATCGGCCCGCCGTATTTAGCCCGAATCGTTCCGCCGTGGTTTATGGAACGAGCCGCATCCGACGGCGGTAGGAACAACCGGCCAATGGGCCATACGCTGAGATACCGCCCGTGCGTTATGGTTCGTAATGTCGGGGCACTGGCGAATTTTGACCCTCAAGCTCCGGTGGATCACGCGAGTCAGGTATTCGGAATGTGCGCGGTGCGATGCCATATTGGAGGTGATTGCTGCCTGCGCCGATGGATTTCCTTCCGCCCCGGCAACATGCACGGATCGATTAACAGCGCCTTTATTCGCTCGTGTAACATTTTGTCGGTTTAAACTGTGCAATGCATTCTTTGCGTTGCGTTGTAGTCGTGAAGGCAACGATTTGCTAAATCTGTCTCTTCAGCTCTCTGCCAAAAAAAATTTGCTTGGTATACGGCAATATTTGCGGCACAAAGCAACACGTAACTATGAAAAGATCCATGAAGATGTAGGGCATCACCAGTTTATATGTTACGAATAAGTTTTACCATTTATGTAGTGTCATTGCTTAACGGAAAAACATACCAACATTTTGAAAATATGAACGTTAAAATGTTCGGTCAAAAACCACAGGCAGAATCGTGTTAACGAATTAGTCATTTGGTCCGCATGACTTAAGTGCACTTTACATCCAAATTATTTCTTCATACGGAAATTTACTCAGTTAGCCGTTTTACTTCTTATTTCGGTTGCGCGACGCAGCTGACACAAGCCATCATCATTCCTACGAATTTAATATAGCGGATTCAAAAATTCAGTTGAGCGACTTTGACCGTCGATAACAGTCAGTATGTTTTCGTCAACAAATTTACCTTCATAACAGAACGTTCAGCGAAATATTGCATTTTAATGACTTTTCAGATAGGGGCCGAAACGAGGTTTTCACAAGTGTACGTAACACCAACGTTTTGCGCTTCGATATCTGCAAGAATGAACAGCGGGCAGTTTGGTGTCTCTTTTGGTAACGAAAACATTTAGTCTCCTTTTTGCAACTGGAGAAATGAATGCCGTCGCACCTGAACTCAGCGACAGGGCGGCCCTTATTTTGCTACTTTCCGAATTTCTATGGAGATGTCCCGCATACTGCAAGGTTAAGCATGACGATAAACTTTCCAAAGTTTGAGAGCGGTTAATCGGCCATGGCCAGTGTTTCGCTTCGTTAAATACTTCATGGGCTAAGCATAAGAGAATATCAAGCTAACACCGCAAATCCATCAAATAGCATTGATTTTAAGCCTGTTTCTAGGCTGGATCGAATTTTGTTTATTTCATGATTTTTACTGAGCTAGCAAAGCATGACCACGTTTTGCGCGTTGCAAGGGATCTTAACGGCTTACACATCTGGCCGTGGTATGCTTTGCCTGATGCCGCTGTGAAAGCCTTTTCCAATAGTGCAGTACAGGGTCAATAGCAATAATGCATTACAGTCGTAAGGACCCGTTTTCCTCTTCTTCATGAGCTAAGATTCGGTTCATACACGTGACATCCAAGGCGATTTGTTGCCTAATTTTCACGCTTATTTTAATTTTTCACCGTCTCCATCAGCAAAAATTTCCGTATTACGGACGTTGCAAGGAATAGGAATGACTTGAATTTCTGGCCGTGGTATGCGTTATTTCTGTGTTTAAATCTTATTCAAATATTGGCCCACAGGCCAATAATTCCAATAATGCAGGGCAGGTCAATAGAAGGACAGGCCAGTAGGCATAGCGCATTACAACAGTTCGGAAATGTTTTATACCTGTCCTTGAGTTCAATTTGGACCTTACTATGAGCTGTCTTGGCTGTGACCTGCATGCTTCCCTTTCGACTGTCCTCTCGCTGAGACTTGAGGAAAGCCTTATCCTTCTCAATAGGGATCACATTCAGCGCGTTTCCGTAGGCGATATCTAATAGGTTGTCAAGATGTCGCATCCAAACGTTCCGCTTCGTCACGACGGAGGACGTCGTGCGTTTCTTCTGCGCGTCAAATTTCTCAACCCCGCGTGCTCTCTGATAAGCCTGAGGACGCACTGCAAATTTTTGCGAATCGGGAGCCGGACGATATCCGGAAATTCGCGAACTTTTTTGATGACGGCATCAACTGCCTTAGAGATGGTCTGCTTTCCTACTTTAAGGACGTGCAAAATGTGACGTAGGAGTTGTCCAGTAGACGGCAACTTCGTACCGCTCACACCCTCTAAAGGATGGCAGACCAAGGACACAATGATCGACTTCCGCGTCTTGTGCTTTGTTGTTACGGAAAATGGCACCATTTGGGACCCGGGAAAATGCGACAAAACCGGTTGTTTACGATTAAATGGTTGCCAAAATTTGCGTTCAAAGTTATTTTAGGAGCCTCGTTATTCTAGGCACCTACAAACGCCCAACTTTCCTCGACATCGTGGATTCATTGTTTATGTTACTTAGCTCGTGTCATTGTGAGGCATTTAATAATGTGTGTGGGTACTGGACAGTCGGTGGGGGACGGTTAGGTATGTTCGTTTAGCTCCTTAATGATCCGAGACGCATGCCGAAAACAATGGGCACCTGTCATAACAAACACTGCGAGTAAGACGATTGTCAGATTAGGACTGCGCTCCTACGATACCTTACCATCAGCAACGGAGCAGGGATTGGGTAGCTGAGGCACCAGACGCGGATCTTTGGCTTACGGTCCACTGGGAAGCAGCAACTGCGAGCTGTTGTTTTGACTACCTGGGTATGGGGATATGCCGCTGTGATACGACACAACAAAATAAAAGTCATGTCCAAATAGTACGTAAAGTCGGGGTAACATCTGGGCAAAACGCGGAGTTTATGGGCTCAAAACTCCGGAGGTTTTGCGTCTTAAGCTCTAGAAATTGTACATGAGGCAGTGTCACTGCGCCTTGCTAGTTCAGTAAAGACCGTAGGCAGAGTAGCGTCGTTATCCGATACATCAAAGAAACAGGAAAATCATTGCTATTTGTTGGATTCGCGGTGTTAACTTGATGTTGTCCTATGCTGAGTCTAGGAAGAATTCAACGCAGCGAAACACTCAACATGGACGGCTTCAGCTGCTCTTGGGCAGCTCTAAGTACTATTCAATCGCTCTTAGATTTTTCAAAATTTGTTGTCATGCTTAACCTTACAACTGACAGGAATTCCTAATAGAAATTTGGAAAGTTGCAAAATAAGGATCATCCTACCCAGCAACCAACCAATCGAGTGTTTTGATGTTCATGAGCAACGTTGTGACTTGGTATATGAACCATGGGCATTTCGGCGTTTAATTGCAAGCTCAATCTGCTGAGTCAATGGTTTTAGCACACTCCCAGAAGGTGGCGTCGGCACGTTTATTCAAGTCGATATTAAAGTAAATCCGGTCTGTTTCAGCCTATTCGCACAACACGCTCTCAAGCGTGGCCAAATCTTCACTGGAGGCCGGCCATGCTCATCTTAGGCAACCAGGTAAGGCCCTGAGACAAGACAACAAGATATCGTGGACAGAATGGCAAAGGAATTGCTCATGTATGCTAAGCACAGGAAACCTGGTTTGGCAGAACGAACGAAATTGCGATTTTCGTTTGCGTAGCAGATGAGTGGAATATACGAGGACTATCAGATGTGGAATGTGTAAAAATGTAAGGACTTGCTTGTCGCCCTGGCGGCTAACGGTGGCAAAGGCCCGGCGGCTTGCAACGTCGCCGACTGCGGCATTTCCCCAGCGTGGCCGAGTTCTAACACATGTAATCTTGACTCTTTTGATTTAACCCTCATCAGCAGCATTTATTTTACGATGTGTTAAACTATTCCACGTCGCATTTTTGTCCTAAAGGCTGACAATGTGGAAATGCAAATGTGCTTGTGGTGGAAGTCGACGTAGACTAAATCTTGATGTTCATCATTTAACCCTATTCCCGGAGGGCTAGACGGTATGGCCTATTGCTGGCAAAGGGGGCGGATTCGACCCCTGTGAGGTCTCGAGAACTGCACATCCGATTTCTGCCTTACAAACGGCAGTCGATTTGTCATGATGTAACCTACATTTCCATAAAAAGAAGTTTTCAAAATTTTGAAAAGGGCAAATACAGGAGGTACAAAAAAGTCAAAATGCGGGATATTTTTGGACTTCTTTTAACTCCGTTGTTTATGGACCGATTTTGATGAAATTGTCATGAATCGATAGATTATGGATAGGACTTTTACCCTTAGTCCACAAATTTGAAATTTTCGGAAAATTCATGGACGTTCACAGGGTTTTGAAAACAGGAGTACTAGATTTCCAAAAAGTGAATTAACAAAAAAAGTCGAAAGCACTGTTTTGGCTTCAACTAGTCATGTTACGATGAAGAAGTACAAATCGTATTACAAGTGTTTATGTTTATGATGTTAGCATAGGTGGTGCCAGAGACATGAAAACAATGGCCTTAGAGACACTTGGAATGATCTCGTGTGCATTAAATATTTTTTGGAAACGTTTCCAATCATTTGAATTCACTCTATTTTTGAAATTCAATTTTACGGCTGTTGCGATATAGGGTAAGCGCATCTGACATTTTAGATCATAGCTCCGTGACCCGAGCTGATATTGAGCTGGAACTTGGTACACAGGTAGAAGGCACCCCTCTATGTCATGTATATTCTGGATTTGGCATTGGAAAAAAACAGCGCTAAAATGTTTGCTATAAAACTAAATTTTGAATTTCGACCTTGACCTGACTTTATGAAGCGATCTCATATGAACAAAATTGTATTTGCATGTTGTCCAACTATTTACCTATACATCCACATAAGGTTTTAAGTTCCATCTTAAAAACAGTATTTTTGACAGTCAATTTCCTTTTACCCTCAACAGGGCCAAAAATGGCCTGAGGTGTCTCCCAGAGGCGTTGCCTGGCTCCGGCCCTGAGGAAAATAGAACTTGGCGAGATTTTGTCCCAGTGTGTAGAAAGAATATCCAGGAAAAGCCACCAAGTTTTGTGAAGCTTCTTCTAAAAACCCTTAAATTGGCAAGCAAAAAAACGAAGGCGCGGGTTAAGCCCCCGCCGGAATAGGGTTAACTCGTCGGCAATTTGCTATATTTTACAACACGGTCTCAGCCCTACACCAGGCATAAACGACATCACGATTCAGCGCTCCTAAAGCTGTGACTTCCGAACTGTGGCCTCAGACACAGCGTGCAATGTTAGCAGGCAAATGACTGATAAGAAACATGTCTTGTAGAATGAGATATGAAAGGTTCTGATGGGGAAGTGACACTATCGTTAACTGCAGACAGCGTACTTAGCTTACCAGAAGACTGTATCGATCGTCGTCGACAGAGCTCCGGGTAAAGCCAACATCTCACAAATCACAATCAGTCCGACGGCCCGAGGTCCTATTCTGGTCGGTTTTTACGCAGACCAGTGCCGGCACACCAAGTCCTCCTGCGCCCCGTGACTTCAGCGGCAGCAGCAGGGCGGGCTCTCAGCTCCCCTCCAGGGACGGCGTCTAGGGGGAGGGGGCCAATCCCGGCGCCGGCCGGCCCTCTCAGAGCGGCCGCGGTGCCGGAGCATCCCGGCCGAGGGGAGGCGGCGGTCACTCGGCAGACGGACGCCGTCCGGCAGCCGCCGCCGACGATCCGTCTCGGCGCTCATCAGCTGCCGTCGGCGGGCGCGATTAGGCGGCCGGCGGCGCGGCGCCGCCGCCCTGATTGGAGGCGCCGGCCGCCGCCGCCCCTGCAATCAGGCCGCCCGGCCCGATAATGGAGCCTCCCCGCCACCGCCGCTATCGCCGGCCGCCGCAGCAGCAGCGGAGAGCTCAGCTGACCGCCCGCGGCCGCCTTCCGCCTCCATCCGGCGCACCACTGCCGGTGCGAGGACGGGACGATTTAGCGCCCTGGGAAACGACAGTTGAGGACTGTTGGAAACGAGGTCCGGGTTTAAGTTCATGCAGCTGCTCGTACAACCTTGTTTTTGGGAGAGGTTCAATTAGCCCTCCCCCGGAGGCATTTTCCTCGCCATTGTAGACGGTTTTAGTTAAAGCCATGACACCAAGCGGCGTTCCCTGATTTTTTCTTTCACGTGCACCGGAAAAGAGTGCTGTGTGTAACGACATGAGAGGCAGCGGATCCAAAAAGGGGTATTATGGCAAGAATGTTCAACAGTGTTTTAAGAAATTCCGGGACTGCACTGGCTATGCACAGTGCACACTCTTTGACATTATCAGAATGATGGGTTGGGATAGGTAAGAGATAAGGGTCAGCGAGGTCGCACCAGCTGCACAGCCGTTACAATCGTCTAAATATTCAGTCACTGTCAGATATCATGACGTAGAACGTGCATTCATGTGAGTTAAGTCACCCACAGTACAATGATGTCATTTGTTTATTGCTCTTTGCAACATCAAATGGAACGCTATCCGCTGGGCCGATCCATTCAAAAAGTACAAATGATGCGTGAAAGTCTTGAACCACTGCATGTCACTGTCGAGAGCAACGTCGTGACGGATATTTGTCGTCTCTGGTTCACGAGTGCCGTGAGAGGCCTGGTGTGCTTCCAGAAATAGACCAAATCCGTCGGCAGATCCGGACAGATTCACGGAATGTCAGTTGCCCCAGGCATGCTGCCCACGTTTCTCAGCTAGCTCTGAATCTACCAGTCAATGAAATAAGCAGCCAGGCGTATAAAGAGCTCGTGAGGCCTGTCAAACTTTGCCAGATCACTTCCTGAAAGTCTCCAACTCAGTGTATTGGACTAATAAGCGGGTAACACTACTCTTGCCAGTGCCACTGACTTCTGATTGGATTTGTCAAGTTTGGATCCATAACATGAAACTACTTGGGAAAGTTTATGACGACAATCAACGTCAGTTGACTTAAGTTTTACCAGCTGAATTGGCCGCTAAGCTTCGAATCCGTCAAAACAGAGCGAAGGATGAATCCTGGCAGGACTTGGAAGTATTTATCCATCCACCCTTGCATTTTTGAGGCTTTGGAAGTAAGATCAAAAACAAATATTGCAAACCAGACATTTTTTCTTTTATAGCTGGTGTGCCTGTGTGTACAACATTTGTCTCTTCATCCTCATTGTATTTTTCTGACTGGCTTTTGAGTTCTTAGATGTTTGTCCTCGTTCTCAAGCCATACTCCTCTCTCCCCTCCCTCTCTCTCCTCTCTCTCTCTCTCTCTCCCTCTCTCTCTCTCTCTCCCCCCTCCCCCTCTCTCCCTCTCTCTCTTTCTCTCTCTCATCTCCGCTGTACGGGCCCCGCTCGGCGTCCAGCGGCGCCTCGCTCTCGCCGCTGTCCGATGACGCCGGTCTTCCCGGCCGGGCATTGTGGCCGGGCCCACGGCCTCACCCGTCCGCCGCCGCCGCCGCCGCCGGCTAATGGAGCCAAATAAAGCGGCGCGCCTTTCAGGCCGACTCGAGTGTTGAACCCCGTATTAGCCACACGCCAGCGCCGGCCGCCGTCCGCCATTAGCCGGCGGCCGGGGGGGGGGGGGGCGCCCGGGCCCGGCTCACGCCCCGCCGACTGAGCTGAGCACGCGGGGGTCCTGCCAGCTGAGCTGAGCACACCGCGGGCCTGCCGATTGGGCTGAGCTCGCCGCGGGCCTGCCGATTGAGCTGAGCTCGCCGCGGTTCGGTAGGCTGAGCTGAGATTGCCATGGTTCTGTCATCTGAGCTGAGCTCGCCTCAGTTCTTTGACTAAGTGCGGCAAACCTAGTCGCAAAACATGTGATTTGCAGTGAGTTTTGTGCATGAACTGGTTTTAATTTGTTTCAGATCCGTACCAGATGTTCGGCCCTACAAGTAGCCGACTGGCCAGTTCCGGTATGCATATTCCGCATGAAATGCGTCCCATTGTGCCTCTTCAGCCGTCATATTTTGCTGGACAACACCTCTTCCGTTCGCTAAATGACTTTTATTCGTTCAGCTTTTTGCCACCGAAATGTTTCATCTGTCTTACGGCTTGGTGGTTTTTGAGTCATCATTTATGGTTCATTTGCATGTCTATGGCCAGAAAGAGCAGATCAGTGTCGCGATTTTACACTCATTGCCTTCATCGCGCTCCGTGTCTTTATTCAGGGACCGGGCAGATCCAGCTGTGGCAGTTTCTGCTGGAGCTGCTGTCGGACAGCACGAACGCCAGCATCATCACCTGGGAGGGCACGAACGGCGAGTTCAAGCTCTCCGACCCGGACGAGGTGGCGCGCAAGTGGGGCGAGCGAAAGTCCAAGCCCAACATGAACTACGACAAGCTCAGCCGTGCGCTCAGGTCAGATCGTAGGTCGAAGCCATAGCCGGGTTGCAGATGGCGTGTGGGTCAAGTTACACACTGTTAAAGAAGGGTTGAAGGCATCAGGGCAGGTTGAAGCAGGCGCTGTAATCAGACGGCAAGCTGCTTTAGTGGGGTTAAATACGTCGTCATACATCCTGTTACATGCATTCAGGACCAGATTTTAGTTATGCCAGGTGCGGTTCGGATTGAAGTGGCCATCAGGAATGTTACGAAGTTCCTTCGGGATGCTACTCGTAGTTCTGCTGAACGTTAAGGATTCCACCGTTCTCAAGGAGACCTGACGATGCCTGAAAGGGATTGGCTCCCCGGTTCCGGCTGATTTCTTAGTTCCAAGATATTGCTTGCAAAACAGGTGTCACGGACACAAGAAATGTGTCGGCACTTTTGTATCAGTAGCAGCGTCAATAGGCACTTACAGAAGTTGCAACAAGATGGCAGCTGAGTTCCTGTGTGGCATTTCAAATGTGGTTTCAACACTGGGGAAAGGAAATGGATTTTAAAAAATTTTTTACCCATGTTTTTGCTTTTTTTTGCTTTTTTTCCTACCCACCTGTTAACGCTTTGGGGGGATTTAAAGAACTGCAGTATCAGAGACCTCAGGTCAACCGAGTCACTAGATACATAACTATGCTCTGATGCAGAGAAGCCAATGACGAGCATGCCTGACCACAGCCGATCGCTCGCTGCAGGTACTACTACGACAAGAACATCATGACCAAGGTGCACGGGAAGCGGTACGCCTACAAGTTCGACTTTCACGGCCTGGCGGCGGCCACGCAGCCGGCCACCGACCCGGCCGCCTACAAGTACCAGGGCGACTTCTTCATGACCGGCTACCACACCTCGTCCAAGCTGAACTTCATGGGCACGCACACGCCGATGCCGAGCAGCACAGGTGGGCGCCTGGGGAGGCTGGATCTCGGTAGGGGTTCTGTCGCACTTGTTCGGCTTGATCGGGCGAGGCGTGCTGTGGGAGCCGTCTGGTCATGAGTGAAGCATACGGGAGGCAGTCTGTGGCCGACTAACGCACGGTTGCTCACCGCTGCAGTTTCAGCGCAGACAGGTTAAGGTCAGGGATTCTTGTTCCCTTTGTTTATGCGATGTTTGCTTGGTTATGCTTATTTGGTCATGCCTTCGCAGATGCAATCGGGAAGCATATTTTTAAATGTTGTGTTGTAAATATGCACGTATATATATATATATATATATATTATATATATATATGTTTATATATATATACAAATAGTTGTGTTGTCATGCATATACATAAACATATACGTATGCAAATATATATATATATATATATATATATATATATATATATATATCCATATGCAAATAGTTGTGTTGTCATGTAGATATATAAACATATACGTATACAAATAGCATGTCAGATCTATATCGAACGTGGATGAATTTATTCAAGCTTGTCTTTAAGGTAATTTCAACTTCAGCTTTAACGGTAACTTAAGCCAAATGTACAATGGACCATTAAGCGGCATTTTTGTCCATGTACACAAAGGCTGAAGCGAAAATATAGAAATGGAAAGAAAGGCGTTTATCGAGGCGTTGGCGGCCGTTTAATTCGATGTTTACCATACCCGCTCTTTTTCAGGAAGCATATTTCCGTCGCCGTCGTCTTACTGGCCGAATCCCAGTGCAAACCTCTATTCAAACATAGCGGCGGCCTCTGGACACATGACGTCACATCACCCCAGCCACATGACGTCACACATTGCGTCGTACCCCCATTATGCGTGACAGACCCCCGCCAAGTGGTGGATGTGGTGTTATCCAGACGAGACAGCGCCGGCTGATAATTTTTGAGAAGACGATGCAAACTGTCTCAATACCCGAAGTGGAAGTCTGCTCATTTGAGTTTCGTGCAAGTTTGTGATATGCTGTTGTGTTGCTTACATTTGGTCAGTTGAGGACGTTCTGCAGCTATCGAAAAGATATGCTCAGTATTTTAACAGTTCTGTTTCGTTAGGTTATTGCAGGATAGCTGACGTAATGCCATGTCCATTTCTGTCAAAAATGGCGCAGTAACTGAAGTCATTACGGACAAACCATGTACAAGTGTATAGTCGATATATTTAAGCGAGTCAGAAATGGTACTGTGATATATCTGAATGCTCGTAATATTCTTAGAACGTAATTAAGTACCTTGGTCGTAGACTAGTGCATTGTGAACCAAGGCAGAACTGCCGCAATGAGCCGTTTGCATCCAAGGTATTTGTTCTCGGTGTCGACAGCAGGAATCAATGTGTTCGTCGCAATTTAGCTGCATATGATACTTTTGTGTACAACGATAAGTTACACATAACTGAACTTGTGCAATGTTTTGACAGTCAGACAATATGTCGTTATTTTGTCCTTTCCCGTTATTTCTGGATTGTCAAACCGTCATCTAGTCAGGTATGTGCAATACGAGGAGGCATTCGGATGGATTTAATTCAACACGAAGGATAAAAATGAATGTTTCGATGGCTTACATATGCTTTGTATGTATTAATATGTTCATGAGAGGACGATCGTGACTGAGGCATTGGTTCTGTTGTAAGTTGTATGCCCACCTAATCGCATTTTGATATGGTTGGCGAAGTTTTCCGTGGCAATTATTTGTCCATTTTTGTGTTTTGTTTTTGTCTTGTCTAGAAGTGCAAACATTGTTGCAGTGACGTGTTCAAAGCTGAACTGTCCGAAACTGTGCTTGAGTTTTCGATTTTGTAAATATAGATTTCATTGTACAGTCATGTGTACAAAAGCTGTAACAGAAATGTCTGTATATGTAGGCGAAATAAACAAGCTTGTAATTTGTCACCGATTCAGCCTGAGGGCATCGCTAATTTACTGAAAGCTAGTACCGAGATACTGTCTTAAAGGACATATGCAGTCCGAGGCTGTCTAAGACTCTACATAGAGCATGTTTGTTTTAGGCAAAATTTGCAAACGATTGGGTATGACGACACAGACCATTTCAATTTCAATATTTTAACAGGCATTCCTTTTCAACTTTCGTTTAAAAAACGGGCATTCATGAAACGTAAGCTCGTGGAAAGTCCATGCTGGTCAACAGAGAGCAAGATGCATTTAATGGAAAAAGTTGCAGAAAATGGGACGAGGTCTGTATCTTTTCAAACTTGACGGATGACTAAAATTAAAAACTAAAAAAAAAGTTTTGTACACTTTTGTACCACAGTTAAGTTTGTAAGTACTTTGAGTCAAAAATATACCTCACTTAGGGCTAACCTAATTTGTGAGAAGGTTGATAGATGTGCTGCCGCCCTCGGTGCAGGTCAATGACCCGGCCCAGTAGTCTCAGATGTGGCGGTAAGCCAGGCCAAATGCCGGAGCGCTGGTGCACGTCTGTTTGGTTCCGCACATTGGTACTCCACGAGCCCTGCAGCTTATACATACAGAGCGAGCGAATTCCACCAGATAGCTGCAGCTGCCGATTCTGCCGGGCACTGGCTGCAGGCTGGAAAAACCGTGAACGGAAACATCGGAGCTGGTCCTGCCACGAAAACACCTCGCCAGTCGTTTGTTAGCGCCGCGCCTTGATCAGTTCATCACGGTACACCGCCTGACATGTTGTAGGGCGTATTAAGTGTTGGTGCGAAGAAGGTGATGTGGTGGTTAAGCTTTTAAAGAGATTGCTGCTTACGCGAATCGTGGAGCCTTCTGCGGCCGCGCTACGTTTTAAATAATTCCGTAGTGCTTCCAGTTAAATGACACAATCCTGCAGTGCGTGAGGGCGACTCAAACATCTCCCCGTCAGCAGATCCGTTTCTGCTACTTCTGTCTGCTGTTCAGGCCCGCCCGGTGCGCACGCTGTCGGCGGGTCGAGACAGTGTTTTTCAGCTGTCTCGTCACCCCCGAGCGAGAGCTGAGAACTGCCACCTCCTGGAGGATGAGTGGCGGCCGCCCCGGGCGCAGTCAACAGGCCGTGACGACCAGGGCTGTCGCGGCGGCACTTCTGCTACACGTCGCACCGTCGGGCGAGTCCATCAGACGAAGGGGGTGGTCACGCTTCGCAGCGTCCCGGAAACTGGAGTGATAACTTAACTAGTCCAGGGAAAGCAGACCTTTGTAAAAATCGTGAAAACGTAGTTCTAAGAATAAGTTTCGCACATGCATAACATTCCGTACAAGCTGGAGTTTCGAATGCCATTCGAGTAAACAAAAAGGCGGCCAATTTCCTGCAATGCAACAGAGGATTTTTGCATCGGTGTGGATCTGCTTTCAGCGTTCAGTACTACCCTTCAACTAGGAAGATTTATTAGCTCAGTAACTCTGTCTTCTTCTTCGATTTGCAAATAACGATAGTAAAATTTGTTGGATGCTCAAGTGCAGTCATCTAGCACCGGACGTCAGCGTGTTCCATTCGTGTTTTAGCCTCATCGTAATGCATCAATCAAATGCGAGGATTGTCGAGCGCCGAGTGACCCTAGCGCCATCTATACCCGGATTACTGCACCCCTAGACCTGCAGCACTTGATCACCAACGATGGCAGAGACATAACCAGGGGCATAACTTGATATCTATTTGTGAGTGCACATGGACCCACAAGCCAGGTTTGTGCACACACAAGGATCGCTTGTGCACCCACAAACCAAAAACGGTTTGTGATCCCAAAAACAATACATGGGTGTCTTCATGACACAAAAACTGTGTACAAAGAAAGCACGTATGCATCATGTGTCAGTTTATCCACAGTACATGGCTAAAAACGCACCACTGAAATGCACCCACAAGTACGCCAAAGGGGCATCGGACTCCTTTGGAAACCAAATTTTTTCGTTTTCTTGCAAAAAATCATAATTTCTGGAGTCTGGAAAGTGAGTGGCCGAAATCCGAGGAGCTTTACGTCCACAGAAAAGTTCAGGTTGGCCATGCCCCTCCAGCATGAAAAACCTGGCGCCTGAGTGTACCCACAAAGGACTCTGGAAAACTTACTGTCTGGACACACCAACGATAATGCAGCTTTGATGGGAAGACCTCACTTGAAGAAAGATAGCTCCACAGAGTTTAAATAATCTTTCACATCACTGTAGTCCTGCTCCCTGATCCACGCCATTGCAAAGCAGAATAGGTACCTACAGCTCGTAACTGCATGCAATGGTCAACGCAAGGCCCGATGTAACTGTTCAGGCCAGCCACGCGGCCTGCCGTTCGGTTTCCAATCGCTCGGGCAGTGGCACGGCCGTATGGCCTCACTTCCCGATGATGCCGCTGTCCCAGCACCTCACTGCGTTCAATCGCCAACACTGATCTTTGATCAGCCCATGATCCAACAATACCCGAGCAGGTTGTGGCATGCCATCGCCTGTTACCGTCGGAAGTAGTGATATTGAAGGGCTCAGGATCTGGTTTCGGCTAGCTTGACCTTAACGAGACTCGTCGTTTACCCGCTATTCTTCGATTATGTTGCCTTGAAAAAATACGACTGATTCGATACTGTTCAACCAGCCAACCTGCGTTTCCCACAAACTCACAGCGTGACGAAACATGTCTATGTTAGCAAATAGGTATGATAACGCCACGAAATGCAACACACTGTTTAAACTTACAAAGTAGAGTAGAGTATGTGGATTTCTCTGGACGTTTGGAGTGTACTTACATACATGGGCTAGTAGTTCTTTCTTAGTTCCAGGTAGATCCGAGACAGACTCGTTCATGTTTATCCTGAAATATACATATTTTCCATTTTCGTCGCCACCGTTTGCTTGGTAGTATCGGAAGCAGGCAGATGCTTTGAAATGCCGCGCAAAAAGGTGAATTCGTGACGGACCAATAATGTAATAGCAGAGCGCAGCCGACATAGAAAAAGAAGAGGACAAAAGGGAGAAGGATCACGGGTATCTTAAAAGAAACGTAGCGTCATGGGACAAATGTTCGCATTAGCGAAGGATGTAACAGGGATTGGGTGTAAGGGAGATGGCAAAACGGCGATAGAACTCCTGGCAGACCCGGCATTTCTGATGCCTAAAGCGCTCCAAGCGATGACGCACCGTTGGCCCGAAAAGTTCACAATAAAAATTTCCCCAGCAGCCGGTTCGGGCGCCCAGGGTCGACCTGATTTCTGACGTCACGGGGGCGTTCACGGAATGTTTACGGTCCTGTTCACGGAAATGTAAGCTGCCGCCCCGGCTCGGCCCTCCGCCGCGGTCCTGGCCGGGTCAGCCGCAGCGGGCGGCTGAGGCCGCCGTACCTGGCGCGGCGGTGTGGACGGACCGGTCCCCGACCCGGCCGGACCAGGCCGGACCGGACCGGACCGGACCGGACTGGAGCTGTCGGAGGTTCGTCAGGTCTCCGGCGCGGGACGGGTCGCCGCTTCGCGACTCAGCACCGCCGGGAGCCCGCGGCGCTGTCCGCGTCTTCCGTCACACCGCGGGAGAATCGTAGGATGATGGGAAACCGATAGGACTGAGACGGCCCGGCCACGGAAACGGCGTAGTCAACAGGCGCAAGTTATGTTTTGGTTCATGCAGAAGACTTGCTATCGTCGCAGCTCGTCCGCGAGTAAGTAAAGACGGGCGGTAATGTCAGCGTAAAATTATAACGCGAAATTGAAAACATGAGGCGGACCGTAGGCCAAGTGAGTCGTACTTCAACTGCCAGAAAAAATAAATAAATTAAGCGGCGCGGAATCAATTCCAGAAGCACCGCGAACCGGCCCAGTCATAACGTCTTCTGCGGGCTAGTAAATCTGCAACCATCGAATCAAGAAGTTTTGCCCAGAATAAATCTCGGTTTATTATCTTTCTTTTGCATTTCAGTTGACATTGCGTTGGCTTTCAGACTGTTTTGTTCACATCAGTATTTCATTAGAGGTGTTTTGCTCTTATGCTTTTCTCTGTGGGTGTTCTTGAACCGCTCAGAAATGACAACGAACAATGTCATGGGAGTGCGGAAATTTTAACTTAAAATGGTATTTCGGTTACAATTCCGTTTGTTGCCATATCCAAACGGGTTGATCAAAACGTTATCGACAGTCACGTTCACAAAACAGTCATCAGAATTTATTTTTATTTTTTGCTCGTTTGCATCAGTTATAACTTCTGTTGTTTCGGATGAAGCATATGGGCGTCCATTTAAAAGCAAAGAAATTTGGCCGGACTGTTGACGGCTACATTGCACCTCATAAGAACTAAATGTTTTCTGGAGCGTCAGGATGCGGCCCCTGTTACTTACTGCCTTTCGAAATACCGCTGTCTGTGCATTCCATATTCGGATAAAATTATCGTGATACCTTCAGCCCCATTCTTTGTATCCGTTATATTGTATTAATGTTGTTGGCTCTCTGTTCCGGGAAATGCCAAAAAATTGTTCGAAAGAGTCAGTGTACGCAAAAACAGTTCAGCAAAAACTAATTTCACAAAAGTGTGATGAAGTAAATATGGCATGGCCTTTGATATTTTGACCAGCCAGGAAGAATAGAGATCCTTTTTGTTCGCAGACTGAAGAAGCCATCAGCCGTAGACTATATCCCACTTAACTTAACCTTCGCCGGTAGGTACGGGGAGCGGGTGACTTGGTCCACCACCCGTGAAGTTTTTCGCGGCCACTAAGAAATGTTCTGATCACTCTGAAATTTTGTTTAGGTGAATTTAGAACCATTTTGCGCGTCCTCAAAAAGTATGAAGTCAAAATTTTGAAGGGGCACTGACCTTTTACGTCTTTCACGGCGGTATGTTGTGCAGAAATCATGATTCAGCAACGGTCGTCAACGTACAGCAAACGTTTTACGTGTTTTACGGTGCTCAGTCCTAATCTTATGCATGGGTGTTGCTCATCGTGTCAGTGACCTCCGCACTTGGGTGAGCACTTGGGCCTAAGTCATCTCAGCTGGAAATCGGGAACTGAGGTCAATGGCCTTTTGACTTTCTACTGACCTTGTATCAGCCGTGAAGTCATGGGAAGATCTCATTTACATAGTAACCGTATTTTCAGTCCTTAACCATTGCGAGAAGTCGTTACGCCACAAGGGTAAGCACCAGTGATAGGCACATACATGTGGCATATTTTACATTATAAAGTATAAAAAAGTATCTTAAAGTGCCCCATAGGTTGCGTTCCATGCAATTTAACGGAAACCCGAACCCTCTAAAAAGACTTCCTCTCAGGTCGCGTGTGGAGTAACAGCGAGTTAACATGGTCAAGCGAGTTATCATTGTGCAGCCAAAAATCATGCTACAGACTCGTTTTTGTGTCTCTGCCCTGCCATTTCAGGTTTGGAAATGGATGAGGGATCGCACTAAACCCGTACTGCCGAAGGTACCCAAGTGGAGAATGCTGATAATCATTTATCTTTACCTCAGGATTTTCTTGCTGACTCTCATACATTGCGTCAAGCAATTTTGAGGTCCTATTTATCTACCCGTTCTCGAAAACAAGTGTTCAGCTCTCACTAAATGCTTTGACAAGGTGGCGAAAAAAGAACAACAGAAGGAGCTCTGATTCTGCTTTTATGTCTTTTTTCTCATGCGTGCCTGAACATCGCAGTGCAACCGAACCCCGGAGCTCACCAATAGCAATGACTGAGGTTAACAAAGTAAGGTCTCATACGCGAGCTGAACGGTCGCATGACGTGAGCCAACTAATCACTCGCTCACAGGATAATACCGCTGGAGAAGGCAGACAGCAGACTCCTGGTTGGGTATGTCTTTTGCTTCATCAGATGTGACCTCCGGAGAGAACAGACAACAGGTGGGGCAACTGGTCCAACAGGTGTGGCCTCTGGACTTGAATAAGGTTCGAAAAAACGCGGAGGCTGAGGAGCAGCTGCTTCCGCCTTATTTGGGAATTTTCGCCTTAGCCCATGGTCCTGTGCAGAAAAACGTGTAAAAAAAAACTTTTGCCACCTTCCCTCTCCGGAAATGCGTCGTGATGCATGGAAACGGCTGCTGGTGATCAGGAAAATTCCGTTTAGAGATGGGGTAACCTTACTGTCGGTGCCGCGATTGCCGCACCAGCAACACTGGAATTTAACGTTAGACCTTTGGTAATGCATAGAAAAAAATGTATGCAAAATTTCTCCGGGCGACATCAATACTTTGGATCTAGTTCCACCTGCCTCACCCCTCATTCCGCAGGTTTACCAAGTGTAGCGACCCCTTGAGTGGGTAAACAGTTTTTTGAGTGGATAAACAGTTGGCGACTGGAAGAGTCGGGCATCTTCTTCAAGTAAGCATAGGCTTTTGCTAAAATCAAGGACATTGTTGATTCTTTCCTGCGTTAAGAAGGGTCGCCAGCCACTTTAATTCTTCCACATGAAAAGTTTTATCACGACGACCTAGGCTCCTCAGCGTTAATGTTTCGGGGACGAACAATATCATTCATGAGAAATCAGCCGGAACTCCAGGTGAAACTCCAGCTGAAACAACAAAATCAGGTAATCCAGTTGGATGAATCCTGCGAGTTCTTGGCATTCAAGAACAAGTTTCGCCGAAATGGGACACAAGTCACTGCACTATGTATGAAGAGTGAGTCACCCGCTGCACCGTGACACCGGTTTTTAACGGACCGGCAGCGGCAGTGTTCTGAGTCACCGCCGCGGCGACCTGTCCGTGGATCGTCAGACGGATCGCCAGTCAATCCGCAGTTCTGCTTCACCTTACCAGCGACCCGCATTTTACATTTCTGCCACTGGGTGTCAGCTACCCTGCGTCAGTACTTCCCATAGAGCACTAGTGGTCAGACTCAATGTCGTAGGCAGGACTTTTCCCGGGCTTTCACGGGCTTTTTACTGGCTTGAACCACCGCTGGCGCCGAACCCGTTGACCTGTCATGCAACGTAGCCTCTGTGAGTTGTCACTGGTGTAAGGTGAACGTTGATAGGCACGGTATATGCGGAACTCCTTTCCCCACGTCTCTAAAAGGCATAGATATCTCGAGAAAACTGCACCCTGTAACATGTTATCACAAGCCCAATGTGGGCGAATCAGCGGCCAAGGAAGCCATTCACATCAGGGGTATCGATTTATCCAAATGACTGGGGGGTCGAACCGAGGGCCCGACAACCTAACCTCCCCAAATGTGGGTTTCTCAACGGATTTAGCCCACTTTATTTTTACCAACGGAAATTTATCGGTTTTTTGTTACTATTTGTCCAATAAGAAATTGTATTCATCCTCAAGTATATAGGTACATATATGGACAGAAGATGGAAAGATAGATACATCGCTTTAGACTTTATTCTTCACTTTCTGCCTATCTCCCATCTATTGAGGTCGTTCTTTTCCTTATTGTTACTCATTTCCCTTTAAAAACGGCAGGAAATATTGGGGGCCCAAACCACCATTGGGGGGGACCAAATCGACATTAGATGGGCCAGGGCCCTCTGAAAAGAATACAAAACGACATCCATGATTTACATCATTAACATGAATGGTAAAGATTGTTGATAATCCCCATTAAGAGATCGGATTTTCCTTTCGTGGTTTCCAGCTCAGGGTTACTCGCAGTGATTAGAAGTTTCTTTTGTTACTCAAAATGTGTCTCTGGTCTCATCAGAGCAGCAGCCGTCATGTTGCATTGCCAGTTCCATTACTCAGTACACAACTTGCACAGATATCGTATCATTACAAATGTTTATTGATCCACAAGCTGCTGACCAATCACACTTTAAATACAACCATTCACGAACATTCTCTAGTACATTTAAAAAACGACCGAGTCAAAGCAAAGGTCAATGTTGTCCTGCATCACATATTTTCTATCCTAAAAAAGTCACCCTGCTCTTGGTCTATGCCCATTTTGCAGACGTCTAGTCCACCATCCTGCCGATGACCCCAATCAGTGTGGCGTGAACACGAGACCATCTGAAGCGCATACCACGGACACGCAACACGCGCGCTGCAGGCTTCCCTCCCATCCGTCCAGGGCGCTCGCTTCGGAAGCTGCTCACCGCAGCGCTTCGCGCCTGAAACACCGTCTGCGCGACCGCCGGCGCGCGGATCACAAGAGCGCACCTGCGGCGAAGCTCGCCATGACCAGCACGAGCGGCAGGCTGAACAGCGTCAGCACGGCCGGCTTGCCCGGCTTCGGCAGCTTGCTGAGGTCGAGCAGGCCGGTGAGGCCGCCGTAGCTGCCGTCGGTGGACTCGATGGTGGTCACGGCCGCGCCCGGCTGCGCCTGCGCCTGGCCCTGCAGCGCCAGCAGCGCCTGCACCTGATCCGGCGTGTACTTGACGACGGACCCTTGCTGCAGGGCCTCGGCCACCGCCTCCTGGGCCAGCTGCGCCGCCGGTCCACCGTGCTCCCCGAGGAACACCTGGTACTCGATGGCCTCGTGGCCGGCCGGGTAGCCGGCTGCGGCCGCGGCCGGCCGGTGAGCTGGGTGGTGGACTGACAGGGGGACCGGCGGGCGGCTGCGGCGTCTGAGGTGCCGCTTGCGGAACTGCTGCAGGATTGGGCTGCTGCTGTCCAGCCGGCTTAAACGTCTGATGTGCCGCGGCCTGCTGATACGCCGCCTGCTGGTACGCAGCCTGCAGCTGCGCCAGTTGGGCTAATCCCTGCTGAGGCGGCTTCTCTGTCGAATGTACTGCCAGAGGGTTCAAAATCTTCATGTCCGTCGCTTGTTGCTCGGGCTGCTGTTCCGCTTGTTCAGGGCGCAGCCCGAGAGAATTTTGCTGATACTGCTTCTTCAGTTCGGCCAGTTTTTCCAGGTCCACCTGGCTTGGCCTCCCCGGCCTGCTCGCGAAACCGTACGCAGCCTGCAGCAGGGCTAGGTTGTCCAAATCCGCCTGTTCAGCTGGAGACGGCCGGCCCAGTGATGCTTCACCGCCCTTTTGCAGGTCTGGTGATACCTCACTACTCAGCTGGAGGTCCGGTGATGTTTCGTCACCAGGCTGCTGGTCCGGTGATGTTTCGTCACCAGGCTGCTGGTCCGGGGATGTTTCGTCACCCGGCTGCTGGTCCGGTAAGGCTTCGTCACCCGGCTGCTGGTCCGGTAAGGCTTCGTCACCCGGCTGCTGGTCCGGTAAGGCTTCATCACCCGGCTGCTGATCCGGTAAGGCTTCATCACCCGGCTGGTGGTCCGGTAAGGCTTCATCATCCGGCTTCAGCTCCGGTGAGATCTCCTCAGCCGGCCGCTGCCCCTCTGAAGACTCGACTCCCGGAGTTGTGTCGCCTGCCGGCGGGCTGCTGGAGACCTCGGGCGTGGCTTCATCACCCGGAGGCGCGAATGACGATCCGCTGGTCCTGGGGTATACGCAGGATGCCGATGCCCTTGATGTACGGGATCAGCACGTCGTCCTTTAGCGAGAGCTCTGCCGAGAAAAACGGGGTCAGACTGTTGGTGACTGCCATCCGACAAATTCCCGACAATTGGAAGAATGAGACCGGATTAATGGAAGAAAACAAATGTGTTAAATGCTCTCGCTGACGATGCGATACAGATGAGGGAGTTCGGCACGCATCGGAAACCACAACAAGACATCTTATCGTAGTGAAAACAATACACGAAACTGAGACTGACATTGCGACACAAATGAAACGATAGACGAAACTGATATTGCGACACGGTGACCTTTAGCGTCCACCCATTCAGTGAGAGGACTTAATCCATACTGCTGTTCTGTAGGTCACCGGGCTGCTTTCAGCTTGAACAAAATGCCTCCTTGATTAGCGCAGAGATCACGCCATGCTCGACGGGCTTTTGGCTCCTTCGTCCATTCTGCAAGAACCGAACAAGGGACTTTCCTGCTCGCTCACCTGTGCCGCGAACTGTGTCGAACAGCGACGGCAGCTGGCCGTCGCCGGTGGCGAACGCCAGGACGTAGGTCACGGCCGGTTGGATGTCGTGGTAGGCCATGGGCCGGCAGTCCTGGCAGAGCAGCGAGGCCTTGACCGCGGAGGAGCTGGGCGTGACGGTCAGACGGAGTCCTGTGCCGGCGGAGGCGGCGAGTTAGCGTCTCCGGGGGGTTCGCCGTCAGCTTATCAGGCGGCCGAAATAAAGTGGCGCTTCTGAGGGCGATATGCCCCCATATCAGCTCAGAACAAGAGGAAGAAAAAGAACTGTGGTGACGGCTAGATATGACGCTTGCGAGAGAAACATGTGTAATTTATAGCTGTGATCCGGAACATCCTCCTTCTGACACGACAAAGTTTTTGTTATTGCTTTCTATTGTTCAGCTTCCCATCAAATAACGCATTATACGGTGATCACAACATTGAGCATGGTGCTCGTCATACTGCGATGAAGAAGCGACGCTCGTGAAATATGAGTCGATGACGCAACGTGCTTACGACTGTACATCTGTGAACTACGCTGCAGCCATGGAGGAAAAAGGTGTTCTGCGTTGCTAAAAAAAACTCTCCTTGTTGCGGCCTAATCTGGACACGGAACGCACCTTATATTTTATCGCTATTGCACAAAGTAGCAGAAATCAAGTGAATAACAGATGTCCTAAATTTGCGTTTTATGGTCTGTTCTCGCGAAACGCATGTAACTGCGGATAAAGGCTCACCTGAGATATGGAAGAAAATGGAACTTTCTTCCAGCGCATGAATCAGATTTTCAAACTTGTCTCCTTTGATAATGCCAAGGGAGATTTTGGGGTCGTTTTTCAGAGCAGCAGCGACATCCGATTCCAGGATTTGGCCTGGAATAAAATAAGAAACAGTCCCAAGCTGTTATATACACATACATATGTAGATGCATGTATGTATATATACGCATATACACACAAAATCAGAAACAAACTGTGCATTTTGTTCTTCTGACAGCCACTTCTTCAGCCTTGACGTCAAAGGTATCACACATCAGCCGAAAGAAATCATGCGTAGTCGATGAAGAATATTATTGGAATATTTTGACTGAAAAACAACTTTGTGGCAACGAACTTTGGGCAGCTACGAGAAATACGTACATGATCGTTATAACGTTTTAAGATTTAAAATCAAGCCCAACAAGATTTGCTATTGTCATTCGACTCCGCGAGTGAGAATGGGGTAATCTCTGGTGGACCCTTACATTACCTAGATATCCACAAAAGCGATAACTCACCTTGCCAAACGCCCTCGAAAATGTCTCCTCCGACCAGAACCCCGTCCACACTGCTTCCAAGCTTAAAAAGAAAGGGGGCGATTGGTCACGTGACTGATCCGCGCCGCACAGATCGGTCACATCACTCTTCAGAAGCGAAGGAAGACGGCGGCGTGGATGCATCGGTGTAGGAGGGCTTGGAGCAGGTGAGGTGCTGACTTCGCCAGTTCTAGAATAGTTTTAATGTCGACCTCTGGCCGCGCATGGAATGGATGCATATCAATGGCACCTGCAACACCAACCTAAATAGCGTTCCTACACCTATGCATGAATGTGCGCTGTGCCAATGATAACAGCGAGGTGGGATTCAAGTCCCGAAATGCATCAAGAAACAAAAAATATACTGTATGTATGCTAATGTGATTTACCTAAAGGAGTTATGGATCGATAGCAATAGGCACAACGGCAAAAAGTTAGTGACAATAAAACATCGACAGAGCTGACGAAAGTGTCTATGAGCGTTACCGGTTATGCGGAGTATCAGGCTATCTTTCCACTGTGGACATTGGCCGCCCCAACACACGGGACCGAGGAGAAAAAATCAACCAAACTACTTATGTGGTGTCATCAGGACCGCGCGAAGCTTTGTTTCCGACTAGTTCAGCGTTTCCACTGACCCTCCAGCGAATGGCGTCTGCGATGATCTTGCCCATGGGGCACTCGGAGCTCTCACACTCCGTGGCCAGGCCCGAGATCCGGGAGACGCTGATGCCAATCACGCGGTCTCTGACCACGGTCTCCTGCTGTGGCTCCTGCTGCAGCTCCTGAGCCGTCTCCTCGGACGTCCCCTGCTGCGGCTCCTGCTGCGGCTCCTGAGGCGTTTCCTGCTGCGGCTCCTGGGGCGTCTCCTGGAATGTTTCCTGGGACGTCTCCTGCTGCGGCCTCTGCTGGGGCTCCTGAGGAGTCTCTTGGAACGTCTCCTGGGACGTCTCCTGGAACGTCTCCTCCTGTGACGTCTCCTGCTGCGACTCCTGGGATGTCTCCGGGAAGGTCTCCTGGGGCATCTCTTGAGGTGTCTCCTGCTGCGGCTCCTGTTGTAATTCCTGTTGCGGCTCCTGGGGCGTCTCCTCGAATGTTTCTTGTGGCGTCTCCTGCAACATCTCCTGAGGCGTCTCCTGCTGCGGTTCCTGGGGCGCCTCCTCGAATGTTTCTTGTGGCGTTTCCTGCAGCGTCTCCTGAGGCGTCTCTTGCTGCGGCTCCTGAACCGCCTCCTGGGGCGTCTCCTGGAGAGTTCCCTGGAGAGTCTCCTGCTGCGGCCCCTGCTGCGACTCCTGAGGCGTTTTTTGGAGCGCCTCCTGGGACACTTCCTGAGACGTCTCCTGGGACGTCTCCTGAGGCTTCTCCTCGGAGCATCTCCTCCTGTAGCCCCTGTTGTGTCTCTTCTTGTGGCTCCTGCGACGTCTCCTGTTGCGACTCCTGGGATGTCTCCGGGAAGGTCTCTTGGGGCGTCCCCTGAGACGTCTCCTGATACGGTTCCTGGACCGTCTCCTGGGGTGTCTCCTGCTGCGGCTCCTGGGGCGTTTCCTCGAACGTTTCTTGCGGCGTCTCCAGCAACGTCCCCTGAGGCGTCTCCTGCTGCGGCTCCTGGGGCGTCTCCTCGAATGTTTCTTGTGACGTCTCCTGCAACGTCTCCTGAGGCGTCTCCTGCTGCGGTTCCTGGGGCGTCTCCTGCTGTGGCTCCTGAACCGCCTCCTGGGGCGTCTCCTGGAGGAGTTTCCTGGAGATTTTCCTGCTCCGGCCCCTGCTGCGGCTCCTGAGGCGTCTTTTGGAACGTCTCCTGGGACGCCTCCTGAGGTGTCTCTTGGAACGTCTCCTGAGGCGTCTCCTGGAACGTCTCCTCCTGTGGCCCCTGTTGTGTCTCTTCTTGTGGCTCCTGCGATGTCTCCTGTTGCGACTCTTGGAATGTCTCCGGGAGGGTCTCTTGGGGCGTCTCCTGGGGTGTTTTCTGCGGCGTCTCCTGGAATATCTCCTGGAGCACCTCCTGAGGCGTCTCCTGGAACGTCTCCTGAGCCGTCTCCTGGGGCGTTGCCCCCTGTAGCTCCTGTTGGGTGTCTTTCTGCGGCTCCTGCGACGTCTCCTGCTGCGATTCCTGGGGTGTCTCCAGGAAGGCCTCCTGGGGAGTCTCCTCGAAAGTTTCTTGCGGCGTCTCCTGCAACGTCTCCTGAGGCGTCTCCTGCTGCGGTTCCTGGGGCGCCCCCTGAGGCTCCTGAACCGCCTCTTGGGGCGTCTCCTGGAGAGTTTCCTGGGGCGTCCCCTGCTGCGGCTCCTGCTGTGTCTCCTGCTGCGGCTCTTGGGGCACCTCCTGGAACGCTTGCTGAGGTGTCTCCTGTTGCGGCTCCTGGGGCGTCTCCTTCAACGTCTCCTGGGGCGTCTCCTGAGGCGTCTCCTGGGCCGTCTCTGGGGAGAGCGCGCCCGGCTGGGCGATGTCAGGCTGCGGGCCGGGCCTGGACGCGGCGGGGCCTCCGGCGCCGGGGTACCAGAAGAGGCCGTCCGCTGGCGAGGCCGGACGCTCTCCGGCCTCGGCGTCCGGCCGGAGACCTGTTGCCGGTCCCGGCTCGGCGTCGACACGGTCTCCGGCACCGGTCGGAGTCCCCGCGGACTGCGGGGGCGCCGCCTCGGCGCTCGGGCCCGTCTCGAGAGCGGCGTCGAGAGAAGGAGAGTCCTCGGGTGTCGATGTCAGGCTCGACCACGGATTCTGGGCTTTCCGCTGTTGTGATGTCGGCCTCTCGGATGGGGGCCGTGGTAGTGACGCTCTCGTCGGCCTTGTCGTTAGTTTCAAAGCCTTCCGGTATCTCAACGCCGGCTCCAGAGCCTTCGTCCTCCGCGGCATCGCCTTCAGGTCCTCCCGCAGCTTCAACTTGGGCGTCCGTACTCTCTGCCAATGCCGATTCAGCGCCAGGGCTCTCGTCAGTTTTTTGAATCTCCGCATTAGCTTCACTGCCCGGAATCTTGGGAACTCCAGACTCTGTTTCGGGGAACTGAGCAGGCTCGAGATCCGTTTGAATGTCGTTCCCAGAATTCGACTGCTCTTCGGCATTACCATCAGACTCAGGCGTTCCAGCAGAAACGACCTCGGTAACGACACCGCCTCCAATATCGGTTTCAGTGTTGTCTGAGTCTGGCTGTTCTTCCGCATTAGCTCCAGGCTCGGTGGATCCAGCAGGTATGAACTCAGCACCGACATCACCTCCCGTACCACCTTCAACATTGTCGCCTTCCGCACCCACGTCAACAAACGAGCCCTCCCCAGTCTCTCCTGCATCTGTACCCTGGCCCTCTATACCTCCTTCAACATCGGCACCATCTATACCTTCTCCAATGATACTATCTTCACCAGTCTCTGCACTGCCACCATCTTTACTCCCTGCAGCACTGGAAGTGATTTCGCTCTGTTTGTCACCAGTATCCTTGTCGTATTCCTCAGTTGTGGTACCATCTTCGTCCTTCGGAGAATCAGCATCTCCTTCAGCCTCAGCAGTAAAGATTTTATTTTTGTCCTCTTCAGGAATGGTGTTCTTCTCATCATCCTCTCCTTTTACATCTTCCTTTTCCTCTCCACCACTAGCACCCTCTTCAGCGCCGGCACCTGCATCTACCTGAACGCCAGAGTTTTCCACTAGTTTGTTATCTAAATCAAAGTCTCCTTCAGTCTCTTCCTCATCGCCAAGAGTCTCTTCAAATATGGTTTCAGGACCGCTGTTTTCACCAGCTGAGACATCAGTCCCAAAGCCTTCTGATTCCGTCGGAGTGTCCGTGTCCTCCTCAGGTTCATTTTCAGTGCCGATACTTTCCCCAGGTCTAGAGAGACTGTCCTGAGAATCATTGGTGTTGGCATTGTTGATGGGGGCTGGCCTCTCTTCAGCCTTGATCCCATTAGAAGCCATTTCGTCCGTGATTCCCTCAGCACTAGGGCCTTCTTCAGCGTGTACCTCGGTGTCTGGACTTATTCCAGGTCTGATGTTGGCATCAAGGCCTTCTTCTACCTCGGGCTCGAGTTCGGACGTCTCCTTCTTCTTTCATTTGAGAATCCGAACTCGGTTCGGAGTCGGCGTCGGTTTCCTGACTTTCTCCTGGACTGATCCTCGGTGCCGCCGAGTCCTGCTTCAGCCCCGGCTTCAGGCTCAGAGCTATCTCCAGACTCTCCCTGAGGAGGTTGCTCTTCTGCAGTCGCAGCTGGCACTTCAGTCGTAATCCCGGCGACGTCGTCGGGCTTCTCTGCTGGGCCGACGTCGGCAGCAAGCTTCTCTTCCGTCTCGATCTCACTCTCAGGGCGGTTTGCGGCACTGTCTTCAGCATCAGGACTTCCCGCTTCTCCTGTTTCGTTTCCCAAATCGTCTTCGTCTTTGACGCCAGTCGGGAATCCTTGGTCTGTGTCGAGGATTACACCGCCTTGAATATCAGTCTGCGCGGTCTCCTCCACTTTGATACTGGTGTCCAAATTCTCTGTTACGATTTTCAGTGTCAGAGATTTCCCCATTTCCCATTTCCACATCTGCATTGGTTCCAGCAGAGATAATGGTGTCAGGGCTTCCGGCGTTCAAGCTCTCCGCGCCGGAGTTTCCGCCTTCTACGACCTCAGTTTCGGGCTTTTGATTTCCATTGTCGATGTCTTGAGGAAGATATCCGTTTTCTATACCGGAGTTTTCCTCCTCCTTGACCTCAGTTCCGGCCTCCTGTTTCTCGTCGCCGACACCCTGGGGAAGGTATCCGTTTTCTATACTGAAGTCTTCCTCCTCCTTCAACTCTGTTTCGGGCTTCTGCTCCTCATTGTCGATACCAAGAGGAGGGTACCCGTTTCCTGCACCAGTGGTTAGATCAAACCATACGGGTTTCTGGGCTTCAGACTGAGTACTAGGAATCTGACCATCGCCGGCTTCACTTTCGATGTTTGTGTTGTCTTCGGCCGACTGGTGAGAGGTTTCTTCAGCCACGGTACCGACACCCGGACCGTCTCCAATTTCTTCCCCGGGAGCAGGGCTTTGGCCGGCGTCGACTTCAGTCTCCGGGCCTCCTCCTACCGCAGCATCAATACCAAGGTTTTGTTCATCCTTATTATCTGTCTCCTGGCTTTCGCTGGGACCATTCTCTTCAGAATGGCTAGCTTCGGCTTCTTCATCCTGGGGAGGCAAAGCTCCATTCGCAACAGACTCTTCTGAGCTCGTATCTGGTTTCTTGGTTACTTCTTCCGTTAGGCGCGGTGCTCGGCGTAGAATCTGCAACCACTTTATCGTCGCTGACAATGCCCGTTTTTGTATCCTCCACTTCTTGGCCTTTCCCCAGTCGGTTCATCAGTAGTTTCTTGCTCATCCGTTTCATCTTCATTGGAGGTTGTGATGCCGCTCTGGCTGTGCTCCTTCACAGGCTCCGTTGACTGGGAATCCGATTCATTGTTATTGTCACTATCTATACCCAATAGATCCTGAACGGTATCCAATACGCCTTCGATACCAAAAGTAGCGACAGAATCTTCTGAGCTCGCATCTGGTTTCTTGGTTACTTCTTCCGTTGGCGCGGTGCTCGGCGTAGAATCCGCAATCACTTTATCGTCGCTAACAATGCCCGTCTTTGTATCCTCCACTTTTTGGCCTTCCCCAGTTGGCTCATCAGTAGTTCCTTTGTCGTCCGTTTCTTCCTCAATGGAGGTTGTGATGCCGTTCTGGCTGTGCTCCTCTACAGGCTCCGTTGACTGGGAATCCGATTCCTTGTTTTTGTCACTATCGATACCCAACAGATCCTGAACGGTATCCAACACGCCTTCGATACCAAAAGTAGCGCCAGACTCTTCTGAGCTCGTATCTGGTTTCTTGGTTACTTCTTCTGTTAGCGCGATGCTCGGCGTGGAATCCGCAATCACTTTATCGTCGCTGACAGTGCCTGTGTCTGTGCCTTCCACTTTTTGGCCTTCCCCAGTCGGTTCATCAGTAGTTTCTTTCTCATCCGTTTCTTCTTCAATGAAGGTTGTGATGCCACCCTGGCTGTGCTCCTCTACAGGTTCCGTAGACTGGAAGTCCGATCCATTGTTTTTGTCACTATCGATACCCAACAGATCCTGAACGGTATCTAATACGCCTTCGATACCAAAAGTAGCGCCAGACTCTTCTGAGCTCGCATCTGGTTTCTTGGTTACTTCTTCCGCTGCCGCGGTGCTCGGCGTGGAATCTGCAATCACTTTATCGTCGCTACCAATGCCTGTCTTTGTATCCTCCACTTTTTGGCCTTCTCCGGTCAGGTCATCAGTAGTTTCTTTCTCATCCGTTCCTTCTTCGCTGGAGGCTGTGATGCCACTCTGGCCGTGGTCTTCTACAGGTCCTGCTGACTGGGAGTCCGATCCGTTGTTTTTGTCACTATCTATGCCCAACAGATCCTGAACGGTATCCAATACGCCTTCGATACCAAAAGTAGCGCCAGACTCTCCTGAGCTCGCATCTGGTTTCTTGGTTACGTCTTCCGTTAGCGCGGTGCTCGTCGTAGAATCCGCAATCACTTTCTCGTCGCTGACAGTGCCTGTGTTTGTGCCTTCCACTTTTTGGCCTTCTCCAGTCGGTTCATCAGTAGTTTCTTTCTCGTCCGTTTCTTCATCAACGAAGGCTGTGATGCCGCTCTGGCTGTGCTCCTTCACAGGTTCCGTTGACTGGGAATCCGATCCGTTGTTTTTGTCACTATCGATACCCAACAGATCCTGAACGGTATCCAATACGCCTTCGATACCAAAAGTAGCAACAGACTCTTCTAAGCTCGTATCTGGTTTCTTGGTTACTTCTTCCGCTGCCGCGGTGCTCGGCGTAGAATCCGCAATCACTTCATCGTCGCTACCAATGCCTGTCTTTGTATCTTCCACTTTTTGGCCTTTCTCCAGTCGGTTCATCAATAGTTTCTTTCTCATCCGTTCCCTCTTCAGAGGAGGTTGTGATGCCGCTCTGGCCGTGGTCTTCTACAGGTCCTGCTGACTGGGAGTCCGATCCGTTGTTTTTGTCACTATCTATGCCCAACAGATCCTGAACGGTATCCAATACGCCTTCGATACCAAAAGTAGCGCCAGACTCTTCTGAGCTCGCATCTGGTTTCTTCGTTACTTCTTCCGTTAGCGCGGTGCTCGGCGTAGAATTCGTAATCACTTTCTCGTCGCTGACAGTGCCTGTGTTTGTGCCTTCCACTTTTTGGCCTTCTCCAGTCGGTTCATCAGTAGTTTCTTTCTCATCCGTTTCTTCATCAATGAAGGTTGTGATGCCGCTCTGGCTGTGCTCCTCTACAGGTTCCGTTGACTGGGAATCCGATTCATTGTTTTTGTCACTATCTATTCCCAACAGCTCCTGAACGGTATCCAATACGCCTTCGATACCAAAAGTAGCGCCAGACTCTTCTGAGCTCGCATCTGGTTTATTGGTTACTTCTTCCGCTGGCGCGGTGCTCGGCGTAGAATTTGCAATCACTTCATCGTCGCTGGCAATGCCTGTCGTTGTATCTTCCACTTTTTGGCCTTCTCCAGTCAGTTCATCGGTAGTTTCTTTCTTATCAGTTTCTTCACCAATGTCGGTTCCGATGCCGCTCTGGCTGTGCTCTTGCACAGGTTCTGTTGACTGGGAAACGGATTCGTTGTTTTTGTCATTATCTATATCCAACAGATCCTGAACCGTATCCAGTAAGCTCTCGATGCCAAAAGTAGCAACAGACTCTTCCGAGCTCGTATCTGGTTTCTTGGTTACTTCTTCCGTTAGCGCAATGCTCGTCGTAGAATCCGGGATCAATTTATCGTCGCCGGTTATGCCTGTCTTTGCATCTTCCACTTCCGGGCCTTCTCCAGTCAGTTCATCAGTAGTTTCTTTCTGGTCCGATTCTCCTTCATTGTAGGCTGTGATGCTGTTCTGGTTGTATTCCTCCACAGGTTCCGCTGACTGGGAAACCGATTCGTCGTTTTTGTCACTATCTGTACCCAAAAGATCCTCAACGGTACTCAAAACGTCCTCGACACCAAAACTCCCGCTAATGGTATCGTTATCTGCATCAGCCTCATCAGGCGCTGCGTTTTCTCCTGACATGTTAATCAAACCTCCCCTCTTGTGGTTCGATTGCCCCTGTACCCTCAGTCACCTTATTCAGAACAGGAGATTTTATGCCATCTGCAATATCTGGCTGCTCACTGGAGATGCCGGGGCTGCTTGTCGTGCTTATGTCTCCGTTTTCAGTTTCAAGAGTGGTCAAGTTTGCTTCCATGTCGCTCTCATTGTCTTCTTCCGGTCGCGATGCGTCACTTTCAGCACCTACTTCTGTAGTGTCTTGTGTTCCCCTCAGCATTGACCAGGTTATTCTCATCAGTAGTATCTTCTTTTGTTGCATCGTTCTCGTCGCTTTCTTCCACCAGCGAGCCCGTTACCTTGTCGACGACTTCGTCCACCTCCACTCCAGCAGGCTCGTCCACTTCATCGGGCAATCCAGTGGAGGTACCAGCATCGCCAGTAGCAGCATTTGCGGCGGGGATATCAGTTTTGTCAATAGCTCCAACAGGGTATTCCGATTCATCAACTGAGTTGCCCACCCCATCAGTGGCTGAAGCAGGGACCTTCGACTCATCAGTAATTCCGGCAGGAACGTCAACTTCAGGACCCATTTCGCTAGAGACGTCTTCTTCAGCAGCTGGCCCAGAAGGAATGCTGGCTTCATTAATTATTTCGACAGGAACATCCGACTCATCAGTGGGTCCATTCGAGCCATCCGCAGCATCAGGAGTTCCAGCAGATACGTCTGACTGATCCGTGGGCTCAGTGGGGATCTTTACTTCACCAGCGCTTTCTTCAGAAACGGTCGGAGTATCTGTCGATCCGGTAGTGATGTCAACATCATTCGGAATTCCACCAGAAACGTCAGGCTCGTTAGTAGGTCCAATAGGAATGCTCTCTCCGCCGTCGCTTCCATCAGAAGCGTCCGGCTCATCGGTGGTTCCAGCTGAGCCATCCGCTTCATCAGTAACTCCAGTGGAGACTGTCACCTCACTGGCAGATTCATCAGAGGTGTTAACTTCATTAGTTGTTTTCACCGGAGCATTTGATTCATCAGCGGGTCCAACAGGCGTGTTAACCGTATCAGATGTCCCATCAAAAATGTCGGACTCATCTGTGGATCCAGCTGAGCCATTCTCTCCAACAGAAGCTTCACCAGAGATGTCCGCATCACCAGGAGATTCATGAGGGGCGTTTGCTCCCCCGGTGCTGCCATCAGAAACATCTGCCTCATTAGTCGACCCGCTGGGGGCATCGGTCTTATCGTCGGATCCA
Source organism: Capitulum mitella (assembly GCA_030062745.1). NCBI lineage: Eukaryota > Metazoa > Arthropoda > Thecostraca > Pollicipedomorpha > Pollicipedidae > Capitulum > Capitulum mitella. The sequence goes on along the minus strand of CP099850.1, from coordinate 22,979,893 downwards.
GTGGAGATTCCCTCCTGATGCGGGGAAACGGTAGAACTGTCGACCTCGTCGGAAGATCCACCAGAGATGTTCTCGTCTCAACGTCCAGATCCAGCCGGGACGTCCACTTCATTCGTAGGCACAGTAGGGATGCCCGCGTCGTTAGCGCCCCCTTCTGAAGAGCCCACCTCATCCGTGAATCCAGCAGAGATGGTGGCAACTTCATCAGTTAATCCATCAGAAACGTCCGGCTCATCAGTAGATGCAGCTAAGTCATCCTCCCCATCAGATGCTCCACTAGAAACGTCAGTACTACCTGTAGATTCATTAGAGGGCGTTCGCTTCCCCGGCGCTTCCATCAGGGAACATCTGCCTCACCAGTCGACCCAATGGAAGCATCGACCTCATTATCGGATCCAATGGTGATCTCCTCATCAGGAGGGCCCGGCAGAGCTATCAGGTCTATACGCATCCACTTCATCAGTGGATCCAGCAGGAGCAGTGCTTTCATTAGTTATTCCATCAGGAACGTCCGGCTCATCAGTTGTTTCAGGTGAGCCATTCTTGCCATCGATTCCGGCAGATTCGTTTGTCTCATCAGTGGGTTCGGCAGGGACATACGCTTCATTAACGCTTCCAATAGGAACATCTGCCTCATTTGTTGATCCAGTGGGGGCATCGGTCTTATCACTGGATCCGGTGGAGATTTCCTCTTCATCAGGAGATCCTTCCAGGTCATCAGGCCCATCGGAAGATCCAGCAGAGATGTCCACGTCACTGTCAGGTCCATTCGGGACATCCACTTTATCAGCAGTTTCAGCATTGGCGCCCACTTCGTCGGATGATTCAACCTCATCGGCCGGCTCAGTGGGTATGCTCTCTTCGTTGGCAGATCCGGAAGGAGCGTTTACCTCGTCTTCAGGTTCAATGGGATTTCCTACTTGTTCAGTAGGTCCATCAGCGACGTCCACTTTATTGAAAGACCCGGTGGAGACGTCCACTTCATTGCCGGAGGTTTCGGGGACTTCCTCCCCCTCGGCCGGAACCTCCTCCTCCTCAGCCGTGCCGCCGAGGGTCGCCTGCTCCCGCGCCGGCGTCCACCGCGTTCTGCCCCTTCACCGTGTACCTCTCCTTGAGGGCCTGCACCTCGGCGGCCGTCAGCGGCCGGTGCGAGCTCTTCAGCGCCTGGATCTCGGCCGTCGTGATCGGCCGGTGGCCCGCCTTCAGCGCCAGCGCCTCCTCGGCGGAGACCGGGCCCAGCCCGCCGCTGGTTGGGCTGCCGTACACGATCTCCGGCTCGGCGGGCGGCGCGGCGGGCGGCGCGGCGGGCGGCGCGGCCGCCGGCGCGGCCGACGCCGGCAGAAGCTCGTCGGCCACGTCCGAGGCCGAACTGAATGGAGGAGGACTGGACGGGCTCCGGCGGCCCGCTGGCGGCGGTCGTCGCCTCCTTCACGACCTCCTGGACGGCGGCCACGCTGAAGTCCTGCAGGAGTCCTCCGCCGCCGCCGGCACCGGAGCCCTCCAGCGCGTCCAGCTCCAGCAGCTGGGCCTCCTCCTTCTCTAAGACGTCTGCCAAGCCGCAGATTGACGATTAGAAATGAGCTGCGAGTGTTGGCGAGTTGTTAAGGTTAACTACACTTTCAGTGTGAGTAAACTTCTCGATCAGGCGTGACTTTTCACGACAAAGAATAGCCGAACTGGAAAAAAATATTGCAGAGATTTGTACAGAGACACGTACGGAGATTTGTGAAAACGACCTGTGTACACACCGTCTTACCTAAAAGTATGAGAATATATGTTACATCTCCTTAAGATCTAGATCTAGATCAAATTTAGGTCTAAATCTAGGATCTAGAATCAGATCGTCTGGTTACTCTGCCTGCCGCCTTGCCCGTGACCTCACCTCCTTTGCTGCCGTCGGCCACGAAGAACATGCCGGTCTGCTTCGTCACCTGATTGCGCTCGTTGAACAGCAGCCTCGTGACGCCGATCAGGTGCTCGCCGGCCATCGGAATCTCCAGCAGCGGCACCACCGTGTTCCACGGCTGCCGAATCTGCGGGGAGACGCCACCGTCAGACGCGCCGGCGGGACGGCCACTACGGCACCGGCGACGTCGGCAGGAAAACTTCAGCCTCTGCGCTGGAAGGCCGTAACGTTCGCGAACCCTCCGCAGTTAACAGCACACTCTTAAGGCAGAACGACGACTGAGGACTCAAACGACGCTCAGTCAGCGACGTGGACGGCCGCCGACGCTGACGGCACCCGGTGACCGCGCGCGGAGACCGCTGCCCCGGCGAGGGACCGGGCGGGGAGCGCCCACCGTCTGCGGGAAGGCGTCCGTGATGAGCACCTACCGCCTGCGGGAAGGCGTCCGTGATGACCGTCCGCGTCTCGATCGGTCCCGACACGACGGCGTCCAGGCCCGGCACGCTGCGCGCGATCTCGGCGTTCCGGTCGTGGCCGGCGTTGCCCATGGCTGAACGCAGAAACGACGGTCAGGCGCCAACGCTTTCCCGACTGGCTGATCGCACCCTCAGTTTGGCCTTGTCGTTTTCGTTGAAAAGCAGATGTTCAGAGGGAACGTGCTGCTCAAGGCGAAACTCATGGGGAGTGTAAATGAACTGTGTACAAACTTCGCCTTAGAAATGATAGACATTAACTATCTCACATCTCCATCCTTAAACTGAAGTTACATGACGCAGTGCAAATTTTTCGTCCGCTCATTGAAATGCACTGTGAATTCAACACCGTGTGAAGCTAATCCTGTCATGTACAGCAAGTGCTGCACATTTTTATCAGCAAGTTTCTGACAAAAAGGTGAATTTCATCCACTAAAAATGTTCTAAAAAAATGTTTATTCGTCTGCATCTTTCGTTCGGAGGATTGGCAGCACCGTTTCAGTGGCAGCAGCAAAAGTTTAATGGTGGCAGATCCTCCCCTCGCCAGCCGCCCTCGCCGTGAAATGGCCACATCGGATGACGGCGGCGACATACCGATAACGATGTGTACTCCGCTGTCCTTCAGCCGCCGCACCTCCTGCCGCACGGCCGGCACCTCGGAGAGAATCGGCAGACTGCCGCTGTCCGCCAGCAGAACCTGCCGACGGCGAGCAGACAGCGGCGTCAGCCGGCCGGGCGGCGAGCGGAGAAGGCGAAACAGCGCCGGCCAAAAACAGCGCCGTTACGCCCTCACCCGATAGGGTTGAAATAAAATACTCTGATGAACTTTCACGAAGAAAACATCAAGAAATGAGTCAAAATCTTCGGTATAAGGTATTTAATATTCCATTAAAGCATTTCCTGGAAATTCTCAAGGAAAACACTTTTCTGAGACGAAAGTTGACTTATCAGTTAAGAGCTCATGCATAGTAACAGTAATGATAAAAATAATCATAGCAATAGTAGATAGTAACGCCCGTAATAATAAAAATAATAGTAGTAAGGAATAATAATAAAACTACTGGCAAGTAAAGGACAAAAAGTAAAAGATGAAAAGTAATGTGTGATGGGAAAAGGAATGCTGTTAAGTAACATAAGTAGGAAAAGTCATGCATGATAGCCAAAGAAATAGCCATAAAAGATAAATGATACTGAGTGTTTGACTGCGCTAAAATTTTAGCCCCTCTACACACGTAGAATCTAAAGTTCTTACAGACGCACAATTTCCAGATCCGATCGAGTACATGCCAACTTAGATTCTAACCACGGATGGCGCCTTTCCGCGTGTCGGCCGGGACTCACGTTCAAGTACCGGGAGACGTAGCCCACTATTCCGATTTTCCTGTTGCCGATGGTGACCACGACCGATCTGGGCGCGAACCGCCGGATCAGGGTCGACTGCAGGTTGGTGACGACGAACTTGTCCCGGGAGCTGACGATCCTCGACATTAGGGAGCCGATCCCGCCGTCAAAGTCAGTCGGCGAGAACGCCTGAGGGCGGAAGACCGTCACTGCTATGATGCGATGGACAAGTCGTGCAGTGTTCTGTGGGCTCAGAATGTCTCCCGATTTTTTAGCTGCGATCGGCACCAGAAAGTCAGCAGCAGAGAAAATCTGAGTGAGACTTGTCAAAATGAATGGCAAAACAGAGCTCATTTAAACAGCAGGAAGCCCCCGCCAGCAAAAGGCAAACATCGGGCATGAAATAACAAGGATGAATATCTTCAAGCTTTAACAACTCGAAAAACATTCTATAATGTGTACGATGTCTTACTGCATACCAGATTTTGCCATACTGATGTTTTTCCTCATGAAAAAGAGCACTGGGGTCCACTAAATAAGGTACTAAATCAAACGTTTTTTTTCACACACAAAGCATTTGAAGTTTTCCTTTCTATCTCCCTTTGCCCGCCATGTTTCGGTCGGTGTTCCCGTCCACCGCTCTCACCGTGGCCGCCGGGATGACGCCGGGAATCGGTGCCTGTCTCCTGGAGGGGCGCACCGTTCCGCCCGTGTTCAGAACCAGCACGTTCCCATCGCCGTGCTTTCTCACCAGCTCTATCGCGTCAGCCACGCGCTTCGTGTAAAAATCCTGCACGGCGGGGGAGGGGCACGATTAATTACTTAGCTGAGTCGCTGGGCTGTGAAGAATGAATGAACGCATGAAAAATAAACACTGAAGAATGCACCGGAACAAACAAAAATCGCTACCTGGTTTTGACCAGGCCCGTAATGTGATAACAGACACGGGTGGCGTTAATTCGCAGTTTGTCCTGAATGACCTTGTCACTTTAAGTCACACATGAAAGCTTTAAAAGTGCCTCGTAATAAGGCATAAATTATACAATCCTGTCAAGGCGTGTTTTTCGGGCGGTGTTACCACAGACGTTCTTTCGTCACAGGCAGAGACCACGTCGCCTGACCACACCCGTGAGCGCCGCCGCGGCCATTACCTGTTTATCCTTGACCGGGTGCTGGTACTGGACCACGGTCAGTTCAAAAGGATCGCCCTGGCCGCGCGCCGCAGCCAGCACCGCAGCCAGCAGCGTCCACCGCAGCATGGCTGCCAGCTTCCCGACCCGGCCGGGTCGCCGCCCTCGCCCTGGCACTCCGGAGTTCGCTCCGTCCGCGTCGACTCGTCGTCCCGCGCCGTCGCACTCTGGTCCGGAGGCGCGCAGGCTCTGGTCTGTTCAGGGATCTGCTCCTCTGCCGGGACGGAGGACGGCACAGCGTTAGGTACTGGAGCGACGGAGGAGTGCCCTACTGGGCGAAATGAGGGGCGAGGGGTTGAACTGGGACTGACGTTGCGTAGAACGTTCGGCTTAATGCCGCTTCACGTCGGTCGCGCACAAGCAAAACGTAACTGTAATATGTTTATGCCAAATTCCTCACAATTTTTCTTCTGGGCAACTTACGGCCTGTGCTTTCGGACTCTGGTGGTCTACGGCCATCGCTAGAGTGGGTCCTGTCTTTGTTCAACGTTCGGAACGCCACGACATAATCCGTTATTAGTAGCCGTCATTTCGACCACATTGTACTGTAATGAACACAAAAGTTTGCTCCCTTAAAAAGACATCAAGTAAAATACGTCAAGCTGTGACACCTATTTTACGGTATGGTACAGATCCCAGTGCAATGTTCAACAGCGCTGGAAATTGTGATTATACAGACATGAGAGTGAAACATGTAGTTGGGATAAAAACTTCCCGTGTGCGTATTTGAAAGTTAGTAGAGCAGACACAGGGCGACCCTGGCGGAGGGTGACAAAAACTCGCCACCGAGAGTGACTGGTGCGACCTGGAGCGTTCCGAAGCTACGCGCTGTACATGGGGTGCAGTAGGCCTCTCTGTTAACTGGGTCACCATACGGCATGTGGCCGATGAGTCATGCGTGCTTTACAAGTACCATTTGGTCTAGCATGTTTTTTTGCAACCGAGTTCGTGTGTTTTTAAAGGTATTGACATGAAATGTTTTGTCAAATGCGATTCACTAAATGGAACGCAAAATCTTGAACATTATGCATTTAATGTGCAGCCAAGAAACGTGTTATGAACGTACATTTAAGTTCGCTGTAATAATGCACACCATGCATTGTACCATAAACCATACGCTGAGCTAAAATCCAGTCAATGTGGGATCTGGAACACTACGATTTCATTTACCTCACCTTAAACCTAGAACAAACGGTAATCAATATGATGGGCCCCACGCTGCTAGCAACCCTGACGTGTCTCACGAATGCACGGGTTTGGCGTTCCGTGCAATTTGCGAACGGCGTTTACAGAGCTGATTTTTTAATGAACCACATATGGTGACTTACGTCATAAGACAAGCATTGTTCCAACGTCGCAGGCCACGAAAACGACCGTGTTAAAAATGTTAGTCCTTCGACAGTGCTCTTTACGGGAGCCACAATATGCATTTTCATGTGCCTTGTTTCAGTCTCCCATTCCTGCCCGTTTTCGTTGTCTATGGCTGTTCACAAATACCTGGCGTCATCTTAAGCGAAGCGGAACAATACCGTTCATGTACTCTGACTGGAGAACGGACGGTGACAGACAGAATGGACGGCACAAGCACACGTGAACAAAACGCCGAAAGTTTATTGTCGCTCTAGAAGCCTCCATCTTAGCACTTCTAAGTAATAAGGATTTCGTGTTTGTTTTGCGATTTCTGAAATAACAAGAATTTAAAAAAACCTAACCACGTAGAAAAAATGTGTGACTTGAACTCACAGAGGCTACCGAGACGCATGCGAGTTATCCCATCTCTGAGATAGGTTGGTTTACGGCCGGAGATTACCAGAAAAAAATATGGTGAGAAGTGTATAACTGTCGGTCATTGGTGAAAACGCCGGTCTCGGTATCTGAAAGAAGTAAGCATCCGAAAGCTAATTCTCTCTCCCTAAGAGTCGACAGTGGTTCACTGATGTCATACCGACATCGACTCTGTAGGCATTTTTTCTGTGAAATATATGACTGATGCGACTGATGATCATATAATGATTATCATGATACGGTTATCAATACTCAGCCTCTCACCTTCGAATATTGCTAGTAAGCCATGTTAGCCATGTTAGCCATGCTAGAGGCATGTTGCCTCCGAGCAGCTCTAACTGCTGAGCCTATTACCTTCGACTATCCCCGTCAGGATAGCGTCTACGGTTTCTGAACTCCTGCCAGCGACAGCCTTACCTTGGAGCCGGCCAACGCGACCGAGTGTCTCACCTTCGAGCAGCTCGAGCCAGCGGAGGGTCGAGGCACCGAGATGCGCCGCCAGCGCCAGACTGACCCCCGCTCGCAGCAGGGAGGCGGCCTGCTGCATTCTGGCACTTCCGCCGCCAACCGGGCCCGGCGGGGGCCGCTGACCGTGCGCCCGGTCCGGCCGGCTCGGCTGACCCGTGCGGCCGCGCCGGCGCCGGCAGGTCACTGGGCCGCCCGGCCGCCGGCCGCGGACGGGTCCTCCGCCGGCTGGACCAGTTCCGCCCGGCCGCGCGCGGCCAACGGTACGCCGGATCGGCTGCAAACCGAACAGCGAACCGGCCCGCCGAGCGCGGCAGCGGCGCGCGAGCCGGGAAGTAACGGCTATGACTGACTGATCCGGGGCGGCTCGAACACTGGAGCTTGATGCGGAGTGAACACTTGGAATAATCTTGACGCGTGCGACGAGCGAGGTGGAATCCGGCCGCTCGCGCCGGTTGAGGAGGTTGGCGTCAGCAGCCACCGAGGCCGAACGTCGGGGTTCTCGCAGATTGGCCGGACGTCGGCTGCCGTCGCCAGCAATATTGAAGAATGCAAGGGAATGCGGCGCAGATAGCATGGAAACCTTCTGCTTGTCGTCTTGTTACCCAAAGTATGCATTGGGAGGGACATGGCACATTTGCGAGCGACGCCTCAAAACTTGGCTCACCGCAAGTTGAGAACCACTGCACTCTCTCTGGAGTCAGTGCCCTTCAACCACAACTAATGCCGCGTGAGCCTGTCGCGCCCCATGCAATGCGCATTTCCCAAGACTGCCACGTGTGGCCGATGGGATCTGCGGCCAGAGCTCAGTCGGGGGATTCCTGTGTTCCAGTTACCACAAGGAATGTTTCGACGTGGTCCGCTTTTCCGAAACAGATTCAGCTGATCTGACAAACGTCGCCAATGAAGACCTTTGGCAAGCGCTGTTCAGGGAAAGACATATAAGCACGGAAATGTGTAATTGATTAAACGCCAAGTTCTGTCATCCATTACGACGCGATATGATTTTTCACTAACTCCGGTTGACATGCGCACTCTCGCGTCGCCACGCAACAGCTGGTTTTAAGGCATAAATGAGTAGAACACGCAGGGAATTCGCAAGAAATCGCTTTGAAAGCCGTAAATGTACAGTTTGGGAACAAACTCCCATTACACGACGATTTCTAAGACTACGTGTTGTATCATATTGCCTTAGTTCACAACGAGTGCTAAAGGTGGAAACATTCGCTTCAAAGCAAAGGGTCCGCATTTAACACGCTCTAGTTTTTAATGTTTCCTTGTAGCGACGGACATGGAGAGCTGCAGAGTTTTGTCTGTGGGTACATGGAGCTACAGTTCACTTGCCTCGTTTGGTAACAAGGTATGCCATAAACATCTAGGTATGCCAACCCAGATTGCAGCTGCCGGTCTGCAGCGTTTGCGGGCAGCTGCAAGGTGCTCAAGCTACCTGAAAATGAAAGGTAGCTTTGTTGTTACGTCCCCATTGCAGATTTCAGAATTCAGCAGGAAGGAGATACAAGTTTTTAAAAAAACGGTACCCGAGTTTTGGTTAATGACATTTGCTGTGATTCTTCTACATACACAAAAGTTTTACAGTAATATCTCCGTTCGCTGTGTGATATGTTTGGCAAGTTTCAACGGCATGGATGAAATGGTTCTCAAATGACAGTTGATTATTGAAAAAGCAATTTTTCTCTTCTCTTGATAGTTCATAAATCTGACGCGCAATGAAAGCGACAAAAAACAAGATTTCGCTTTTGGTCAGCATTTAGTATTTTTCGCAGTAATTTCTGTGGCTAGTGTTGTGGAAGGCATCCATTCCTTTGCAAAGCCGAATGGCGCACCTTCTTACTGCATGGTGCTGGATACCGAGCATACCTTGGTCGACCCGCGAGAAGGCATTTTACGCAGATCTTTACGTGAAACCCAGATCCTTCAAACATTTCACTCAAACTCCTGATTAATTCAAATGTAGAGAAACTCCAATGAAGACGAGAATACCACAATGGGCTAGAAAATTCAGGAATTACGGCAGTTTACGCAACCTTAACGCAAAATCTCCGGAGTTTGCATTTTTTGATTGTTCGAAAGATCAGGTTTCCACGTAAAACTCTACGCAAAATGACTTCTCGCGTATTGACCATTGTATTCAACACAGGGAAATGAGAAGGGCGCCATTCAACATTGCAAAGGGTTGGCTGCTTCCCCAACAGTGACCATAGAAACGGCTGCGAAAAAAAAAATTGTGGCCAAAAGCGAACACTTGGTGTTGGTCGCTCCCAATGCGCGTCAAATTAATGAATAATCAATAGAAGTGCAAAAAACGTTATTTAAGTTATTAACTGTCATTTTAGAACCATTTAATCTCCGCCTTTGAAATTTGGCAGAAATGTCGCATACAGACCGGAGATGCTGCTGTGTAACTTAAGGGTATTTAGAGGATTTACAACAAAAGTTAACAAATACTCGGGTACTGTTTTTAATTCCTTTTATTTTTTTTGTTTCGAAATAACCTGCACCAAAATCAAGCGGCCAACGTGATTCCAAGTCAACGCACAATTGCAGCTCATTCCTCTCAGAGGGTGATGAGGCGAAAAGCTAGTGTTGCTCATTCCTGCTTCAAAATGCGAAGAGCACCGTGGACCTACGACTGGTGACAAACCGTCCATGCGCGCTTTCACTTCTTGCCATGTTTTGAGAGAGGTGAGAGTAATGGTGGGAAATATTCTAAGGGTATATTGGGACGAATGATAAAGCTTTTCACGCTTTCATCAACATCCCGAAAACATCAGCAAAATAGCATGCAGACAATTAAGCTCAAAAGAAACAGATTAATAGAAGGCGACGCGGAAAAGGTCCATGGATTATTCCCAGTGTATTTGCGGGCTTCATCCACTTTGAAAGGCATTCATCCTTCAGGGAAACGCCAGCACAAAATTTATGACATCCACATTCAGTGAATATGGACTTCAGGCTATTCGGTTCATGCAGAGATGCTAAGATACAATCTCAATGTAGCAGGTTGTCTCTTAATATCCGGAACCTCATCTGCAAGGCTGAAAATTCATATGTTTTTTTCTGTCAACCAGCCGGGTGGCACAGGATAGTTATTCAGCCAGGAAATGTTAGGAAACTCAAATTCATCTAGTATTTGAGTAGGTTCTTGCTTTTTGTCGAGCCTAAAACGCCACAAACTGTATTTCATGTTGCCATTTTTAAGCTAATTTCTCGAAAGTTTTACCTTAATATCATTCTATTCGCAGAGTCATCAAATCTTTTACACGACAGCCGTGTTCAGCGTTCATACACTGTCCTTGAGATAAATTTCATCTCAAAGGCGCATCATATTCAGAACCAGAAATAAGCTTCAAAGTCGTTTATGTTATATATCTTGTGTGTCTTACCATATGTTATTTATTTCGCAGATTTGGGATTATTGATGTTGCAAGTTTATGGACCACCGTTTTAGCCACCCGAACGTTTTATAAATTATTTATTGCTCTTTTAATGACTGATGTGGCTACCAACAACTACAAACTCAGAAAATGACCAGGAGTCTCAGACAATGCACACGACGCTGAATTGCCCACTCACGAGATTCAAAGCAGCAGGCCTCATGCTGTGTACCGGAATGAGTGACATTTATTCCGCCGTTTAGGTTAAAGTTCATGCTGCTTAAAACTACTCTGTTTAAACTTAAGGGGGTGAAAAGCCTTGGATCAATGCTGTGAGCTGATATTAACCTGGAGTTTCGCTACAATGTTTCTTTATCAAGTGTCGGAAACATGCGAAATTTGAAGATCATTTCTAAAACATTTCGGGACTTTCTATGCAAGGCCATGGAGAGTCCATTTTGTCCCCTTCCCCGTGTAATCTGAAGCTTAAGTCAGTGCAAGCATTGCCGGCGCCAGGGATAAGCATTTGGGACAGGGGACATTCTGCGCCTCCTTCGACGAGACGCGTCTGATCTCCGACCTGTGACCGCCTCATCGATGGGATTAACCCCCAAAATGTTCATCCAGTCCGGCCGAGCTCCTGCACATGACAACAGTCGCTGAGCCGGTTCATGGGCTGGACGCAACCGTTAAATACCGTCCCCTGATTTGGGCCAACGGAAGTGCTTCTCACGGAACAACGGTCGGATGTTTGCCTGTCTTTGCAGCGTAGGCGACGGCGCCGGCCATTCGCCTTTGCTGCCGCTGAGCTATAGTCACTTCTACTGAAATGTGAATACGGCCAGGTTGGGGCAGGACTATTTTATGCTTACCTGGGAGCTGTGTCTCTAGGTGCATGACAAGTTCAACTGAGGGACGCTCGGAGTTTGTGCATGCCACAGTCTTCCGGTCCGTGGTCCGTGACTAGGACAGGGACCGCGCATGACCATTAGTTATTAAGTGATTCGATACAAATTAAGTGATCTTTGGCTGTCTTCCTGCGACAGGTCAGTACATCGTCTAGCTACCTGCTTCTGGTGTACCAAGCCATGCTCATAGGCTCAACATGGCGTCGAAAGTAGGTGAAAAGGCACATGAGAGTGGCATCCTAAAATAATTCCGAACGGAGTTACAGCTTTATGTCACGGTCATATATGGACACCTGGCTCCGGACCCGAATGGATGGCGACCACGATGAAAGTTTGCTGCAATTCATGGTAATCGAAACAATGCCGGACTTAAAGACAGGAAAGACCCTACAGTTCAGTCAAATTTCTACATGCATCTCCTGTCATTTTTATGGCGGTGGTCTTGATAAACAATCGTTCATACCGATCATTTCTCCGTTTTTAACTTATTAAATGGCGTATCGAAAATCTGTCTTCACATTCTTCCATTGCAGGGTGCAACACGGATGGAATGCGATTAATCAGATACTCTATGTCCGGGATGATCTATATCTAACACACCGGTATCCTGTAACACTGCACCCATGCCCATTGCTTATTTTAAATTAGAATGACTGGGAAGAGGGGGAACGGTGCATGCAGGGGCGCAACGACCAGTCAGCTTCTCTCTTAAATGGGTATTTATCTTTAAGACGTTCTATACACGCCCAGTTAAGGAAAATATCAATGGCAAGCACATTTTAAAGTGTCGGACATCGAGAAATTGATGTTGCCTGCTTATCATTTCGATCCCCGATTTTCGCTGTTTTGGGTGCTTCCTGCTGGCAAATGTTTGTATGACGGCCAACTTTATTGATGATTTGGCTCCATGAATAACGCTTGGTCCCAAGTGCAAGTGTTTTGCAACGTTTGGCAAAATGATGCTTTAATTCGAGAGTAACGGGAATTTAATGCTTTTGGCCCTTGTCAGGGACGCGGCAACTTCTTCACAGTTGGGAGGGAGGAGGGCAAAGTATTTTGGATTATTTTTTCCAGTCAACTCCCATAGCGTCAATGTTAAGTTAAAAAAAAATGTGGGAGAGGCAGGTCCTTGCAAGCTACATGGCCGTTTTGGTTCCATTCCTCTGTCAAGCCGGGTTTGTAAATAACTGTGAAGTTGTACTCCTCGCTCCTCCCCCGTGCTGTCCAAGCTGCCCAAACGGCGAATACTGGCGAGTGGCAGAATCCACCCCTAATTTCGTCCGCTGTGGCCCGGCAAAGCTGAGATGTCGATTGCGTAGCCGATCCATCGACGGAAACAGACTACCGACTGCGTGTCGGGCCGTCGGACAACACCACACAGCAGCCGTCTGCTGGCCAGGCATACAAGGTTGTGGAAAGTAAGCCTGTGTGATAAACAGGGGCGCGGTCAGGGTTTTCTTAAAGAGGGAGCCTGGAGCCGGGTGTGAACTGAAATCATACGAAAACCGTCTGCTGGGAAGACGATATGGAATGATTTTCGCAAGAAAGGCGGGCCTAAGGATGGGACCCGGCTCCCGCTTCGGCTGCGCCCGTGGTAATAAAAATAGTTACTTGGGCCAGGTGAGCCGAAAACAACTACGGTCAAGTGTTAATAAACGCAAGATTTATAAATGCGGCACTGAAATATTTGGTGCTCACTCCGAAAGCATGGTGAACGCACATGCCACAAATCACAGCTAACGTGGTCTGGTCAAACAGGGGCACCCGAGGTCAGAGTGATGGGGATGCACCACTCCTTCACGCTTCGTCTTTTGTCCAGACATAGTGAAAATGTAGTCAATACATTTTGCTGTGAGGGCCTAGTTGTTGGTCTTGCTTTACCTTGAATACCCCCAATGTACTTGCGCTAGGCCGCCTGCACTTAAGGGCATGCTCGTTTATCTTACCGACTAACATTACACGGAATTTTGTGACGTTCTTTTGTGGTAAAATGTAACAATTTCAAATGTTGCCCTGTGTTAACCCCAGCCGACCTTAACGAGACCAACCATACTCTTTTTTAGAAAATTAGACGGAAAGCGTTGAACTGGAAAGCGTTCGGATCAGAGTCCATACTGAGGCTGTTGCCGGACTTTGACCTGGCCACTCAAGCACTCCCAAATATGGAGTAATTTTGTCACAGGCATCAAACCAGATGGCGCTAGAGGATCTTCATCGTGCCGTTCCGGTCCACAACAAAGCGGCCCCGTGACCGGCTAACCCTTCTGGCTTCGAGCCAGATACAGGTGCCCGTTCTGGGCATTGGACCCAGTGCCTGACACCCAACGGATTCTGCTGTCCGGCTGTTTATCCAATAGGCCACGACAGCGGCCACGGCTGTTTTGCGCGAATGTTCATCATACGGGCTAAGTGACCACATCTGGTTATGAACGATTAAACAGAGCTGGGGAAAAGACTAGTGCTTCATAAATAATATCTGACCCAGGCTGACTTCAACAGCATGTCTTAGATATTTGTACTCTGCCATGCTACGGATCAGAATCGCTGCGTGATTTGATCCGTAAAAATGTCTTTGCGACGGATTGAATAGATCAAGAAATGACGAAAAATAAAGATGTGCCGCACTTTTGTGCGTTATACCCAGTCCAAGAGCCACTACTGAACGAAGCGTTTAAACTCCTGGTATAAAGCGGTGGGCACGAAATGTTCCATTCTTCACCGTAGGCAATGTTTACCGAGCAACCACATTCTAGTTAAATGATGCAGGCTACACGCTAACAGGCTTCAAAGCCTGTCTCATACTTGAAGATACCGACTGCACGATGTTAATGGGCGGAATAGGTACGTTTCACAAAAAAGCAAAGTATACATATGTTGGAAATAGTAATCCTAATGAAAATGGATGGAGGTTATTATGCTGAACCAACGCATCATGTTGATAAGCTCTGTGCACCTTTTGCTTCTTCACAGAAACTAAAGATTTCGGATCTAGCCATTGGTGCGGTGGCGGCGGAAGCAAGGGCAAAGTGAGTCTCCTTAACTGGCGAAATTTAGCATCAATGACATGGCAATGTACGAAAAGAAATGGGTCGAAAAGTAGCCGGTATCTCCTCCCCTGCCGGAACACATTCCGGCGCTACTGCACTGGTAGTGGTCAAAGTTTCGTGTGTAGTTTAGACACTTGGTCACTATAGCCTTTGAATTCGTTCGTCTGTGGCAATTATGACGCACAGGAAAGATCCAGAAATGTCCTAAGAAAAACGTGGTTGGGTGATTTTTGGGGCCATTGGGGCCCCTTGCTTTCTGCTTCGTTCTTTGCTATCTTTTCATATTGTCAATAGCGGCTCGTCATTAGAGGAAACTGAGGCAGTTCCTCACTAAAAATATCGGAAGTGCGGGAATAAAATCATACGTAATGTGGGCATAATACCGCTTATAAAATTGAACGCACAATTAAAATGAAATGATGTGCTCACTTTGTTCTCGCATTCATCAACATAGCAGGGAACATGCCCGTAAAGATGCAACATGCATGCCGTATCTCCACCCCCGTTGCCCTAACAAACATGCTACGCAAGGCTGTAGAGGCAGCCACCTCGCCTGCCTCAGCCAAAGCTAAAATTCAGTATCATTCAGCGTCCCTGGTGAGCGTCCGCGAAACTGCACGTCGGTCGCCGACAGCGCAGTTGACAGAACCTCTGCGAGGCGAGACGTAGTACTACATTCAGCCACTACCGTCGCGGCGCCACCGTCGGGCTCACCGACGAACTATGCAGATTGTTTGAGCTAGCATCAGAGGCGGAGAAAGAATTGCCTTTGTAGGACGACTATTGGTTAGAATGCTATATATTTACATCTGGTGTTAATTTAAAACGTCGGATATATGCTCTGAAACCATGCACAAATGGTTCAACAAATACTGTATATGACCCAAGCAGTGACGATCGTGACGCAACCGCCCTTGAAAAGACAGAGACCTTTTCCTCCTGGGGCGCTGGACGCAAGTGTTTTCTGATTATTAGCGTTGCGCAGACTCAAATGGATATCCAGTTTGCTTTAGCTCCCTTTGAAGATAACAGACAAATACCGAAAGTGATGCGTCTTGCAACATTTCGTTTGTTGTGTATGTACGTAGATTTCAAAAGGGTCGGATATCACATATTACGGTTCAATAGCTGGACAAGGTATATGAGACATACCTGAGACAGTTTGGTGCGACACTTGCGCTGTGCCTCAGAAGTTTGTGAGACCGTGAGCCGCGATTGTATATTTGTCTTTTGTTATACTTCCGCACGTTTCAGAGGCGCCTGGGATCTCCGTTGGCTCCTCTCCCCTCTGCCTCGTGCTTGGCGACCATTTCATTCCTGGCCGGCTACCTCTCTGCACAAACCATATAGTTTAAGAGGCCGCTAAAGAATATGAATTTTAAGCCCCATGGCTTGAAATTATCCAGATCATAGACCCGCTTGCTTGGATTACGAGTGTGGAAAGTTTTGGGCAAAGTATCGTCACTGGCTGGGCAAAATTGACCAGGTGGCGTATCTGCCCGCCCAGCAAGCTTGTTAAAGAAGACCATGCTAAACACTCCGCACGCTTTAGCACTCACACAAAGCCAGGCACGTTGCCAGGATCTTCCTCAGGGGGGGGGGTGCCAAATGTCAAATTTTGTCATTATGCCACAGGCATATGACGGAATTTACAAGGAAAGGCAACAATTTTAGGCGATTTATCGTATGTTTAATGCACAGAAAAACGAGTAATGTTTGTTTTTGCAAGATAAACATGATCACTATTACGTATTCATGCGAAAGCAGCATGTATCTAGTGTAGACTGCTCGGCTTGGGGGTCATGGCTCCCACGCCCCCCCCCCCTTGGCTACGTCCCTGCTCACCACCTACGTGCTACGTCCAAGCGCACCACCTAGTACGCATCATTCTACGTAATCGTAGATGCATACCAAAAAATATTGTAAAATGCAAAGTGAGAATAGTAAAGTGCTGGCAGATTTGGAATCCCATATAGTATTCTCTAAATGGCGCGCAAACTTCATTTGTAAAGCAGCTGAACTCTGACATGTAGCTGTTCAAGGTCCAAAGCCCTGCAACAAGGGAATTGCTATTTCTTGTGCGGCCTTGGAAAAAATATCCAAACAAGTTTCATGTGGCGCTAAACTAGGGTTTGTTTTACAATAAACAACGCAGCCAGAGCTGCACTGCTGTTCTATCACCGAGGTAACCAACCTGACTTCGCTTGAATCAGATCTCGTAAAGTGCCAGATTGGACCTTTTTTAATATCAGTCAGTAACGGCTGGGCAGGCGTTTTCTCGAAGAGGCGACTGGCACAGCTGCATAATCAGTATTGAAAAGTTTGTGCACTGCCTAATGCCTTTACTGAACAAAATGGAAAACTTAAGAGTAAAAAATGAGGTGTGGAATGATGAGATAAGAATGGAAGCCTATGCTTCTCATGCAGTTGTAATGTGTGGTGATGGATAAATATGTTGTGCATTAGTTAACCATGTTATGAAAATGCGAATTTATTTTTGCCCAGAGATACTTTTTTCATATTTGTTATGATAATACAGAAGCCAGCTAAATATATTTATGACTGTTGTGTTAAGTTGTAGGCAAAATTAGTTTTCACTGGTAATCACATCTACTGGTGATAAAGTCTATCCATGGACTTCATCTCTGTAGCTCACTTAAATTTGACATGATGTGACCTACAAAAAAGAAAACAGAAGTGTGCCAGTCACACTGACTTTGATGTGGAATAAACATTTACAGTATGGTTTTTTGTGTATCCAAACAACAAGCATTCTTTTCCATCTTTATGATCATTAAAAGCAGTCTTTTTTATTATGACTTTGTTTGTGCATTAGTACATTCAAAGACAAAAATTCAGTCATAGTGCCTCCATTGTTTTCTGCACAAAAGTCTAGGTGTTTTGTATCCCAGTAATCAAATAGCAGATCTTGCAGTTGCATAATCAGTGCATGTAATTTTATTGTATTTGAGTAATTGAGGTGATATATATATATATATATATATATATATATATATATATATATATATATATGTATGTATACTGACAGCATGAAGCCTTGTATAGTATTGTTTTATTATGCACAATGCTTTGTAAAGTTTATATACTTGATATCTTACAGCTATCTGAGAAGAACCAATGGAGGAGCAAGAGGCAGCTGAGGACCATCTGCTATTCTTAAATGCAGATCCAATCAGATTTGAGCCTGTCAATAAGGTCACAGCAGTATTCTTTGATGAAACCAACAAACAGGTATGATGTTTAAGATGTTGCTGTGGCTTAATAGCAAAGTTTTCCAGTCCCAGTTTTCTTGTTGGGATTGGTAGCTTGGTGGATAAGGCACTGGGATGTTTCCTGAGGAAAGTTGGATTCCATGAGCTTCTGTGCACACTGCATTTGGAATGTCAGTCAGCTAGCATGTTAGCATTACAAACAAACTATGGCATGACATAGTATTTTAGGATATGTAATGATCATTACAAAAGCAGCAATTAAATTTGTTCATTCATTTGTTATGAGTTTAACATCTGTTGGCAAAAGTCCCAGTTGTGGATGCAGTCAACACACACTGAACACAGAAACAATAAATAGCATGCAGAGCACCACAAAACTTGTATAGTGAACAGCACCACAATGACAGGCAGCAAATAGGTGTGACCAGGCATGATGACAAGTTGGCACCCTCACTGCATGCAAGCTTCATTACATCTGATCTGAAGGTCACGGAAAATGAGAAGGCAGCAGATGGCACAGAACAAAGAAAGCAATTCCATGTACGGGTAGACATACAGTGAACCAACCTCTTACATTGTCCACTCAAGGGAATGGTTCAGAAAACAGAATGGTGTGCCAAGAGTGCCTCATGGGTGTTGATAGACTAAATGACAATGCTTGCAGTCAGTGTGCTGGTGAAACACGTGCAAAAACAACATCGGTTTGAATAAAGCCTTTGGCTGATGTCATTTTGAAGAATGTGAGAAGGCATTTGTTGTTCACAAACTGAGACTGGAATTGAGAGAAGGAGTTTAACCATATCAGGAGTAAATTTGGCATTGTTTGGCTCGATATGGGGCTCATAGTGTATGTAACAAATGCTGCTTAATGGAGATTCTGATTCCAAGCACCGTCCTATCGGAACAGTGAGTTTTAAACTGATCGCTCCCGGCCGCAGATTTTCGCCGTTCGCTCGGGCGGCGCTACCGGTGTTGTTGCCAAAAGTCTGGACCCCTCCAGAAACGCCAGCTTTCGTATGGAGGACCGGGGCCCGGTCATTTCGATCAAGTTCTCGCCCGACCAGAAGGTGCTGGCCATCCAGCGCACCAAGACGTCTGTGGTCAGTGTGCCAGCTGTTACAGTTCCACTGTAGTCATAGCTGTGTGCTGTTTGCGAAGATGCTCCCTGTGATTGGCTTGTGTGTTGATTTTCCTGGATAGTAAAACTTACAGGTCCTTGGGCTGAGGTTTTTAGCATTCGGTAAGCCGAGCATGCTGCGAAATTATATTTTTTGTGTGTGTGCTGTCAGTTAACCATGTGTTTCTTAGGATGGCTGAACATCAAGCGTTTTGCCGTGAAGCGCAAGGAGCAGGTATGGTCCAAACACATCAGGCAGCATATAATCCATGTCTTTTTAATTCACAAATTTGCTAGCTGTCCGTGCCGATGGTGCACATCAGTAAACGTGTCGCTCGCCGCCGCCCGGTTTCAGGAGTTTGTGAACTTCTCCGGCGAGCCGGAGCCGCAGGAGTACTCTCAGGGCTGCCGCAGTCGGAGCGCCATTATCCTGGACTTTGTCTGGGTGGCCGACACCGAGCTGGCGTACGTGACGGACCGCGGCGTGGAGCATTACCAGGTGCGCCATCTCTCTCTCTGGGAGGAATGGTATCATGTGCGTGTACCTCTGTAACAAAAACGGGGCTGGTCAGCGGGGGTTCTTGGTTAGTTTTGCTGTTTTCATATAAGCCTGATGTTATTTAAAATTGCAGTGGAAGCTGGTGTTTTTAGCATTTGTTTGGTGCTGAACTGAATCCTTGTTGAAACCTATGGCAAAATGTAAGTGGATTATGAACGAGATTTGCAAGCTGTGCGCCCAAGTCGAACAGGATGCGATCCTTACTTTCTGAGCTGTTCTTGTACAATGCCGAAGTGTTCTTTTGCCTTTGGGGGGATATTCTTGGATGGGACATGTTTCAGCGAGTCGTAACCTTCCACTTTTATGTTTCTGAAACACCTAAAAAGGGGAGAATACCATTGTTCTGTTTTCAGCTACAGCATTTTGTTCCTTTCGACGTGGCTTATTTCTCCTCCGTGTTCCCGACACTGGCTTTTCCCGGTTCTGACCGGCTCTCGGCGGTCCCGGTTCTCCTAGTGATGCCGTCGCTCCTGCCGCAGGTGTTGCCGTCGCGGCGGCAGCTGAAGGCGCTGAAGACGACCAGCGTGTCGGCCAACTGGTCCGTCTTCTCGGCCCGCTTCTCCTACCTGGTCGTCTCCACTGGCGTGCTGGGCAACACACTTCAGCCGTTCGCCTTCACGTCGGGCTCCATGAGCAAGCTGGCCAAGTTCGAGGGTAATCCCAGCTCCCTCCGCCCGATTGTTAACTAGGAAACCGTTTTGCGGTTCGCTGTCGGTGTGCTGGTGTTAACGTGACTAACGAAACATGTCAGCAAGAAATGTCGCCAGTGATGTTGGGTCCTTTATATCATGTCTGGGCTTTTCCTACCATGTTTTTTTCCTGGCACGAGCGTTATTTTGACCGGAGTAAACTTATCGCGCTATGTCCTTGTTTTGCCCTGATGCGACGCTTGTCGTGTTGACCCCTGCTGTGATGTGCCGGCCCGCGCAGTGGAACTGGCGGAGGTGCCGCGGCCGGCGCAGCTGACGCTGCACGCCCACGACGTGACCCTGTGTGAGCTGCACGGCCAGTTGACGGTGCTGGCCGTGCAGCGTGCGCCCGCCGCCTCGCCGACCTCCGGACCCGGCCACGGCGCCGACGTCCGGCTGTACCAGGCCAACAAGTAGGTCACCGTCCACCGTCCACCGTCCTCTGGACCTGTGTCTGTACCAGGCCAGCAAGTAGGTCACTGTACACCGTCCTCCGTACCGGTGTCTGTATCAGGTGGAGAAGTATGTCGTCATGTTTACTGTTCTCTGGCTGAGATACCGGGAGCTTTTGCAGCCATATGTGTGCGTGGCCATCGGGCTGGTGCTTAGCCGTACCCGCTTTGAAGGGCTGTGCTTCGTTCGGTCTTTAACTGGAACGCCCGTAATGTCCGTGCTGGTGATCAGGCCTCGAACTCAATCGACATCGAGCTTCTGAATTTAAGGCTTCCAAAAAAACTTTGTACGGGCGATGTGTATGGAATTTGTCCTGGCTTGTGAGGGTCAAGACAAGAGTGGTGGATTTAGTTTACATTAGTCATTTTTCGGCGCCCTTCTGGAAACATTGCTTGCTGTTTGTGGTATGATTGGACATCCGCCTAGTCTGGCTGCGTCTCGACGATCCTTCGCTCGCCAGGCTCACACACGCGTCCCAACGTCTCCACGCTTTATTTCCGACTGCCGCCGACGCCAACTGCCCCCGACGCCGCCGCACATGTCGACCTGAAACCCGATCTGAGTCCGGGGTCGGCTCCTCAGCCCCGACGTTAAAATAAGACTGCGATGGCTAAAACTAAATGATGGCGGGAACGGCTCTGCCTGAGTTCAGGGTCGGCACACGCGGCGACGACAGGGCGGTCCCGCTCACCAACAGAGACCACACTATTGAAACAGTGTAAGTGGAGACAAAATATCAGATGTTGTGTGCTGTCGCTGGAGACGCCTTGCTGCCGTCCGCTTCAGAGACGGCACCATGGTCAAGAACAGCACCTTGCTGCTGAACACCAACGGTAGCTTCGCCATCTCTGTGATTGACAACCTCATCATCGTCCACCACCAGGAATCGAAGGTGAGGCTGACGTGGGGTGTGGAGGAGGGCCGGAAGCCAGTCGACTACGACTGGCTCGGTATGAAATTTTGCGGATCGTATTTCACGTTCGATTGCGCACCTTTAAAGTGCGAAAACGCGAGGACAAGCGAACCATGTTGCGACGTGATTGAACCCCGAATGGGAATCTTCGAAAGTGCTTGTGACAAGAAGTACAAGTACCTTCAGCGTTCCACCTAGTAAGCTGTGTGTTCTACGTCTTCAAGCAAGCAGAGACCCTCGCATTTCCCGCGCGGACCCGTGAGTGACGTCACTGGCAGACGGTGACCCTTGCATGCCGCCAAACGTCGCAGGTGTTTGACCTGACGTGATCCGCTGCCCGCCGCCAGACGTCGCGGGTGTTTGACGTGACGTGACCCGCTGCCCGCCGCCAGACGTTGCAGATGTTTGACATGACGCCACTGACCCGCTGTCCGCCGCCAGACGTCGCGGGTGTTCGACGTGACGTGACCCGCTGCCCGCCGCCAGACGTCGCAGGTGTTCGACGTGACGTGACCCGCTGCCCGCCGCCAGACGTCGCAGGTGTTCGACGTGACGTGACCCGCTGCCCGCCGCCAGACGTCGCGGGTGTTCGACGTGACGTGACCCGCTGCCCGCCGCCAGACGTTGCAGATGTTTGACATGACGCCACTGACCCGCTGTCCGCCGCCAGACGTCGCGGGTGTTCGACGTGACGTGACCCGCTGCCCGCCGCCAGACGTCGCAGGTGTTCGACGTGACGTGACCCGCTGCCCGCCGCCAGACGTCGCAGGTGTTCGACGTGACGTGACCCGCTGCCCGCCGCCAGACGTCGCAGGTGTTTGACGTGACGTGATCCGCTGTCCGCCGCCAGACGTCGCGGGTGTTCGACGTGACGTGACCCGCTGCCCGCCGCCAGACGTCGCAGGTGTTTGACGTGACGTGATCCGCTGTCCGCCGCCAGACGTCGCAGGTGTTCGACGTGACGCAGCCGGGCGAGACGGACGGCTGCGTGACGTTCCACCGTCCGGTGGCGCCGGCGGCCTCGATCCGGCCGTTCCAGCTGCGGCTGTCGGCCGGCGCCGCCGCGCTGGACGCCGCCGAGCCGGCCCTGATCAACTGCGAGCTCTGTATCCTCCGCATCGGCCGCCGTCACGGCAGGGGGTGGGGACGGGCGGTTGGGGCGTGGTGGACATTGCTTGCTTGGTGAGGTATTTTGAGGCAGTGGGGGCATGTTGTTGGGGTGTTGGCTAGTGGAATGGAGAGTAGCACCCGTGCATTTATTCATTTTACCTGATGAAGCAGTGACGAAAAATAGATCGGAAGTGGCTTTCGGAATCTCGGCATGATTTGAGGGAAAACGACCCTCTTATTTTATCTCCTTTTCGTGTAGTCAGGAACTGTGTCGCTTCCGAGCTCTTTTCTCGTCGCGTTTGGCGTTTGACGTCGAACCAACTGCTCGGAAAACATCGACTCGGCTTCAGTGAGGTGGCCGACATCACGGTCTCTGGCCCCGCCGGCCGCAGCCCGCGGCGTTTTCCTTAACGAGCCGCGCCAGACGCGCCCACCTGGGTCGTCTTCCAGCCGGACATCATCATCGACGCCAAGCTGGGCTGCTTCTGGACGCTGGCGGTGGCGGTGGCGGCGGTGCCGCGCGTGCTGGCCGACCCGGTGGCGGCCACGCGCCTGCTGCTGGCCCGCCGCGCCGGCCGGCCCGTGCTGCTGGCGCTGCTGCGCCGGCTGCTGCGCCAGCCGGGCCGGCTGGACGCCGTCGGCCAGGCGCTGGACCTGGTCAACGCGCAGACGCAGCGCCAGCGGGATCACGCCGTCAGCAGTCAGGTCAGTCGGCCAGCGGCTGTTGGCTGTCGGGCCAGCGCGCTGGTCAGTAGTTTGGTCAGCCAGTCAGGGGCTGTTAGCAGTCAGGTCAGCAGTCAGCAGGTTGGTCAACCAGCAGCTGTTAACAATCAAGTCAGCAGTCAGTTCAGCAATGGGGTCATTCATTCAGGGACCGGCTTTCAGGCAGGTCAGCATTCAGTAGTCGAGTTAACAGTTGGGCTTGTGTGTAAGATATCGCCAGTAGATACGAAGTGCCGTCAGGGTTTCGTCAAGACGATGAATTGTTGAAGCAAACGTCGAGTTTTTAGAAAGGTTCTGTCTCTCTGTGCGACGCCTACGGGCCTGTTGTTAACTCCCGAAAAAGTTAGGGGGGGCAGAAGCGGTTCCCTTTGCTACCACTGCTGCATACATTGCGCCTTACATTTGTCAGAGCCGGAATGTCAGCTGTCTGCGTCGACGCGCGGTGACGTACACCTAGTGAGCAGGAACCTGCACCTCTGGTTCTCTGCTCGGCCGGCAGATGGGGACGCCAGTGTCGGCGCTCGGCACCTCGCCTTCGGCGCCGGCCACGCGTGCCGTGCCGTTCATCATCAGCCAGGCGGACCTCCACGGCGAGGTGCTGTCGTCGCTGGTGGACCGCGACCTGCTGGGCCGCGCCGACCAGCGCTGGGTCACCGGCGTCCTGGTGGAGTGCATCAGGTCAGCGCCGGCAGAGCGAGGGCCGCAGGAGCTGCCGTGCTCCAAACCGGCGCCGCTGGTCAGGTGCAGAGTGTCGCCGCCCCCGAGCGTGTTGGTCTCCGTGCAGACGGCCATCGTCTCTAACGTCAGCGATGCTGAGCGTCGCCGCCTCTTGGCGTGTTGGTCTCCGTCCGTACGACCTTCGTCGCTGACTGAACATCGCGTCGCGACGTTCCTGGTACCGACTATCCGAACTCCACCGCCTCCAGCTCCCTCCGAGTGTCAACTCGGTGGCGCCGAGCCGTTCACTGGGAGCGGACGGCACTCTGCGGACAACAGTTACCGCGTTTGACCGTGGCCGCGCTCCCTTTTTGACCGCCGCTCGCCGACGGCAGGTCGCTGAACCAGTACGGCCTCCCGGTGGAGCACTTCCTGTACGAGATGCTGATCAACACGCTGGTGCTGCGCGGCTGCTTCTACCAGCTGCAGCAGCTGCTGCAGTACCACGTGGTGGACGACTCGAAGCCGCTGGCGTGCCTCTTGCTCTCGCTGCAGGTGAGGGCAGGCGGGGCCAAGGGGAACTGGACCGGTCCCGGCCCGGACACGGGAGTACAGGCAGGGAGGAGGTTGGTGCCCGCGTGATGGGTTTCAAGTACTCTGACGGGTGGATTTTGCTGCTTATTCGTATGACTCTTCCTGGAACGTCTGAGATGGTTTCCAGGGTGACAGGTATTGGTTCATTTTATTGAAATATCAAGCACGCGGCGAATGCTTCAGCTGAAAGCTTATGAACTTCCACTCTTATTATTTACGAGTCGGAGCTGGTGGGATGGTGTTATTTTTTTACTCGGCTCCTGTCATTTAAAATTGGTCACGCAGTTTTGTTTTATTTGGCCTGAGCATATTGAAGTGCTTAGCGCTTGGATCAGTCTGTGCGAAGCCAGCCTTGTTGCCTGACCCTGAACCCGCTGCCGAAGTTTTCCAAATATAGAGTAATGCTGCTCCATACATCGAAATAAATGGCGCTAGAAAGTCTTTATCGTGCCGCGCATCGAATCGTTATCGTATCGTGCAACTCCGCGATACAGCCGCCCCGTGACCGGCTGATCCTTTCAGTCTCGGGCCAGATACAGGTTCTTATGTTCGGCCCTTTGTGTTTTTGTAAGAAAGCTCGGTGACCATTTGGGACTAATTCGATCATCTTTTCTTTATCCGTGTGCCGTTATTTTTTGCAAAGCGCCATGCTACTATGGAAAGTGCGACTTAAAACTGTTTCTCTGAGATGACGTGAAATCCTCAGAGAACTGGTTTGAACGCCTGAGTCATGACCCGAAGATAAGTGATGGAATAGCTTGCCTCCCCTCCTCATGAATCATACATGACTCATTTTATTTTTCTCAAGTACTTAGTGTTACACTCTGAAATACTTAGTCCTACACGACTCGCAGAGGCGCATGTCTCATGTTGACGACAGTGACGGAGTTTGCGTGAGTGATCCCTACCGCTGCAAGTGCTCGTTAATGCCGTTCAAAGGGACGCGATGATCCGCGGTCTGTATTGTCAGAGCTTGTACCGCGATGACCGAGGTCTGCGTCGTCAGAGCGTGTACCCGCCCTCGGAGCAGATGGCGCTGGACATGCTGCACCGCCTGGGCAACGCCCACGAGGAGATATTGGAGGTGCTGTTGTCGCGGAACGGTGTCACCAGTGCCCTCAGGTGGGTGAAACCAGTGATGTCATCATCGCCCTCAGGTGGGCAGGAAGCAGTGGACATCATTTTTTTTATTTCTTTCTCTGGCCAGGTATGGTTATTGATTATGATTATTAGCCATTGATGCGTAGCGTTTTGATGCAGTTGAGCGGAATGGATTCATCGGTATTCCAAGGTTGTCGTCGAACAGTATCACTATGAACCCTATCAGTGGATTTCACAGCATCCTACAATGGGATGTTTTTAGTCTGCAAAAGTTCTTTGCTTGATAACAGTTGTAAAAATCGCAAGGTTAATCCCGTGTGGTACACGTATTCATCTCAACACTTCAGCAGACTTTGTGTTGTAAGTACAAAACGTGATGTTCTGTTAACACCGTCTTTCATTGGCTGCAGGGGAATAAGTTTTTTTATTAGAGGTTGTTTCGTTTTTTTATCATCAGGTACGCGAGAGATAAAGACATGATTGGCTGCTTGTCCGCCCGGAAGTACCTGGATGTCGCCAAAAATACAGGAAACAGCGACGTCTTCTATACGACGTTTAAATTTTTTGAAGAGAGGAATTTTCGGAACCGAGGAAGAGTGGATTTCCTGCCAAGTAAGCATTTCACCAACGGTTAAAATGTGGTTGCGATTTCATTGCTGTCGGTACACGAGCTCTCTTTGATGTTATTACTGCAGTGCTGCCGCATGAGTTTTCCCTTTTGGTGGCCCAGTTTCCTGTCCCCTCAGGCTCATAGTCATCTTCTTTTGTGCTCTGTTTGTCAGTTAGGTTTACTTTAAAGTAATGGTTGACTGGAAGGTGCAGCTGAACACCTGAAACAGTACATTCAGTCGATCACTTTAATTCGTATCGAATACGGAAGGTTAGATCGTGATATTGGATTAATGATTGGACAGCTTATCGTCATTCTGGAACCGTTATCACTGTATCACTTGAGGCTAGCGAAAGGACTGCAATGTTACTATTTTGGTGATCCATTTCGCCTTGCAGGCGTAATCATATACTCCTGTTTGTGGTATGTGCTGGCAAATTCGGGATTTTAGTTATCATGAAGCTGGCGTCGTCGCGGCGTTTTTCCGCGGCCCGCAGTTGACGCGGGACGCTCGCTGACACGCCGCGGTCCGTCCTCAGGCGAGCACTGCGAGCCGTACGTGCGGCACTTCGTCCAGCTGTTCGGCACCTCGTCGGTCCGGGACGCGCTGGAGGCGGCGCAGCGGCGGGAGGACGGGCTCTGACCGGCGCCGGCCGCGGCCCGCCGCCGGCCGGGGCGGTCCCGCCGGCCGGGCGGCGGCCTCCTGGCCCGGCTGCTGGCCGCCCTGCTCTGGCTCTGGGCCGGGCCGTGGCGCGGCTGGCTGCGGCTCGGCGTCGGCCGCCGCGGCGCCGGACGGCAAGAGGCGTGGCGGCGCGGCGCCCGGCCGGTCGACGCCGGCGGCGCCCTGTAGCCGGCCGGCGAGACGGACGTGACGCCGCCCGGACCTGGCAGCCTCGTGCGACCTGACCGCTCATTCCCTTGGTACCTAACGTTCCGCTGCGCGCTCGCCAGGTAGCGCGGGATTTGACAGAATTTATGTCATAGCAGTGAGTGCGGTTTGCTATGATTCATGTCCGGTAAGGACCATTACCTGATACCCATGAAGCGTGCGACGCGTGCTGTCAATGTTACTTTACTGCAGTGACGGGGCTTTCAGTGAGTGCTGCGAGGTTTCGTGTACTCGCAAGACCGGCTCAGCTGGCGTCCGATGTGTGAAGAGGATATTCTGCGCGCTGTGTGAAACTGTTACAAATGCACGTACGAAATAAAAGCATTATCAGCCGACCGAGGTCGTTGCTTATGCGTCGGTATTTGTCTTGAAGCGTTACGTTCGTCGCAACAATGCGCCACGCTAGAAACAGTGCAGTGAAATAGTGCATATATCAGCTGAAATAGTGTCTATATCAGTGAAAGTAGTCTGCTGATTTAGACACTGCTGATTTCACATCGTCTATATCAGTGAAATAGTGCATACATCAGAAATAGTGCAAATAGAAATAGTGCAGTGAACGTCTCGCGACATGACGTGGTTTGTAATTAAATTACCCTCGGCTTGTGACGGCCGATAAGTGTGACTGCCACTGCCATACACATCGTTTCCATTCTCATGACATTTCCAGCCACCCTCCCGAGTAAATCGACTCCACTAAATCACCGCGTCAGTGTATTCTCCGGCCGAAACAGTGCACCCTAGTCGCGCGCTCACATGTCGCCCACCCAGCCGCCGTGGTCCTGGTTCTTGGCGTTCAGCTTCTTGCGGATGGTGTCCGGTGAGGGTCTGGGCGCGGAAGCTGATGTGCTTCGTCTTCTCGATCAGCTGCTGGTACGGCGACACCGCCTGCTGGCCCATGATCACGTGGCCCTGCGCCGAGTCGATCTTGGCGTCCAGCTGCGCCTGCCGGATCAGGTTGACGATCCAGCGCTCAGCCTCGCTCGGCTCCATGTTCAGCTTCTGCGCCAGCATGTCGATGCTGATCACCTGGTGGATCCGGCAGAACGTCTCGAACGTCATGAGCCGCGCGTTCTCGATGAACTCGGCCGGGCAGGCGACGGTGAAGAAGTCGTTGGCCAGGACCGATTCGCACGCCTTCAGCTTGTGCTGGGCGCCGTCGAAGTCGAAGTTGACGTACAGGCACTCGATGAACTCGGTGATGGGGTCCCGATACGAGTAGGACTCCTGCTGGATGACCTTGACCAGGCTCTTGAGCGCGTCCGGCCGGTTTTGCCGGCTGATGACGACAGCGGTGGTCAGGTACCTCAGAATGTGCGGGCACATGGTCTGGATGGTGTTCAGGTAGTTCGGCTGCGACAGGAACATGTCGATCAGGAGCTCGTAGCCCTTGGGTGTGTTGAAGAAGACGAACAGGCTCCAGTGGATCAGCCAGCACCTTTGCGTCAGCGCCTGGGCGTCGTTGCTGAAGACCTGGTTGTCGATGTACTCCTTGAGTCGGTTCATGTCCTCCAGAGCGGTGTCCCAGCTCTGCATCAGAATCTCCGAAGACAGCTTGCCCCACAGACTGCTGAGATAGTTCTTGTCGTTCGCCGGAACCAGCACCTTGTGCAGGTACAGGTACTCCGCCGCACGCGCGTAGGCACCCATCTCATAGTTGAGTTTGGCCGACTTGTACAGGGTATCCATCATCTCCGGCTGGAACTTAAACCTGGCTATCAGGAAGTCGACCAGCTGCTTTGAGTCCCGCGACACCTGAATCTGCTTCTTGACCTCTTCCTCGCTGAAGATCACGAAGATGATCTTCATCTCCTTGTTGTAGTAGTTCCACTGGTTCATCACCTCTTCTCGCTCGTCAATGAGCTCACGCGGAATCTCCCTGCCCGGGTACACCTTCTGGAGCACCTCGATGTGGAAGTCCGCCATCTTAGAGCCCTTCAGCAACTCCAGGCGGCACTTATTCAAGTCCGTCTCATCGTAGATTTCCAGGTGCGATATGAACTCCAGCATCGGGAACACCATGTGTCGGTCCAGGTAGGACGCTATGGTGGTCGAGAGGTCGTAGTCCGTCATTGCTTTCTCGTCGGAAACCTGAAGAGAAAGCCAGCACGTGAGAATCATCTCCACGGACATCTGCATGAGTAGTTAAAAACTGTAACCTAACGAAACCAGCACTCCGAACCGTCAGCCAGGACACTATGATGAGCAAGGACTTGAAGCAAAATACTTAGTTATCTAGGACTTTGTGAAAGTAGCATGTTCACTTCAATAGGTCTATAGCAATTGTATGGTCCTGAGGTCTGCAGCATCATAACATTAACCTGAGAATCAAAAATTGTTCCATGACTGGCAATGGCAGGGTCTACTTTTTGTCACCAATTTCGCCACTACAGTTCCCGCCAGGTTCCAGCCTGCCAGAGATCAAAAGGCGCCAACACATACCATACTTGGTAACTGTGGGGGAACAGCAAAAGGTTCCAAATTGATAGAATGCACGATACACCACAAGCGAAATGGGACGATGAAAAACATTACGTCTGACACTTTCGGAAGGAATTTTCTGATTCGTAGAGGTGCTCCTGTTTTTGTTTTTTTGTTTTTTACACCCGCGTGAATGAGCATCGTGAACATTATTTTGCATTGGGATGCAATGTACCTTCCTGACACAAATAAATACCACGAACGAGCCACTGCTGTAAAACCTGCTCCGGGAAGACACTGGTCGATAATGGACATCGAAACTGAGGGACAAAGGACGATACATGCATTGCACAAACTTTCCTCGCTATCCGGCAGAATTCTACTCTACAACATTGCAGAGAAAACACTTTAAAAAACACCTTAGCAATGGTTATCACGGCCAGACTCTGGTCCCAGGCCCAGCAGCCGAGCTGAGTCGGACTGGAAGATGACTCATCAATGGAAACTCCTGGAATGGATTTTTAGTCTGGGGCAAAGCAGTCCCCTTGAAGACACCTCCTGTGTTTTGGGCCGCATGTTGGACGTGATAAATCCAGCAACCATGAGCTCCCCCCCCCAAAAAAAAACAAAGAAATCAGCAGCGACACCACTCTGTCTTATTTGTGTCAACCAAAGTAAACATGTGTCATTTTCTGCAATGAAACACAACAAAAAATAGTGATTTTTTGCAATTACCACATAGAGCAACCAAGATGTCGTGAGGGATCATCTTTTCGTGGAAGTAAGGTTCATTGACTTGGCCCCAAGTGGGCCACCTCGCCGCCCCCAAGCTGCCTCCTTTTGGAGCAGCAATGTGACTGCCCAATTATCCCGATGATATTATGACATGGTCTGCAGAGCTGGTAATTGATGTGCCACAGGCAAAGCAAGCAGTTCGCAGCAAGCATTGTTACATTGGGTTAAGTTAACTCAAGTTAACCCGCGCACGACCGTCGGTCCGTTTCGAACACGGGCGACGGGGGGGGGGGCAGTTGACCGCACCCCTCTAACTCACGAACGGTTGGTCGCACGATAAAAATAAGCATACCGTTGGAAAGCTTGTGACGAGTAGAGCTCGAAAATGGTCTCATTTTTAGTTGTAGATAATATGTCAGCAATTTACGCCCTATATATATATATGTTTCCTCATAGCCGACTGCATGACACCGAGAAATGGCCGGAATCTCAAGGACTGTGACTAAAAACGCTTAGGTAAAGGCACCAGCGCACAAGTAAAGGTCCGCAAATGCCGATACACGTCTAATTTCCCAGATTTGTTCAAAATATACGCCGAAACGTTGAGTTAAAGACACGGCATTTCTCGCGGCAGCTGGTAGGCGTGCGCTGCTGCCGTATGCGGTACCAAATTGACGGAAACTAATTTTAGCGTTCCTTTATTTTCGCGAAAAAAGACGACCTATGTATATTTTACTGATCTTAGAGGTTCTTGTGACAGTTTTTCATGTTTAAATTTTGGAAAAATTCATTAGTTACCAATCTACAAAATTGGCGACAACTTTATTCGCGAGACCCTGTTTATTTCCAAAATGTGCTCCTTTTTTAAACTTTTTGAGGTTCCTGGTATTACTTACGTCTGTGCAAGCTAGTTTCGTCATTTTCTACCCATTCTAAGTAATTCATCGCCGATTTTGACGGTGATACATTTTGGCTCACTACAGTTATTCGTGACCTGACCTCAGGTCAATGGCTGGAAGTCATTGATACTTTGCCCAATGACGGTAACTAGATGTCTGCTTCACTCCAAACTAAAAATGTTATGAAATATTGCGTCAATTTCCGAAAAAACGACGATGTGTCTTAAAAATGGGCTTGACCTTAGGTCAATGACCTGGAAAATTCCTAAAAATCTGAGATAGCAGATTTGTTGCATCTATCACGTTCACTAATCCCTGAAAGTATTACTGTGATATCTTGTTTTGCGAAAAAGTTACAGGGCGCTAAACTTTTTTGGACATAGGTCTGTCTGACCTGATCTAGGTCAGGCACCTGACCTGACCCGAGGTCAAAATTTTGACACGTGCTGTAAAATTGATTAAGCAAAAGGTACACAAAGTTTCGTGACTCTTGGTTTGTTCGTTCTCTCGCAATCTCAGAAAAATCTCACGGGGGGCGGTCAACTGCCCCCCCCCCCCAGTCGGGGACGGGTTAAGCATGTTTCCCTCTTTAACACAAATATGATGTAATGGGTAATCATGTCCAACAGAAAAATCACTATATTCCGAGTATGTGTAATGCCTGGTAGAATGCAAGTGCTGATCTTTCTCGCCCTGGCAAGGCAGCTTTGAGTTGTCCTTGTGTTTGATATTTGGCCCATGGGTCAGCTGGCAGTTGGCCAACATAGGGTCATACTGACTACCAAACGATCTCCTCACTATTGTATCTCACCATCAGCAGCATTAAATCTCATCTCAAAATCAGCCATTACCACCTGGAACTGGGTGGGTAATCACAAGTCCGTGCAACACGCTATGCTAAGCACCAACTCCAATCCCTCACATCACCTCATCAAACCACTTGGAGATCAAATCTATAGAAAATGCCAGCTAGTCTGCACACCATGTCAGAGTTCAATAAGATATTTGGAGCAGCTCAGTTCTGCCCCAAATGGGGCAGCAAGACACTCCAACTGGATGAAGGATGTATGAGCCTAGCCTGCCTCTAAAACGTTTTTTTTTTTTTACCAAATTTTGGCCATTTTACCAACAAAAACTTAACAAAGTTTGAACATATTTTTTCTTAAAATGGACGCTTATGACACAATGGACACACCCAATGCGCAATGGCACCATTGCTGCTTGCTGATTGGTGTTCCTAAAGGAAGATTAATACAGTAATGTGAGCCTCAATCCCACCTGCTACCCCCAACATGGACAACGCAGTCCCAATTTTGGCATTTCTGCCATTTTTAAGCTGCCCCAAACATGCTTCTTGCCCCAACTCTACCTGAACAAGACCCCATCAAATCCTGCTATGTTTTGCAGATTGCAACACCATTAGGCAACATATCACATATTTATCTTTCCATGGGCCACTTTTGCTATATATATAAGATGCAGAAGCGCACATAAGCTTTTCCACGAGAGGACGAAACGGTGACACTGCCAGTACGGTTTCTCAAGGAAATGGAGTTGCATTTCACTGTAAGCAAATGCAACTGGAACTGGCAGTGCAGTCTCATTTACACTGTCATTGCTCCAAGGGTGCCCTATGTACTGCATAATGAGACGACATCATCAGTAAATGATGCGAGAGGCTGCAGGCTGGTAAAGGGGTGTTCATGGGCATTATGTTGAGCCAAAGGCTCCACCCATCCCAGAAGCACAGTATACTTAGATAGGTTAGTAGATAGGATACTAGAGGCCGCAGTCCGATAAAGGGTTCGGTCAGACTTGGCTCTGTTTAACAGAGGTTAGGTCACACATCTAAACAGGTTAAGTTACGGATATGCTGCATTGATTTAAATTATGTGCCTTCTTAATTTTGTTTATTATTCATTAAGTCTGGTTATATTGATGGCAGCATAAGGCCCCAATACTCCAACCTTGGAAACTGCCCTTTTAATTAACCCGCGCACGGCCGTCGGTCGGTTACGATCATACGCAACTGGGGGGAGCAGTTGGCCGCCCCACCTCTCACTGACGAATGGTTGGTCGCACGATAAAAATTAGCACACCATTGGAAAGCTTGTGACGAGTAGAGCTCGAAACTGGTCTCATTTTTAGTTGTAGATAACATGTAAGCAATTTAGGCCCTATATATGTTTTATCATAGCCGAGACTGCATGAGACCGAGAAATGGCCTGAATCTAAAGGGCTGTGACTAATAACACCTAGGTCAAGGCACCAGCGCACAAGTACAAGGTCCGCAAATGCCAATACACATCTAATTTCCCCAGATTTGTTCAATATATACGCCGACACGTCGAGTTAAAGACACAGCAATTCTCGCGCCGGCTGTCGGCGTGCGCCGCAGCCGTATGCAGTAACAAACTGACGGGAACTAATTTGAGCGTCCCTTTATTTTCGCAAAAAAAGCCTATCCATGTAGTGATGGTTTTTCAAGCTTAAATTTTGGAAAAATTCGTTAGTTAACAATCTACACAACTGGCAGAGCTTTATTCGCGAGAGCCTGTTTATTCCCAAAATATGCTATTTTTTCAAACTTGTTGAGGTTCCTGGTATCACTTACGTCTGTGCAAGCCAGTTCTGCCATTTTCCACCCATTCTGAGTAATTCATCGCTGATTTTGACGGTGATACATTTTGGCTCACGACAGTTATTCGTGACCTAACTCAGGTCAATGGCTCGGAGTCATTGATAGTTTTCCCAATGACGGTAACAAGATGTCTGCTTTACTCCACACTAAAAATGTTATGAAATATTCCGTTAATTTCCGAAAAAAAAACGACGACGTCTTAAAAATGGGTCTGACCTTAGGTCAATGACCCGGGAAATTCCGAAAAATCTGAGATAGCAGATTTGTTGCATCTATCAAGATGACTAATTTCTGAAAGTATTATTGAGATATCTTGTTTTCTGAAAAAGTTACAGGGCGCTAAAGTTTACTGGACATAGGTCCGTTTCACCTGACCTAGATCAGGCACCTAACCTGACCTGAAGTCAAAAATTTTGACACACGAAGTAAAAATGATGAAGCAAAAGGTACACAAAGTTTCCTGGCTCTGTGTTAGTTCGTCCTCTCGCAATCCCCGAAAAACCCCAGGGAGCGGTCAACTGCCCCACCCCCCAGTCGGGAGCGGGTTAAAAAAGGGTAGTTCCCAAGGCTGAAGCCCTTTCTGAATGTTACCTGAAATTCCCAGCATAAACCAATCAAGTGGCACGGCAGTCGGCAGTGAATGAAGTGATCATATCATTTTGTATTTTTTCACTTTCTTCATCTTGGAATGGCATTAGGCAGTGCCGGACCACAAGTATTTCCCTCAAAACTGTCTGTTGTATGATATTTATGTCATTTGTGCTTTTTTGCGCCCGAAAGTAAATGCTTGGTAAAAATCTGTTGCATGGCCCATCATTAGGGATGTTGTAGGTAACCTTGGTTTTTTTCTTGGTGTCAGAGGACATATTTGTCTTTCCAGCACAAAATATTGTGTAGCATGCGAACATAAATACTGACACCACTCTGATATACTGGTACAAATCCATGACAACATCAAAGCTGGTTCCTTCCAGACAGTCATTTGTTTTGGGACTTGTCAATGCAATTTAAGTGCAACCTTGGCCATTCATCGCATTTTCACCAAGCAGAGAAAAACAGCAAAAATGACATAAAAATCATACAGTGGAAGGTTTTAGCCTGCCCGTGACAGGGGGCTGACCATCCCCCCATCCAGAGATTTTTCTAGGATTCTAAGATTTCAAGAGAACAAACAAGAACAGTGCCACAAAACTTCATGTACCTTTTGCTTGATCATGTTTACACCTTGTGGAAAGTTCTGACCTCAGGTCAAGTCAGGCATCTGACCTAGGTCAGGCCAAATGAACCTATGTTCAAAAAAGTTCAGCACCTTGAAGCTTTTTCGGAAAACAAGATATCACAAAAATACTTTCAGGGACTAGTTATCTTGACAAATGCAACAAATCTGCCACATCAGATTTTTCCTAATATTCTCGGTCACTGATCTAAGGTCAAGCCCATTTTTAACACGTCCTTGTTTTTTCGCAAACTGGCAGAGTTTTCCAT
Source organism: Capitulum mitella (assembly GCA_030062745.1). Lineage (NCBI taxonomy): Eukaryota > Metazoa > Arthropoda > Thecostraca > Pollicipedomorpha > Pollicipedidae > Capitulum > Capitulum mitella. The sequence goes on along the minus strand of CP099850.1, from coordinate 22,944,554 downwards.
AACATTTTTGGTGTGGAATGAAGCAGACATTAAGATACCGCCAATGGGTAATGTATCAATGACTTCCAGCCATAACCTGAGGTCAGGTCATGAATAACTGTAGTGAGCCAAAATGTACCACCATCAAAATCAGCGACAAATTACTTTCAATGGGCAGAAAATGGCAGAACTGGCTTGCACAGATGTAGGTAATACCAAGAATCTCATAAAGTTTAAAAAATGGCATATTTTGGAAACAAACAGGCTCTCGCGAATAAAGCTCCAACAATTGTGTACACTGGTAACTAATGAATTTTTCCAGAATTTAAGCATGAGAAACCATCACAAGAACCACTGAGATCAATAGAATTTACATGGATAGGCTTGTCGCGAAAATAAAGGAACACTCAAATTAGTTCCCATTAATTTCTCAATGCATACAGCTGTGGCGCCCGCCGACAACAGGCATGAAAGCCCGTGTTGTATACAATGAATAAATCTGAGAAATCAGATGTGTATCTGCATTTGCGGACCTTTACTTCTGGGTCGGTGCCTTTACCTATGTGTTATTAGTCACACACAACGCTTGAGATTCAAGCCGTTTCTCAGTCTCATGAAGTCGGCTATTAGAAAACATACATAGGACATAAACTGTTTGCATATTATCTACAAGTAAAAATGAGACCACTTTCCCTGCTCTACTCACTCTACTTGTCACAAGCTTTCCAATGGTGTTCTTATTTTATGGTGCAACCAACCATTCGTGAGTTAGAGGGGGGGTGGTCAACTGCCCAACCCCAGACGGAAGTGATTTCTGCCGACAGAGCAAGTTGAGGCACACTTTGTGATTCGGTTGCTGCATAATATCACTCCAGGATGATGAAACCAAAAAACTACCAAACAATTTCTCCACTCCATTTGTTGCTGACCACTGCCTCACTCATCTGACTGACTTCTGCTGTGATTCTAGGATAACAAAGTCAAAAGGGGCAATTCCCAAAGTGAAGGTATTCTGAGCCTCATGACATCATCAATATAACCTAACTTGATCAATAAGAAGTAAGATAACTAACCTAACCTAACCTAACCAACCTAACCTAACCTAACCTAACTAAACCCACCCCAACCCAACCCAACCAAACCAAACCAAACCAAACCAAACCTAACCTAACCTAACCTAACCTAACCTAACCTGGCCTATTTATTCACACAAACTAACCTCTGTTGGACACAACAAAGTCTGATTGCACCCTTCATCAGCCTGTGACTTCTAGCATGCTATACCTGCCTCCAGCATGGGGTTGCACCATGGGTGCAACATTATGCTGTGATGTATCACCACAACTCTCTGATAAAGTCTGAGACCAAACTTTAGGAATATGAAATACCTTTGCAACATGCATTTTCTTCTAGCATATTAACCCTTAATGCCAAAAATAGATGCCCTTAATGCCAAAAAGATCCTTTCTTCCAAACTGCATTAGGGTGCATGCCAACCGCTCTAGCCCAACAACAAATTCTTCAAATACATTTTTAGTGCAACTATCAATCCATGGGTTTACTGAGTGGCATCCTCGTGCAAGTACCACACTTATTATTTTTTCGTAAAACAGCAGTCTCAGAGGTACAATATCTGTCCAATAACACGATGGGATAACGGGAATCAATTCATCGACTTCTTGGAAAATTAAAGAAAAGACACCCTTGGCTATATCAGTAGGAATTCATTTAATAACGCATTATGGCGGCGAGTGCAGTCGTATGATGTCCAGATGTTTCAAAAATGAGTAATCAAGCGCACGTCTATGAGCGCTTGAAACGAGTATGGACAACATTCCTGACGGTATAATAATTACACTGTGGTGCATGGTTTTACCTTCAATAAAAGTCACTGGCTTTCCGACCCCTCGAAGTGACACCGGACACACCACGTTATCTATACCCGGTGCACACACAATACCACACGGCCGGAGCACGAATGCGGCAATATCCGGCGCACATGACCAACATGCGACATCTAGATATATAATATATGGTACTCATTCTTGTGCCTTAACTTGCAAAAAGCAGAATTATTTTTCTAAATTTCGCTGAAATAGCATTTTCTGGATATATTCATATGCATCTTTGTACAAAAATTGCTTAAACTATACTAGTCTAAAGGACGCAAACACCAGTGAATGGATTTAGACTATCACGGCGCTTGTTTTTTTATTGCGCAATGGGGTTGAACGGGATATGTACATACATGATACTGAGCTTGGCATGGTGCGGTAAGGATACCTGACGGAGTTATTACGTATTTTCTTTTCCACGTATGTGTTGCATGTACTGCATTCGGGGTTTGGGGCCTTAAGGGCTTAAATGTCGAAAGCCACCTTGATCTGGAGAGAAAGCGGCGGTGTTGTATGCTATTTTACCGGTGTGTCATTCCATATGCAGTACATGTGCACTGCTTGCAAGGAGTGTGTTGTGACATAGTGTCTAAGGAACATTTGAATTGTGTCCTTAAGCTTCGGCTTAAACAATCTGGAGATTTATTTGTATTTCTGTAATGTCTGAGTTGTCTTGACAGCACTTATCCATAGCCAATCTGTTCATTTTGTACTCAAGAACCTATAACTACTGGACAGGGGCAAGTGAAGGACATGTTATGGGCAATCCTTTAGAAGCGCACGCCATAAACCAAGCACACTGGATGACACATATCGGCGCGCGTGGCAAAAAATTCTTTTTTTAAAAAAAAAAAAATAATTTATTTTATTGTTTTGGTGTTATTTACCTTTTTTTTTTTTTTTTTTTTTTTTAAGAGTTTTTTTTTTTTTTGGGTTGTTTTTGGTTTGTGTGGGTTTGTTTTTGTTTTGTTTTGTTTGGTTTTGGGAAAAGGAGGGGGTTCCCCCCCCCTGGAGCTCCAGTGCATAATGTTGTTGTTTCTCGCAACAGCTGACATCTCCTTTTGCCACGCGCGCCGTATATGTGTCATCCAGTGTGCTTGGTTTATGGCACGTGCTTCTAAAGGATTACCCATGCATTGATGACTGCATGGATGAGAAACACATGCATTTTGTTGCATTTCCACCATCATACTGCTAGCAGGGCTTGAATGGCCTCAGAGGTTTTATAGTGGACCTTTTTATGGAACTGTGAATGCCTTGACATTCTCAGAGTCAAATTTTGCCTACATGGGCATTTCTTGCTTGGTTGGAATTATGTGTAATGTGGAGACAATAAATGCAGATTTGTGGCAGAAATCAGAAAGTGTATGTTTCAAATATTTACTACACATTATTTTCTTGAGGTTTAATATAACTTCAAATTGCCACTTGTTATGTGCATTTAGCAAAGCTTTACAAAAATTGGTCAAAACTAGTATTTTACTTTTTCAAGAATCAAATTATGTTTGATGTATCTTTTTAGTTAAAGAAACATCAGAAGGCTTGAACTTGACATCCACAAAGTTTGGTTTTGGCCTCTGATCTTGAATGAGGTGCCAAATAATAATTAAAAATTTCCAGATCATGAATGTCTGTTTGGGGTTGATATTCACTGGAGTTTGCTTGAAAAAGGCCTTAAGAGACTGCTTTATCAAGGGCACTTTGTTATTTTTCAATCAGTTCTAAGATTAGAAAGAAATGGTTATGGTGGATTGTTGACTTCTTCTATTTTGCTTTGCAGAAATGTTAGTATTAGGTGTATTCGGTCACTGAAATTGGGGATGCACTGGATATCTGGTCTGACCAGATACTAGAGACTATGTGGTATCAGGCAGGGTATTTGTGATCTGTCTGGATATTGCTGGATATTTAGCCTGCTAGTGTATGATCAAGACATTGTTGTGTCTGCCTACAGAACTGTTTCAGGAGAAATATGCCTTGTTTTATCATATTGTCAGTGCAATTGGCAGTTCCAAGGTGTGTCTGGAACACCACTTTTCCTTCTTAGTATGGGAGGGTTGGATAAAAAATACTACATCTTATGTAGTATTTTTTGTGTCTAGATCTTTCCTTTTTCAGTTTAGTCTTATTCACTTTATTTTTCAGTAAAAATAGTAAATAGAAATAGGCAAGCATAAGATCTAGTTTCTGGCCGGGTATCCTTCATCCCGATTTGGCATGTCTGGTATCTGGCCAGATCACAAGAATCCCGACCATGTGCGCCCATAACTGAAATGGTGGAGGCTGCCTGTGCATTTGATATTGTGTAGTTCTGTGCTCCAAAGTTGTGAGTGGGGAAAAACCTTATACACATGAAAACAGATTATGAATCAGTAGGTAGTAATGAGCTTGCAGGCTTGAATAAAACACAAATGGGATTTCTTGCAAAATGCTCCAGTGTTATCTACTCCATAAAAAAATTAACAGTGGCAATGAAACAGCATTTTAGACTACGACACTACACACTAAGGTATAATGCAACAAGCTCGACTTGGTTACAACCAACAGGTCAAGCAGCCTTCAGGATTCTTGACAGCTGTAGAAAGGTAGATAGGTAGATAGGTAGGTAGGTAGGTGTACATCATTTTCTCTGTTAATATGCATCCCTAGGGTATTAGTGCATTAAGATCTTTCTACCTCCCCAGCATGTGTCACCATAGATTGTTTCTCTGCAATTTTGGCATGTTGGGATAATTGCAAGCTGCTTTTTTGCAGTTTGACAACAACAGGTTTCCCTCCAGCCATGAGTCCTCATCCCTATCCACTACATAACTAATCTGTTTTGAAAACTTTGTATGCATCATCATAGTATCATTAATTCACTGTTATATCCAGCATTTCTTTTCCAGTTCCTGTTCAACTGAAATATGGCTCAGTTCTGGTAAAAGATGGGCATGATGCTGACCCATCGAGTTCCTCATTCCAATGGGCGTGACCCAATATTGAGGCACAGACAAAGTGGCCATGGTAAGTTATGGAGAAATAGGGCACTGCAGGTTCTGTTTGAAAATCAGGTAAGTATTTTTTGTTAAACTGTGTTGTTTGCCAGTTGCGATGCATCATTCTAACGAAACGATCGCAGAACACAGCTGGTTGCAATGGTATTTCTTAATATTCTTGATATCAATGTGACATAAGAATGTTTCATGGAACAGAAATATGTATTTGGCATCGTGGAGTCACAGACTCAATGAATAGTAATCACACTTCCATGCTACTGCTTGGCACCACTCATTTTCTGTGAGCGAGTCTTGCCAGCCACTGGCTCTGTTTGAGCCAGTCACGCACACGTAAGTGTCGCGGCTGCTGCGCTGGCGTCCTGACACATCCGACCGTGCGCAGCGGTGCGCCACCTGGGCACCATGCGGCTCTCGCTGCACCCGCGCTGGATCATGCTCGCCATGTGCGCCGTCTCCGTCTGCTGGGTGCTGCTGCTCTACATGTACCTGGGCCTGGAGGGCGGCGGCGGCGGCGGCGGCGGCGGCGGCGGCGGCGGCGGCGGCGGAGGCAGCGGAGCGGCGGCGGCGGCCCGGTCCGGGGCCGCGCCGCTCCGCCCGCCGTCGGAGGCCGACTCCGCCGGCGGGCCCGGCGCCGGGGCCGGCCCGGACCTGGCCAGGCTGGCCAAGGTCGGGTCGGAGGCCGACCGCCGACGGCTGAGAGAGGGCCAGGAGCGGCACGCCTTCAACACGCTGGTCAGCGAGCGGATCGGCCTGCGCCGCCCGCTGCCCGACACCCGGCACGCCCGGTCAGTGAGCGCGCTCCCGGCGCAAAACCCGGCATTTTGTCAGGGTGTAGCTCGTGGAATAACCCGGTGGGTAGGTTCCGCGTCTGAGTGACACCATGGATGGTGCGGACTAGAAGGTGGAGAAGGTGGTGCGTTATGAGAGGTAGCTCAGTATCACCGGCCGACGAGCCTTTGCGTAGAAGATGTCGGAGGATCCAGGTTGTTGCCTGATTTTCGTTAAGTACGCCTTTGTGGACTACCGATATTAGTCCCGTGAGATGATCGCCATCGTTTTAGAGAAGCTTTCCCGGACCAGCTGCGCGAACTGGCAACCACACGCCCCCGCGTTGCCAGTACTAACCCCCCCCCCCTCCAGCTGCCGGGACAGGACATACCCGGCCGCCCTGCCCGACGTCAGCGTGGTCATCTGCTTCTACAACGAGGACGAAGCGACGTTGCTGCGTTCGCTGCACTCGGTGCTGGAGCGGTCGCCGCCGGAGCAGCTGCGCGAGGTGCTGCTGGTCGACGACGCCAGCGACGCCGGCCTGGCCGAGGCGGTCCAGCAGCACATCGACGCCCGGTCGCTGCAGCACAGGGTAGGCTGCTGTACTTGTCAGTCACCGCAGCACAGGGTAGGCTGCTGTACTTGTCAGTCACCGCAGCACAGGGTAGGCTGCTGTATCAATCAGTCTCTATACCACAGGGTAGGCTGCTGTATCAGTCAGTCTCTGCAACACAGGGTAGGCTGCTGTATTAGTCAGTCTTTGCAGCATAGAGTAGGCTGCCATACCAGTCAGTCTTTGCAGCATAGGGTAGGCTGCTGTACCTGTCAGTCACCACAGCACAGGGTAGGCTACCGAACCAGTCAGTCTCCACAGCATAGGGTAGGCTGCTGTAGCAAACAGTCTGTGGCATAGGCTAGGTCGCCAAGCCATCCACTGGTCACTGTAGTGTAGAATGAGTCACCATGTTAGTCACTGCTCATTGCAGCATGGGCCATTTGATGCTGTTGTGGGCAGGCCGTTTCATTGCCACTGCAACTTGCATTGAATATCCGGTAGGAGGAAGTCCTCAGGTCGGTGGTAACAGGTTGGACAACTGATTGGTGCATTCGTCGCACCAGCAGCTACTGGTTGGTGTGTTATGATTGCTTGCAGATTGCCCATGGGATATTATATAGTGCCTCTTTTTGTTTTCGAATTTTCGTATATTCCTAAAACAGTATCAGCATATTGTGTCATCCTTGTGAATAGAATACCAGATGTAATTTGGCTTTGTTTCATGTCTTTCATGGCCAGATGGCATTGAGGTAAAGGTAAGCCTCCTGCCTGTAAGGTTATTGAAGGTGCATTTTGATATGCCACCCAGCAGTGGAAATAAACATGATTTGACTAATTCCTGCTTTTAATTATCTTCGTGTATGAGATCAAATCCACTTACTCTACATGTCGGATTTACTCCATGTGGTTTAAACTGCCCGATCCGTTTGGCGGAGGTCCATTCCTCTCATGTGACCCTGTTTATGTGATGATATATGCGTTCGCAGGCTTGCAGTGGCGTTGCTCTGCTTGAGGCTGTCATTGAGCCCTGATGAATGAGCCAGTGAGCAACTGGTTGTCAATTTCAGTACCGTTCTATCGCCTGCGTTGCGGGATCATGTCACGTGACCAGTGATGCTCTTGGACGTGGCATGTGTGTCTCCTGCCGTCATGCGTTGACTGTGGACCTCGTCCCTGCGTGCTGTTTGGTTTCACTATAGCACCAGGGGAGGTCGTTACTGTGCGCTCCCTGCGGCCAGGTACGCCTGCTCCGGTCGGACGTCCGGCTGGGTTTGATCCGGGCCCGACTGCACGGCGCCGCCCACGCCGCCGGCCAGGTACGGCATCGCGACTGGTATCGTATTATATTGGCGTCGTCACTGTCCACGATCGTGTGGTTTTTAGGCGCTGCGTCGCGACTTGCCGCGCCCTGTGCCTGCCGCTTTTCCGGAAACTTAGTGGCGTCGACTACTGCCGTGTCTTATGCAAAACGTGTTGGTGTCTTACGCGTCCTAGTGCTAGCCACTGTGTGTCAACGCCACATCCGCGCATTGTTAACCATTGGTTGTTCAAGTTGCGGGCGTTGGCGTGTCCTGGGTTCTCCCCCAACTTGTCTCTCCCTGTGGGTGGTGTCTATCATCAGGCGGTCCACCCTGTCGGCTGATCTGTCCCGTGGTTGGTCTCTCCCGTCTGCTGGTCTCCCCGCATTGGCCTCTCCCATTGGCTGGTCTGTCCCTTCAGGTAGTGTCTCTCTGCAGCTTATCTGGTCCCTCCGCTCGGCCGTTTCGGTCGAACCGGTCTCCGGGCCTCTCGCGGACAACCGTTCTCGATTTTTCGACGCCCCTCTCGCGGGCCGCTCCCCGGCCAGTCTCCTAACCGCCGCCGGCGCCGCCGCAGGTGCTGCTGTTCCTGGACTCGCACATCGAGGTGAACGAGGGCTGGCTGCCGCCGCTGCTGGCGCCGATCGCTGCCAACCGGCGCACCGTCACCGTGCCCGTCATCGACGTCATCAACGCCGAGACGTTCGCCTACACGGCGTCGCCGCTGGTCCGCGGCGGCTTCAACTGGGAGATGCACTTCCAGTGGGTGGCCGTGCCGCGCGACCGGTTCCGGAGCGAGGACGACCTCTCGCGGCCCATCGAGTGAGTGCGGCGCGCGGGGAGAGGAGGGTGTTGACGGTGAGGGATCGTGTTAGGATTGTGTGATCGAGGCACGAACCCGAACTAGCGTGGGCGGCAGGGAGACTGGGTGGGCGCAGTGATGGCTGTGATTTCGCCGGGCATTTCGGCTGTTACATTGGGTGTTGGGGAAATTCCTGCTGCCATTGCACTATTGACACTTCCCTGAACGGCAGCATTGTTTTTCTGAGTGCTCATTTGCGGTCTTTTCGTGGATTTTAGGCGGAATGTCAGCGCTATGCTGTCATTGTTCTTACCAGTATACTGATGGCGTGAACAATACGACGTGTAAAGTTGTCAGCGTGAATGCAGATGATGACTTCGTCTTATTCTTTGTAAAAATTTGGTAACGTCATTATCACATCTGTTCGTCGTGCCAGTGAACATGATGGGTTGATAGCTGTGCAAGCTTAGGAGTAGCAGTATAGGTATAGGCTTAGTTATAGGTATAGGTAGTATAGAAACAGTGATATATGTATAGACTTAAGTAGTATAGGAACGGCCAGGAAGTTCCTGATGTTGTTTGTTTGTAGTCTGTCTCTGTGTGTGTTTTGCTGACGCGTCTGTATGACCGCAGTACGCCGGCGATGGCTGGCGGCCTGTTCGCCATGGACCGCAGCTACTTCTACGAGCTCGGGGGATACGACGAGGGCATGGACATCTGGGGCGGCGAGAATCTGGAGCTCTCATTCCGGGTACGGCCCGCGCGCTGGTGTTCCGGGCTGTGGGTACGAGTGTGGTCTTTCTGTGGCCTCCAGATGTTAACACGTGATGACCCCCCTGGCCCCAGGTTGTGAATGAAGGACGCACGACCGACCGCCGTGCCCCCAGGCGTCGATATTGGACACTAAACCCCTTGTCCCTAGGTATGCGTATTTGACACTGACCGCCGACCGCCGACCGCCGAGCCACCAGGTGTGAATGTTTGACTCATTGATGCCGTGTCCCCACAGATGGAGATTTGACACACTGACCATCGAGCCGCCAGGCGTGAATGTTTAACATTCTGACCCTGTGTCCCCAGGCGTGAATGTTCGACTCTCTGACCCTGTGTTCCCAGGTGTGGATGTTCGACTCGCTGACCCTCTGTCCCCAGGTGTGGATGTTTGACACTGACCCCGTGCCTCAGGTGAGGATATTTGGCACGCTGACCCCGTGCCCCCAGGTGTGGATGTTTGACACACTGAATCCGTGTCCCCAGGTGTGGATGTTTGACACACTGACCCCGTGCCCCAGGTGTGGATGTTTGACACACTGAATCCGTGTCCCCAGGTGTGGATGTTTGACACACTGAATCCGTGTCCCCAGGTGTGGATGTTTGACACACTGACCCCGTGTCCCCAGGTGTGGATGTTTGACACTGACCGCCGAGCCGCCAGGCTTGGATGTTTGACACTCTGACCCCGTGCCCCAGGTGTGGATGTTTGACACACTGAATCCGTGTCCCCAGGTGTGGATGTTTGACACACTGACCCCGTGTCCCCAGGTGTGGATGTTTGACACACTGACCCCGTGTCCCCAGGTGTGGATGTTTGACACACTGACCCCGTGCCCCAGGTGTGGATGTTTGACACACTGAATCCGTGTCCCCAGGTGTGGATGTTTGACACACTGACCCCGTGTCCCCAGGTGTGGATGTTTGACACTGACCGCCGAGCCGCCAGGCTTGGATGTTTGGCACTCTGACCCCGTGCCCCAGGTGTGGATGTTTGACACACTGAATCCGTGTCCCCAGGTGTGGATGTTTGACACACTGACCCCGTGTCCCCAGGTGTGGATGTTTGACACACTGACCCCGTGTCCCCAGGTGTGGATGTTTGACACGCTGACTCCGTGCCCCCAGGTGTGGATGTTTGACACGCTGACTCCATGCCCCCAGGTGTGGATGTTTGACACACTGACCCCGTGCCCCCAGGTGTGGATGTTTGACACACTGACCCCGTGTCCCCAGGTGTGGATGTTTGACACACTGACCCCGTGTCCCCAGGTGTGGATGTTTGACACACTGACCCCGTGTCCCCAGGTGTGGATGTTTGACACACTGACCTCATGTCCCCAGGTGTGGATGTTTGACACACTGACCTCATGTCCCCAGGTGTGGATGTTTGACACGCTGACCCCGTGTCCCCAGGTGTGGATGTTTGACACACTGACCCCGTGTCCCCAGGTGTGGATGTTTGACACGCTGACCCCGTGCCCCCAGGTGTGGATGTTTGACACACTGACCCCGTGCCCCCAGGTGTGGATGTTTGACACGCTGACCTCATGTCCCCAGGTGTGGATGTTTGACACGCTGACTCCGTGTCCCCAGGTGTGGATGTTTGACACGCTGACCCCGTGTCCCCAGGTGTGGATGTTTGACACACTGACCGCATGTCCCCAGGTGAGGATATTTGACACGCTGAATCCGTGCCCCCAGGTGTGGATGTTTGACACACTGACCTCATGTCCCCAGGTGAGGATATTTGACACTCTGACCCCGTGCCCCAGGTGTGGATGTTTGACACGCTGACCCCGTGCCCGAGGTGTGGATGTTTGACACGCTGACTCCGTGCCCCAGGTGTGGATGTTTGACACACTGACCTCATGTCCCCAGGTGTGGATGTTTGACACGCTGACCCCGTGCCCCCAGGTGTGGATGTGCGGCGGGCAGGATGCAGATCGTGCCCTGCTCCCGGATCGGCCACGTGTTCAGGAAGCGCCGGCCGTACGACACCCCCGAGGGCAGCAAGTCGGTGCTGCAGAACCTGCTGCGACTGGTGCTCGTCTGGCTGGACGACTACAAGGTTCGTTCGGTCACCGACAGATGTCGCCTGCCGCAACTAACGTCACAGGATCAGCACAGCCTTCGAAAGGGTCACAGTTACCAAAGTGCTCCTGAACATGATACTGAGCTGGAGCTTCCCTCATGTTAAGAATCCCTCTGTTTGGTTATTTGCAGTTCATGTGCCCACCTGATTGCATCTCCTTTAAGTGCTGTTGTCTTTCTCAGGATTATTTCTATGATTCATTCCCGGATGCGGCGGGGATGGAGTATGGCGATATCAGCAACCGACTGAAATTACGAAAGAAGCTGAATTGCAAATCATTCAAATGGTGAGCCCGTCGTTTTTTTTTTCTTTCCCGTATTTGTGACAACGGTGTTCTGGTGAATTGGATGGACAGTGTTTCTCGGTTCCATTCTGCAAGATTTTTGCTCCAGGAAACCAAATAAACGCAAGGAGCAAGTCTTGAGTGAGGTCTGGTTGTTTTTTCTGCCAGTGTATTCAGTGTGTTTTTCTGCGATGCGCTGCACATTACGTTCTGCAGACTTATCTCTTCGCAAATACCAGGACCAAAACCATGGAAAAAATACTCATCCCGTGGTCGCCAGACGTCCCGCCGTCAGCTAACAAAGCCCGCTGTCGCCTGCTGCCGGTATAGGTACCTGGAGACGGTGTACCCAGAGCTGGAGGTGCCGACCACGCGCGGCCGGCAGCCGGGCGGCGTGGCCGGGCCGGACACGGCCAGGGCCGGGCCGGCCGGCTCGCTGCGCCTCCGGCTGGCCGACACGGCGCTCTGCCTGCGACCGGAGTCGGCCGAGCCGACCGACGGCGGCCGGCTGCTGCTGCGGCCCTGCTCCGACGACCCGAAACAGGTCAGACGCCGGCTCTGCACGACAGGGGCGGCCCTCTGTAGGTCACGCGCGTCCCTGTTACAGAAGAAGGACGGCGTCCTTCAAATCAGGACGCCCTGTGCAGGTCGGGTGGCCCTCTGCAGGTCAGCGGCAGCTCTCTGCAGGTCAGAGGGGCCCTCTGCAGGTCAGAGGTGTCTAGGTCTGGCTGTGTGTACTGGACGGGGACGGTCCTTCGTGAAGATCAGGGACCCTCCACAGGTCAGAGCTGTCTAGGTCAGGGGTTTCTGCGGCATAGGGCAGCCCTTCTTAAAAGACAGGGGGCCCTACATGGTTCACAGGTCAGGGATGTCTAGGTCAGGAGTTCCTGCAAGTCAGGGACGGCCCTGTTAAAGGTCAGGGCAGCGCTTTAGAGGTGCCAGCCCAATTAAGGTAGCCCTCCACAGGTCGCCTGTGGGAGCTACCCGACTGGGCGGCCTGTGGGGCCCCCTTCCCTCTCCCCCACTGGTCATGGCCAGCCTGTACAGATTGGGTCACAGACGACTCAGAGAGAAGCCTGTTCAGATCATGATTACGGAGTTGGTGACCCCGAACGGGACAGGGAACTCAGCGCTGCGTGAATCGACGTGAGCTGTGGAAATGCAGCCGTGCCGCTGCATTTTCGAGACAGCGCCAGGAGCCATTCTTTGACATCATAACGTCGTCCTGGGAATTCCATGGCGCCATGACATCCACCACAACTGGGTCCCAGTGGTGCCTCTGTTGATGTCCGTTATCTGGTGCCGTCGCGTCGCCACACCATGACTGCCTCGGGCACTACTGCAGGTGTTCCTGGAGTCTGGCCGTCAGGAGCTGGTGCTGGAGCTGGAGTCGGGCGGTCGGCAGCTGTGTCTGGAGGCCGGCCAGGAGGCGCTCGTGCTGGCCGCCTGCCACCAACAGATGGGCGACCAGCAATGGAACTACGGATCTAAGGTAGGACCGCAGTTCTCCGTTTAGTCGGTACTAGGTCGGTAGGCAGCGGTCTGGGTGTTGCTGTTTGCAATAGGCGGCGGTTTATAACTTGATGTAGAATTTTGATGGGTTCTGCAAAACAGTCATGGGTGTTTTTGGCCAGTGGGTACGTTAGCAATGTCAATTTTTTCTCCATTTTCCTGATTTCACATCGGAACCAGGAACGTTGAGCTGATAAAATCAAGGCTGTGTTTCTAAAACCCTTCGGGATCCACACATGCATCGTTCCCAGTCGTATTTCCTTTGTTACCTCTATGACGTTCCACCATTGCCACAAGTCGTTTTCCCTAAAATTTCTCAGATGTCTTTATGACGCTGAACCGTGATCGTTATCTCAGTTGCGAAAGCACTGTTCTCCCCGGACCGGCAAGACGGGGTCGAGTCCCCTCGGCACCCGCCGTTTGTTCTATGGGTCAGCTGGCAGTTTAACCACGAAATGATCGTGCTAACCACCTCACTTTCGTGTCGTGTCTTTACGGCACATCAAACTTCTACCATAAAATCGGACCTTCATCCGGAGTTGCATGATCGGGACGAAGTCCATGGTCCTTGCAACACTTTCGGTCCCAGCACGGGCTCGGTCCCTAACGGGTCGCTAGCAATCGTTCGGGTCAGATTGATGCTAAACCCGCGTTTCCGCCGTTTTGGTGACTGACCTGGCGCGCGCCGGCAGGTGGCCACGCCCGTGTACAACCTGGCTGTGGGCCGCTGTCTGTCGGCCACCGACCGCAGCGACGGCGCTCCGGTCACCCTGCAGGAGTGTCGCGAGGATCCGAACCTCACCTGGGACGTGCTGACGGTCAGCTGACCGTGGCACGGCGAGGACAACGCTCCGGTCACCTCGCAGATCGCGACGATCCGAACCTCACCTGGGACGTGCTGACGGTCAGCTGACCGCGGCACGGCGAGGACAACGCTCCGGTCGCCCCGCAAGAGTGTCGCGACGATCCGAACCTCACCTGGGACGTGCTGACGGTCAGCTGACCGCGGCACGGCGAGGACAACGCTCTGGTCACCCCGCAGGTCGCGACGATCCGAACCTCACCTTGGACGTGCTGACGGTCAGCTGACCGCGTCTGGCCGGCCCAGAGGGGACGGCTCCCGCGGAGGAGCTTCAGGAGGACCTTCTGTGCTGGGGACTTCTGAACGTGGCCCTACCCAGTGGGCCGTTTACACATGACAATGTTCTGGCGGATCGTCGTCGGGGCTACCGTTCCTGTGTTGTTGACTGGCCCCGTTCGCTCTGGGTATCGGGAAAGTGCCCGCCGTGTTGTGACGGGAATGCGGGGTCTTTTTCTCTGCCGCCGACACGGATGCAGACTTGCTTTTTGTCAGGAGATTTGGGATGGTCAGTTGAGTCTCATGAAAGGTATGATTGATCTCACAAGGAATCTTTCCTCTTCATATTTCCTTTTCTCGACTGAAGTTTTTTCCGGTGGTAATATTGAACTTTTTTACGGCATTTAAACGTTGTTTTCTCCTTAAGCAACCACGAAAGGTGCAGTACGTTGGTTGTTGCTTTCCCTGGTTTCATCAGGTGAGAGCTTATTAGTGCATCATGTAATTGAACAGTTTGAACAGGTTAGAGGCAGTGAGATTGTTCTGTGCATACTTCTCTAAGATGGTTAACACAGGAGGGTGAGAACTTGCTGGCATCAGTGACGGCCTGTGGTGTATTTTCACACTCAAATAGAGCAGCGCTTGACGTAGATACTGCTCCGCGGTGATGACGCAACTATGCGGATTATTCCACTTCGTTCTTGTGGTGTTTCATGCCATTTAATCGGGGACTACATCACTTGACAGATGCCCTCCATTTTTGGTGAGTGCGAGAGTAGATCAGTGACGTGTCGACCATGCTGTGGCCGCGTATTTTGCTATTGCTGGCCTTCTGCTTAAACGGCATGTACGTCGCCCGTAGAATTCGTTTTTTGCAGCAGCTGGTGATAGTCTTGTTCTGCCTTGGCTGGCATGTTTACATTTCGGCGTGTTGCGCCATTTTTTGCATTCGCTTTGTGACGAGGGGTTTGTAATCGGTGGTGCGGGGTGGTGGCGCAGGACCCATTGTTATGCTGGGCTTTTGGAGGTATTTGTCCTACGCCATTTATCGGCCTACTGCCATTTGTTCAAGGTTACGGTTTCCGGGAAGCCGGTTTGTGATACGTTCGTACCTGCTCTCACGGGCCGTTTGTCTGCAATGTTCCTTCCGCCTGTGAGATGCCCCAGGCGGTGCTGGTGTTGCCGCACGCTGCCAGAGCCGCGCTGGGCGCTTGAGGGCGCCTCGTGTACGGAGTCGCGCTGTTCGCTGTTGGTGCCAGCGGTCGGCAGTGAATCGTTCACGCCGCGGACGGCTGCGGCAGGGGGCCTGCGCGCGTTCTGCGGTCTCGGACGTCTCCCATGTGTGTCCGCGCGGAGCCCGGCCGCTAGTGCGTGCCCGCCTGCTGTTCCCGGTGGATGGCAAGCCAGAGCCGCGCACTCCCTGGCCGTTTTAGGGTCGTCTGGTTGTGTTTGGTTAAGTCTGCGGTAGCTGGCGACTGTTGCTTTGAAATGGTGCGAGGCGGTTATAGATAGGCTGGTGGGTGAGGTTGTAGCGCCGTTCGTTGATAGTCGAACATTGGTAGGTGGTAATCGAGGGTGAAACTTGTTTCGCCTACGTGACCACTTACTGTCGACTGATTTGGTGCGATAGATGAGGACGTGCAGTAGCGGGGTATTGTAAAGGTAGAATGTAGGCAAGGTTTCGATGTTTTTTGAGAAAATAAAGAGCTTGTAGGAAATACGGCGCGTACTTGATTCTATTTCATGGAATGTCGGAATGTGATCTAAGGCCTGCTTTTGATTTTAGGTGTGAAAATTAAATGAACATTACTTGTGGGTGCTTCCCCCACTGATCTGTTGTAAACTAATTGGTGCGCATTTTTTTTTTAGCACGAATAGTGAAGAGCATTACCGTTACTGAGTCACGAGAGATATTTTGGGAGCTTAATCTTTCATCATCTCTGGGACTCAGGCTTACGCGTCATTCTGGATCGAATCGAATCGATTTTGAATCCATTCAGTAATTTATTCATCCTTTGTCGTGGATCAGAATCGATTGATTTAAAAATCGCGGTGAGTCAGAATCCGAATGGAGTTGCGGAGTTGCTCTCATGCAATTGCACTGCATCAGAATTAAACCGATTCATTCGTAAAACCCGCTGTGCATCGGAATCAGTTACCAGATTAGTGAATCAGACTGGAATCAATTCATTTACAGGATCAAACACTACCCTCCTGTAACGGAGTAGGATAGTTTCTGTTGACTGAGAACTCTTCACGAAATGAGTATCTCATGTTTCAGCTTGTCGTATGTTAACTTTCTATGAAAACGGTCGAGAGCTGCTCAGTTGATCCCCACTTTTTGACAAGAATAAGGAGTCACTTTTTGGCAAAAATAAAAATGGCAGCATGTATTTGGTATGATAGTATCTTGACACTTCTGGCGCGCCATAGGCATTGAGTTCTACAGTGAAGGTGTAAATATTGTCAACATTTACAGACGACTGACTGACGCCCGACAACGCACAGAATTTGACTCAAGACACGGACGCTTGATCCCAAGAGACTGTGCGTCCTAACCCACAACAAACAAGCATACACACAAATATTTTCAAAGGATTATGTATTTCCCAACTGTTTCCTCTGCCGCAACATTTAGCATGTCACATCATTTTTCATCTTGACATGGTCTGGCGTTGACAAACTTTTTATTTCACGGCTAAAGCAATGGAGTGTCTGGTGTGTGGAGCACCGTGTAAGCTTCAAAATGATCAGATTCCAAAACATCTGAGGGAACTGCAGCAAGAGTGGTCGTCAAAAACAAGCAATGAAGAGCTTCTGTGGATACTGGGCTTGGATTTACATTGGTGAGTGTGAGGAATGTGTAGTTAATGGTTATTAGTATATGGTGACTAGTAAATATATGTGGCTCAAGAAACAGACACTTAAGAAAAACTAGTCTGCAAAGCCATTTATGACTGTATTATTGTATTGTGCATACATTGTATTCCAGTAATGCATTATCAGTTTTCCATTTTTCATGTTAAAGTTTTCAGCAACAGATTGCTCTAATAGCCTAGAATTGACTGTGACATAATATTGCTGCAGCTCACTGGATCAGGTTTGACAAAAAGTGTTAGCATTAGTAGTTTGTGGTATTCTAGCATTTGGTGATTTGAACCTGACTTGTACATCTTTTTGTCATAATTAAATCAAACCAGCTATGAAATGTAGTGAATTGACCACAGTACCCAGGGAAGACACAGTCTGCCCATGTTACATTCACTTTGACCAGGCAGCCTGAGCATTTTGTGTCAGAATTCAGTAAGAGGGTAAATTTTCACACATGTGGCTCAGTGTGGCTGCCACTGTTAAATTGTTTGTGCCATATGTGGAAGTTTCTCTCTAAGCTGCCTGCTTTATAGTATGGTATCTGGTTGGTGATCAACTACTATGTTTATTGTGTATTACAGTCCATGTTTCATTTCAAGTGTGTTATTTTTTTCCCAGGCTGGATAAAAACCAGTGTGTTTGTCCTTCATGTGCCAAACTACTAAGTGACCTGCAAAGGTATGAGGTTCTGGTTAGTGAGATCCAGTCAGAGTTGCTGCAGCGACACGAAAACCGAGGACAGAGTATTGTTCCTGTTTCTGTCCCACATGGTGCTGGTGAGTGTACTGATATAGTCACAAAAGCCAGTGTTCTTTGAGGTAACTCATGCATAATTCACATTGCTAAATGCAGAGTAAGTGGAAAATTTTTGAAAAGGTTTGTATTCATAGGATATTTGGCAATGTTTTCCTGACTTTTCTCAGTATGCATTATCATTTCCATGAATGGCTAGATAGCTGTACCTGTTTCATCCAGTAAATTTCATCATGTCTCCCTCCAGACGGTATCACTGCTGATCGGCCTGCCGAGGGGTTATCTGGCCCGGCCTCTGGCCTCCGCCGCAACGCGCGCCGCCGCGGTCGGCCGTCGGCGCCGACGACGGCGGAGGGCGGCACCGGAAAGCAGGCTTCAGGGCCCCGGCGCGGCCGGCGGCGGGCGAACCCGCTCGACCTGGTCCAAAAGACGGAGCCGGCCCCGACCGGCGTCGCCGCCGCCGCCGGCGGGGAAGAGGACGACAACGGCGACAGGGAGGACGGCTGTGAGAGGGAGGACGGAGACGGGGAGGACGCGGGCTCGTCCGATGAAGCGGCGCCGTCCGACGCCGACTCGGAGTACGTGCCGCCGCGGCCGCCGGCGGCACGTACTCCTGTTCCTGTACTCTGCGACGAGTGCGGCCAGTGCTTCCGGTCGCGTGCCGGCCTGGTCATCCACCGGAGCCGCGCCCACCGCCTCCGCCGCGCCCCCGCCGGCGGCGCCAACAGCTGCGCCGTCTGCGACAAGACGTTCAAATGCCGCTCCTCGCTGGTCACGCACCGGCGCCTGGTGCACGGCAAGGGCGAGCGGTGCCGACACTGTGACGCCGTGTTCCGCAACTTCTCCCAGTATTACCGACATCTGGCGGACGCGCACGGAATCAAGGAGTATGTGTGCCAACACTGCGGCGCCGGCTTCGCGCGGAGGGTGATGCTGAACCGGCACTTGGTGAAGGAGGCGCGAACAATCAAACGGGCAAAACTCGTGGTAAGATTTCGTCTCAGCATCGGGCCTTTCGTTGTATTCCACAGATGTGCGTCCTGCATGTTCGGTTTTTTTGGAACAGCTTCCACAATCATGACTCAACATTAATGCAGCTTTGCCTGTGGTCGCTTTACATTAAGCCACACTCTTGAAAAGGTTCGGTCGAAATCGGGCAGCAACTAAGGATACGTTCCATAGACGCTCAATCCTAAAAAAGATTGAGGATCGACATCGGCGACTTGAGCGGAAATGACCATGTGCAGAGTTAATCGAAGCAAGGGCAACAATCGGTTAATATGAGGCAGAACACTGCGGACCTTGTCCATACGGTATAAGCAGTATTTTGCGATCTGCCTTGTGGCTGTTTGATGAAAGTACTTTGTAGCGCGTGGTAATTTTGTCACTTGGAATTATTGAGTGTGGTGTCGCGAGCCAGAACAAGTTTGTTACGCGTTGCTGCTGTCTCCCAGGAGCAGCTGAAGACGATGCAGTGCTCGGTCTGCGACTACCGGCCGGCGGTGAAGTCGTACTGCCGGGAGACCTCGCTCCGCAGTCGTATTCGCGACCACGAGCACCGCGCCCACGGCCTGCACGGAGCCGTGCCGGAGGTGAGGGTCTCAGCGGGCCGTCCCACAGGTCAGCAGCCGGCGCCTGCCCGCGGGAACTGGCTCCCGTCTGCCACACAGTCGGATGGTTAGTGATCTTATTCGCTCCTCCGACGGCCGGCGCTGGGGCAGGGCGGATGTCGAGCCCGCGGGTGGAGGTTTCCTGGCTGGATTTGGTGGGACGGTGCAGGCATTGCCTCGGCCACCCTTGCTCACCTCGCTGGGTCCGACGTTGTCGACGTGCCTTAAATCCAAATGACTAACTAATTGGGAAGAACAGTGGTGAAATCAGGGATATTCTAGGTGTTCGTTGAAAATTGTGGGTGCTAGAGCACTGCAGAGGGGCGGAAAATTTCACTTGCTGTGTGACCGTGCCTCAGGGGGTGCCTGTGTCCGGCGCCGGCGATGAGCGACACACATGCGACGAATGTGGCCAGGTGTACGGCTGCCGGCTCGCGCTGCTCATCCACAAGAAAACCCACAGAGAGGTCAGTCGGACGCTCGCGTGGCAAGCGTGAGCGAGGGATGCAATCTTGCTGAAGAGTGCTGAGAGATCGAATGTGTAGCAGTGGTAGCTGATCGCGATGTCAGTATGTGGAAGTGATTTGGCTTTACTGTATGAGCGTGGTACCAGCAGTAGCATTATGGCATATCAGTATTAGCTTTATGGGATATCAGGTCTTTGTTTCTTCGATTACTCTTGTGGTGTGGCTAAAATCCATTTGTTATGCACCATGTATAGCCAGGCACCGTCTTATTGGTCCGCCCTGGGTGTCACATGACCATGCAGTCGGCGCTCCTTTAACCCTGTTCCCGGAGGGCTAGACGGTATGGCCGATTCCCGGCAGGGGGGCGGATTCGCCCCCCCCCCCCTGAGATCTCGAGAACTACTCGTCCGATTTCATCGCAGCATACGGCAATCGATTTGCCGTGACGTGAAGTACATTTTTATGGAAAGAAATTTTCTAAATTTCGAAATTTGTGGATACAGGGGGGGGGGCAAAAATGTTAAAATGGGGGGTACTTTTGGACTTCTTATAACTCCGTTGTTTATCGACCGATTTCGATGAAACTGGCATAAATCGAGAGATTATGGATAGGGCTTTTAACATGGGTCCGCAAATCGGAAATTTTGAGAAATTTCATGGGCGTTCACAGGGTTTTAAAAATAGGAGAATTAGTTTTCTAACAACTGAATGAACAAAAGAGGCAGACACCCTTTTTGGCTTCTGCTAGTCATATTATACTAAAGAAGTACAAATCGCATTACAATGTTTGCATAATATTAGCATAGGCGGTGCCAGGGACATGAAAAAGGGGAACTGTCATGGTCACACGTTTCTCAGATCAACTTGTGACCTTTGACCTTAAATGACCTCAGGTGACCTTTGAGTCACTTGGAATGATCTCGTGTGCATTTAATATTATCTGTAAACGTTTTCAATCATTTGAATTCACTCTATTTCAAAAATTTCATTTTATGGCTATTGCGATATAGGGTATGTGCACTGACATTTTAGGTCATAGCTCCGTGACCTAACCTGATATCAAGGTGAAACTTGGTACACAAGTAGAAGGCACCCTTCTACGTCACATATATTCCGGGTTTGGCATTTGAAAAAACGGCTCCGAAATTATAGCGAAAAAACAAATTTTGACTTTTGACCTTCACCTGACCTTGTAAAATGACCTCATATAATCGAAATCATATCTGCACATTGCCCAGCTATTTAGCTATACATCCATATAAAGTTTTAAGTTCTATCTTTAAAACTCTGTTTTTGGCAGCCATTTTCCTTTTACCCTCAACATGGCCAAAAATGGCATGAGGTGCCTCCCAAAAACGTTGCCTGGCTCCGCCCCTGAGCAAAGTGGAATTTTGAAATTTTGTCACGGCACGTAGAAAGAATAGCTAGGAAAAGTCACCAAGTTTCGCGAAGCTGCGTTAAAAAGCCTGGAATTGGCAAGCAAAAAACCCGAGGGGGCGGATTCCGCCCCCCCTGCCGGGAATAGGATTAAGGACCAATAAACAAACAATTACTGCCCCCCCCCCCTCCCACCCTATAGCCCCCTGACACGGTACAGAGTTGTCTCCGGCTTCCATGTCACGGTCTCCCGTGGTCTCCGTTGCAGCCGGCTCCGACTGCCGTCTCTGTGACCCAGTGCGAGTACTGCGGCAAGGAGTTCAACAGCACATATCTGAAAACGCACCAGGTAGGGAGCATGGGCAGACCACTCCCGGAGCCGAGAGAGGCACTCATCTCCCGCTCGTCATCAGGCCGAACTCCCTGGGATATATGTCGGTTATGTGGTGAATTATGAAACTAATGTGGTCGTGGTCTCCTTGTGTAGAGGCAAGAGTATTTGTTATTGAATAGGGTGGTCAAAGGAAATGAAGATGGCTACGCGACTGAAATGAAGATGGGACGGAACACGTCAGCCGGATTCGTGAGCAAGGCTGGGCTCATTGGCTGGTGATTCGTGAACGGGATTAGCGCTGCGGTCGGTTGAGGGGCAAGGGGATGGGGCGCACTGTCTGAGGGGATCTTCCGAAAGACGGGCTCGCCTTGTCGTGCACGAGTTGTGAAAGGGCGGGTCGGCCGTCTGGGGTCTGGATGGGGGTACAGACTCACTTCTGGGTTAGTGTGAAAGGGGATAGGTTTGCCGTCTGTTGAATTGTAAACAGGATCGGATTCACCGTCTGTTGAGGCAGGAGTGAAGCTGCAGCTCAGTGTTGGCGATGTGTAAGCGGGGAAGGAGTTCATTGTCTGTTGGATGGGATTATCACTGGACCACGGACTCGTTAAATCGTGTAGCGAGCGTGGCGTGGACTTCGTGTGATGCGCCCGAACTGCGTTGCAAGTTTCTCTTCCGCGGCAAAATTAACGTGGCTCATGGGTTAAAGATGAATCATCGAATAGTGGCTGCTGCAGTGCTGTTCAAGGGAAAGATAATTGTTTGACGCAGATCAGGTTACCATTTTTCTGGTACATAAGCCGTTTCTTGAAATCCGAGTGGCGTTATCTGCACGGGAAGCTTATTACGCGAAACTGTAGGCCGCCCGCGACGTCCGGTAGTTATCTTATGTGCTATGGTTTGGGTAGACATATGCCATTGTAGCTCTCTCCGTGGTTGAACCGTGAGACATGACATTATTGGTGCTGGCGTTTGAGAAAATGTTCCTTTAACGTACGGCAGACAACGTGGAGAGGTTCACGCCTCTCTTTATTGCAGGAAGCGGTGCATAAGCTCGTGGACCCCAGCGAGCTGATCACATGCGAATTTTGCGGTAAACAGTACCACAAGTTTCAGAGGAAGCATTATCTCTCTCATCTCCAGAAGATACATATGATGGATCAGGAGTTCCATTGTACGGAGGTAAGCCGTGCTTAAACTTTTTCAGGCGTTTATGTATCGACTTTGGACGTTAGCAAAGTCGGTGCGTCGTCCACAAAAATGTTCCATTGTTAAAGATGGCCTTGAGCTCTGTTTAGCGCGTTTTCAGAACACATTCTTGTGTGGTGAGTTAGTTCTTTACGGGCGTTCCCTGTGGTCATACGCCGCTCGCTATAGTCCTGCGATTGTGGACAGTTGCTATTATTTGTCCGCCTGTGGGGATAGACTACACTGGCTGGACTGTAACGCCCCCTCCCCTTCCCCTTCAGCCCCACTGCAGAAGAACGTTCCAGCACCAGCGCGGCCTACTGCGTCACGTGCGCAACTACCACCAGCAGTGCATCCCCTGCGGCCTCTGCCCGGAGGGCTTCCCGTCACCATGGAAACGCGACAAACACCGCGCCGAGGTGCACGGACAGTACGACTTCATTTGTGACGAGTGCGGCCTCAAGTGAGTGACGTGATGGGAGAGGCCGTCGTGAAAATGTTACGCCGAGGACGATCCACGTCAGAGCTGATGAAAGCATACGAAAAATAGGCTGTTCAGAGGGTTAGTCACGCGTTAGGTTTATCTATCTACGCTGATGTCAGCGTTTACCATGGATTGTCAAAAGACTGATGACAAATGCATTTGGAAAGATTCCATTCGCACGTACCATATACTGCGGAAAGTCAAGAAACGACAGTCGTGAAAATACCCCTGCCCTTCCCTAGTTCCTTCGTTGCTTCTTTGCACGAAGCAGACGAAGCGGCCTGCTTCGTGTATCAGGTGTCTATTATTGACGTCGTTATCGAGGTAGTTCGCCCCTGTTCATCTGCGGCATCTTCCCGCCCGCCCCGCGTTATTAACGCTCCCCGCGCGCCGCCACTGCCGCAGGTTCTTCCGCCGCTCGGAGCTGGAGATCCACACGCGCCGGGTGCACACGCTGCAGCTGCGCTACCAGTGCGCCGTGTGCAGCCACCGCAGCGAGGAGCGCCGCAAGCTGCTCAACCACGAGCACGCGGCGCACGGCCTGCACGCGGCGCCGCTGCCCGCGCACAACCCGGCCGGCCAGCTGGGCTACCCGTGCCCAGCGTGCCGCGCCGTGTACGCCTGCGGCCTTGCCGCCAAACAGCACGCCTGGGACGCCCACCAGGTGCGCGGGCCGGGACGGCGCGGCCAGCTGTCGGTCACGGAGTCAGGGGTGTGGTTTGAACGGTAGTCTGGTGGGGGGAGGCGCCTGACGCGTGTTTTCGGTGGGTGTTTAGGTTGATTGCGGCTGTGGAGCACGCTCTGTCTTTGTCCGACAAGCGGTGAGGTGGGCGAAGAGCCGAGTAGCCGTGGTGATTGAACGCCAGTCAGCAGCCGTCATCGGGAGCGGGCCCGTCGGCTGGCGTTCGCTGTAGCCTCTGGCGGCAGCCCGCCGGCTGACGGGTGGATAAGGTACGAGGCTTTTTGCCGACTGTTGCTGATGTTTTGCTGTCGACTGTAATGGCACAGCAGTGTATGAAGGGGTAACGATCCATGGCTTCGTTTCAGATCAAGCTCAATATCTACGGCAGGCCAAAGAATCCTGTCAATAAGTTGGGCGTTGCTGCTGCCGCTCCTACCGCCGACAACATCGCTGCGGAGATCACGTGATCACGCCCGTTTGCCGTCGCACGAGAGAGCGGTGCCTCCAGGGACTGTTCATTGATGCTAAGAAGTCTGACATTGAAGTAGGCCGCGCTTAGTGATGGTGAAGCCAAGCCGAGGACGAAGAATAATGCACTGTCAAGTCTGATAGGACCGACAGTGGCGTAAGTCGTTCCCTTTGGCAGAGTCTGTTTCCAAAGTCCCCCGTGCACCAGTGCAGCGTTGTTGAGTGGAGTACTGCGGTCGTTTCAGGAATGCTGTGAATGTCCGGTCATGTGGACCACATGACTACATGTGGTCATGTAGTCAAGTGCATATCTTTGTGTGTATTACGGGTCGATCTAACCTCTGATCAGGCGAACCTCTGATTAAACATCTGAGTGGATCGAAGGAGTGGTACAAGTTTTTTCGTACTCTGAATAAACGGGAAACCTTGTGCGGATTGTTATAAAGTGAGGTGAGTTCAAGCGAATCATAATCCTTTTGAACGTCATCTGGGAGTGGAACAATTTCATTGTACGTCTCTTTGAGTTCAGCATGCGTATATGGCTTTGTTTGCGCTCATTTACCACGTGATCTGGCACGACTTGGTATCGCGTCAAGGGCGTAGGACACCGTCGCATTACATGAAAACGCTCTTCAGACCCCTTTTCCACAAGCTCCGCTCATGTGCGTGGTAAAAGCATGGGGACAGCTGGTTGGCTGAGAAAAGTTCGAGCAGACTGCGGCGATTCGGGTTGTGAACAAGTTCGCCCGTTGATGCTGATCATGACCTTTTATCCATGTGTCGGATTTGGGCAATGTTATTGCTGAACTTTTAGTAATTTATCATCGCAAGTATCGGGCTGATTTGGCGGCTGGACTCGGGCCAAGAACAGTTTCACGAGTGTCGGTTCGTTTCCGAATTTCTTTTGACCGGGCGGTACAGCCCTCCTACAACAGTGTTGCATTTCAACTGCACTTTCATAATCGGAGGTAATGAAATTCCAATGTAGGTGGTCTGCATCAGCTTCCAAAGATCGTTCGTTACTTTTAATCCGGCTGATCGTTCATGCGCCAGCGCTAACGTTCTTTTCAAATTCAGCAGTCGTGTCTACCTGAAATTGCGCAGCGCAAAGATGGAATCTTTATACAAAGCGAGAGGTAGCTGCACCTCTGGTATCCGAACAACTGAAGATGGTGCCTGTGATAGGGCACTTTGACTAGAAAGAATGGACTCTGAATCATATGTCGCTTCATCAAACTATGTAAACAAGTGGCATGCCTAGTTTTACGTCAACGTATTTTTAGTCTACGAAACTTTGCGCGCTTTATTATTGTGATTTGTACTTTTATACGAACGCGGAACTCTTGCGTTTATCGTTCTTCTACGGGCACGAACATATTGTTTTATTGTATTATTATTGTAGACACCAACAGGCACAGTCTCCCAGTTATTGGTGCAGTCAAATATTAAAAGCAGGAGTCAAAATACGATTCAGTCACAGTAACATTAAATAAACATTAAGACATGGCACAGGGGTAAGGTTACAGATATGATCCTAACGAGTTCGAGAAGCTGTGCACGTTTGATTTATAAAAGCGCGCAGTGGACGCAAAAAAAGTCGACATTCCTAAAAGAGTTCAAGAAGCAACTGCACAGCGTTGGTATACGAATGAACAGGCTATGCTGGACGGTATTCACCCGTGCGAAAGGAATGATCCACAGCGCGAGGGTACGCGATGGACACCAAGGCACAGCCAAGCCGAATGCTGGCAGCAGTTCAGGGCTGTCGAGGCTCGCATGGTGAGCATTGTGCAGCAGCATAAGATCATATTGCACAAAGCAAGAATTCATAATGCGCACGTTAAAGTGGGCCAGAAGAGTGACGTTGTCCATGCCGTCGAGAGGTTTGTCCAAATTTAAACCCAGCCATATGAGGAACTTGCTGCTGTAGACGTTCCAGTCGTTTCAGATGGGCGACAGCAGCCCCAGCCCATACAACACAGCCGTACTCGAGCGTGGAACGAACGTGGGCATAAAAAGCAGATAGCACAGCCATGGCATATGCGTTGACGTAACACGTGCACTCCCCCGGCGTGTATTTGCAGTTACCCACGTGCCCGCGCGTACATTTTGCCTACGGAGACGTACGCCAACGTACATTTCAAATGCGTACAAGTGCGTATTTCGCAAACGTTAATTTACTTGAGTACATCTGCACCACGAAAATCGGTCTGGGTACCTTTAAAGTACGCCAAGACCCTCCATGTTCCCCAGTGTTCATTAGTACGCACGCTGGTGTTCGTCCGAGAACTATGCGCACTGGTGACGGGGCATTTTCCTCACTAGATCTCCTGATCTGTTAAACCGATTCCGACGAAACTTTATGGAGAGGAGGTCTGCATGGCAATCGAGGCCAGGATAATCGAGTTCAACCCAGTTCGATATCTGAAAACGCTGTATTTCTTCAAAATCTTCAAGGGCCCAATCATTACACGTTCTGGAGGGTTGCTCGGTAGGACATACTGATGTATCCGTAGGTCGCGTATTGCAATTTGGTCATTTGAGGTCATCCGAGGTCATTCTAGGTCAACACAAGCAACTTGACGAAATGCATTTGAGGTCGTTTGGGACATTCTGGATGACATCAGATGATCCTTAGCTAGCTTGCATATGCTTGGAGGTGCCTACATTCATCATGAAGTCAAAATACCCTCTAAAATTCCGTATGCCCCGTTTACAAAATGTTGCATTTTCAATACCTGACCTCGGTTGACATCGAATGACCCGACACAGTGTGTGTCACAAGTGGCGTAGGTCACTTGTGCCTCGGGGTAAGTACACTGAGGTGTAAGTACATTCTTGACGACGTAACCCTTCCCCCCCATGTTTCATTTGAACTAAATAAATAGGTGTGCGGGAAAAAGACCTTTTATATGCATCATTGGATTTTGGTTCACCTCGATTGTCGTGACTGAGCAGGGGCGTCGATTTGTATTCTTTTGAAAGGACCTTTGCCCCTCTCCCCAATGTCACTTTGGGCTCCCCAATGTTGGTTCCCCCTTCCCCAATATTTTCCGCCGGTTTTAAAGGGAACTGGGCAATGGCGAAAGGCCGCAATGGACAGAGATAGGCAGAAAGCGTAAAATAAAACATAAAGTGATGTATCTATCTTTCTACCCTCTACATATATATGTGGATAAATGTATATATATATATATATATATATATATATATATATATATATATATATATGGATGCATGCATTTTTTATACGATAAATAGTAGCAAAAAACTTATAAATTTCCGTTCACCAAAATAAAATTGGCTAAATCCGTTGAGAAACTCGCATTTCGGGCAGGTAGATTGTCGGGTACACGGCTCGGCCCTCCCAATCATTTACAGAACATATCGAAACCCCTGTGAAATCGACACTCCTGCGATTTAGGACACTTGTGCCTCTGAACTGTAAATTGATCATATACGTTAACTCTCCACAACGTTTTGTAGGTGATTGTTCTACAGAACTTGTTCCACACTCAACAGACTGCCCGTCCTATGGCCCGACATGCGTGCGGCTGTCCGCCTCCGACGAAAGATCGTCCACGCGACCGGACTCTCAAATTCATCGGAATGCAGTCAAAACAGTTATAGACCGATGGTGCAGTTTTAGACGGCAAAAATGCGCTTTGAGTTTAGCAAAATAGGACGATATTTCATGGCTCTAACATGATTACCGTAAGATTTTACTGCAAAACGTGACGGATGCGTAATTTTTGCCTCCGAGCAGTGCGCGTGAAAGCGTCACATCAACGCATCCCGCCTTGTTTAGATGCCCTTAGACTCTACACCTCTGTAGTCTTCCTGTGATTGCCTGCACGCTTACCCTGATTTCTCCGATCTTAACGGAAAAGGAAGGCACAGGAGCGGTGGAACCTGTGTGGAGATGGGCAGGGGCAAACGCAATTTTCACATCGTTTTTTTCTATGTAACACCAAAGGGTTAACGTTAAATGTTGCCCAGAAG
Organism: Capitulum mitella; assembly: GCA_030062745.1. Lineage (NCBI taxonomy): Eukaryota > Metazoa > Arthropoda > Thecostraca > Pollicipedomorpha > Pollicipedidae > Capitulum > Capitulum mitella. Next base: position 22,916,285 of record CP099850.1, on the reverse strand, counting down.
CTGGAGGGCAGCTTCCCCTTGCCTCTCCCATCCCTCGGTTCCAACGCCCCTGGGCATGGAACGCCTTTGGCTGCGGCCCAATCTAGACTGGTAGCACCAGTCTAGATTGGGCCGCAAGATTCACTTCACTTGTGAGTTGCGTTCTTATATAATTTATGCGACACATCGTCTACAAGTCGACGCAGCGGTTTAGTTTGATCATGTAACTTTATATTTCGTTATTTTCAAATAGTTCGCTTCATCAACAATATGTTGCCCATGTTGCCCATGCTGGAGGCGCACTGAAATCAGTAAATGTTAACAAAATTAACCGTACAAGATTGTCTTGGCAACAGTCTCAACAATGGGCACGTGCGAAGCCAAACAAGCCAAGGCTACGAAACGACGCCTGCTGCATTTTAACAGGCGGGACGTTTGGCCATTTGTGTGCGTTTTATAGCTGCCTGCTCGTTTTTCACATTGTCACGCCTTGCAGTTTAAGGGCCAACCGATAGTCAGACAAGCTATATTTTATATCTTAATGTAATCAAGAATTACTGGTACTCTCCGACCATGGCTAAAGGCATGATTTGGCGTGACAATTTCCTCGAGTCTCGAGAAGCCGTGCCGCAGATTCCTATTCACCCGATCCAGGCAGTACGGCCCCGAAGTCTCTACACAGCTCACTCTTATCTGGCAGAAGAGGTAAGTTATCATTCATGCGACTTCTTGTAAATTTTACCCTACAGCGTGTGACAGTGCTTGAAATGGAACCTGTATATCCATCTATGGGACGGATAGGATGGCGAGGACTGGTGCGTCTCTGAGACCAAACGATACGAGACCAATGCCTAACCGAGGAAGTCATAGCGCCAAGCGCCGGCGGGGGGGGGGTGCATGCGGGGCAGCTGCCCCCTCCCTTCCCCGCTGCTTGGGCTCTAAGAGGGGGAGGATTCTGTCCTGCACCTTGGTTGGTGCGCAAAACCACTAGCCGCCGGATGTGGGTGAGAGCATGAAATCTGTCGACGGGCGAATTTTGGCCGTGGCCGTGAAAAAAAGAGCCCTATCGTTGGGTGCACATGTGGCATAGTGCGCAATGTTTATGACATATGAGCGTTCGTCTGTTGCAAAAGCACCCTTGTTTTGGTTCCGTTAAAAAAACGTTATATCAGAAACTAAATAACGAATATTGGCGAGTGTTTAAGCCGTAGATAAGATGAGTAAAAGAATGAACCTCCTGGCAGCAGGATCTTTGGAACCGGGGGGCAGCTGTCCCCTCCCCATTTTTGGGCAACATTTAACATTAACCCTATGGCCTTGCATGGAAAGAAACTAGGTAAAAATCGCGTTTGTCTCCCATCTTCACAGAGGTTCCACCGCTCCTGCCCGGCAGTTTTTGACCAGTGTCATAGTGAAGTACGGAATCTGTTTAGAACAGCATTTGCGTTTTTATTCGGTTTTTTTCAAAAATTTCATTTTATGGCCATTTCGATATAGGGTAAGCGCACTGGCATTTTAGATCATAGCTCCGTGACCCGACCTGATATCAAGCTGAAACTTGATACACAAGTAGAGGGTACCTTTCAACTTGATATATATTTTGGGTTTGGCATTTGAGAAAACAGCGCCGAAAATATTGCCAAAAAAATTGATTTTTGACCTAGACCTGACCTTGTAAAGTGACCTCAGATGAACAAAATTTTATCCGCACATTGCCGAACTGTTTAGCTATACACCCATATAAAGTTTTAAGTTCTATCTGAGAAATGCTGTTTTTGGCAGACATTTTCCTTTTACCCTCAACATGGCCAAAAAACAGCAAGAGGTGCCTCCCAAAAACGTTGCCTGGCTCCGCCCCTCAGCAAAATAGAACTTTAAAGTTTTGTCACGGTACGTAGAAAGAGTAGCTAGGAAAAGTCACCAAATTTCGTGAGCTACGTCAAAAAGCCTGGAATTGGCAAACAAAAAACCCGAGGTGGGGGCGAATTCAGCTCCCCCTTCCTGCCGGGAATAGGGTTAATGCACAGAACATAGGATGTTTGCTTTTGCAACATGTATATGATAACTAATATGTATTCATGCGAAATCGTCATGTATCTAGTGCAGACCGCTTGATTCAGGGGGGTATGGCCCCCATGGCCCCCCTAAGCTACGTCCCTGCTTCTACACTGCTTCAAGAATCACTTCGGGTCACACCAATGCCCCCTATTCTTTTTATTATATTATATATCCCTATATTTTTTATTATATATTCTTTTTGCCTAAATCTATTCCCGCCGCCCATGATAATAGTGAAGGACCCCGCGAACCGTCCAAGCAGGCAGCTAGCTAGTAACGCCGCCCGGTTCACGAGCAACACTACGTTTGGGTATTAAGTGGTGTTAGATGCAAAGAACGTAAATAAATAAATGAAAAAAAAACACAAGAAGGCAGAACAGTAATGAAAAAGGGAGAACATAAAGAACACACTTTGACGGTTTTTCAGTTTTAATATGCCGTGGAAAGACGAATTATATCATGCAATTTAACTAGCCTGGTCAGCTGCTGATCTTGTTTCTGCGACTGATTTTTGGACTTGTCCAAAATGAGCTTTTTCAGAAGTTTCTGAAGTTTGTTTTATTTCTTGGGACACAAGAAATTCTAGGAAATATCTTACCAATTATATTATTCCTAGTTTCAGGGGCCGCTTTTCATAGAAAAAGGAGCCTATAATTTGTAGGAGAGAAGCGAATATGAAAGTGGAAATTTGGTTCTCTGATGTTGACTGGTCCGTCATGCAATCGAAAGATTGACATGGGAGGGGCAGTGTGCGGTTAAAGAATCTGGTTTAAGGAACGTTAAATCGTGCGTTATTTGGAACACATATCTAAATGATGCACGTTGCAACAAAACTTAGGATTATAGCCATCTGGGTGATATTTGCAGCGGTCAGTCCTGCTGGCCAGCGAGGACGCGTGTTTGTACGTCCTATAGTAGCACACAACGCGAAAAACATGGGCTTAACACGAATTCACGACGCCATTTGACATCGAAACGCGCAATATTACATCAAACGCGTTTTTAAAGACGATTTTGAAAATGATTTTATTCAGTAGTCATAATAACCTTTGAAATGAACTCACGATACCGAAGCGCACACCACACGTTGCAGAAAAGAACGACGCGCTAGATAAAATGAGACAGCTAACTTGAATGTGCTTTGCGCGACACCCACAGTGATTTTCCTTTCGTCTGTAGGTCATTGGGCGCCGTGCGTCAATAGGGCCCTTTCCCCTACACCAATCTCAACCATCCTTCAGCTTCAACGGCTTCAGTTCTTGGATAGCCTTCGAAGCCAGGGGGCGCGGCCAGGATTTTCTTAAGGGCGGGGAGCTCATTGTGAACTGAAAACATACGAAAACCGCCTGCTGGAAAGACGATGTGCAATGGTCTTCACAAAAAATGCGGGTCTAGGGGGGCCGGGCCCCCCGGCCCCCTTTGGCTGCGCCGGTGGAACTAGCTACATCATCTACGTCCTGTGTACAGTCTTAGTATCAAACCGACAGACAACTGAGTATCGACAGGCTCGTCGCAATCAACGAAATGATAAATGGTAATCAATGTTACGTCTGTGCGTTTCGGTAATGGCGGCAACGAACGGCACGCAGGTTAATATTCTGTTTGGATCCACGCGCCCCCCTGAACGCAAGGAAATGTCTTTTTGCGCCGATCTTTAGCGCAGTCGAAACCTCCCATTTTGAATTTTGTACAGCTAACTTCTTTCCATTTTGTTTTGTGCTGTCGTGAAAAGGAAGGCAAAATGCCTCAGAGGCAGTAATTTGAGCTAAATGTGCGAGTGCTCTCGTTGTCGATGACAATGACCAACCATCTCATCAAGTTCAGTCCTGCATGCTAATTATTGAAGTTTCTGTGAGATTCTCAATCCTGATGGAGGAGGCGATCTTTTCTGTTTGAGAATAGGGGGGACGCGTCCCCACCCCGTCCGCCCTTTTGAAATCAGAATGTTGGTAGATATCAGATGGACTGACAGAGAGTTTACAGGATGTGAGGTCGTTGGGGCCTTTGGTTGGGACAGCTTGTGTGCCTGCGCCCATTGCCGCACCGCAAAACAATTATTCACCTTGCTACACAAAAAAAATCTTCTCTGTATCCTTCGTGTCTTACATTCAGACTTGTGTTTGATTCCACTTCGAGTTGAATAGATTCGGACTCCGAATCGTACTCATGGTTTGCTGAATCGATTCGAATTTGGGCTCAACGCGGTTTTCCAAAACTGAATCGATTCCGATTCTGACTAAAAATGAAATGGATCGGTTGCTGTAAGATCATTGGATTGGGTTAAGTCATTGACTTCAATTTCAGTTCTGTTTCCGTAGACAATCGTATGGTTCAGCTCCGACTCTGATTCCGGCACTGACCAATGGAATCGATTCCGATTTTGGCTCTGGCCGGCACGGAATTGGTTCCAAAGTCAATTTTGGTTCGATGGAATAAAACGCAAGTCTGCTTACACTGTCGTAATCTAGCCCAGTTTTTCCTAACTGCTTGCTTTGTCGGGACTCATAAAACCGGTAACGTTTATGCCTCAAACCCTCATGTGACAAGATCTCTATATGTTTGCGGGTTGTAGATGTGCCTGCAAATGAAATATCAAACTATTGAACCAAAAGACACATAGTTATAAGCTACGTACAAAGAAATTAAGACGGAATTTTAAAACCGCGTTTGTATAATCTTATCCGGCCTGATGACTTGATAGTCTCTTTCAGCGTAATACAACTGCCTTTACGAATCCAGAAGACCTTTTTCACAGCAGTCCGACACGAAACGGAAACGATAGCCAGCCGGACCACTACGTGTCCTTAGCGGAATAAAAGGGCACGCGAAACCCACTATGTTGGTGATAGGGCCCAAAAGGCAACCTGTATGAAGGCGACGTTATGCTCCAGATAAAACCATGCCGGTGATGTTATGCCACGTCGTTGGAACGGGCTAACAAAATAAGTCAGTGAACTGTGAAAAATCGACCATTAGGTTTGAAATGACGCATGCTAATTTAGAACCAGCTGCACTCCTCGAAACGTTTGTTTTTGTATCTTCCGGTGGAAATCGATGCTGCGGAGCCTAAAAGCCACCTTGGCCCAATGGAACTGTGCTTCATGGATTTATGCTCAGTACACACTCGCAAAAGGGTTGATTAAAACTGTGGAAGAAAAAAGGGACATTTTGGACAATACATTATTTGTTTCGTTCAACGAGACTAAAATGGGAATCGTTCAAACATCGACAGAATCTTTGAAATACCGATCATCGACAATAAACTAACCCAGAAACACTAAAAACCAAAAGCACGATGAAAAATGACAACATGGCAGACGTACCCGAAGGCTCCCAGAGACAGGACGGACTGCATTCTGTTTGTCTAGATGCCTTATTTCGAACTGATTGCAGCCTTTTCAGTGTAAAAAAAAATATTCGCATACGAACTTCCTAACCAATATAAAAAAACCCGATGGCTTGAAACCTGCGGAAGAAAACGGCCAGCCCTTTGTAACAAACAACGCCCGCAGGTTCCCAATGACTACGGCCAGTACGAGTCGGCGGCCGAGCCGTGGCAGGCGCGCGGCCGCCTGCTGCGCCCGCTGCGCCGCGGCGGCAGATTCTGGCCTCTGCCGCCGAAGGTGGCCATGGCCGCGGCCGCCGGCAGGATGGCCGCTCACATTGACCGCGAAATGCGGCCGGAGCTGGAGTACGAGGCCAGCGGTGAGGACGCCGAGGAGACCGGCCCGATGGCCACCTCCATGGGCACCATCACGCTCCGGCTGTACGACCGAGTGCGGGTCGATCTCTCGCTGAACGGCTCGGTCCGAGTCATCAACTTCAAGGTAACGACACAAGTCTTTTCTTCAAGAGTAATACATGTATATATATATATATATATATATATATATATATATATATTGCATTGGTGCAAGCTGTGAGGAGGTTTCTTTAGCACAGGCTTTGTTGAAAAACGGCATATTCCCTTTCTGGTGTATCTGTCGATGAGTTGGACATTTCTCTTTAAGTCATAGGTTAGTCGTGAAACACGATGTACAAAATTACTCATAATAATGCTTCAGAAATATCATTTTTCGTCTTCAGAATAATCTGTTTTATAGTGTAGTACAGTGTTCTTTTTCAATAAACATGCACGGAACGATCGTTGTTACTGAATGCACTTTTCGAAATGGAGTTCACAGCTGGTCACCATATGTTTGGAGGTTACTAATTTATGACATATCGTAATTTATCCGGCCCCAAAGCGACAGTGTTGTACAAGATTTTATTTGTTTGTTTAATTCGGGCTTTCAAAAAATGTATGGATAGCGCCTCGGTGATTAGGAGGCGCCTGCGGTCATGACATTTTTTAAGTTTAGTCGCGCTGTCCGCCAAAACTTGCCGAGTGAGTCGTTCGTCATGGTCTCACATGTGTTGGGCAGGTGCTCCATCTTGCTTTTTGTCTCATCTTTCCCCATCTTAACCCCCCCCCCCCCTCCACGATATCCATACGACTCTGTTTTGAGCAAAAATCATTGTTGAAAATCATTTCTGAATTAAGCATTGACCACAAGAGTCTCTTTCTGGACGTTTTCATTTATGCTCAAGATGGTACCTTCCGGACGTCGGTACGTCAAAAACAGACAGACAAAGGGCAATGCGTGACTTACGACAGTGCATGTTCCAACGATACAGATTCAGTGTTATCCGAACATTTCAAAAGCGCGCTCTTAATACCTGCTGGGATTGGACAAGCCTTGACCTGGAGCTTAACAGAGTGCGACGGATTTTAGTCAACAACAGTTACCGAAACATGGACAATGACAAAGCAGTTCGGAGATTGGTAACTTCGGACATTGACAAAGACAAAAAACGTATGGTGGTTTTTGTGAACAATGGAACTTACTTAAAATCGACATCAAACAATCCTAGACTGGTTTACAAAAGCCAGATGACGTCCTCTTACAAAACTGGCGAGAAAGTTTTACGAGACATCATAAAAAGACACATTCGCACCAAAAGAATCTGACACAGAAATACAGATAATCGTTTATTACAAAAGTAAGACAATGACGATCATTCTGATGAAGAACAACCTCTCTGACCAGAACAATGACTTGAAAAGCACCGACGTTGTGCACCAATTTACGTGACTACACAAAGACTGTCACTGCACGCAACGTCGCATTGTCACACACACACTGTCACACACACACGTCCCGTAGACAACATTGATGCCACGACGACGGCTTTATCTAGGCGACAAACGATGGATTTACGAGATGGGGCGCCTGCCCAACACATGCAAGATCACGACGAAAAACTTCCTCGACAAGTTTTGAGACAACGCGACTAAACTTAAAAAATGTCATGACCACAGACGCCTTCTAATCACACAGGCATTGTTCATGTATTCTTTAAGGCCCAACTTAAACAATCAGGTGAAATTTTGTATGACACTCGTCTTGACGGGCTGGCTAAATTAAGTTGTATCATAAATTAGTAACATCTTAATGTATGTTGACCAACTAAGAACGATGCAATTTCCATTTTGAAATTGCATTCAGTAATAACTATCGTTTCGTGAATGTGTGAATACACATATAGCACTGTACTACACTCTGAAGCAGATCATTCTGAAGACGGAAAATGATACTTTTGAAACGCCATTATATGGGCAGTTTTGTACATCTTATGTCTCGATTAAACTATGACTTAAAGAGAAATGTGCGACTCATCGAAAATTACAAAAGAAAGGCCAAAAAAGCGATGTATATATTTATATATATATATATGTATGTATATATATATATATATATATATATATATATATATATATATATATATATATATAGCGATGATTATGGAGAAATTATCTTGCTGCTTGATACGCATGCGCATGTCCAACCCTAACTCCAGTGACTTTTTTCATGCGTATCGGTCCATGCTACTTATTGGATTGTCCGACATAGATTCACTGCCTATGTCATTGCTACTGATCACGAATTAATTGTGTATTTTTCCTCGTCGAAAGCATTACAAGCGCTTTTATCGTGGTCGTGGAAACAACGCTGAAACCTTTTCCATCCATTTCTTCCGCCTGTTTACTCTCTCTAGCAGCAGATGGTACCTGAAATTATTGCTGCTTTCAGAGCAACATTGTGCTGGCCATCAGTGCTACCGGGACCTCTGTCGCCTTGATGCACCCCAACGGACGGGTGTACCAATATGGCAGCCGGGTGGAGATACGCACCAATGATACGGAGGGAAACTGCAAGTAAGTCGACCGCTTGTAGCGTGTGTCATGCTTGTTCGAGAATTGTCTTCCGGTATCCGTATATTGACATATTTTCTTGTAGTTTTTGGAGGAGTTCTACCTTTGCTGCAGTATGATGAACCGTGCAGGAAAGAGATATTTTACTTTGAATACGAATTAATTTTGGCTCGGCTGGAGATGCGGAAAGAGGGTTTAGACCACCCACATACAGACACGTTTTTAAGAGGTTTAACATTAGGCTTATAGTAGTGACTGGGAAGAAACGGTCTGAAGTCCTGTTTGGACTTCCCGATCGTTTTCGGTGATGTCCAGCCATGCATTTGGGACACTGCTCAGATTCTCTTTTGAGTGCATACTTTTCAGTGTGAGTACAAAAAAAGTGCAAAAAAGCGCATCTTTTTTCAAACGGACGGAAACAATCGTTAGCTTCCCTCCATCTTGCAAAAAAGTGCAAAAACGTGCATCTTTTTCAGACGGACGGAAACAATCGTTAGCCTCCCTGCATCACCCCCGTATAAATCAACAACCAATGCCCTCGAAATGCTCATTCTGTCCTGTCTGTCTGCATTCATGTATAATACGAGGCGATTTCAAGCTCAAGTTTGCCATTATTCGACGCCATGACTCCCATCGTCTCACAGGTACGCCAAGATGTGGTACAAGGGTGTGAGCTTCACGTCGGACAGCTGCGCGCTGGTGTACCTGGTGGACGCGGCCGGTACTCGCTCCACCACGGACACCTTCTCCGACCTGAACCGGGACTTCTCTCTGGACGTGTTCTACTCGGAGTCTCGTTACGGGCCTGACTGTGTGCACGAGTGCCTGGCTGCCATTGACGAGGCCAGGTCAGTCGCAGCAACGTGTTCAAGGTGTAAGAGGAGATAGTTGGTGCATTGGTGGATTCATTTAACAGTTTTAATGCTAAAGATGGAAGTAGTTGTTCAAGGTGGAATTACTTCTACTTAAAGATTAAGAAGCACATCATGTTATATAATAATGTACTTTATTTTTCCGGAAGTGCGGATTTTTTTCTGACATATCGACATTTCTATTATCCGGGTAAATCGTCTCCTTTTCACTTTCTAGCAGTTTAGGTGGAAACGGTTGAGGTCTGTTTCACAGGGATGTTTCACAGGGATGGTGTCAGGGCTCATCCATGTCCCAAACTCCATCCACGGTGGATTGCAAAAGCGCTGTACGTTGTTACCCTAATGCATTATTCATGTTGCGTCGGGATGCACGGCAATTGTGGGTGGAAGCGTGATAAGAGACTGAGCTTGAACCGAACAGCAGTAGTCGCTCACTGTGCGGCCTTTTTTTGTCATGGGATGCATAGGTAGCCAAATCATAAAAAATGGAGTGGAATCAAATAGAAAAGTAACGACATGTTAACATTTAACCTTGCCTATGTCAAACGTACATTGGTGACGAAGAAGACTTCATTTTGTTCTTTGTCTTTGGTTGCACGTTGGAAAACAACAATGTTAGTGGCAAGTCTGCCAGTGGTCTCGATAGATAATAGTTATGAGGTGAGGCCTAGCACGTTAACTTGCCTTTCACATGCTCGGTTTCAGAGGACGTGTCAGACAAAGTTACAAAGTTAAAGCTACAAAACTTAAAAGTTACAAAGTTACAAAGTTAGTTAAAGGCGTTACAAAGGAGCACTGTTTATCACTTGTCCGAATATCTGCCTGCTATGGATCCGATTAGTTTGGTTTATGCGGCTGATGCGCTGTAATGGGTGTTTTGATCGGTCGAAATCGTTGCATATGGCAGTAGCCGGACGGCGGATCTGTTCTCGGAACCTCAGAGTTCAGAATCAGCGGCCAAAAGGGAGAAGATGAAGTTGAAGGTGCATTCACCGACTTCGGTGAAATTGTACTGTTTCTGGATTACGGCTTACATAAGCAAGAAACAGTTGTTCACTGTTTGATCAGTTCATGCTATGACTGTCGCTTTCTGTTTTTATGTTTTTTTTTGTCGCAAAGCATAGAAGCACCCCACTTGCTAGCTGTTGATGAATTAACCTACGCGCACACAAATTATTTGCACTATTTCGTAGTTCGTTCGAATGTTAATTTTGTTTGTCACAAGCAATCCGTGACGTGTGCTATCACGCGTGTTACCTTTGCTCAGGTTCTGGGTAGCTGAGGATGGCAGTGAAGTTTGGGACGTGGCAGGTGTCCGCATAACCCAGCAGCTTAATGGACAAGTGAAGCTTGTGTAAGTCAAGGTTTACAAGAAGTTTTGCCTTGCCATTTGTAAAATACAGTTCAGTGAACAAGCAGACAGCTACATTTAGGATAGGCGCGAAGGGTGTTTCGTCAGCTGGCTTCTGTCTACTGACTGCAGTGAATTCGTGTATTCAAAGTATCAACTTCATTGTGCATTATTTTCACTAATTATCTTCACAGCTCATGCTTATCGGCCTTCACTTCTCATGTCAGTACGTAAGGATCATTGGACTAACTGCTTGACGAGTTGACGAAGACCAGTCAGCTGATTTTGATTTTGCTTTTTGTGAGTAATGGTTGTATCTAAGTCCCCAAATCCTCAAGTTCCGTGAACACGATACATTTCTTGTTGTCATATGCTGATTCTGACACTATGACACGTTGACGACTGTGACACAACCGAAAACGGCGATGTCATGACAAGGCCTCTGCCGTCTGCGTGCCAACAGTGTCCAGCGGGACAACGGGAAGCGGCTGCTGCGCACCTCGTCCACCCTGGGCACAGCCAACATCACCACGCCCTTCATCCACACCACGGCCTCGATGGGCCAGAACCCGCACATCTTCGTCCGCCGCGGCGAGCGCCGGCTCCACTACGACGCGACCAACTTCGTGGTCCGTAACGCGGGCCACTCGGCCGGCTTTGACGACCGCGGCCGCCTCAAGGTCTACTAGGCAGCGGCCGAGCGGTGAAGCCGAGCCGACGACCATCTCCCCGCGTCGACGGCAAGAGCGCCTGGAGTCGCTGGTGCGTGGTGGAAAGGTTCCGCAGGCGTGGTCTGAAGAGGCCGCTTTAGTATTCAGTGGTACTTCCGTCCGCCAAAGGGTCGGATTACCGTTGTTTGATCTGAAAGTGACGCCACTCCCAGGTGGAACTGATCGGACGTGAAGAAAAGGAGGGAAGACGGCGCTGAAAAAGGTGACTCAGTGACTGAAAACTAGCCTGAAAGCATGTTCCTTGCCAGCGTCACGCTGCAAGGTTTGATGTAGTGCTGCTACTGGAATCATTGTGGCCTTATTCGGATGTTTTAGAGAGCGTGCGACAATCATGTCATAATAAGATCTTTACACTCCGTTACAGCGAAACTACGATGATTTTACCATTCCTTGGTCAGTTATCTGGACCTGTTTTCGTCGCAAGCACCCAGCGCTCTTCATAGACTATTGATGACATTGCTTCAAGATTTCCAGCATGTGTTACACTTGTTGATTTCCATTGATTGATTTAAATTGGTTGTTTGTAGTTAATGTTTATTAGTGACCATGGACGTTTAGCTACTTTGTCTTCAAAATTATTCAAAAGAATAAAGTGGATTGTTGTACATTTTTCGCCAACAATTTTCTGCGTCACTAAAACCGGAAGTTGGCATTGGAACATGGCACTGACGACAAAGCTGATGTTTGGAATGTTCTCAACAAATATGCTCCAACTCGTTGTGTGATACAAAAAAAAAACACAAAGCCTTGACTGATTGGTTATTGGGGCCAAAAACTATTCTCTGGGGTCGACTACAGAAGTCCTACGCCTCCCGCCCCCCACCTCAGTCTTTTGCTCGCCATTTCCAGAGTTTCTAAGGCAACGTCACGAAACTTGGTCAGTTTTCCTATCTATTCTTACTACGTATTATGCCGAATTTTCAGTTTTATTCTACCCAGCGGCGAAGCTAGGGTACGTCTTTGGGACGCACCTCAGGCCATTTTTGGTACTGTTGAGGATAAAAGGAAAATGGCCGCCAGAAATAGAGCTTTAACAGAGCTTAAAACTTTACATGGGTTTATAGGAAATAACTGAGTAAACATTAAATATATATATATATATATATATATATATATATATATATATATATATATATATATGTTAATCTGAGGTCACTTCGCTGGGTCAGATTAAGGTCAAACGTCACAATCTGGTTAATGTGTGTATTTTTGACCATAACAAAACACCCGCAACACATGCAGCTCAGCAGTGTTTTCTACTTTTGTGTCAAGTTTCGGGTCGACGTCTTATCGGGTATCGGTGTTATGTAAAAAGTCCTCGTTCGTACTCTGTATCATGACGGTCATGAAGAGGATTTTTATAAATATGGTCGATTTAGTCGATTTAGTTCACTGGAAACGGTTCCAAACATCATGAAACGAACCCGAAGTCTTGCAGTGTGAATGAGGTCATCTGAGGCCATCTGAGGTCAAGGGTCGTAAGTTGACCAACATGCGACCACAGCATTTTCCCCTTTTTTCATGCCCCTGGGACCGCCTATGCCAACATTATACGAACAGTGTAATACGACTTGTATTTCTAAGTACAGAATGACCAATAAAAGCGTAATATTTTTTAACTTTCATGTTATTCATTTTTACAGAAAGTATTCCCCAATCCTCCATGTCGTGCCAACGCCTATGATTTTCTCAAAATTCTAAACGTATGGTCCAATGGGAAAAGTTCCATCGATTAGCTGTCGATTCATGCCACTTGCATCAAAATCGGTCAATAAACATCAAGGTTAATAGCCAAAAATATCCCGTTTCTGGCCTTCAACCCTTGACCCATCTCTTCCAGGATTTTTAAAGTTTCCAATTTTTTAATGTAGTAAGCGTCATAGTGAGTCGATTGCCGTTTGTTGCGATGAAATCGGACGTGTAGTTCTCTATAGCTATATAGCTATATATATATATATATATATATATATATATATATATATATATATATATATATATATCGGAAGGGGCACAGATGCCCCTTTTCAAGGCATCAGTGGTAATTACTATAAATAAATGCCAGTTTAGAGGTTATTGTATGTAGACGCCGCAACCGTAAATGCTAATTTAGAAGACAATAGGGGGTGGAAATCTGTGGATCGCCATGTCGATCAGTTAAAGTGGTTTTAAAGAAATTCCGCTTCGCCCACTAAAAATAGAGCACAGCGGAAAAGTGCGCGTTTTCGCTGCCCACAAGGCAGAAACTCCCACACACTTGGCTTAGCTCTCCTGTGCTGGCCCCATTTAGGTACCCACGTGTCTCTCTGAGCCAAATATGTTGGTATCTTCCACGGTGACATCGAGACAGCAACCTCGGTAAAGTGCAGTAGCTTCAACACTGGCTAGTCGGTGTTATCGGCTCGCGAGAAGCTTACGAACATGGTACTACTTAGCTACCTTAAAACGGTGTGCGCCTAATTTGGCAGCCATGGCAGCACCGTGTGCGTTAGCCTTTAGAGCCTTTGCTTTTGGACTTGCAGCGATGGCTGGTGATCCCAGGGTGGGCCCCCACCCCACCCCAATATTCCGGCGTTTTAACACGTGGACTGAAAAGGGGGCACAAAAGTGCACCTGTTTGTCTTGAAATCTCGAGAACGGATCGGATCTGGTCGCTGCTACTCTGTGACGTTTATGGCAATTGAATAACTCGTTGATTGACGCAGAAAAATCGAAAATCGGCCGGAAATGTTCGAAATTCGCAGCATTTCAAGTCAAACAAACATAACGAAAATAACGCTTGTCGCTGACAAATGAGAACTTTGCGAAAGGGACAAGCGCTCTACGTAAGATGACCATTTGAACATAATCGTCCGACATCATTCGGGCATAAGTGATTGATGTACCAAGACCAAAGCCAAAGCCAGTTAGGTCATCAAAGGTCAAGGCCAACCAGCTTGAGAGCTGATCCAGATTTCCTTTGCAACATGTCGATTTGTACGAAAAAATGCATTCAAAGATCCCAATGAAAACACGTGTGCGAACATTGATACGCTTACATATATCAGATCCAGTGAAGGTCAAGGTCATCAAAGTTCAAGGTCAACTATATTGCGACCTTGTGGCCTTGTCCAGATTTGCTTTGCGACATGTCGATTTGTATAAAATATACATTCAAAGACCCTCATAAAAATACTTATGCGCACATTAATGTGCTTATATATACCAGGGTCAGTGAACGTCAAGTTCATTTAAGGTCAAGGCTAACTATTTTATAACCTGGTCCAGATTGCAGCATGTCGATTTGTATGAAATATGCATTCGCCTTTGTGCACTTTTGTGCCCCCTTTCAGTGCGTGTTAGTGCGAAACCCCTTTCCGCTGCGCGTGTTAACATCAGGCCTATGGCAATGACTGGAAAGATAATGTCTGAAATCTATTATGAACCCTCCTCCACGATAAGTTCTGGGAATCTCCAGCCATGCTTACAGCTACTCATCTGCAACCAGGTGTCTGAAGGCTCCCTAATTTGTAACTAAGGCCACAGCAAATATGGGCTGTAGAAGAGGAGAGAAGCGTTCCTCGACTTTTGAGGCACTGGACGTGATGCTGCGTTGACATAAATACCACTTGCTTACAACTCCTAAATGTTAAAAGCTTGGATGTGTTCAGAGGCATGGAAACGTCCGGAATTAGAAAACTGCGTTTTACCCTCCTTTGCCTGATAGTTCGTGAACAAAAGACTTAAATGTTCTGTGGATGTCATGTAGTACTGCACCCAGGTCCAACTTTACGCTAGATGGAATGTAATTGGGGCCCTTTGTGACGTTAATGGCAAAACAGGGGTGTCGATTCGTTTTTTTTAGAGGGCCCTGGCCCACCCAATATTGATTGGGGCCGACCCAATGTCCGTTTGGCCTCCCCCCAATATTTCCTGCTGGTTTTAAAGGGAAATGAGTAATAAGAAAAAATGGACACAATGGGTAAGAGGTAGGCGGCAAGTAAAGAATAAAGTCTAAGTCGATATGTCTCAAAATAACTTAAAACTTCTGTTGATCAAAATAAAGTGGGTTAATTCCGTTGAGAAGCCCACATCTGGGGAGGTTATGTACATTTGGCCAACCCACATTTGCCTCGCCCCCCCCCCCCCATCATCAGAGAAATAGACACCCCTGTGGCAAATTATTCATGGACACCTAGCTGCAGTGTATGCAGTAGCAATCAACCATAGCTAAATGAATAACATAGCCGATATATTCGCAGTTTTCTTTAAATAACCGCGCTTTTTATTTTCGGATTATAAGTTTTTAAACTGAAGCATTTTTTTATTTGATATATGCATGACTTTACTTTATTAAAATAAAAACTTAATAATTTCTTTCCGACGGCCTAATGGATGAGAACAGACCTCCGCTTGTCCCTTCTTGGGTGCCCATATGAAAACACGTGACCGAAAACGGTAGGTATAAATGGGATAACGATACCTGATTGAAGGCACCCACTGAGCCGTCATCGCCCACAATACCAATTTCGTTTTCAGTGAAAATTTGGAGTGATGTCCCGCAATGAGAAGCAACATAACTAACAAGGAAGAATCTGAATATCTGAAACCTTGCGAGGATTATGAAGTTTGGTTTCGTTTGGTGGGTTTAGTGAATCGGCCTTCAAAGATTCCTGTGATGTTTCCTGGTTTTGGGTCGAGTGTACAGTTTCATGAAAGGAGAAACAGTTTTACAGTCAGGCTTGGTAAAGAAGTTAGATTTCCACTTCGGAGATAAATATTCATGCCGTGCCCGAGATGATTTAATAATGCTTATCAAATATGAACGTGAAATATTAAGTGCATGTCATGCCCTGTTTCAAAATACATATCCGTGATAGTCATTCCATTACTTGAACCTTAAAATGGTTTAGTGCCTCTTAGATTTGTTGAGGAGTTTCGCCCCTGGATGGGCCTGGAAAGATGTACGCCCTATGATAACAATAAATTTTGCCACATGTCTCAGGTCTACGTGTGCAATGGTAATGTGGTTATTGATGCATTAAAAATGTAAGTGTAGAGCCTACCGATGCCGGCCTGGAGGTCCTATCGCACACGTGCCATGGCGCTGAACAGGCAGCCACTCGCATGACAAGCTTGGCTCACCCATATTGCAAATCCTGCTAATCACAGGGAAGCTCATCCGGTCTGCACGGCGCAGAAGAGCAGTCCTTCGCTGCACCATCTGGCCTCACCACAACCCCACCCACTGATCCCTGGGAAAAACAGTCAGAGGTGGAGTCCGTTGACGTCATACCCGGTAGCGTGAGCTCTTGTTTATTACCAACTTCTCCATCTATCTAGCCAGGCTGGAGATAAGGTTAGGCCTGGCTTTACGCTACCACCACTAATGCCTGTACCCGAACGTGATCAGGATTAGCTGCTACAGACTCTTTAAAAGTGATTTTCGGGAATCTCCCTGTTAATCACGACCCACTAACCTCCAAAATGAAGGGAAAAGCGACAAAAAGGACTAAGTTCTTCTCGGGGATTCGTTGTGCCATTTTCAGCATTTTCTGTCTTCTGTGATGGTGTGGTTGGGGAGTATTGTCTCGAGAGGACGAAGACCAGCTTCGGAGCCAGAACAGTCCAAGTGGCCTGTGCTCGCACACTTTGCTCCATTTGTAGCAGTCCTAGGCTTGCGGGGCGGCAACATCCACATTTCACAGCACTGGACGACCAGACGCAGTCAGAGCTTCCTGATGATTTAACATGGCACTGTTAAAGGGCACTGCGTCCTCTCAGTTGGTGCGGGCGCGCGGAAACTACCAGCTGTCCATTTGGCCACGGCAATTTAAATGCATAACCCCTTCTTAAAATCATACGACGACTGACAGAGCTATTTGTCGCACGCGACGATGATTCGTTTTCGGCACTTTTCGCTACTTCTCTTAAAAATATTCCCGTATTGGGGGAGGGGCCTTCAGAAGCCACTCCGTTTTTTGCTCACCATTTCAAGGATTTTTTAAGCAGCTTCAGGAAACCTGATGACGTCTCCCATCTATTCTTCGTATGTATTATGTCCAAATTTTCACAAATTAATTTTGGTTCAGTGACGGAACCAGACCAAGTCATGGAAGACATTTCAAACCATGTTTGGCATTGTTGAAGGTAAAAGAAAAATAGCTGTCAAAATATAGCCAGGTAAATAACCGGGTAAACATTCAACAATATTTTTGTTCATCCGATGTCACTTTACAAGGTCAGGTCAAGGTTGAAAGTCAAAATTCG
The DNA here is from genome assembly GCA_030062745.1 of Capitulum mitella. Taxonomy (NCBI): domain Eukaryota; kingdom Metazoa; phylum Arthropoda; class Thecostraca; order Pollicipedomorpha; family Pollicipedidae; genus Capitulum; species Capitulum mitella. The sequence goes on along the minus strand of CP099850.1, from coordinate 22,898,792 downwards.
CCATCATGTAAATATTTGTAACGAAAATTTAAAAAATGCAGAATATGGAACGTCTTCGAATCAGCACGACGTTCTCTATATGTATTCTTAGTTTCAGGATTATCAAAATTTCGTACCATGTAAACATTTTTATGCTAAAGTTCAAAATGCAAAGGGCGGAACTTATATGACGGGCTCAGCACAGTGCTCTCCATTTGTGGTCTAAGTTTCAGGTTTAACAAGGGGAAAAGGTTAAACCAAAAATTTCCCGGTTCGTCCCCTATACCACGACGGCTATACAGAGGACTTTCAGAAATATAGCCAGTTCAAATGAGTGAAGACGTTTTCGAGCAGTATGAAATGAGGTCAAGGCCATTCCATGTCACTCTGAGGTCATCTGAGGTTATTTAAGGTCAAATGTCGTAAATACTATAACATGCAACCACATCCCCTTTTTCACCTACACCAACATTATACAAATAATTAAATGCAATTTGTACTTCTTGAGCATGGCATGATTAAAAAGAAAGCAACTATATAATCATTTCTCTGTTAATTCAGTTTTCAAAAAAAAATTCATTTCCAAACCCTGTGGACGTCTATCAATTTTCTCAAAACTCCAAATGTATGAGACAACGGGGAAAGTTTCATCGATTAGTTGTCGATTCATGCATCAAAATTGGTCCAAAACTAGCGGAGTTAAAACAAGGCCAAAAATGCCCCCTTTCCGACTTTTGCCCCACCCCCTGGATTCACTGTTTTCAAGACTTTCGAAACTTCTTTTTATAAAATCGGAAGGGTATGTCTCGAGATGTCAAGGGGGAAGGACGAATAGGCCCCTCCCCTTGCACATACATGCGCCCTAGCGCAATGGGTACAGGAATATCGTTAAAGCGACACATATTCCCTGCTTGTTTTGCTTGATTTCTTCAAATTTCCATCATGCTTTTTGTGGTTTGTTACGGACGTCGCGTTTCGTCATGCGCATGACTTCAGTCACATTAGTCCATGATCTCGAACGATTTGGAAAATATGTCGCTTCTGGCGCTGAATATTTCCCAGCAGTTCATCCTTCTAGTTAAAGCATGCGTGGTACGAAGCAGACTCCGCGACACATTTGACTTGTGGCAATGCCTACCCGTGCTGCAGTTAAGGAATAAAATATGTTGATAGAGACTGCACTGCAAGAACACGTGATGGAATATTACAAACATTGGCCTGGCTCCTAGGTTCAAAGTTGTAATCAAACGTAGCGAGTGTACTACGTGTACATGCAGTGAACGTTCCACAAGAAAATCACTCATGCATCTAACGTTAGAAAAAAAGGTGGCGATTTGGGCAAGGAATCGTGAATCTGCTTTGCTTTTTGGTTTTCGACTTGACACTAATGTCATCAGGGGCGTAACCGGCATTGTTCGCCCAGGGGATGGCAGATCGGATCCCGGGGACGCTCGAAACCAATGAAAGCCTTCGTAATCAGTGGAGACTTCTGTAACTGATAGGGGCTCTCGTAATCAATAGAAACCCTTGTGGTACTAAGTGTGGCATTTTACGACCACTTTCTAGTGCTGTTCTCTGCCGTAAGTTCTTCGGGCAATGCCCTGCCCACGGAGGATGCACCGTAAACTAGCATCGCAAGTGACTGCCTACTCGTCCCGGGTGTTTTGTAGTTGACACCATGCCGGGCATTTTTGTTTTATTTGAAGTCAACAACTAGAGTTCTACTAATTACTAAGCCGTTTTTTACGAGAAGATTCGTGGAATGAATCATGATGATGCACGCATATTGGCCATACGTCCACTCTCTTGCATAATCGGAGCTCGTTTTGTTTTAGGTTCGTAAGCCTTTTGTAATGCTTAAGACATCCTTATTTTGCTTTAATTTTCTGTTTCGGAGAGCGTAAGGCACCTCGCGGGTGCCTCAAACTATCCAAGGCACTGTGGCCTTCGGCCCCAACGCTTCGGGGCCCCCTGGAGCAGCCGAAGGCCCCAGGGGCGCCAACTCGGCCGCCAGGGGGCCCGCTTGGCCTCGTGGGGCATGGCTCCCTGTCCCCTCCCCTGGCTACGTCACTGAATGTCAATTTCACGCTCTTCACGCTTCATCTACGCTTCATAGAGCACGTCGTTGATTCATTTAGCTTTACTTAAAATATTTAACTTTTTTCAGAATATAAATGGTTACAGTTTTGTTCAGATGTTTTGAGAGCAAAAATGCCCTATTCCCCTGCGCAGCGCTTTCCAGCGACACGCCTCTGCGTCATAATCACTGTAGGTAAAAGATGATCTCGCTGAAAGGGGTAACGTGCGGCGGGCGCATCCCAGTTTAACATACCCTAAGCAAAAAGGGATCTGGTAACGTAAAATTTTATGCCCAGTTTGCCTTAATGAAGTCAAAAATGGTCTTTATAGGTTCCCAGGCTTTTGGTTACCATTATGAAAATAGACGAGTTTCTTCGCTTTACAAAGCAGTGCATGAGATACGTTTGGAATCCAAACGAGTAAGCACGCATTCAGAAATCTAAACTTCCGCCATCCGTACGACTGTGTTCGGTGGCTCGCTGAGTTCTCTCTCTCCCTCCCTCCCTCCCCCCCCCTCTCTCTTTCCCTTTCTCCATCTGATTAATCTACTCCAGACTATTCCAGACTATGAAAACTGTTCATTGAACTTCTTGTTGAATTTGCCTGCAGAAATGAGGAACAGAAGCTTGGAATATAGGCGTAGTGACATATCGAGCCTCGTCAGGGAAAACATTGAAAACCATTTTCGCATGAAGCCTACCGCTAAGCCCGCCACTAATCGATACTGCACGCGCCGAGCTCAGAAATGTCCGGAAAAAGCATAAATAGCAGATGGTCTGGCGTGTACAAAGTAACATTCATGTCAACGGAAACCACGTATTGGCATCCAACATCGGTGTTTCTGGGATTCAATCTATCGTTCCTTTTCGCAAGCAAGGTTAGATAATGCAAGATGCATCCTGTGGACACACGCAATATTCGGGATACGCTGTTCAATTGCCATCGTTGATCAGGATCTAAAACGTAGAACTCCGTTAGAGCCCTTCGGTCTGCTTGGACAAATCCTTCGGACTGTAACGTAGAGCCGCTTCCTGGCCGCCACAACCTTCGTGCCGTCATGCATTCCAAGCCGACTTCGCAATGCAGCGACCGGCGGGACACAACAGATCGGCAAACGAAAAGCAGCAGTGTCCACCGGACGACGTCTGCGGTCCCAGTGATCTCCAGCTGAGCCGCGGCTCGCTTCCCGCGGCGTGCCTGTAATCCATGGTACAGCGGAGGGTGACAACATCCATTACCCTCCCTCGCCAAAGCGGTGCCGACGCCTTCATCAGGCCGGAGCACGGCACAAAAAGCCACGCCGCCGGCCAGCTTAAGTAGGCGTCCGACAACGTTTTGCACGGTCGCGTGCATAATGCCCACAAGACGTCAACATTGCGCGGCATGGTGCACCGCGCAGGACCTGTCTGCTGTCTGCAAACACGTGTACGTGTGCATAGCTGTGCACGCTCGCGGATGCCTATCAATGCGACACGTCAGTGCTTATGAATCAGCATCAGGCGGATCCTGTGCGTCCCCTGGGAAGCGGTCTGAACTGCGAAGCGATTCGTTTTCAGCTTTCGTCGCCGTTTTTCTGATCTTTCTTTCGCAAGAATATTGCTGAAACCTAACGAATTTAGCTGACAGTCAAACACGCTAAATTCATCGAATTAAGAGATTAAACTCAATTCATCCGTCAAGATAAATTCTTGTCGAACGTCAGGATTTTCACCTGTATGTAAACGAAGTGGTTGGCTGCTGACCCCATTCCATTAATGTTTTAAACAATATATAGTGGCGAAACTAAAATAGCTCGTTTCTTTCTGATTTGGATAATAACCAGCTGACCTTTTCGGGTCGTTGTCTGGTGATCTCTCATTTCACAACAAGAATGTCACGTCGTTGAAAAATCACGAACTGCAACAAGTTTAGTCGCTTTAGTCTAGACGCAAGTTTAGTCACCCAGCAGTCTGACGCAAAGTCTGGCAAAGGAAAGAGAAACACATAATGAAACACTTCGAAAAGAAATTTTATCTGGCTTCAATTCTATCTTGTTGTGCTGTAAGTACAGCTTTATTGTGATGTTCTTTAGAAAGTCCGATAAGGACGCTGTTTCACCAACTCACTGTCCACACCGAAAACCAACCCTGAATTTCCGGCAGGGATCACATGTTGTAGGACAGAGTCGGGTGGCTTTTTACTTGTTCGGCAATTTGTTGGTTGCCTGCGTGCTGAAATGTTGGTGACAGTCGTGAAGGTGTAGCGGGAGTGCAGGGAATGTCCCTGACTGAAATTGGTTGTCTATTACAAGGCTGTCGCAGCGATTTGCAATGACAGCTATCGGAGAGGGGCCGCCACCCGCAGAAAAGGCCATCTCCAGTGCCTGTGAACAATTCAGGGACTCGGGATAATAAGAAATGACAGACTGTCTGATCCTCACAACAGGCGAACCAATCATCCGGCAGCAATGTCGGGTAGACGTTTGTGTGCCCGCGAGATTGGACTGGCAGGCAAGTGCTGGAGTGCATGTGAAACAGATTTCAGCCTGCTGCACTAAGGCCAGACTAGGAAGTCCGAGTAGAACTCGGGCCCCTAGCCAACTGCGAAAACAGTGGAACGAATTCAAAACAGGCCCGCCGCCCGACGCTCGAGGGCTCGATATTTCGCCAAGCCAAGCAGGCGGCGTCCTTGCGTCGGAGTGACCACAACAGGCCCGTCCGGCGCCGAGCTGGACCGGCGCTGTACCGCCGTCGGCGGCGGGGCAGCGGGGGGGGGGGGCTCCGGCAGATGCCGCCTGCGGACGGCGAGCTGGCCGCAGAATTGGCCGGGGCCGGCGCTCGCTGTCGGCCGCCATCGCGGCAATCCTCTTAGGCCGAACTGACGCTGTCTGGCCGCGCTGCCCCTGACGCCTGTCGCAGTCTCCTGACTCACGTCCGGCACAAGCATGAGGTCAGAATGGGCGGGCAGGGCCGGCCGCACGGCCGTCGGTCGGCGAGACGGCGATCTTTTGGTGTCCGCTCTCGCTGACGTGGGAGAAGCGTCATGCTCAGACGTGTCTGATGGAAGCCAATGAGATTTCGCCAGTGCGTGGCATTCTTATTTCCTGACACCAACCAAGAGCTCGTGGGAAAAATGAGTTAGTTTGTTTTTTGGGTACCATTAAAAACTGGGCGCACCACTAAGCTAGAAAGTGCTTGCCGCGCTGCTGCTGCCGTTCAAGCTGCACGTGCGACGAATCAATCATCGGTCCAACGATCACCCGCCCTGTCATCCTCGTCATACACGATCTCATATCTATGCTTACTCCGCTTTCCTGAAACCAATTACGCGCCGCTTAAGCCTCTCTCCATAATCCTTCAACTCGGAAATGGTCAGAACTGGCCGAATGGGCTCCTAATCAACACCACCATCACCACAACAGGCCGCGCCGGTCCAATTATGATGTGCAAAGATAGGATGCGCACGTCGTGCTGCAAGTATAAGGCACGATGCGGTCGTATTCACGGAGGCAGCGGCCCGGCTGATTCAGCTGATGCACATCTCCATTCCGGCCGTAAGCCGCCGTGACCGCAGAGCTCTCTCCCCTCCCTCCGCCGTTGGTGCCTAAGAGGGCTGGTCTGCGGGGAGGTGGCCAGTCGGCCGCCGCACGTCGGCGCGAGAGGACGTACGGGCTGGAGTCAGTCGGCCGCCGGACATCAGTGCGGGAGGACGCACGGGCTGGAGTCAGTCGGCCGCCGCACGTCGGTGCGGGAGGACGGACGTACTGAAGCCAGTCGGCCGCTAGACAGCGCGGGAGGACGGGCGTCCGCAGCTCGGGGATCTCGCCGGAGCGAGGCACGCCCGCGCGAGGGTCACCGGCTGCTGTGCGTGCCGTGGGCGTGGGCTGCACTCCGAGGCGCCGGACACCGGCGGTCGGCTGAGACGGTCGCCGTGGTCCGAGGCCCGGCACCGGTCCGCTGGCGAGAGACGTGACGGAAGCCAGAGGCTCAGAGCAGCCATCACAGGTGGCCAGCGCGCTGTGAGGAGGCGGTCTCAATCCGGCCACCGCGGACAGGGAAGGATTCCCGGTGGGTGAACGGCGAACTCCTTCGGCCGTCTTGGACCGGGTCCCGCCTCTCTGGCGGACTCAGCAGGGCTCTGACGGACCAATTGGACTCCGACGGACTCGACAAGAACTACCGCGGCAGGCTGTGACTGAGCGTTGGTGATCGGCTCTGAGTGCCTTTCGGGCGCGTCTGTATACGGTGCCCTCGTGGTCGCCGGAGCGCCAGCCGATTTTGGCAACGTGCCGTGGACCTCTGACTGAGTTCAAAGGGGCCCGCAGCCGTGTCTACCGTGAGTCGGTGACCGTGCGCGCTGCTTACTTGATTGGCAGATGCCGAGCATCTGAGACTGAGTGCCTGATTAGCCGAATGTTGCGTGTCCGCGACTGAGCGCCGAGATCCCGTGCCTGCCTGAGTGCTGGACGCCCCTGATTGACTGAGCCCCCTCGTCACCCCGCGCGGGACTTCCGACGGTGGGTGCCTGAGTGACCAGCGCCCTGACTGGTCACTCAGGACCTGAGTGACCGCTGACTGACCGCGTGGCGTCCGTGGCCGACCGCCGGGCGTGCGATGGCGGGCGCCTGACTGTCTGACCGGCTGATGGACTGACCGAGTGACTGGCTGCGACCGCGGTCGGCCGTCGGCCGTCCAGGGCGCCGCTGGACCTGATCACGGCGGTGGCGCCCGAGCGGCGCCCTCCGCCCCCCATGGCGTCTGCGCCGCGCTGCTGCGGCCGCGTGCCGCTGCGCCGCGGCGTGCTGGCCATCGGCGCCGTGCTGCTGGCCGCCCAGCTGCTGCTGGCCGCCGCCGCGGCCGCGCTCTACTGCGTGGCCGGCGACATGATCCGCGCCGACCTGTGGCCGCGGCTGCGCATCCTGCTCGCCTACAACCTGAGCACGCCGTTGCAGCACAACGCCGCGCTGGCCGCCACCGACCGCTACGTCGGCGTGCTGGAGCACGGCCTGCTGGCGGCGCTGGCGCTGAGCGTGGTCGGCGCCGCGGCCTGCGCGCTGCTCCTGCACGGCGCGCGGCTGCGGCGCGGCGCGCTGCTGCTGCCCTGGCTCGTTTGGCACGGCTGCCTGTTCGTGCTCAGCTCGGCCACGGCCGGCGGCGGCCTGGTGTTCGGCGCCGTCGACGGCGCCACCAGCTGGATCATCTGCGGCATGGTGGGCCTGCTGCTCGCCGCGCTCGGCTGGTACTGGTACGTGCAAGTGTTCCTCTTCTACCTGCTCATCCGGCCGCGCAGGGGCCTCTACGACGCGTACAAGATGGCGCCGGTGCCGACGAACATGGTGTAGCGCCGGCGGCCGGGCGCTGGTGCCGACGGTCGCCCAGACCGTCCCAGACCCGACAGCGATGGGCGAGGAGTGTGGGCGCCGCGCGTCCGCGCCGGGCGCGGCTGCGAATGCGTTCCTCGCTTTCACCCGCAGCGAGATGTCCGCACGCTTCTGGCAGGCACGGCGGCGTTTCAGTGCGGGGCTGCGGCGAGCCGGTTGCCGAACGCCGAGCGTGCCAATCGCGCGTCGAAGGCGGGAGCCAACAGGCTGCGGAACCCCGGCGCGGGAGGTGCCGGATGACGGCTCGGGCGGCGCCGCGGCGCGCTGCGAGCTGCGCTGGATCCGTGTCACTGGAGGCAGATGTAGAGGAGCTGGATAATGCGGTGAATGCCGTACCAGTAAAGGCAGAGGCCGGATGACAGAGGGCTGGGACCTGCGTCAGGGGGGGGGGGGCTTGCGACTCAGAGACGCTCCCCGGTGCGATGCCCGAACCGCGCCATTGTGCCGGAGTATGACGTGATGCCGGGTTTCAGTGTTTCGTTGTTCAAACAAGCGTTTTGTTAGCTTCGCTCGGCGGAATGTCGTCGTGTTGTGAGCACCACGTTGGGCGCGTCGTGAGACGTAGCACGTGTCGGCTCATCTGGCGGGAGCCGCACCGTCCTGTGCGGGCAGCTCGCCACTGGTCTGCCCGCCGAGTTCTCCTCTGGGATCTGGTCCACATTAGTCGAACATGGGGCGTTCTCCCTCTCTCTGCCCCAGCTGTCCGAGCACGGGCCAACCGTCCCCAGCTGTCCGGCTGACCGTCCCCAGTTGTCCGGCCGACTGTCCGCAGCTGTCCGACAGAGCTGTCCGAACACGGGCCGACGTTCCCCAGCTGCCTGGCTGACTGTCCCCAGCTGCCCGGCAGAGCTGTCCGAGCACGAGCCGACCGTCCTCAGTTGTCCGACTGACTGTCCACAGCTGTCCGGCCGACCGTCCCCAGCTGTCCGGCCAACTGTCCCCAGCTGTCCGGCCGACCGTCCCCAGCTGTCCGGGTGACCGTCCCCAGCTGTCCGGCCAGCCGTCCCCAGCTGTCCGGCAGAACTGTCCGGAGCGCCCGGCCGACCTGCCCGAACACGTACCGACCGTCCTCAGTTGCCCGGCTGATCCCCACCGTCCGGACCGAATGACCCGGACACTCCCCGGGCCGTCCCCGGGCCGCGGTGCCAGCCCGACTTCGGCCCCACTCTGCCGAGCTGTCGGGCCGCTTTTGCTTATCTACAGCGTGCTGTGCTTAGCGGCGACTGGATTTGGCGGCCGCCTCAAAGGTCAGGAGACATTGTGAAAGGGCCCCTCGTGCCGGACTGGGCACCGTTCGGGGCCGCTCCAGGCCGCCGCCGACGGCCAGATATGTGCCTGGGGGCTCACCGTATCATCGGGAGCTGTTTTCCTAGGGGGAGGGGCGATGATATCAGACAAGGGGGCGTCGTTGTCGTTGGAAGGTGGCCAGTGGCCAGAAGGTGGGTTCCTTTGCCCTGGAATTTGTTCGTTTTATATGTGCTGGTCTACGTTTCAAAGAAAGGGCAATTTATGAATGTGTGCGACTCGTTTCCATTGTTGTTCCATTGTTGTGTTGGCGTAAAATTCAATAAAAAACGGCAAAGGAGAACATAAGACTATGGGCATTCTACTGCCACCGCCCAACAGCGCGCTGGGGTGAGGTAGTCACTGAAATAGGTTCGAAGGTCTCCTGAGATATTTTCTCCATTGGCAGGATCCCTTGCTTGGCACCCGGGAACGACATGTTATGATGTATGGTGTGAAAACAAACATAATTCCATCGTTGATTTATACCACAAATACTTCATTTTTATTGCATTACTGACGCGTTGGACGTTCTGCTCATATTCCTCTGCTCAGCTACGGCCGTTCGTTTGCGTTTTTGTTAGCACTGCTGATAAAATATGTCAAACAGCCATAACGTTACGCGGCGCTTTCATAAACGAGACTGAAGCTAAAGCTTCGCCGAACGAGGGCGTGCATGCCCCCCAAGCAGTGTTTCCGGGACCACGGCAATACGGCGTATGACAGCGCCTTGAAATTCGACCTAGCTGACGATGCATTCACTGCGCATGTTTTGAAGAAAAGAGTCACCCAGCTCACCACGGGCCACCGAGTTATGATGTCATTGCTGAACGTTTGCGGAGCGATTTTTTGCGCCAAACGTCATTTTTTCTGTTTTAGGGCAATAGGTATCCATAAACGACAAATCACTAGCATGAAATCGGTTCAAAATCGTAGTCCACATGAGGACAAGCCATTTTAAATGGGTCGATAACCTTTCCAAGGTCAAAGGAGATCATTGACCTAAGATGACTTTTCTAACATAAGAATGTCCCTATACTATTTTTACTGCGCTGGATATGGTAAAGGAGGCGATTCCAGACCTGTCTGGTCTCAAATGTGTCCGTTTTTAAATCCGGGAAATCGACTTGTAATTCAAAAGCATAAAGTTCTCCCTAACCTAGAAGGTCACTGGTTGATCTGGCGGGGTTGAACAGGATACCGCTGGATTCCATGGACACAGAGCTATTGATTGCTTTTTTGTCCCGTGATGCTAGCTCAATTGGGAGCCATATGGTGAGGGGGATGCCTACCCCCTCTCGTCATCGGCGCGAGAGAAATCCCTCCTGTTCGGTGAGGGTAAAAGCAAATTTAACGGGTTAAAGCAGGGTTAAGTCAGGCCACGATGTCCGACCTGTTCTCCCAAATATTTTGGCTACTGATCAGGCGTGGAAAAACAAATCTCCAATCTTCTTCTCATCTCGCCGTCTCCTCGACAACCAGCGTGAGAGGCTGCGACGCGAAATGGCCCTGGCAATCGAGAAGGCGGCAAACAACCCAACAACCAACCAGTCAGTCTTCAGCTTCGAGTAAGGCCTCGCCCGCACTGCTGAGAAACAAGGTGAACATGCATGCTCAAATCTATACCGAAACAAACAGGTCAACGCTTCTGGCGATAACGCGGAGCGTCGAACAGCACGTGCCCGGGTTCAAAAGAGGCCAACGCTTAAGCAGCCGTTAAAGCGGATTTCGGTGAAAAAGTCCGGCGCCGCTTGTATTGATGGCACGTGGTCAGGGGCGCTCGGGGGAGGGGGGCGCCGCGCACGTCTCGCCGCGGCGGGCGCAATTGGCAGTGATCAGGTGGCGGAATCCGTCTAATCCGCGGCCGTCTGAGCGCCGAACACGTATCCGGCCAGCCGCAGATTCGGCAGCGTGATGGACGCAGAATGGAGAGCGTCCGCTGGCCAATCGCCGCCCGAGCCAGTCCCAGCGCAGTCTGCTGGGACGATTCAGCCAAACAAACTGAGGTCAACATTCCGACGCCGTGACAGCCTAATGCATAACAAAGCACGTGTCGTCCGTGCTGAATGAAATGAATGCATGCCGACTGCATACCGAAGATAGTTATGGCGTTAGTACAATAGAACGAGTTATTTCGTTTCAAAAAGCGCCACTTCCGGTCATCAAATAACCATGCATCGGCGACAGTAAGCGCAAAGTGATTTGGAAGTTCCAGACGTCATGCCCCGTAACGCAGATGCACCAAATTGATGAGACACACTCTGTTTTGTCATTAGCACAAGAAGTGGAACTTTACGACAGAACTCAAGGAACGACACACACTGGCGTTGCCAAAGCATCAGGTGGAATGGCTCCACAGGATCCCACGTTAACATACACCAAATCACGGGACCAAGCTGACAGCGGGAGGCGGCCACTCCAAGATCGCGGGTGCAGGGCGACTCCCCTGCTGCCTGTTCACGCTCACGCGCCTTCAGCCGCCGAGACAGGGCGCGATGTGACGGCCGTTTAGCACGCCGCGGCGCCAGGCCGGTGCTGCGACCTTCTGCGTGAGACTACCGGTCCGGCGGCGCTAAATCCGGCCAGGCCCGGAGCCGAGCTCGGCGCCAGGGCCAGCGCGTGAGATCGTATCGTCCCACCGCCGCCCTCGGCGGGCGGCGCGGCCGCGGCCGCCGCGCCGGCCGGCCGTTCAGGGGCCAGCGCGTCAGGTCCAGCGGGCTGTCGAGGTCCGTCGCCGCCGGAGGTCGCCGTGGTTGATCAGCGGAGGACCAGGCGGGCGAGGCGGACCAGGCGGGCGAGGCGGACGAGGCGGACGCCGCGCAGTCGGCGCCGGCAGTCCGCGGCGAGAGCGGAGGGTCTGCCGTCGCCGTCCGGGCCGTCCCACGCTGCCTAAAAACCGCCCGGCCGCGGAGCTGCGGTCTCGCTTCGCTCAGGTGTGCCGTGTTGCGGTGCCGGACGGAGACGGGAGGTTTCGGAGCTGGATTTTTGGCATGCCTCACGGCGCCCGCCTGTCCGCGAGTCCATGCTGTGTGTCGCGCGGGGCCGTTCACACTCCATAAGCTGACAGCGTGTCAGCGATGACCTTCAGAACCAGAGCACGTCGACAGATGGGACTGTCAGACGTGAAGTGAATGAAGAAACGTGCATTTTCAGAATGATGTCCGACAACTTTGGCACGTCCAACGCACAAGGGTCGATATGCGAACCGAGTACATCTAAACAAAGTTTCAGGTGTCATTATTATAGTCAGGCAACTTAAATATACAGCTGAGTTTATTACATCGGAACGAGAACGTTCACGTACGCCGGTAGCCAGCCGCGTTCTAGCCCTCGACCGGTCGCAGGCACACCAACGTGACCTCTCAAAGGTCAACGACGTCACCTCGCCTCGGGCGGTCGGCAGCCGCCGTCCCCCGGTCCGGCCCGTCCTGGTCCGGCCTAACGACGCTACAACATCGCAGGCAGCGAAGACAAAAGATGCGTTCAGTGCTTCTGCATCTCTTACGTCTATATGCGCGTATCTGTCCTGAATGCATAAATCTATATCAAACGATAGATATTGGTCGATCATTTCGTTTCCTGTAGTCCATATATACGTCTCAACGAAAACAATAGATGTGTTCAATGTTTCTAATATGTTTTACGTCTATATCCGCGTATCTGTCCTAAATGTATAAATCTATATCAGACGACAGATACAGGTACATTATTTTGTTTCTGCAGTCCTTATATGCGTCTCTGTCTTGAGCTTGTGCTAGTGATAGCCAACACATACAGGAGGACCGAGAAACGATGTGCGTTTTGCAGGGCTGGGGCTTGACGCCATTATGTGGCGTTCATGAGGAATTCATATTAGCATTCGTTTTCAAAGCACGCAGTCAGCTTAACATCAGCCGTTTCTTGGAAACTGTCGGTAGCCTTCAGCACGTTATTAGCACAGTAAGCAGCCGCTGGTAACATAAAGGGACCGCTATGCCGTGAATGCAGTGCCATCAAGAAAGGTCTGAGGCCTCTTCCAGGGGCGCGGCCAGGATTTTCTTAAGGGGAGCCCGGAGCTCAGTGTGAAATGAAAACATACGAAAGCCGCCTTCTGGGAAGACCATGTGGAATGGTTTTCACGAAAAAAATTCGGTCTTAGGGAGGCACCCCCCCCCTTTGGCTGCGCCGGTGGCTTCTACTAATCGTCTTCAATGAAATAACCATTTCGTGCTTCGAGTTTCACGGGGCGGGCCATTGCATCAGAAACCCGTCGTGCTCGGAAGCTTGACGGACTTAAGGTTGGAGCGGAAGCTGCGCAGTGGCCAAGCTGGAAAGACCACAAATCCCTGGCGGGACCTCGTAGTCGCCATGTTGTTCATCCGGTCTGGCCTTCAGGCTCAGACATGGGCGTAGGAACGGGGGAGGGGCATGTCCCCTCCCCATTTTGGGGGAAACTTAACATTAGCCCCATGAGGAAAAGTCTCCGCCCCTCTCCTCCGCTTTTTTGGATGCTCCTAAGCCCTTGGGCTCAGACCAGATGGTCGGTAATTCTCTGTTGCACGCCTGAGTCTATTAGGCCAGAACTACTAGACTGGATGAATAGTAATCCTTTGCCTCCTGCCTGAGTCCATCAGGACAGCACCAAACACACCAGACCACGCGACAGTCTCTTCTTCGGCTGACCTGACCTCATTCTGGGTCTGTGTCTGGATCTGTATCTGTGTCTGTGTCTATCTGTGTCTAGGCTGGACCTCAGATGGGGTCTGTCTATGGCTGTTCTCGTGGTTGGGCTTGCACGCTCTGAGGACCCGATGTTGACAGATCGGAACGCAGAGGACCTTGTCCTGCCGACCACAAACACTTCCCTCTGCTACACGCCCTCAAGGTATCAGGGAAATATGCACACGTGCCATTTGCTAACCAAGATTTGAGAAAGCAGGGCCTCGTCTAAGGAATTTTGTTTGGGGGCCAGGGTCTTCCAAACTGGTATTCCAGTAGCAGCTACGTACGACGGTGGTGAAAAAAGACGAGAACACAAAAAATCCACTTATATTTTAATGTAGCCCCTAAGAGCATGATGTTTTTTATTTGTTTTGAGTGGCTTGCCACACGGAACTGGCCTTTTTCAGACCATGCATTTTTGCCTTGAAAACGGTCCTTTTTCCGGTTTGTTTACCTTCTCACGAGCCGTAACCTCATTTTAACTACATCAGCCCTGTGTTTTGACCACCGCCAGTTCAAAGATAGCCTCACTGACCTTCAGGCGTAGGTTTTCGGGCCACATCCGTACAAAGAAAAATATTTTTACGGAATCGGACCCAAGCCCGTTGGAGCATGTCGTTAATGCACAGTTTGGAGGACAAACGTTCACCAGATAACACTGTGCTGCCAAATAATGCATATGATAACCGCATGGGTAATAAAGCAAGGAATATTCGCATAATGACGGCATTTAATATGATGTAATCTCTTCAGAAAATCGAGAGCAGTAACTACGCACGACCTCATCGAGTTTTGTTTTACCACGCATTTTTTCATGCCATACCATAGTTGTAAAGCTGACTTCCGGAAAACTCGAAGGGATGAATCCCAGTCTGGCCAAGTCAATGACACATGTTGCTACGTTGCTGCAGTGCTTGACTGACTGTGTTCCTTGGGAGACGCTAGGAATACCTGAATGATTCACAGGCACAATTTCAGGCCTTCTGGTGTCATTCCTTCGGTACATATGGGTTCATACAGTCCTTGCTCTATTCTATGATCTCTCTGGCTTCTATTGTAGAAGCGACCACGTTTCGAACAGGAACTGAGAGTTTCCAGACAGGATGACCACTGAAACTTCTCCTTCAATACGTCACAAAAAAACATTTCCTATGGTAGATATGCATTCATTAGCGGGTATTGAGACGAGACCATGCTCCTATGGGTTTTTCTAACTTCCCAAGTCACTACCGTCTGCAAAGTAACATGTGAATGATGATGAGGGTAGAGGCGATTTCGTGAGAGATAAGGATATCTTGAAATGATGGCATAATGAGATGCAAAGGGATACGGAACTCAGCTGCTTGCAGGAAAAAACTAGACATTCACACTCGGTATCATGAGCAATAAATTTAACTATGCAACATTACAACAATCAAAGGGAAAATCATTAATGGTCAGGATAAGACAATGTGGAAACTTATTGCATTCCTATTCCACGTCGCATTTGATTGACCCGCGCCCGACTGGCAGTCGACGCCGATCACGCCCGACTGGGGAGGACGGTTGACCGTCCTCCCTCCTCTGACTCACGAACGGCTGGCCGCACGATAAAAATTGGCACACCATTGAAAAGCTCGTGACAAGTACAGCTCTGAAACTGGTCTCATTTTAAGTTTTGGGTAATACGTAAGCCATTTACGCCCCATATGTGTTTTCTCACAGCTGACTGCGTGAAACCGAGAAGCGGCCTGGATCTCAAAGGCTTTCTTTAAAAAAAAACAAGGAATGGCACCAATGAATTGGTAAAAGTTCGTAGATGCCGATACATGACTAATTTCTCCGATTTGTTCAACATATACGCCGAAATGTTAAGCTAAGGACACGGCGATTTCTGCACCGACTCCCGGCGGACGCCGTAGCCGAACGCGGTATAAAATTAACGGAATTTAATTTCAGCGTATCTTTATTTTCGCGATATAAGCCATACCATGTAACATTTATTAATCCTGGTGGCCCTTGTAATGGTTTCTACATGCTTAAATTTTGAAAAAAAATCAGTAGTTATCAATGTACACAAATGACGGAGCTTTATTCGCGATAGCCTGTTTACTTCCAAAATATTCAGCTTTTTGAAACTTTTTGAGCTTTTTGGTATTACTCGGGACTGTGCGAGCTAGGTCTGCCATTTTCTACTCGTCCTGAGTAGTTCATCGCCGATTTTGACGGCGGTGCATTTTGGCTCATAAGAGTTATTCGTGACCTGACCTCAGGTCAACGGTTGAAAGTCATTGGTACTTTGTCCATGGACGGAAAAGGCATGTTTGTATCATCTCGCACTAAAAATGTTACAGCAAAGTCTGTCTAATTCTGAAAAACGACGATATGTATCGAAAATGAGGTTAACCTTGGGGCAATGACCCGGGAAATTTTAAAAAAATCCGAAATAGCAGATTTCCTGTATTCATCAGGATCTCTAATTCTCTGAAAGTTTTATTGTGGCATCAGGTTTTCCGAAAAAGTTGCAGGACGCTTAATTTTTCTGGACTTAAGATCCACTTGACCTGACCTAGGCCGGACACCCAACCTGACCTGAGATCAAAATCTTGAAACAAGGCGTAAAAATAATCAAGTAAAACGTACACAAAGTTTCGTGGCGCTGCGTTTGTTCGTTCTTTCAAAATCTTGGAAAACCTCAGGGGGTGGTCAATCGCCCACCCCCCCCTCCAGTCGGGGACGGGAATGTACGCATGTTACCACGCATCATTGGGGTTTCTTGCCCGCGTTTGTCTTCGGAATTAGGGGCGATACGGTTACTCCATAAAATACGGCAAAAATGCTGAAAACAGTGTGTCAAAACCAAAATATCGAACAAGATAAATGATGGCAGAGATTATCACGAAACGGGAAAAACATCGAAGGACAAAATATGGAATAGGGACAAATATCGAACAGAAATGCTTGTCGAAATGGAAACATATTCCGGGACAAAATGATGGATGTACAAATAACCGACAGGTAGATATAGAACTGGAAAAATATGGGCATCGATTAACATCAAAACTGTAAAAACCAAGTGATCAGATATCGCTAGGCGATACTGTAAAAAACCCAACGAAAAAATATCGCGAGGTGATACTTGGTATCATTATATCATGGACGGACATCGTAAATGGGCGAGCATAGAATGGTCAGCTTTCGCATTACAAAATATGAAAGTGGGACAATATATCACCTAAATATCTCAAAGGATGAAGATCATACCAGGACATGAGGCTGATGGTGACGCGGTCAAGACCTCCGTTTGATGGTGACAAGGTCAAAGACGGGATTCAAGTCCCGGTTGTTCGAAATTTTCCCGTTCCTTCCTTCCGAAGTTGTGGTCGTTACTGGAAGATGCCGCAATCAGCGTAGATTGTCACCGGAGACCGGTTGTATGTTCTACGGTTCTTGCATACGAGACGTTGAGGAAAAACAGTTTCTAGCCCACTGTCATGCATTGTTACCAGGTGGAAGAGTCCTGACACACAGAAATCGCAACGCACCTTCAAAAAAAATGCTTGGAGAAGAGGAAGGGGAATTGTCTGGACGCCCAGGACTCGAATCCTGCATGAAGTCTGACGCAAAATGTCAATGTTTTTGCAGCCACACCAATAGGTCCAGGATATCTGTCTGGTCGGTTCAGATGAACAACCCCTTGAAACAACCGGAATATAGTTTTAGCTCAAGAGCGAAGACGCTCGGGAAATTATGTGTAAACCCTGGAAAGCTTTCACGACGATGGGATGTCCCATACAGTTTTTTTTTAGAGAAGTCCGGACCCGTGTCCACCATCTTGTGCTGTTAGTTTCCTTGAGATATTTTTGACTTAAGTATTTATCCGTTGCGTTATTGGTCCCTGCCCTATATTTTGTCATTCAAACATCCATCATTCGGTACATAGCCAGCTGATACTGATGCGCCTCGATATTTTTGTTGAGCTTTTCGCATTGGATATCTTTTCATTCCATGTTTTGTTCGACGAAATAACCTGCTGTTCCACATTAATTCCCGGATCGATATGTGGCATTCCACATTTTCCCGTTCGATATTTACGCCCGCCCTTATTTATTTTGTTCGATGTTTTGTGTTCGTTCCCTTGCTTGCTTGCAACATTTTTCCATTTGTTACCATACGATATTATGTACCGTAATGAAACGACGCATGTCAACGAATTTGGTTTCACTCAGGGACGTGGCCAGGGGAGCCATGGGGGCCATGCCCCCCCCCCTGAGCCAAGAGGTCTACAATAGATGTCTAGCGATTTCTCACGAATACGGAATAGTGGTCATATATACATTGCAAAAACAAACCTTGTATGTATTCCTGTGGGTTAAATATGAGGTTAATTACATAAAAGTGCTGTTTTTTCGTATAAACCTTGTCATATGCCAGAGGTATATGGCAAAATTTGACACTTGCCCCCCCCCCTTGAGAGAAATCCTGGCTACGCGCCTGGTTCCACTTCTTAGAAAATGGCTGATCTGGGACCGTCATGACTTAAAAACTGCACCAAGAGGTGCCATGGGCTATGTGGGATCAAGTATCAGGTCATTTTCCGTTTCAGTAAGCTTTAAATACATTGGACTGTTGTGGTCAAAACGAGCCTGTATTTCATGCGAGTGCAAGCAGTCCTGAAAACCGGTCATTTTGAAGGCAAAATGCAGGGTTTAAGTAATATGAATTCTACGAAAGTACAGTAAAGAAAGTACAGAATTCTAAACAAAATACAGAAAGAAAATAGCAGGGCAGACCTGGTTTCCGGGGTACGGCTCCATAAAACATAACTGATGTTTTCTCTAGACCCCGTTTTTCTGTGCCTCTAACCTACTGTCTACCTCGCCCTTTTCTCCCTCATATTTCGACCGCATTGTTTCGGGTTTTCTTGTTTCTGGTGTTATCGCAGCATGGAAAATGCTATCAGCTTAGGTTGTTTGCGTACACTGCCATGGGTGATTCAGGCATACTAAAAACTGATAGACGAAGCAGGGATTACACATTTCGAGAAATATTATGTCTTCACAGAAAACCTTGTATTTACTGCACTAACATCCATATTTATGTTTCACCTTAATCGCACCAGCATGCACAACTCTGTGCTTGTAAAGACGAACAATGGTGATGTGAGTCGCCGAAAAATGGATGGACAAGCCATTTTTGTAGTGACTCTGGATTTGAGGAAAATATTTCGCCTCCACAGAAAGCCCTGTATTAGATTTCAAGATTTTGTTCACTCCAATCGCCCCCCTCCCCGCCCGGTTGCCCAATTTTGCCATGACTGAGGGGGAGGGGGGGGGGTGCGCGGCAACTCAACTGCGTGGGCTGAGCCCTCCAGTTAACATGTTAGACGAGGCCCTCGGGAGAAAGGTCTGCTAAATAAAATCACTCAACAGAAACGCTCGAATGGCAAAGTCGCTTAGACAGTTCAGTCGCAGTTATTGGCCTTTACTGACGACAGCCGTCAAGCACAACTGGCGCTGAGATGATGAGAGACTTGGATCTATCGTCATGAAGTCGGTTTTCCCTTTGGCTTCTTCCCATTCTCTGAAGAACCACATCCAGAGAATGTTTTCGTGCTCGGTCAAAGCCACGTAATAGTACTAATCGCCTACTGGTATTTGCAGCCTGCCGTCACCCCTCGCTGGGTAATTGAAGGTATGCGGCAATGTCCTGGTGGCCTTCTTGGAATGTGCCTCACCTCTCCGCAGTATACCAGCCGCGTGGTTTTGCTCAAGGTAAGCTGTGTTGTCAAAGGTTGCATCAGCAATGACAGTGCCATGGCCTGAAGGTAAACACAATTCTATCTGCGACAGGATTTGTACAGAGATGGTAATGTAGACGTATGTCTGCCCCATCATTCCTCCTGGTGGCACTGTATGACAGAGCATGGATGTTGAGCGGCTCTGCATAAATGCGGCTATACTGTGAAAAAGAACTCGGGCACACGATATCGCACGGAAAACACTACGTAGTACGTAGTACGTGCGTATTCCCACGTGAAAGAAGCGTCAATGAAGCGTTCATAAAAACCTTCGCGTCGTAGGGCAGAAAGAGAGATTGGTCCGACTTAAAATGATCCACATATATTTTTTCGCCGTGAAGGTGACCACCTAAAGTTCATCTCTCAAGATTTACAAACAAAATTCATTTCATCAGACAAAAACTTATTTTTTTCCAAGTGAAGGGGCGTTACAGAACATGTCCTCAGTTTCTGCACCGAATTTCTGAACACAGTGGACGCCTGCCAGTCAGAAGTCAGCCAACAAGTGACCAGAACGATATAAGATAGCTATACAGTGAGCGGTACACACCACCGAAGAAGTGAATTTCCAACGTCAACCTGTAGGCAGCGCCAGGGATAGTTCGCACCTGATGATCTGCGTACCTTCAACAGTGTGCAGTAGACTGCAAGTTGGTCGCCACCAAACAGCTGGAGCGCTACGAAATGGCCTCCAGCTGCTGCATGAAACAAAAGTTGTGACGTGATCACGTCGCCAGCAGCCGTATCGCGGTCTTTCTAACGCAGGACACACGTAAATTGCTTTCAAGGACAGATATGACACTCGGACGATTTACGAGCATACCAAACGCGATTTCAGTCATCGGCAATGTTGTCCACGGTCACTGATGTCCGCTTCGATTCGAGTTCCACCGCGCAGTGACAAAAATGGGGTTAAGCACTGCCCAGCCACTGCGTCACATTGACAAAACCTTGTCTTTTGCAAAGGTCGCCATCAAAATCGGCAAAAAAACTGATGGCTGTCAGGCTTCTAGCCAGGTCCTGTTTCGGTCCTAACCGCACTAACAGCGCTAACGTGATGCCGGCAAATGTTGGGTGATAACGTGGAACGCATCCTTACGGAATATTCACGGAACCGATGCGTTGAGAGAAACTCTGGTTGGCGGAGACAATGCAAGATCTTTCTGAAAAACGGTACAATGCGTAGTGAATGTATGTGAAGACTATTTAGTGGAGCTTAGACGGCTAAAAGCACTGGTATGACGTGTCCCGAAAAATGTGACACACTTTTCCTAACAACGGACGTAGTTTTAAAGACAAACACGTGATGTTTGCACGTATGAATGTTTCTGCATTGCACGTGCCACGGTATATTTTTGTCCTCGAAACGTTTAATAGAGCCGGAGTTATGACATGGTCAAAATGGGCTCACAATGGAGGAAAAGGCATTCTGCGTTGAAAAATACGCAACATTATCTTCCCAACAGACCCGTGTAGAGATTGCACGCCATTTTGATCTTAAAGGGCGTGATGTCTGCTACAATCAGTTTGCTGTTGGATGCACAAATTCAGAATTCATGGAACAGTGTGCAATCTGAACGCTTCAGCCCCGGACGAGGCTATTCACTCGAGAAGACCAAAATCTCAAAGAATTCCAGCTAACATCGCCGCCGTCGCATCCCATCGCCTTCGTTGCCAAGAGTTCGAGCTGTCCAAGAATGAATTCTTGAAAAAAGAATGTCCAAGAGTCAGTTTTGAAGGACTTGAAGCTACACCCATACTGCTGAGGCATACGTTTCGCTCATTGGCTATGCCAATTCAGGGAACAGCGTATACTGGGGATCGTGCTTTACAGAGGACCCTGAGGTCCGAGCGATCCCATCGCTCAGCGCTTGAGCGTTGTGAATAATTTCGCCAAACGCATGTGGATGTGTTTGAGCCGCCGAGGCCAACATTTAGAGAATGTAATAAAACAGTCATAAAATCAATACAAAATGTCTTATCGTTCTGAAAATTGGTGGGCTAAGCATGCAGAGCATTGCAAATGCTGTGCAAAAATATGACATTCTTCACTTAGCAGGAAAGTTAAAAGTTAAAGTTAAAAGTTTAAAGTTATTGTCATAGTTAGGTGTCACATTTTCTTCACACCCTGTATTATACAATACATTAATAGACACTATCTTACTGGTAATTTAATTTCAGATATTTTCCAAGCCATGTTTTTCTGTCGAAAACGTTTCTTTATTTAGAATTCTACAAGGTCCAGAAATAAGGGGTACTCATCGACCTGGTGTAAAATTTACTCCTGTAGCTGAAATTGCTAGAGTGAATATTTGGGCGCCCGCTTCGGTTTCTGCATAATTTCGTAAACGTGACATGCAATGACCACGCCAATAACAGGCAGATGTAATATGTGCTGTGGGGTTTGTTTGCGTCTTATGTGCCGTCTATGTTTTTAATCCTCTTCAGCCGATTATTCCATGCAGGCTTAAAGTGTGAAGCTGACGGTAAATTGATCTGTCTGGCACGATGTGGTTTTATCAGGATGAAGACTGCATGCTGGTATCTTGTTTGCATCATTTGCGGCCATGAACACCAGGATCCTCCACGAATGAATTAACCCGGCACCGCCTGGAGGTGACAAATGGTGCACCTCCCTCGGTTTTTCGTAAATAACTTACGAACCGTTAGAGTCAGCCCAAGCAAACTTTCACTGCCTGTCTATCAATCAATTTTTCATATTCTGGCACCAAAACCATTCTCATGTTAGTTCATGTCATGGAGACACGACCTCATAAGTGCATGAATGTTTTCGCTTCTTCGGGCGATGACACGAATATGCTTCGTTTTTTATAACATTCGTTTATATAACACGAGGATTATTTGGATTTACATAGAACACGGTCCACAAAAGGATATACAACTGTGTCACATTAACATCAGAGGTCATGCTAGGTCACGTGCATGATGGCAATGAGATATGATTTGTATTGTGGATGACATAAGTGGTTGCCGGTTACCTTCCCCATCGTTGAAGCCTCACAAGCAAGCCTATATGCGTCTCTTACCAAAGTTTACCAAATGCAACATGAAGTCATGTCAGGTCACGCCATAGGTAGATGTGAAAACGAAATGAAATACAGCATTGTCTGTGGAAGACCGTCCAGTAGCAGCAGAGATCAACTATTGTTCCTAATCAGAAAACGGAAAATGATTTTCCTGACCTGGCTTAACCCTGACCCGATAAAGACCAGACAGAGAGGATCTCAGTATCACAAGAAGTTATTTCAGTTCTGTGCTTGACGTAGTTGAGAATATGATCGATTAACTCTCTCTCTTAGGCAGGAAGAGTAATGCAACCTTGCCCAACTTAGCCTAGGTTACCTTTGACTGGATGAAAAGTAGACAATGCAAAACTAGTTATCACAAGGTTTCACTTCATTCCTTTTTGAGACAAGGATCAAAACGGTTGTGAGTAAACATCGATCTTTTGGCGGGTAAAGTAAGACCAATATTTCGCCTGACCCTGGTTGACCTTAACCGGCCATTTTTTAACACTAGGGCATGCTTCTGAGGCAGAAGATAGTGACCTTTCGTTTGATATCCAGTTGAAGGTTCTAAGACGAATATTGCTGATGATATCATGTACGAGCCAGTGCCATTTTTTTCGACGTCGTTTCATGCGTCTCACGTGTCCTGTGACATCATCAGACATGTGACCAAGGCTAATGTATCGTTTTCTGAATCGCAAAACTCTGAGCTATCGATTGGTGGTAGACCAGTTGAACTCCGACGGTTAGACCCTGAGATAACAGAGGAGTGCACTTTTTGACATCCCCAGGCGGTCGCTGATACCAAAACACGCCAGGCAGTGCCAGGTTAAACCTCGCGTTTCCAGGCTTAGGCGAAGAAGAATAGGTCATCCACAAATAAAGGGAAACGGGTGTCCAATTTTTTTCTTCTCATGTCGTATTTCGGCTTAGCTCTACTCAACTGCTGGCGTAATGGCAGCCCGGTATGACACCCCTTCGTAGTCCATCGCTTGATTCACGGAGGACCCAATGCCATTACGCCCAACTGTTGGCGTAATGGCAGCCCGTTATGACACCCCTTCCTAGTCCATCGCTTGATTCACGGAGGGCCCCAATGCAAAAAGATGGGAAGAGGTCCATAACTAAGGAAACCTTAGAAGCATATACGCATTAGGCACAAGTCGCCTTTGTAGCTGTCCTGCCTGCGCCCCTTCTCATCGCAGCAATCTGCTTTCAGCGATGAGATGCGAGGCATTTGTGTTGCTTGCACAAAAGCTAATCCTGACAGCGAAGAATCACTGGGCACTGCCGTCTGACTCCGAGGATAAATAACGAATGAGCTGGGAGGAATGCGGGCAAAGACAATGTTCTCTCGCATTTCTTCAGGCATTAGCGTCGCATTTCTGAACACCGGGGGCTAACCCCCAACGCGTCGCAGCCAGTTAGATGAAGAGTGACTCCAGACGAGGCGGCTTAAGCCGCTTTCCGGCAATGGCTTCGTGGCTTACTCGCCTCAGAAAAGCTCAGTCGGCCGGACGTCACGTGAGCGGTGGCGGCCGTGTCGGCGGCGGACGTCGCATCAGCTGTCTGCCTTAGAGGCCTGAGGACGGAGAAGTGCGACCCCTCTGCCGGCGACGTCACGGCCAGAGCGACCCCCCCCCCCCCCCACCGACCTGTCACCACTGATCTGACGGACAGGCGCCGGGCCGGCTCAGCGGCGGCGATTGAGACGAGACAACGGCCGCTTGACAGGCGCCCGGCCGCCGCCGGCGCCGGCCGACCGGCCGGGCCAGGCTCGGCTGCCCCCGGCTGCGGACTGGAGCGGCTGGCGGCGGGGCGGCCGGCGGAGCGGCCCGCCGGCGCGCCAGCCGGCAGGCTCTTCAGCTGCCGGCGCTGGCTACTTCGTCAGACGACGGCTGCTGGGGGGCGGCGTCCGTCGCGCGCGGCAGAGACAAATGCCGGCTGCTGGCGCCCGCCTGCGCGCTGCGCGGGAGCGCCGTAGACGCGCAGTAGCGGCGCCGGCCGGCTCCTGCCGGCGGTCCCAGTGCAAGGAACGCACCGCCGCGCTGTCTGGCCCGCCGTCAGCGCTCTGCGTGCAGTGGTGGCCGCGGCGCGAGAGGTTGGCTGGTGGATTATCTCCCTGATATCCGTGGCAGCCGAAACGTGTATTTTTGCTTCGTCGGCAGACCCATCTCAAGCTCACGTTATGGCTAATAATGGCCAGACCGTACCCTTGCATTTGAGCCGAACAAACAGCTCGGGAAAGCCGGGATCAGTGATAGATTTCGGGCCACGCAACGTAACAGAAATAATGCTGGAATTCACTAACGCTGGGACCATCTTTTCTTACTTGATCCCTACTGGTTCCGCCCACGGAACTAACCTCTGATATAAAAAAAATCGTTCCATAAGATTCCCTATACGGGTACACCTTCGTAAAGTTGGGTTCTTCATTTTTATCTTTAAAAATTTAAGTTTCAAACTCGATCAGGCTTCAGCCATAGCTAAGGGTTAAACGTACCGATAAGACAGGCATGTGCCCGTGGTATGTGGGTCACTTTCACCTTTGAATGACAAATAATCGCAAATGTGGCCGCTGTTCCCATATTCGGACTTGATTTTGAGTTTTCCTCCCGACGCAAACAAGTCATATATGAGGCCAATAGTCTCACGCAAGATGTCGTTGGTTTGTGTTCCAGATAACATGTGGATCGCAAACATGTAAGATGGCTAGATCTTAGCATGGGTGTGATAGCTCTAAGAACGACTTGAGACCAGTAAGACGCCTTTTTAGGCGCATGCCAATGTGGCCTATTTCTTTCTCTTCAAGTTTGGTATCATAGTTTTTCACATTGACTTCCATTTACGCATTTCGTAATGCAAACGGATATTTCTTGATCTTTTTCAGCGTAAGCGATTCTGTCGCTGCGGAGCACTTGGCCATCACGTCTGCGAAAGACAACAGGCATCAGACTTAACGGTACGGCCACCCAAACGCCTTTCCTTGATACGCCTGGATATGGCCAGCCCGCAGCCATTTACTGCTCACCGCACAGCAAACTTGGACACTCCGAAATTCAGACTGGGTAAACTTCCGATGTTCAGGCCATTGTGAATATACGGTGATGAACAACCATTTATGAATATACAGTTTTGACTGTAGCAAACCGTGTGTCCAATCAAACACAAAGGCACTGACTGCAGGGGAAGCGAGACCATACCTGGTGACGTCACGCAGCAGGGTGGCCGACCTTCAGAGCTGTCACGAGCTCCTCTGCGGTACGCTGTCAAACTCCAGTCGGCTCCCGCCACCAATCCGACGCCAGCCCATCTTCAGCACGACGCACACACTCTCCTCAAAGTCCATATTCAAGACCAGTTTTCCCCCTAAATTACCATACAGGTTTCGTTCGTTGTCATAAGGGGAGTCCGGGCTGATGGCATCAGCTCCTGCGTTTGGTGCTCTAGCCCTGGAGCCATACCGTGATGGGAGACGTCGCCTATTTCATGTGAAAGCTCCATTATTTTTCTATTCCATGGCACATTCACCCTCTCCCTGAACTATCATTTCCCTCTGTGAAAAGCCTTTCAAAACCGATCTTCGCGTGATGCAAACAGCCTCGCTACCGTACCGTCGTTGTAAGTACCTACCTAGGGTTATACCTAGGTAGGTACTTACAACGCAGATTATGACAAAACAACTAGACACATATGAAGATGTTTTGAACAGCATGTATTTCCTCATTATACGAAGAAGTCCGTCTTCTCTATTCATGAACACATTTAGTTAAGCAGAGAGGTCTGAACAGTGATGATAACAGACAGTAGCGTATCTATGATTTTCTTTGTGTGAAACCTAGGGAAACGTTACGTGTACGTTCCTCTAAAAACTTTCCGGGCTTCGGCCGCTTTATTTTGGGTTCGGAGTTATCAATTTCTTTCGTGGAAATCGGAAAGTAATGAGTAGCGTGGAGCATGCTATTAATTATAATGTCATGAAAAATTACTATCTTACGCATTAGAAACGGCAAACCTGTGCTCGTTTATGAAAAACCCGTAACCTTTCTCATAATATGACACCACTCAAAAACACAAAACCCTAAAAAACCGGGATTTTAGTCATTTAATCTTTTGACTCTCTCCTTTGGCGTCTCCTTTTGCCTTGCCGGAGCGATCGCAGCAGCTCGGGGGATATCCTACTGCATCCTGGTACCGGGCCGTCAGCAGCGCCTCCTCTGGTCCCTGGTACCGGACCGTCAGCAGCGTCTCCTGTGGTCCCTGGTACCGGGCCGTCAGCAGCGCCTCCTGTGGTCCCTGGTACCGGGCCGTCAGCAGCGCCTCCTGTGGTCCCTGGTACCGGGCCGTCAGCAGCGTCTCCTGTGGTCCCTGGTACCGGGCCGTCAGCAGCGTCTCCTGTGGTCCCTGGTACCGGGCCGTCAGAGAGCAATGGAGTTCAGATGAGGCCGCCTCTGGCTCATAAATAGTCTGGTCTATTTCAGCAACTCCTGGTTCACACAGTACGCCTCGAATCTGGCTTTGCATGCGAGATAAAAGCGTCTAATGGATGCAGTTTCGGGGCTAGAGAGGATATTTTTTAAGGAGGAATGACAAAGCCCCCATCAGACCTTCATTCCACCTCGTATCTTCCGGAACATCTAGGATTGCGTTGTGATATTGAATTTCCCCATCTGGCTCCATTTTCGACCACCACATTTCGACCGGCTGGGTGGGAGGTCCTCAGTGCCTAGACCGGGGATCCCGGGGGATGGCAAGGAAAAACGGGAACCCCTCCGTTTTCCAGATACTTAGTGCAAAAACGGGTAAACGCAGGAGGGATTAATCACCTCTTTTTCCACATCTTTTCTTCAAATACTGTCCGAATTTCACGCTTGGGTTATGGCAAGTCACTGATCTCAACCAGGTTACGCATTTCGTTGTTCAAGGCTTAACTGGCATGCCGTCGGGGCACGTTGCATCACTGATGCAATCTGTCCTTTCGAAAATGACTCATTCAACCACTTCCTTCACCGCGTGAGTTTGAGTCCCAAAACAGTGCACTCGTGGTTTCAGCGTAACTCATACGAACTACGGCTTTTAAAGTTAATATGTCCTATTTCAACTTGGTATGGGGTGTCAGAGAGTAAAGGCGTCATCCGGTCGTTAGGACAAGCTTTTATCCGAGACTAAGAAGTTATTTTAGTCGCTGGAAACATTTATTCTCATCGCCATGATGGCACACTCACCTTGACGGTTGTCTGTGGGCGAAATGGGTGATGATAGTGCGCCACAAGGTACAGCTTGTCGGTGATAGCTGCCGGTAACATTTTTAGTTATATGCCATGACGCAATCAACCAGTGATGCAACCAGACTTGGTCTCCCTGAGCTGTTCAAAACACCCGTGGAAAGAAATAGGTCTAAAAAGACGAAAACACGGCTAGTATAAACTAACGTCAGACACATTAAATCCGGAAACATCACATGTCCGTATTAATTAGCCCAAAACATTACTCCCGGAATGGTTACGTGGACGAAAGAGCCTGCTAGCTAACACAATGTGAAGACTAATGCAGAAAGCTTAAAGAATTGGAGCTGCCTTCTAGGCAAGATTTCAACATCAGGTGCGCAGTGGTCGCGAAATTACTGTAGCCTCCAGAAAGGCTTACGGCTAGACGAACCGGGCCGACCGCTCAATTTGATTTTTTTGTAATTAATTGACTCCCGTGGCCGATGGTCTCGATCGTAATCATAACAAGCATTAGTTTGCCGATGAGCTGCCCATCACATGCTGGTGTCGGATTTGACCCTCGAGATCACTAATGGTAAGAGACGTCACCAAAACTGGCAAATGTCATCGATGCTTTTGCTGGCTGTCATACGGAACCTCTGGGCAACCGTGTCGTATAATAT
Source organism: Capitulum mitella (assembly GCA_030062745.1). Classification (NCBI taxonomy): domain Eukaryota; kingdom Metazoa; phylum Arthropoda; class Thecostraca; order Pollicipedomorpha; family Pollicipedidae; genus Capitulum; species Capitulum mitella. Next base: position 22,870,692 of record CP099850.1, on the reverse strand, counting down.
ACCCATGTACCTACCAACAGCAAGCTACGACGGTCTGTTGTACTCGTACACACCTGATTTCCGTCGCTCCAATGCAATTTCGCCAGGTTTTCCACGACCTCTAGAGATCTAACGGGTGGACCAAACGCAAACGGATCTCATATGCATGGCTACGTAGCCATTTTGAACTAAAGAATGAAGTTCTGTCGAAAAAAGGGAACCAGAACACCGAAGTACGAACACCAATGTGTGGACATGAAGGGAACCCCGTTATTGCAACTCAATGCTACCAGATTTTAGGCATAAATGACGCGTTCGTGACATATAGTACCTCAATCTTCGGGTAATGGGCTGCTGATAACCGTGACATTTGTGTTGGGGTTGAGCACCCGGTGGGTGTGTACAGTGGCGATTACACTAGATCCTCCGTGGAGATAAAGCCATTGCTGTTTCCGCACTTTAATAGAAATGTCGGCATCGCCTGCATCAAACCCTAAATCACCAGATGCTTCTGAAAAAAGCAAGAAGTACGATCGGCAGCTGAGGTTCGTATATACTTTCAATTGTGGCTCTATTTTTCCTCTTCGGTTGGGCTAACCTTTAATTATGACGGATGTATATTCCCTCATTAGTCTGAACAATTTAATCTGTACTGTTGCCAGATAACAACGTTTTGGTGCCCTAGGGTTTTTGTTTTCTAAAACTAGTGGAAATTTGTGATGAAAGCAAGTAAAATAATGGCATGTTGAGACATTCCATTCCTGTGTCTGGAATGCAGTTTTGCACAGTTTTTGCACAGTTTAGGATGTGATGCATCATGTTTGTGTTGAGTGTTTGTTTTCTGGTGAAAAAAATGCAAAAACTGCAAACTGCAAGGATTGTACAAAAGACAATGTAAAGGCAAATCCTTATGACACATTGGTATTTAATGACATTTCAGTTGGCTTCTGCTTGGATTGTCTGGTGACTAGTTTGACAAGAGCATTTCCAAGGTTGAGATATTTTACCCCTTATGACAGCAGTAGATGTTCCACTATTAACTAGCTAGCTATTGTCTATATATTGTCTATATATTGTCAACTATCTAAGTGTCACATTATTATCTCTGGGGTCTTATAACTTATATATATATATATATATATATAACTTATAACTTATAACTTATCACATTATTACTTCAAGATGCATTACTGGGTTTATGGCTACTTGTGTCTTTCAGTTGTGCATGAGCAGTTCTTGTCATATTAAAAGAGTAGACTACAAACTGCAGCAGATATCTGCAAGATCTCATGCTACAGGAAAGTTCATAGGCTTGCATTGTGTTGGATAATGTGGTACCCACAAGATTAAAGTGTCACAAAGTTTTTTTTCAGGATGGATAGATGTAATGGGATTAGCTTGAGTATTGCAGCAATAACTTGCAGGTTATTGTGGCATCCCTCTTCCCACTTCTTTGTTGTTCTTGCATATCTTCCAAACTCATAAAAGACATCAGTTCTATAATTTGTGTACATTTGCATGAACAACACAGCCATCTTTTTGGGTTAAAGTATTTGGTCATTTTGTCATAGTTTAGGTCACATGATGTCATAAGCTGAATCATATATGTGGCATTCAGGCCTGTTAGTATTCCTATACCCCTCTTTTCCTTTTGATATGGCTAGCAAGAATCATATCAGAGATGACAAAAACCAAAGTATAAAGTCACACAAACCATATGTGACCTCAAGTCTTATCAGTAATGGTCAATTGCAGGTTTTACTGTTTTGATTTAGCTTCTTTTTGGAGATGAGTCAACTTCTTGTGACATTCCACATCAGGTACATACAAAAGCTTGAAAGCTTAGTCACTGCATAGTTTGACTGTATGACCAAGACTGGCCTTAGGTCACATGTTCGGAAAAAAGTTTTTAGTGCTAAAGGATATTTCTTCCATAATCCATTCAACTGAATACTTATGATTTTGCCCTATGAATGCATTTCTTACATGCTCAGCAAATAACCATTTAGGGCATTTGCCCATTTTAGAGTATGCCTGTTATAAGACATTTACAAAGTTTAAGGCATTTATCTGAACTGTGACATCATCAGTGGCCATGAGGTCAACAGACTTAAATCATCTGGAGCTGGAGATGGCAATGGGAGGAAAAAACCTTAAGAAGAAAATCTTAAACCAGTTTCCTTGACATGCCATTTTTATTTAATTATATAGGTATATATGTTATAGATAAAATTTAATTTAATCCTGTCCCATTCCCATTCACATTCCCATTCCCTAGACATCAAAGATATTTACCAAAATAATTGTTTGAATGGCAGGCATTGGTGGATCCATGGGGTCCAAGAGGGCCATGCCTCCCTTCTCTAGGTTTGCCAGAATCATACAAAATTTGACACATTTCTGAAATTTGAAGAAAATCTTATCAACCTTTGCTAAAGGAAGTGTGTTTTAACCCTCCCCCGTTTAAAGGTCTCTGCATGATGCAGACATGTGGGGGTGGTACTACCCCCGGCCAATTCCACGACTGTGGGCCCGAGGAACATCGCGGAAAAAACCATCGTGTTATGCATGACGATATCTCGCGACTGGTGTCGCTTTTTAAGGTCTCAGACCAATGGGTGATTTTAGGGTTGAGCCAAAGGTCAAAATTTTTAAGTGAAAAGTGGTATTTTTTAAGTTTAAATGCAAGTAAATACCAAGGAATTAATGGTGTTGAAACATGATGGTTATCATAGTATTCGTCAATCAGTTATGAGTTCAACTGTACCCTACATGATGATATGTTACCCACGGAGTCCGATCCCAATCATGCTAGGTCAGTCCTTGTCGATCAAGGTCGTCAGCATCTCAGAACTGCAGAAGCATTTTCTGCAGATAATAGTAGGTGATGAAGTCTAATGTAGCATCTGAATCAACCGTCACTATTGTAGAATGTCATATAAAGTCCATCCAAGGTCATCTTTGATCATCCAAGGAAATCTTATGCCAGTGACCTAGATTAACCTCGGATCAGCTAAAAATCGTGACGTAGGTGTGTTAAATGCGTTTTTTTAGTTCATATCCAACACGAAATAGAATTTTAGACATACGGTGGTATTGTAGACTCATCACCCCGCGACCGGCGCCGCTCCGCCTGTTGGAACAAAAGTCAGGCATTCCCTGCATTCTGTCCTCTTTTGATGAAATAAAAGATATATTGACACCAAACTGATGTCATTTGATTCCTTAGAACTGAAGCAGTCCGAATATATAGCTTGTTTTGCAATACCTGTTTCCTGTCGCATTTCCAGAGGTAAAAAAGTAGCGTGTTTCCCGCCGTAACCCACGATAACCCTCAGTTTGCACCCTCGATGATACCTTCAGTGAGCATAGGCTTGCTTTATAGTGTCATTGGACATACAGTTCTAAATCTGTTGATGTATATTTTGTGCTATTTGTGCCCTCCATCCGTCTTACGAGTGGGACAAAATTGATACCGTTATAAACCGGGCGCTTTGGCGCGCGAAAACGGCTGATTTAGTTCCCATTATGACGTCATAGCTCCGTTACCATGGTAAAGAAGAGGAAGCTTTTTTTTACCACAAGATGCGGAAAGAACGCAGGAAAGGACGCCCTGCAGGGTACACCAAGTTTCAGATGGATCAAACGAACCGTTCAGAAAGTATCCTCGGAAAACCTCAAAAAGCTTGCATCAACCTGCCCCCCCCCCATAAGGGCGAGGGTTAAAACAGTCTTTGAGGTAAAAGGAAGCGAAATCTGATGAGGTTTTAATCAGTCCTTTCTGGACTTTGGCCATCCAAACCGGCAAAAACCAGCGTTTTGGATCCGTCCTTGAAGGTGGCGAATGTTATCAACAGTGATATAAAGTAGGATCAGTCAGAATTTATTCAAAGAAGACATATAGAGGCAAGAATGTTTAACTCTGTTTGGATTTTATTGTCCGATTCTAATGGAAACAGGACATTGCACTCAACTCACTGTGGATTTGAATGCTCTTTGTAATGGAAACAGAGCATTGCATTCATAAATGCATGCAATTCTGAAAACGCAGTAGTCGAAAAAATAAAAAGTAATAGCATAACAAATTATTTGTTGATGAAATCTGAGATATGGTATTTAAATCATAAGTCAATGGTTATCAGTAGGATTAAATCATGAGCTATGATATTTAAATCATAAGTCAATGGTTAACAGATTTGCTGTTGTGCCCCATGGAATTCGTGTTCGCCTTGTTCTTTGTGTGATTCGAACTTGACCATGGTAAGTGCTGTGTCACGTAGACAACACTACTCTGTCGGGACAATAACGTTTCCAAGGTGACGCCAATGACGCCCAGGTCATCAAAAGGTCACTACAAAACGTGGATAATCTGCATTCCATCAGGACCTAGGGACACCTTGCATTCTTTGCAATGCATTGTTGCATTGCATTGTTGCAGGCGTTGTTGCGGCACACAGCGGCATTGCCGGATGAGCAGAGTGCCTGATGATGATGACTCCATCCTGCAGGCTGTGGGGTGACCACGGTCAGGCGGCGTTAGAGGCAGCATCCGTATGCCTGGTCAATGCCACCGCCACGGGCACCGAGACTCTGAAGTCGCTGGTGCTCGCCGGCCTCGGCTCCTTCACCATCGTAGACGACAAGATTGCCACAGCGGAGGATATTGGCAACAAGTGAGTGTTTTGTAGGTCCAGACTGGAAAAGACATTCAGTTTGGCAGATGTGTACATGGGCAGCAGAACCATGGAGTCGTTAAGAGTTTGTGTCCCGTTGAGCACTAATATGTGACATTAACCATGTGTGACATTTAACATTGTTAATGGCATAACTATAAAGAAAAGACTTGAAATGGGCTGCACCCCTCCCCTACCCGTTAAGTCCAGACTTTCCACTGTCATTGAACTTATACACTGCAGTTTGCTGCCGCACTGGATTACCAAGGTTTTATTTGCTCTGGCTTGCCTCTTGCATCCGACCTTTGGTAGATATAGGAAATGTGAGACGAGGTCCCAGCCAGACTTGACAAAGGGAACCACCGTTGTTGCCATTTTCTTCCTTAATCAGGATTGGACGGTAAAACCAGAGCATGGCCGCAGTAGCCGAAGCGCTGTATATAACCCAAAGAAATTGACAGTGGAACTGCAGGACGGACGCGTCGAGAGGGCGTGCTGATTTTCCGGCGGCAGCAGGGTGCGTTCCCGTCCGTGACGGTCCGGACCGCCGGCAGTTTCTTCCTGTCCGCCGACTGCGCCGGCGAGTGCCGCGGTCGCGCCGCCTGCCGCCTGCTGCTGGAGCTGAACCCGGACGTGCGCGGCCACCACGTGCCCCAGTCGCTGGAGCAGCTGCTGGACACGGAGCCGGACCGGCTGCTGCCCTTCACCGCCGTCGTGGCCACGGACCTTGTGGAGGCGTGAGTGACGTATTTCGTGGGCTTTGGTTTCCTCGAGGCGTGCGTGATGTCATGTTTGGGTTCAGACTTGCTAAGATGTGAATGGCGTGATACTTCTAGGTTCTGGCGTCATTTAACCGCGAGTGTCGTCATACGTCTTAGGTTTTAGGAAAAATCAGAGACGTTGTTGGAGTCGGAACTCAGTGAAGCCACACGCAACCACAGCCACCGTCATGACCATCACGCTTTCTGCGTCTTTGCGTATTCCTTTCACCATTGCGCCGTGTGTTTTGCTCCCGTTGTGCCGTGGTTCAGACGGCACTCCTGTGACGCACAGGTCGCTCTCTCGTCTGGCCGGTCTGCTCTGGTCTCACAACATTCCGCTTCTGGTCTGCCGCAGCTACGGTCTGGTCGGCAGCATACGGCTTCAGGTGGGAACGCCGATATCAGAGACATCTAGCGGTGGCGAGGGAACTACAGCTTGTGCCGGGATGGAACCGCGAGGAAACGAGAACGTATCTTTTGGTCGACTTGTCTGTGTTGTTGAGATGAAACAGATCAGGACTGGACCGCTGGCAGAGAAATTTCCTGGGATTTTGATGTGGATTTCAAGGTGGACCTCTTTACCCCTCCCAGCTACTGTAGTAGTGCCCCAAGCAGCTATACTAGTGAGGACGAATCTTGAGGTCCAGCCTTGGCTTTTCTTATGTGAACAATGTCTTGAAGTGCAACTTCAACAACAGTGTTTGAGACATTTATCAGTGGCTGAAAGAGACAAACCATGTCAGGTGATCATGTCCTCGCAGCTGCGCAAGCTCCGTAGCGCTAAACTGAAAACCATTCTCGTCTGGAAGGACGGGTCTAGATTGACTCAGCACGCCTTTGTTGTGGTGTTTCCGGCCTCTCCTAAGGCGTTCAGAGCAGTCGTTCCGACCACTGTTCTGCCCTTGAGAGACCTCACCGTCCGATAGAGGGCTGTCCAAGTCTCTGGCGATCCATTCTGGACTACTAGCGCCCGTCAGTTTCCTCGCCTGCCTTCCTTCTACCCTTCCTACCCGTTGTGAGCGGGCTGCTGGCCTCTGCCGTCAGGTGCGGGAACACCTGGTGGTCGAGTCGCACCCAGACAACGAGGTGGCCGACCTGCGCCTGCTGCAGCCGTTCCCGGCGCTGGCCGCCTTCCTCGAGTCGCAGGACCTGGCCGCCATGGATCGGCGCGCGCACGGCCACACGCCCTACCTGGTGCTGCTGCACGCGGCGCTGAGCCGGTGGAGGGCCGAGCACGCCGGCGCCGCGCCCCTCTCCTACCGCGAGAAGAAGGCCTTCCGGGAGACGCTGCAGCAGCGTAGGTGGCGCCACCTTACGTGTGGTTGATTTCCATTGGTCCTTTTTAATGAACGTTGACGAGAAACCTTGTGGATATCCTTAGGTTTGTCGGTCGTGAAGTGACTGCGTGTTAGTTTTTACCCAGCCAACGTTTACAGAATATGGCCGGACAAAAGATCATCATATCCTTCCTACTTTAGGCACCAACCTCTTCCATATCGGCATCATAAGTTGGCTTTAACTCGTTGCGCTTTCCCGTTAATCTCTGGAGTCGTCAGCGTAGCGTTGTGGTCGGCTCCAGTTCGGTTGCGGAACTCTGACGGTGTGCCGGAGCTGGAGGAGAACTTTGACGAGGCCGAGAAGGCCATCAACACGGCGCTGGTGAAGCCTGGCGTACCGGACAGCGTCGCGGCCATCTTCGGCAGCGAACAGTGCAACAGTCTGACGGCCAAGGTGGGCGGACGGCCGACACAGGCTGGGCAGCAGCGATCGACGAACGGCGGGCAGGGAGATCTGGTGAAAACGTGTGCTATGAACGTGGGAGGAAGGAGAGAAGCAGCTGGTCACGTTCGTTCGGCAGGGTCGTAGCGTCTGGATGCTGGCACGCGCCGTATGGGGTTACTCTGGTAGAGGTGGAAGTCCTGTCCGACAGCGGGGCGATCTCTGGGTGCTGGCTCGTGTCGTGCAGGAGTGCGTGGAGGGTTTGATGTGGGAGGGGCCCCCGTCCCTCCCACAGAGTGACGACCTTCTGGGTGCTGGTTCGTGTCCCGTCCTGTGGTGTTGTGTTGTGTCGTGCTGGAGTACGTGGTTGGGTTGACGGACCCCCGTCCCTCCCACAGAGTGACGACTTCTGGGTGCTGGCCCGCGCCCTGCAGGAATACGTGGAGGAAGAGGGCTGCGGCCAGCTGCCTGTCCGCGGCTACATCCCAGACATGTTTGCCGACTCAGACCGCTACATCCAGCTCCAAAACATGTAAGGACTTCAGCATTTGGCGGACTGCAAGCATTGACGTTTGCACTCTAGCTGCGGTCAGCCTGTCGTCTTTGTTCTGAAAGCGAACACATCGAAGTTTCCCAAAGGCTAGAGATCGTAAAGAAATGTGGATTGTTGCAATAGAAGCCAGTGCACTGTAACCCGATTAGAAATCGCTATGAACACCCCCTGCGTTTCATTCCGTATCCCTGGGAATATCCCCAGGAACGTTGTACAGAGCCTCATTCGCGTTTGCTTATTGTCCAAACGTTCCCACCAGGTTCTTCACTTGGCCTGAGGCCGGCGTTCACGTACTGTCCAAATGTTCCCACAAATTCCTTCATTTGACCTGAGGCCGCGGCTCGGCCTGTGATATCTCCTAGACGTTTGACTCAGGCCTCAGTCCGCTATTTCTTTGACCCGAGGCCCCGTGTCACTCGTGTCACCCGTCTTTTGACCCGCGGTCACCGCCCACCCTGCGGCCAGATACCGGGAGGAGGCCCGCCGTGGCGCCGACCACGTGCTCCGGCGCGTCCAGCTGCTGCTCGAGAGCCTCGGCCGGCCCGCCGACGTCATCAGCGAGGAGCAGGTGCGCCAGTTCTGCCGCAACACGCACGCGCTGCGCGTGTTCCAGGGCACCTCCATCCAGGAGGAACTCAGACAGCTGCGCATCCCCGCGAATGAGGCCGGTACGTGACGTCATGTGCGTCGAGGATGATGTTGATCAACAACTACAGATTGTCGCGTTGGTTGAATCTTTCCCATCGGTTTCGTTTGGCCGTGACGTTAAAAACGGTGAGATATGCTGGTTCACAATGGCGAAATACGACTGCATTTTTAGTGTTTGCTCTGATACAAACCTCTTTCAACAAGTTTGCGTGCAAACTTGCGAAATGTTTGCTTGTGAGGCGTCGATACTGCAGCGTGCATGTCTTCTTTGTCAAGCGTGTGTTGAGACGTGGCCTGAGCATACTGTATAAACTCAGGACCCGGGAAGGCTCCCAGGCGTTGCGACTTGCATGGAAACCTGATTTGAGGCAATTTCAAACTGTTGTGCTGCGGCGCAGGTCGAGCCTTCTCACGAGTTTGGTACGTGCTAAGACCGCAGACCGAGTCCTCTGACGAGCTAACCGCGAATGGGGCCCGGACGGGGTCCGCCTCTTACGATTTGAACCGCGAACTGAGACCCAGACATTGTCCTTTTACGAATGCACCACGAGTCGAGACCCCGTCGGAACCCCTCTTACGAATTTTACCGCGAACGGGGACTCAATTTGAACCCGTCTCTCACGAGTTTCCCACGAATTGAGACCCAGGCGGAGTCCTCTTGCGAGTTGCCACGAACTGAGACCCGGCAGTCCGAGTCCTGTCACGAGTTCGCCGCGATCTGAGCCCCAGCCCGGCTCCGCCGCCGCCGGGCCGGCCGCGCCGCGCTGACGCCGCCCGGCCGCCGCAGCGCTGCACCTGCAGAACCCGGACAGCGAGCTGGCCGTGTACGCCATGCTGCGCGCCGCCGACCGCTTCCGGAGCGAGTTCAACGCGGCGCCCGGCTCCGAGGACGACCAGGTGGAAACGGACGTCGTCAAACTCAAGGTCGGTGGCGGCGTCAGGGGCGGTGCCGACGGGAGTTGGAATGAATGGTGATTACCAGCAGTTCGGCAGACGCTTTGCTCGGGGCCATGAAGAAGGCGTTTCAGATGGATTCAGGGTAGTGGTGAAGACCTCAAACCTGGTTATCAACGCGTTCATTAAGAGGGCGTGTTGTGGTGTGTTTTGGTTCAACGCTTCTGATGTGTGATTGGGTCAACACAGGCCTGCTGCAGTTTTCATTGTCGTGAAACCCGGAGCGGAGCAAAAGAGTTTGTTTCTGTAGGTTACTGCAGGGCATCACGGCAACAGAAACGCAGCCGTGAGGGAATTTTGACTTTGAAAACTTGGAAAAACTCACGCAGTGCGCGCCGTGCCGCTATTGCTGCCGCGCCCAAAATGCCCTCTCCCGTGACGGGAGTGTCCCCCGGCCCACAGACGTGCCTGGCCCGGCTTCTGGCCGACTGGGGCTGCCAGAACACGGTCAAGGACGACTACGTGCAGGAGTTCTGCCGGTACGGCGGCGCCGAGCTGCACGCAGTGGCCGCCTTCATCGGTAAGCAGCGCCGCGAGGCGACCGTCGCACCGCCCTCCGCGGGGGACGGGGGTTGGCGAATGACGCATTAAGTCCGGCTTGACCAGCACGGGTCCAGGGTGACTCGGTCACGCGGTGATGCAACGTGTCGTGGCGGTCGATTGGCCTAGTTTGCGACTTTGTTTGCGACCCCGTCAGAACTCGGGTGGCTGCAGTGAGGCCGGTGTGACTTTCAGTCGGATCTGATTCGGTGACGTGGTTCCAGGCGGGTGCGCGGCGCACGAAGTAATCAAGCTCGCCACGAACCAATACGCGCCCATCGACAACACGTTCGTCTACAACGGCATCACCTCCTCCAGTGGCACCTTCAAACTGTGATACTCTGCCTGTATGTGTACTAGCTCCTGTATGGGCGACCGAATGCTTCAGTAAATGCGCCGCCAGCCCTCAGACTGTTTTCGCTCAAACCTGCCGCCCACACGCCGACGTCGATACCGTGGGTCTGTATTCATCCTGCAGACAGCACTGCGCTCTACAGTGGCAAATTAAAAGTTATATACAGCGCGGGGCGGGGCCGCGGCACCCCGAGGGCCGACGGTGGGGTGCGGCGCCGGAGACGGGGTGCGGCGGCGAACACGGGCCGGGGACGGGGTGCGGGCCGGCGGCGCGGCCCGAGCCAGGCCCCGGCGCGCCTCCGCGCCGGCGGCCGGTTGCCCGGCGCGGGAGAGAAGCTCGGCGGACCGTCGGACTAGCGTCAGCACTCGACAGCACACGGCCAGCGGACTGGCTCCTCGCAGACTGGGCGGCCTTCCCGGCACCAGTAGAAAACGCGCCGCGCGTACGCTCCGCCGGCGGCGGCCCGGCGCGCTAACCGGTCACACCTAGCGGGCGGTCCTTGGGACGCGCCCGCGCGCCGCCGCCGCCGGCCGCCGGGCGGCGCCGCGGGGCGAGCTGCGCCGGCTCGGCCGGGCCGCCGGCCGCGCCGGCCCCTAGATGACCATCTTGCCGAGGATGACGCCGACGACGAGCGCCACCAGCGCCAGCACGTAGTACATCATGGGGTCGGCCGGCGCGCTGGTGGGCGGCAGCGCGCCCACCGGCTGCCGGTCGCCGCTGGCCGCCATCCGCCGCAACCGGAGCCCTTCCTCCTGCCGGCCGCGGTCAGGGTCAGGCATCGCTCAGGGGTGATACACAGTGCAACAGTGACCCCTCCTGCACGCCGCGGTCAGGATCAGGCACCGCTCAGGGGTGACACACAGTGCAACAGTGACCCTTCCTGCAGGCCGCGGCCAGGGTCATGGACTGCCCAAGGGGGACGCACAGTACAACAGTGACCCTTTCTGCAGGCCGCGGGCAAGATAAGGGAAGCAGACAGGTGACGCACAGTGCAACAGCAGCCCTTCTGCTGGCTGCGGGCAGGGCCGGTAACCTCAGAGAGATAACACACAGTGAAACAAACACACAGGTGACACACAGTACCTGCTGCCGGCCGCGGGCACGGTAAGGGACTGCTGACAGGTGAAACAAGATAAAGTTGTGACGCCTGCTGCAAGCCTGGGACGGAAGCACTGTCCACTGGGACGGGGCAAAATGTTCCAGCCTGCTCACTGAACACGCCACAAGGCTCACTATATGGAAAGAGTGAGCACCGGGAAAGTGGGTGAATTACGCGTTCGCCAGTGGGTCTCCCGTTCTGCAGATTCCATATGTAACTCTGGCTTCCAAGGAACGCGAAATGGTCACAATGACATCAACTCGAGGATCAGAGAACGGATTTACGATAACTCAAAGGAAACCGTGTGGCGGGGACGCCATGTGACGCTGCGCTGAGTACCTTGAGGCGCAAGTTTTCCGCCATCATGTTGCTGATTTCTTCCCGCAAGTGTTTGACCTCCTCCGTCGCCACCTTGATGTCTTTCGGCTCGGGATGCTGAAACGATAGCATTACATCAGCCTCACGCGGCTACCACAACACTAGAAAGAAAAAACATCCGCATTCTCCTTTCCTTGCACGCTCACACACACAGCTCCCAAATCAACACCCCCTAGTCGACCCCGCAGTCCTGCCACCATACCGCCTGATCTGTTCCGCTGCTCTCCCTGGACCCCGCCAGCCGGCAGCAGCCGTACGTACCCTGGCGGCCGGCGCCGGCGCCTCCTCCGGCTCGTCGGCGGGCAGCTCGAACACGCAGCGCATCTTGCTGGACGTCATCACCTGGTCGGGGCTGGCGTTCTTCCACTGAAGCGCACGAGGCGGGCGAGTCAGGCGGGCGGCCAAACGAGAGACCGGGGCCAGAGCTGGACAGACGGAGATCGGTTTACCACGTTGCGCAGATTGATAATGGCCTTCCACGCGACACAATTATGGTAAATGAACAGTATTGAGAAACGTGATTTAGCTGAAGTTTCTCATGGGTTTCTTGAATTTTTTCTCGACGTTTTAATGCCAATGAAGGCATAAATGTTGTCGAGTGGGGTAGCAATCTGTTTTTGTCTTCACTCACCGTATGACACAACGCCTACGACAGCCAAGTTTAGGAAGGTTATGATTAAACTGCGAATAAATAAACTTCAGTTTGCGACAAACGCACGTGAGCTGTGATGCTTCCTTTCTGAGGACAGTATTCATGGACATTGTGAACTTTGGGCCAAAAATTATGGCCACGTACCACGTACCACGTGTTCGCAGCCAATTAAACGAACCGCACAATAAAACGGAAGGGCACGGAAAAAAATATAAACGTTCCTCATTGCTGTCGTCACCCCTCATCCTCGTCTACCAAAATTGCCGCCACCATCCTTATGAAGGAATTCTGTGTGGGCTTTCCAGCTGTTCCGATCCAGACGTGGTTAATGATGACACCAGTTTATCATAGAGTTCGAAGGTCACAGGTCACCGCTGCTGCGTGGCCCTGGTGCTCATGATCATCCGTCCACGTTCACGGCGGACGGATGGTCCGCCGACAGCCAAAGCAGGCCTTTCGTGACATCGGGCAGCGGCTCCGGTATTGCGGCAGCCGACCGAACCACCCGCTGTGGGTTTCTTCAACACGCGTTCAGCTGGTGCGGTCATCTGACGTCACAAGCCCCGGTCGTACTGTCTGCCACGTTGAGCGATTATCTTTTAAGTATCCGACGAGGCCTGCATACCGTTCCCGCGTCCAGATTCTGAGTCACGGCCAACAGAACCACTTCGCGGCTCAATGCATCACGTGGAACCGGTCCAACCAGGAGGGGCGGGGCTCAGGCCACCGGACACAGAGCAGTGTGCCGGTGCCAGCCGGACAGGCTCTGCCCGGGACCCGCCCGTGGGGCGGCTCTGGGTGCGGTGAGAAGTCCGACAGAGTTCGACAGGCCGGCCTCTCCCTGTCGACTCACCCACGCGCGCTCCCTGTCTCTCGTTTTCCCTCACGGACGTTCCGCTGCGGCTGGTCTAATAAATTACGAGCATAAGCATCGCCTGCATGGCACGACAAGGTGCGCCCCGTCCCCCCTCCCGTTCATCAGTCACCCAGCAAGAATAGCCACAATGGCCCTCCAGGTGGGCTGCTGCCTGCCCGTTAGCGGGTGCGTCACGTGCCACGCGGCGGGTTGTCGTGACACCGTGCTCGCGACGTGACGAAAATGTGCTGGGCGGTACGGCGTTGGCATGGTGGCGTGCACTCCGCCATTGACGTACACTGCACTGCATGTTTCGTGAAAGCACACGATTTGGTGGACTGGTCTCGGCGTCTTTCCCCAAACCCCGGCTTCAGTACCACGAAATTCGAGGGTGGAACTTGTACAGTTCTGAGAGACAAGGTGCTCTCGATCACCCAAGCAGCCAATCTGATCGCAGACTACCCTCCTTGCCTCCACATCGTGTCTTACTGCCACACACATAAACTGGACCTGGTTTTGGCGCATGTCCACCTCCCGTCCAATTAACTTTCGCTCCCAGCCAGGCAGCGCCACGTGTTTCCAGTGACGCCTCTCCCACAATCGGAACCCGACATTCTACTCCCGCTGCACACCGCAGCTCAGCCGGCGGTCCGGCAGCTCGGGGACGGAGGCACCGCCGACCAGCTTCATCCGCCGACCGTTCCACCCCGCCCGAGCCGCTGCGAGCCGCCACGTCCGCCCGGTCGCGCGGACGGCGCAACGGCCGCGGAGGGCCGGTTCTCAGCGGCCGGCGCCGCGCGGGGGCGGGATCGACGGCGAGCGGCGACGCAACGGTGCGCATGCACGGGCCCTCTCGACACACTCGAGACGGCGACCGATTGAAATGCGTCCCACGCGGCGGCCGGCGGCCTGTAACCGCCCATCGATCGCCCGCGGCCGAGGCCTGCACGTGCCAATTAATCAGGCCAGGGGCGAGATCGATGTCTAGCGCGCCGCGCCGCGACCCCTCACCAGCGTCTCCAGGTCCGTGCTGTCCCCCTCCGGCAGGAACATGGTCTGCACCATGAACTTGTGCTTGTTCTTCTCCGCCGGGTCGTAGTTGAAGGGCTGCAGCATCACTGGGAAGCGTGGGAAGAGGGTCAGTACGCAATCTGGGCATAGCTTAGGCGACAAAGCAGACCATGTTAACTGGTCAGAATGGTAAACAATGCTGTGAGATTCCTCTGCAGATGGTAAGGATGACCACAAGATGATTATCACCAAATGTAAGATTAGGTCATCACAGGTGGTGGTCAAAACATCTAGTGCACTTCCATTCCAATGACAAGAGAAAAATGTACATGATTTGGACTCATCTCAAATAATCTCAACAACTTTCACTTATATACCTGCAATATTGGCTGAAGCACCAGCATTGAGGATTCCTTGGTTTGGCCTCACACAATACCGTTTTGGTGCTGTCGTTTTTATCTTGAATGTAATCTTCTTATCTGAAGTATTTGTGATTTTGAGGTTGCTGCTAGAGACTTCATCTTTAAATGGGCCTGAAAGAAGACAGCAATCACATACCAAAAATGGCAATACCAAGCATATTGTTTTAAAAATGTCACCACAGGAAAACTCAATATTTGGCAAACAAGTATTAACAAAGACACAAAAAGTTCATCACAAAAAACAACACTTAAATATGTGCACTAGGGACAGAACTGATATAAGGGCAGCAGCACTGTTAATATACCTGAATAGTCACCAACTGCATGAAAATAACAAATAGTTTCTGAGGTTGCACATATTTCGACCAACTATGCCCATTACACAATAACTCTACAAAAGGAATAGATAAAAAGGAAATACCAAAAATACCAAAATAAGAAATACACCACTTCTACTGAACTATGTATATATATATATATATATATATATATATATATATATATATATATATATAATACCAAAGTATGAAATACACCACTTCTATGAACTCCTTGTGTCAAACTGTTAATGTTACAAACAGGTGAGCAAAACAAACCCAGATACAGAGCACTACAAGGTGTGTCAAATCACATACACACCTGTTTGGTGTGCAGTCTTTATATTTTGAAAAAAAAACAATTACATTCCACTCCCTTATAATTTTTCCTGAAGCTCTCCATTTTAGGCCCTTTAACTTCATGAGTCTTTCTAAGTTCAAAGCAAACTGAGGCAACCAGAAGCAACCAATGGGATTGTAAAGATGCCATTTTTTCACATTATCACTGTGTCTGGTTATTTTCACATGTAGTCTGAAATCACATGAGAGGAAAACCAAGCAGGATGTGTCTGCTTTTCATGACATAATGCATCAGTGTTTTGGGAGTGGCAGAGATGATCAGATGCATGATGACAGCAAGATCAAATATACCTAGTCAGCTTCTAACTGGCTTGTATTGAGTATTACCAGTAGCAGTTATAGTCCACAATGTTAAAAAAGATTCCACTTCATCAGGAAATGATTACTAGGAAGTGGTGAAACTATAATCCAGCACCACCAAGGAGTGTCAGATAGGGCACCCCTCAGTTTTCCATCAATAACTTCTGAACCATTTGAGCCTGCCCATCTAAACTTGCAGAACTTGTTCATCATCAGTTTTACATATCCTAACATCAAAACCATTTCCATCCTGCATGACATCATTAGGATATAATTTCACAAGTGAGAGATTGTGTCATGCCATAGGTCATGCCATAGGTCAAAATGAAATGAAATACAGTACTGTCTGTAGAAGTACTGTAGGTCATGCCATAGGTCAAATGAAATGAAATACAGTACTGTCTGTGGAAGAACATTCAGCAGCAGCAGAAAACAGTTATTGTTCCTAGTCAGACAAAAAAAAAATGACCACTACTCACCTGGTTTGAACTGGACCTTATGAAGAGCAAACAGAGCAGATTTAACCATCACAAGATGTCATTTCAGTTCTGTACTTGACACAGCTAAGAATCCCAGTAACTAATTACTGTTGGAGTAGCAGGAAGAGTAATGCAACCTTATCTGGCCTGAGAAAAGCAGGTAATGCAAAACTAGTCATCAGAAGGCTTTGCTTCAGTCCCTTTTGTGGCATGGATCAAAACAGCTGCAAGTACTGGCCTCTGACAGGTAAAAATGGCCAATATTTCACCTGACATAGGTTGACTTTGACCCAATATTTTTTTGACATTTTGGCATTCTTTTGATCCAGAAGGTCATGGCCTTTCATTTGATACTGAGATGAGGGCTCTACAACCATTGCATTGTTAATAATATGATGTACAAACAGGTGTTAGTCTTTCTGTGTTATGCATTTTATGTGAACTGTTAAGTCATCAGTCACATGACCAGGGCTGACAAAGTATTTTCTGAATTACAACTCAGGGCTACTGGTTGGTGGCAGACTGGTTCAGATATAATAGTCCGATCCTGACATAACAGAGGGGTGTCCTTTCCTATACCCATGGTGCTTGCAAGTACAAAAACATGCCATGCAGTGATGGGGACAGAATGAGCCTGGCTTGATCATACTGTGATCATAACTTGAACACAACTTTGTAGCTTGCCCACTACTTGATCATAACTCTGAAAATTTACCATAACAATCCATGAATGGGTTTAAAACACTTGCAAACTTACTTCAACACCCTTCAAGGCAAAGAACAATACAAGATAACTAGATACAAACATGCTATGCTGATGTCTTTCCAAGAATTTGAATGCTGCATTTCAAAGCCACATAAATAAATGATGCTCTTAATCATGTCATGCTCCCACATACATATCATATGCCTAAACATGTTAACAAGGAAGGCATGTATCAACATAATTACACATCCCTGGGGCAAGATCAAAGCTGGCAGGAGTAGCAATAGCTGGTTTAAGCACAAATGGAAATAAAAGCAATGTTTCAGCTTCATAGCCTCAACCAACAGCTGAAAACTGCCCCATATCTTTTCCATGACATTCTCTGCAAAAAGCACCTTTGCCTTTTAAATATATATCCAAAAGTTCCAAATGTATATCCAAAAGTATATTGTTAAATAAATATACCTAACCTACCACAGAAAATAACCATTTGAATGGCTCACACATCACCAGCAACACATGTGCTGCTAAGCCTGGTAGTGTTAATTAATGAAGAACTTAATGCACAAAAAATAAAACAACTATGGACTTAGTCAAAGAAAAAATAGGCCATGTCAGCATTTACAGGCAATTTACACATATGCAAAGTGACGCCTAGGACAATGCAAAGGTAGCTCTGCAAACCAACATCTGACAGTTCAGGCAAATGTGCATGAATGACAATGCATACGGATCAGATTTAGCACACTGTAGGACGCACTGAACCACCCTTTTCAAGCGATAGGCGGGGCAGTATTGGCGCAAGATCCTACCTTTGAATCGCAGCTGTGCCGGCTCGATGGTTAAGAACGCATCCGACGTAGCTGTCATGTCCACTAGTCTTCCTCTATGGCCTCAAGGACCACGAGACACCTCTCTGCGATATATATTAAAGCCTTTCTATTTCAAACCGGCGCAATCCCACTACTACACCTGCATTGCAATGAATACGTGTTCACGGCTCCAACTTCTCTCTGAGACGCATGCGCATAAACGGTTGGTGACGTCATACGCAATCACGTTTCGTTGCCTTGCAGCGTATTTTTTTCTTTTTGGTAGAAAAGAAAATTGAGAATTCAGGGTTCAGCAGAAAATGTGAAGCTTTGAGAAAAGGCTGGACTTGTGTCTCGTGTTTCTAGTTAAGTGAATGCTAAAGAAAGCGCACTTCCATGGTTGCATCAGTTGTGGGATACTTCATTAGCATGGGAAATTAACAATTTTTGTACGAAGGGCAAGATGAAAATAAAAAGGTTTGGTACATTAACTTACCATTGGTTCACTAACAAGAGGAAATTGACTCCATCAAACAGTACACCTGCAGATTTCGAAAATAAAAGTGTTTTTAGTCTATCTAAACGATCTGTCTGTAAAACAGATCGTTTGTGACAAGGATGCCGATTTCTGGAAACGATTAAGGGAGAACAAAGCAGAGACGTCTAGGATTTTACCAGGAGAGACATTTTTTGGGGGCACCAAAACAAGATTGCGGGGCGCCAAAATCACACCGTATGGCCGCCAAAACTGCGTCGGAAGGGCGCAAAACTCCATCGTATTAACGCTTACATTGAGCAAAGCGTTCAATCGCATGTAATGGACGCCAAGGGTGCGGGAAGCGGTGGGAGGGGCAAGGGGCCGCGGCCCCCGACTGTTCTGGAATTTAACGTTGGTCCTATGGGCGTTGACTGGAAAGAATTGACCCAAGATGCTCCTCCCCCCCCCCAATTGTGGAGGAGTCCCCGTGCCTCTGATGGGCGGTGTCGAAACAACCCACGAAGGCGTTATGACTCCCACACGTTTGAAAACGAGATGCCCAGGTTATACATAGGCCTAGCATATTACACAAACATGTTTATATTATGCCGGCTTCCTCGTTGTTGCAAGGGATCTTTTTTTAATAAAAGGGCGTCCATGTCCTGTCGCAAGAGCGCACGATGTCACAGGTGCGTTCAAACGATGATGCCTTTGTATAAATGGAAAAACTTCCTTTAAAAGATCGAATCAAGTACCAGTATGAACGTCAGGTCTGGATCTGAGTTTCCGTGTGACAAGGGCGCCATCCCAACAACAGGGGACCTATTCCTAAAATGTTGGTACCTCTCCGATGTTACTATAGGGGGTAATTTCCAACAATAGCGTGTCATGGTCCTGCACCGGAGTAAGGTACCTTTCCCTATCAAGGGCGTGTTTTGACTAAGGCGCAGAACGCCCGTGCTCCATCACAGGAGTGTCTTGGTGTTACAGCCTTTTGAACGACAGGCCACCCATACTCCATCACATGGGCGCAAAGGCGCAGGAGCCATGGGGCCAGGGGGAGGCTTCAGCTCCCCTACCACCCCGACTTTTTTGATTTAACCCGCGCACGATCGTCGGTCCGTCCCGAACATCGGCGACTGGGGGGGGGGCAGTTGACTGCCCCCCTCTAACTCACGAACGGTTGGTCGCACGATAAAAATAAGCATACCGTTGGAAAGCCTGTGACGAGTAGAGCTCGAAACTGGCCTCATTTTTAGTTTTAGATAATATGTAAGCCAATTTACGCCCTATATATGTTTTCTCATAGCCGATTGCATGAGACCGAGAAATGGCCTGAATCTCAAGGGCTGTGACCAATAACGCATAGGTAAAGGCACCAACGCACAAGTAAATGTCCGCGGATGCCGATACACGTCTAATTTCCCCAGATTTGTTCAATATATACGCCTAAACGTTGAGTTAAAGACACCGTAATTCTCCCGTCAGCCGTCAGTTTGCGCCGCGGCCGTATGCGGTACCAAATTGACTGGAACTAATTTTAGCGTACCTTTATTTTCGCGACAAAGACGATCTATGTCTATTTTATTGATCTTTGTGGTTCTTGTGATGGTTTCTCATGCTTAAATTTTGGAAAAACTGATTAGTTGCCAATCTACAAAGTTGGCGGAGCTTTATTCGCGAGATGCTGTTTATTTCCAAAATATGCTACTTTTTCAAACTTTTTGAGTTTCCTGGTATTAATTACGTCTGTGCAAGCTAGTTCTGCCATTTTCTACCCATTCTGAGCAGTTCATCGTCGATTTTGACAGTGGTACATTTTGGTCCACTACAGTTATTCGTGACCTGACCCCAGGTCAATGGCTGGAAGTCATTGATACTTTTCCCAATGACGGTAACTAGATGTCCGCTTCACTCCACACTAAAAATGTTATGGAATATTCCGTCAATTTCAGAAAAAACGGCGATATGTCTTACAAATGGGCTTGACCTTAGGTCAATGACCTGGAAAATTCCGAAAAATCTGAGATAGCAGATTTGTTGCATCTATCACGATTACTAACCCCTGAAAGTATTATTGAGATATCTCGTTTTGCGAAAAAGTTAGAGGGCGCTAAACTTTTTCTGACATAGGTCCGTTTGACCTGACCTAGGTCAGGCACCTGACTTGACCTGAGGTCAAAATTTTGACACAAGACGTAAAATAAATGAAGCAAAAGGTAAACAAAGTTTCGTGACTCTGTGTTTGTTGGTTCTCTCGCAATGTCAGAAAAACCACAGGGGGGGCAGTCAACTGCCCCCCAGTTCGGGACGGGTTAACATTGACATGGGCGTTGACTGGAAAGAAGTGACCCAAAATGCTTATCGGCCCCCCAACTGAAGAGGAGTTCCCGTGCCCCTTCATGGGTGCATATTTGGTGTCAAGGAGCGTCTTTTCAACGACGAAGCGCCCACACTCCATCACAGAGGCACTTCCTTGGCGAGGATGTAGCCAGAATTTTGCTCGGGAGGGGGGACAAATGCAAAATTTTGCCATATATTGCTGGCATACGGGGAAATTTATAGGAAAAAACGGCAATTTTACGACGCACAGAGAATTATATAGCGTTTGCTTTTGTCGCATATACATGATCCATTATTCCGTATTCCTGCGAAATCGTTAACTATCTAGCATAAACCGCTTGACTCAGAGGGGGTCATGGCCCCCATGCCCCCCTTGGCCACGTGCCTGATTATTGGTGCCACAGGCCACAGGGGTGCCTTTTGAATGATACAGGGCTCCTATACAGCACCCCAGAGATGGTCTCCTTGGTGTCACAAGGACGCGTTTTAAATAACAAGCCGTCCATGTTCCACCACAGGAACACCCATACTCCATCGGTGCCTTCGGCAGCTAAGGGTTGTTCATTTCAAGCCAAAGGTCCAAGGGTAGGGGTGGAGGTGGCGCCGCCCCGCTTTCTCCCTTGGATCCGTCCCTGGGTTGAAGTCAGGCGGGAGGCATATCTAGGGTTTTTGTAAAGAATGGACCCCACCGATCCTTATCCCTCAAAACCAAAAACTCTTCTGATTTCGGCCACCTTATCTTGAGGTGCTGGAAATTCGAGATTATTTTCATTCAAGGCCAATAAGAATCACGAAATTTCCTCGACGTAAGGGAAGCCCGCGCCCACGGCGCGTCTGGATGCGTCTATGTACAGTTAAGATTTCGCCAAGGCCAGTGCAAACGTATTACGTAACCCTTATAATATAAAAGATCCTCGGATTTCACCACTTCATTTTCGCTTTTTTAACTTTCCGCTTGTTTTTACTTTCCCGTGAAAAAGAAACGATGCTTTTTCGACTCACAAAGAAGTAAAGAGCAAGACTCACACATCATCATTTGACCTCGCTGCGGCTGCGTTACAAACCAACGAAACCCTTGATGTGAACTCAGCGGGACATTTATGGGATATGTGTGACGTTCTATGGAAAATCTTTGCATGCGGCTGTAGCTTTTAACCCTGTTCCCGAAGGGCTAGGCGGAATGACCGATTCCCGGCGCGGGGGGAGACCGATTGGCCCCCCCTTGAGATCTCGAGAACTACTCATTCGATTTCATCGCAACAAACGGCAATCAATTTGCCATGACGTCAGCTACATTTTTATGGAAAAAGTTCGCAAAATTTTGAAAGCGGTGGAAGCAGGGAGAGGGGCAAAAACCTAAAAATGGGGGCATTTTTGTACTTGTTATAAATGTGCTGTTTATGAGCCGATTTTCATGAAATTGGCATAAATCGAGAGATTATGGGTGCGACTTTTACCATTGGTACATAGGGGAGAGTGGGGTAAAGCGCACACCTTAAGGAAAAACGGCAATATCATATGTGGTTGCAGTGCTGCAAAAGAATGAAGGGTATGGTAAGAAACTCTGATAAATTGGCTAACTGTTTTGAAATACCTGTTTTGAAGGAATGATTCTAAAATAGGTTAAAATCGTTTTTCCCAAAGCGGTTTAAAATGGCGCTTTACCCCCTATATGGGGTAAAGCGCCCGCTGGTGTGGGGCAAAACGCCCCCAACCAAAGCTCCGCCATAACCGCGAGATTCTGTACCTTACCCCGATATTATTTCTTCAAAAGGGTAATTGAGTAGTCACCATCTGTGTTGTTATTCCAAGCACACGTTTGCCAGCAAAACAAAGGAGCTATGAACCCGATGCGTAAGCAGTAGCACATCAGTAACTCTAGGCATCTGAAAACGGAAAGCTCATCTAACTTGGACCTCTTCGATATCGAAAGCCGGAGAATTTAGCTATGGTTTTATTTTGACTGCAAAATTCACTGTTATCGACGCCGCGTTGGCAACACAAAAAAGAAAAACTTGGTCTGTGTTGGCAAAATTGCATGCCTTTAAGTCATGCAAACGTAACAGTGTGTATTCGTTGACAAAAGGCCTATCAGCAGGCATTTCTTGCAAAGTAAACTTGCTAGAATACATACGTGCACGTAGAAACAAGACCTGTACCCTCCACCTGCAGCAACGGAATGCCCAAAGGCTCTTCGCTCGCTACAACCGGCGAGAACAAGAACTCAGTATCGCGTTCTTCAGAAATGTACCAACGTATCTACCAAACAGAATCGTGGCTTCCCACTGCCATCCGCCAGTCTACAATCGTATATCACCGAAGAAGGACTGTCATATAGAACGAAGAAATGTTAAGTTTTAGAACAAAATCGACCCTGCTGTTTGCACGAGTGACTTCCACTGGTGGTTACAGCTGCTTTTGCAGGTTTAACGGCAGAAGTCACAGACATGCGACTTCTGCTTTTCGTCTGCACCTGTGCACGGCTCGCAAGCCCAGGAGCTGCACTCCGTGCATTGGATCCAGCGCTCACAAGAACGCCTAAAGAGCATGCCACAGACGAGGCAAGTGATATCGTCACTCTTATCGCTGCGCAGTGTGCTTTTCTTGGCTTTCTTCTTCACTACTGGCACTTTCTTCTTCTCCTCGAGACGCCTCTTGTATGATGAAGACGTGAGGAGTTCGGACTTCTCCGCCTTCCTCGTTCTCGTTCTGACCGCTGCTTTGACTGGCGAAAAGATGTCAACTAAGCCTGAGGCTGAGGTGCTTGGCATAGCCGTTGACTCACAGAACCCCGGGGCCTGCTCACAGGTCCTCTTCTCTGCACTGCTCGTAGTCGCCGAGTCTTGCACGGCATGCGCTGTTGCCTCCGCCTGCTGTCCTAAGACGATAAAATTGGTGCTGTTGAAAGCGTCCTGCTCTGTCTGGACGGCAGAGGACGTCCTAGTTTGCTGCTCACAGACACCCGTGGGACCATCTGGACAGGGGGGATCTTCCTCTTCAGTTAGCATGGACGGAGCGAAGTCTTCGTCGGTGAAGATGCTAGTGTCCAGGGGCCACAAACCCGTACACCGGAACCCGTTGATAGCTTTCTCGATGGTGGCAGCTTTGCTGTAGGCAGCGCAGAAGATTTCCGCGGCCTGGTAGTCCGTAATGCGCTTGCCAGGATGGCAGTGCATCCAACAGTCTGCAGCAGTGTCGTAGGCACTTTTCAGTGCCTTGTAGATACTTGCGTCCAATGGCTGCATGCGATGGGTGCAGTGAGGCGGAAGAGTAAGCATTGCGATTCCGTGCTCTCTGGCATAGTCGACAGCGGCTAGTGACTTGTGGCTCTGGTGTCCATCTATAATGATGATGTGTTTTCCCTCTTCACTGGGTTTCACGACGCTTGCGAAGTGCTTGAGCCACATCAAAAACGAATCGCAATCCATCCAGCCGGAGGGTGTTACGGTGGCTAGTGAACCAGGCGGAGCACCTTTTGAGAGTGTTTCTACCATCCTCTTGCGCTGATAAATCAGCATTGGTGGGACGTACTGGCCGCACGCATTGACGGCGCACATGACTGTCACCGTCCTACCTTTCTCTGCGCTAGTTACCTTGCCCACTAGGAGTTGTCCCCTGGTAGCCAACACAGAGTCTGCTGTACCGTCGTCAGTCCTGTCTCATCAGCGTTCCATATTCGCATCGGGTTCGCCTTGCACGCGTCGAGCTGTTCTCCGTAGATGTCAAAGAAACGTTTCACTTGTGGGCGGTTGAATCCCACAGCTCGAGCCAAACTGGTCACCTCAGGCTTCCGGATAGAGAGATCGGGATGGCGTTGAAAGAAACAACGTAGCCAGTCTCGCCCGGCCATCTTCTGTTCCATGTTAAATCGGTGACTGATGCCTTCCATCTGGGCGAGCTCGTAAGCAAGGCGCCGGACATCGGTAGTCGTTAGGCCAAAGAATGCCTTCTCCATGTCCAAAATGTAATTTTTAAGCTTCTCCTCAAATGCTTCATTGATGTCTGGCCTGAAACGTCCCAGCTTCGGACGTCCTGGAGATTGGACAACCTTGTCTCTATGGCGGCGGAGCGTCCTGCGGGGGATGCTGTATCGGGTCGACACGCTTTTCAGCTTTTCACCATTTCCTAGAGCAGTCAACGCAGCTTGTAGACTTTCAGTACTATAGCTTGCCCACGTAGTCTTCCTTGCGTATTTTCGAGGCATGATATCTGCAACAGTTCACCCCTGACATCACTGATTTGTACTGATGCATCAGTACAAATCAGCGCAGCCCTTATGAGTATCATTATATGCGAGGGGAGGGGCAGTATCATCCTGTACTAGGGTGAAGGTGACAGCTCTCACCAGTCTGCGTCACGTCATGCATTATTTTATTAGTAAAAAACAAGACCGTACTTTGAAGCGGGGAGAGGGGGAAACAGTGTACTGACCTTCTACCCCTCGGCCAGTTTTGTCATAGTTACTTTCGCTCCACTGCCAACCGAGCACCGATTCTAACTCTTGACTTCCGGAATGGATATATGCAAGGATGTTTTTTCATTTGCATGAATGTGGGGTAAAGCGCCCATCTAAGTGCGGTTAAAACGCCCACTGGGCGCTGTACCCCGACCCTGGGGGTGGGCGCTTTGTCCACAGGCGCCATTTGCAACTATTTCAAACGTATCAGCATGACGAGACAATCACGACGCAAATGGATCATACCATACACATGCCCTTACACAAGGCTTTTTGCCACCATATGTTGCTATGCGTAAGCTGACGGCCAGATATACACAAACGTAATCTTAACGTCTGTATTTTTTACATCGTAACGTACGAAAACAAACATCGCTTCGCCGTAACCAGCTCGAACTCACCAGGTGCACCAAAATCCACCCCGCCGCCTTTCCGAAAGGCCTCTGCTTACCAATAATTCTAAAATGGGGGTACGTCGTTTAGTTTCCCCGCTAGATGGTGGTGGGCGCTTTACCCAAGTGGGCGCCTTACCCCACTCTCCCCTACATTTCAGAGTTTGAGGAAATGCATAGGTGTTCGAATATAGGAAGTTAAGTTTTCCAAAAACCGAATAAACATGAAGGTAAAAAGCACTTTTTTAGCATTTTCTAGTCATGTTATGCTGAAAAAGTACAAAACGTATTACAGTGTTTGTATAATGTTAGCATATGCGGCGCCAGAGACATGAAAAAGAGGGAAACTGTTATGGCCACATGTTCTTCAGGTCATCTTACGACCTTTGACCTTAAATGACCTCTAATGACCTTAGAGCTATGAGTCATCTTTTGTGCATTTTATATTATCCAAAAACTTTCCAGTCATTTGAGTTCACTATATTCCTAAAATCTCACTTCACAGCTGCTGTGATATAGGGCGAGCGCACTGACATTTTAGATCATAGTTCCGTGACCCGACCAGATATCAAGCTGAAACCTGGTACACAAGAAGAGGGCACCCTTGTACATCATCTGTGTTCCGGGTTTGGCATTTGTGGAGAAATAACACTAAAATTATTATTGTGAAATCAAATTTCAACTTTTGACCTTGACCTGACCTTGTGAAGAGACCTCACGCAAAGAAAATTGTATTTGTATGTTGCCCAAGTATTTACATATGCATCCACACAAAGCTTTGGGTTCTATCTTAAAAACGCTATTTTTGACAGACTTTTGTTTTTACCCTGAACAGGGCCAGACACGGCCTGAACTGCCTCCCAAAAACGCTGCCTTGCTCCGCTCCTGAGAAAAATAGAATTGCGAATTTTCACTATAATACGTACAAAGAATATCTAGGAAAAGTGACTAAGTCTTCGTGAAGCTGCGTCAAAAATCTTGGAATTGGCAAGCAAAAAACCCGAGGGGGTGGATTCAGCCCCCGCGCCAATAGGGTAATCTAGATTTTGCATATTTAACGTCCCACGTTTCCTGTAACTGAATCGTAGAATCACGTGAAACTGCTCATCATGCATAATGGGACACCTTCAGTTGGGGGGGACCGAAGCCCTTTGAAATAAATTATTTCCATGTTAATGCCATATAGGGCTAATGCTAAATTTTCCAAACCATGAGGGGTGTTGCTCCTGTGGTCATCGCTCCCCTTGTTGCTGCCATTCCTTAGATGTGTTGCATTTTTACGGGTACTTTGCCATATGCAGCGTGTCCCAAAAATAAAGATACACTTCAAAATAGGTCGCACGTGAAAATACATATGCAAAATAAAACAAAAATAATGTTGCATCGTTTTGTAAAAATCTGGAAGATTTTTTCAGAGCCAAATTAATTTACTTATAGCGACCATGCACCTCACGGCATCGGAAAGAAACAAATTGATCGAATTTCACTTTCAAAGTCGGTAACTGCTGCTCCACACCTCCACGACTGCACGCCTGCACGCCAGAACCAGGTTTTCACGGCGAAACCAAGGACGCTAAAGGCAGCTGTGGAAGCGGTCATAGCATACGTCTCCAAGAAGACCTGCGAACATGTCACTGGAGAGTTAATCAACACGATCAAGACATGCGTCCAACATCGTGGAGCGCATGTCGAGGGGAAAAATAGCCGTGTTTGCTCTGTGTTACTCAGGATTGCTATCGTACGTCCGCTGTCTTTTTGATGTGAATGTATTGACGTCCATGCAAAACCACCACTTTTCTGGCTGCGGTGAGGCAGCCAGAACACACATTCGTCTATGCTGAATACAAGCTGATTTGTGCGACTTTTAAAGTATTTCCTTATTTTGGGGGCACCCTGAATTTACGGGATCCCATTATTTACGCACAAACAAGGGTATGTGTCACAGAAACACTTCTTTCTGTCATTTTAGAGGATTTCATTATTTCCGCGCAAACAGGGGTTTCTGCCGCGGCAGGGTTTCTTACTGCGAGAATACTGAGCGGTACGATAATTATGTCTTGTTACAGAGACCTGTGATATAATTTTTCGCCCTTGCCACGACAGTTGTATAAAGTCTTCGCGTCGCACGAGTATGAAATCCATGCACGAGCATTCACATCACCTCCTTCCTCGGGGCATTAACACCACGCTAGTCAATGCCCTCGTTCTCTTGCAGGTCCGATACTGCATTCCGGTTTATGATAATGGATCGAAGAAAAACCTTGACAGAATTCAGAAGACCCTGAACTTTGGAGCCAGAGTCATTTGCGGCTGTAGGAAAGTCGATCATATCTCGGACCTGCGGAAGAAACTCGGCTGGCTGCCGTCCCAGCAGCTGCAGAATATTGCACGATGCGTCTGACGCCCAAAATGCTCGGGAGCGGAGAGTCAGATTCGTCCTCCATCTGAAGGACGAAGCTAGCCAGATATTGCAGCCGTCCTCCAACTGAACCGTGCAATACGCCAGCGAAGCACGAGGCAGGACGGCTCGCTGCCTCGGTTCAGAACCGAGGCTGGAACGCGTCACTTCCGTTCCCGAGCACCCATAATGTATAATCGGCTACCACGGGACATGAGATCACTTCGACAGTATCTATTTACGCTTGACTAACCATGTTGGTCGCGGTGCGCGACTTGCATGCGTCTGTATGATAATATCGCCTGTGTCTGATGTTTTGGTGCTTGCCTTGTTTTACCCATGACCTGGATGACGCGGGGCTTGATAGGCACTCATGCAGTGGAAGGCCCCAAGATCGTAAATATATACGTAGATACATACATGTAAGTTTTAGGCATGTCTCCGCGGCTATTTCTAGCGTGGCCACTTGAG
The DNA here is from genome assembly GCA_030062745.1 of Capitulum mitella. Classification (NCBI taxonomy): domain Eukaryota; kingdom Metazoa; phylum Arthropoda; class Thecostraca; order Pollicipedomorpha; family Pollicipedidae; genus Capitulum; species Capitulum mitella. The sequence continues at coordinate 22,842,580 of CP099850.1, read as the reverse complement.
ATTTCATTGGTTTTCCTGCAGTGCTAGGGGTAAATGAGCCAATTTAGTCCTACTTCAGTGAATGTAAAGGGCGGAGAACGTTCTTGGAGCTCCTTGCGCTCCATAAAGAAAGCACAGACATTCTTTAGTAAGCCCCTGATGTCCTCAGTTCCCTGGTCTACATTCAGGGTTCTTTGAGGACCGCTTGTATTCGTTTTTGCTAACCACAGAGCAATGATACCATAAGTAACATCCTTCGCATTTCCCATAACTTTGGAAGTTTCGATCACGTATGAGAAATCGATATTTGATTGCTCCTCCGGTCTTTTCGTGCCCTCTCGTCACTGCTATTGCCATATTATTCGTACTCGTATTCGTATTCAACACCGTCGGCGGGTCCTTCGACTCCCGTGGCTTTTCTTTGGCTCTTGACATAGCAAGACTATGACGGTGGGACACAGCCATGCACAGCACACAGCGTAGTGCACAAAAACAGCCAAGCCAGGTCGGCAAGATAAAGCCTGTCATCGAAAGAAAAAACTACTTAGCACGCACCCACGCATGGCTCCTCAGGTTTCAGCCAAAATGGGATGATGGTAATGCCACGCTCTCTGCTTCCAGATTTTCATTAGCTGTGTTGATCCACCATTGGAGATCTTGGGTATGGCGACGATGGACAGATAATTGTGCCGCACTTTGTTTCCCAAACAATATTGAGGAGTTTTTTCACTGAAACCGTTTTCAGGGTCTTTCAATTCAGTACTGCTGAGTTCCACACACTTCCTTGACGCTTTCTAACGATGCTCCAAATCATTATTGCTTCTGTCTTTTAGTCTCTCGAGAGTTTCCTTAACCCGCGCAGTGGAAGGGGGTTTCGCGCTTACGCGCACTGGAAGAGGGGCACAAAAGTGTTCTCCCTCCAGTCTCAAAAACAGAAAGAGCTAGAGACATGAAATTTTATGGACAGGGTGAGGCTATAACAATTTACATTGTGTGCTATTTTCATTGTCCTAGGTCAATATCTTCAAGGTTAACGAGGTCAAAAATGTTAACTTTGGACACTTTCTCGGTCCATTCAGGCCATTCCGTACGACTTTTTGAACGAAACGGGAAAAGGGTGTTCGTTTGAGCGTTAAAACATGGAACACGACAACTTCCATTCATTTGGTGTCTTGACTGAGGGTTTCGGGCCGCGGTCACGTCAGGTCATTGACCTGTGGCGTCATTTTTTCATCTTTTGCAGATCAGATTTCGAGCAACAAGTGATAGTTTGAATGTGAATGAGGGCGCTACACGCATCTTTTCGCGTATTTTCAGTGAAGGTAGTCAACATCGGTACATATGATCACTTCCAGCGATCCAGTTTATGTATATATATATATATATATATATATATATATATATATATATATATATATAAGTATAGTTGTGCCAAACGTATTTTTAATAGGGTCTTTGAGTGCATATTTCATACAAATTGGCATATTGTAAAGCAAATGTGGACCAGGTTACAAAATAGCTACCCGTGACCTTTGATGACCTTGACCCACACTGACCTGGCATATATAAGTTTATCCATATGCGCATTCGTGTTTTTATTGGAGTCTTTACATATATACACATTTCATACAAATCGACATGCCGCAAAGAAAATCAGGACCAGATCACAAGATATCTGACCTTGATCTTTAATGGCCTTCACCTTCACTGGCCGTGATATATGTCAGAGTATGCGAAGTGCGCGTGTGTGTACATATCAGTGTGCGCACACGTGTTTTTATTAGGGTCTCCGAACGCATGTTTCATACAAACCGACGTGTTGCGAGGCAAATCTGGATCAGGTCACAAGCTGGTTGACCTTGACCATCGATGGCCTTGACCCTTATTGACCTTAGCTTTGGTCTTGGTACTTCCATCGCTTATGCCCGAATGACGTCGCCTGATTGTGTTCAAACGGTAATCTTAGGTAGAACGCTAATCCTTTCACAAAGTTCCCATTTGTCAGCGACAACCGTTGTTTTCGTTATGTTTGTTTGATTTGAAATACTTGAAACTTCCAAAATTTGCGGCCGATTTTTTTATTTTTCCGCGTCAATTGACGAGTGATTCAATTGACATAAATTTCACAAAAGAGCAACAACCAGCTCCGATCGGTTCTCGAGATTTTCAAGAAACATAAGTGAGGGGGGGGCAGAAAATATCCCCTTCCAGTGTGCATGTTACATGTTTGGGAGTTTCGGAACCTATCTGGCTTTTAAAAATTGTTATTCCTACCTATTTGGGCTCCTCTGTCTATGACGTTTGCTAGACTCTTGACGTCGTTCCCGAAACACAAGAGAAATGCTCGAATCAGGAATCCCCATCTTCTGATTTCGTCAACTGAATATTGTGGCAACGGATGTCTTAAACCACGAAAAAGTTCCTGCTGAAAATCGCCTTTTATTACAAGAACTCCATCGCCAAGACACCAGACATATTGTGGCATTAAAAGTCAGCAGACGTAAAAACAAGTCTGTTCGACTGCGTGACAGTTTTCTTACGAGTGCTAACAAGGGTAAACTACTTATTTCTGTGGCGGTAATGGCCGGGTGTGGCAAACCTACAACGGCAGGGCATAGCCATGTCATTCAAAATCTTGGCCGTATATAATACCGCGTAGCATCTCTGGTTTTCAGGAAGAGATCCATTGGCATAACAAGGGTTTTTATTTGAGTGGTGTATGATATAAAGTGAGGTGTCGCACTGTCCTCAGCCACGACAGATGTAACTGCTGTTGACGTTAACTTGTAAACGGTGACACGGTGGTCATTACAGAAGCCATGCTGGGTGTTTCCGAGTTTTTGCGAACCCTTCTGACTCCGAATATAGCTTCATAGCTTGAAGTGTTTGCTTTTTGATGTTGACGCATCTCTATTACGCGGGTAGCCCGAAAATTTTCCCAAATGAAGGTTTGACATATTTTATCTATACCTTCAAAAATTCTGCAAAGAATTGTAAAGTTTCCTTGGTCTTGGCTCAGCGAAACATCTCAGGTGACGGACCTATCCAACACTTGCTCTGTTCAGAGAGGGGTCAAAGTAAACTCTAAGTCATTTGATCTCCAGATGAGGGTGGTTCACAACTGAACGCAGCGATTCAGTTCAACATTCGTGAAATGAGTCATTTTATTTCGACGCTTCATTTAGTTGAATGTCTCAGCTACATAAGATACTCTGTAATACAAATGAACAGGTACTTACTTCACCATTGGGTCTTTAGTCTTTACCCAGTCTTAATCAACACGGAATTTGGTAAACTGCACATGGAAAAATGCTCACCGCCTTTACAAAAACATGTCGAAACAACAGAAGAAAGTGAATCAGATATATCATTCGAAGTCTGCCAGCCGAAACCAGGTTTTTCCGCGCAGTAGAGAAAACATCCCCACGCAGTGGAACTACACAAAGGACTAGAGTGGCAACAGCGAATATCTGATCTCTATCGAAGCATGGTTCACAATTACCTGTGCAGAAAACAGGATGGGGCAATGTGTCCATCACGTATCACCCCTGCATCGACACCGAACGGCTCGAAAACTGCTGTAATGGATGTTGAGCAACAGACGGTCATGCCTAGCAGCACTGATGAAGTCCCCAAAGGGCTCAGAGGCAAACATACCGCCCTGCAATGTTCCGTAAATCACCTTGAGATCTGATATAATCATGTTTTCATGATGAGATTAAGCATGATGAAATGTGATTATCTCCAACGCGGTTTAATACCCACTAATGGAATAAACATACGTATGAAAGGTTCTTATCGAGTTACCATTCTCATCAAAGCTCGTCAATCAGAGCGCGAGCCCCGACAAACACGACAACAGCACAAACCGAATAAAGAAGAAATAAAAGTATGATTCAAGAGATCGCTCCCGAAATTTCTCGGCATTATACTTAGTGTTCGATTAGAAACCGTGCCCTTCAAACATGCTGCTGTCTCCAACTCATGAGCCCTCAACAGGATAGTTTTACCTGCTCGACATTAGACAACTCAGCGTGTATAAAACTATCACCTGAAACGCCAAAAGCCATCTGCGGCCAACTCGTCGCAGATACCATCGCATCATCTCCGCCACGTCTCCCCAGAGCCGCCCTATCACAGTCCGAGTTTCACGCCCCTTCGCAACGCTTTGCGCCCGCTCTCGCCGCCGGCGCTTCGGCCCTGCCAGGGCGTTCCCGTCACACGGCAGCGGTCTTCTCCTCCTGAGGGCTGCCGAAGAGAGCTGCGGCAGCTCGTGAGCGCTCGCGGGTCCCGCCCTCCGGTGGGCGCCGACGGTGAGTGGTCCGCCGCCGCCAGCCGCGACCTGCACAGCTCGCAGGGGCCGGGGCTGGCTTCTGAGGTTCCGTCCCCCGCGCAGGCGCCGTCACAGCTGACCAGTGCACCGAACGCGGCGCTGGAGGCTGCCGAGACGTCGTGGAGCGCATCGGAGCCGTCGGCGGACTGGGAGGGCACGGCGCAGGTGGTCGGCGAGCCCTGCACGGCGTGTTTGCTCCCGGCAACCTCAGACAATGTGCAGTCATTATTGAATTCCTCTGGGTAAAGACCTGTGTCCTTCAACGTGCCAGAAAATCCGCCGGTGCCATTTGGCACCGCGTGAGGAGCACCGTTGTCACGCGCCACTCTGGAGAACAAGACCGTCCTGTCCTGCACCAGTAAACGCACGTCGGTCTCTTCCGACCTGACTGGGGGCACAGCAGAGTCACCTAGTGCCCGAGCGGTGGCATTGTCACCGTTCAGCATCTCAATGACCACATGGGCTCCACCCGGCTCCGCAGAGAGATCGCCTGCACCGCCACAAGGCTCAGCGACGACACGCGGACCGCCGTGGGCCGGAGCGGTACCGCCGTCATGCGGCGAAATGCAGGGCGGACTGCCCGCCAGTGGGTCGCCTGCCGGCCGCTCTAGCCCGTCCTCCACGCCGGCACTGGCCGTAGAGCCGGCCGGCGGTGACGCCGCGGCCGCGGCGTCGCCCGGACAGCCGCCCTCACAGCACACGCCAGCTGCCGGTGGCGGCTCGGCCGGCGGACATGTGGCGCCGCCGCCGGCCTGGCCCGGCTCCGCCGGCCCGGCGCCGTCCGCGCCCGGCGCTGTGACGTCACCCGCCGCCGTCGCGGCGTCGGACACGTCCTCGACGCAGACGACCACGTCCCGGCCGCGCCCTTCCGGCGGCGTATTTATAACGCCGTCGCTGTCACCGTCGCCGCCGCCGCTGCCGCCGGCGGCCGCCTCCGCGAGGCCGCAGTTCTCGTCACCGCCGCCAGGCGGCGGGCCGGGCAGCCGCAGCTCGGCCGCGATGGAGCGCACCACGTCGCTGTTGGCGCGCAGCGCCTCCAGGATGGAGCACTGCCGGCGCGCGGAGCGGACCCGCCAGCGCGCGGCCGGCCGCCGCGGCGGGCGCGGGCTGACCGGCAGCGGCCGGTAGCGGCGCCCGGGCGGCCGCGGGCCGCGCGTCACGCACGGCGCCGAGGCGGTGCGCGCCAGCAGGCAGGCCGGCCGCGGCGGCAGCAGGTACCAGGGCTGCGTCTGCGAGCCGGCGCTCTGCTGGGCGGGCGCGGCGGCGGCGCGGCCCGGCGGCGGCGCTCTGAAGCGGGCCGGCACGATCTTGGCGGCCGAGTCGCGAGCCTCGAACGTCATCACGCAGGCGGCGACGACGACGAACCCTGCCGGCACACGGAGCGTCAGGGCCTCAGGGGCGGCGGCCATCACGAGCCCTGCAGGAAGACAGAAGCGTGAGGGTGCGGGCGCCATGTGACCACGTGGTCGGAGCGCCCTAAAGCCCCAGTCACACAGAGGCCCTGAGGGCCTTCGCTAACGCTGCGGTTTCAAAGAGGCGCTTCAGTAGAAAAAACCAAGATTGGAAGAAGGCGTCAGGGTACTGAGTGATGATGTTAACAGTCATGAATGATTGTTGCCTGCAGGCAGAAGGTTCATGTTCGCATGGGATGATTGTTCCGACATCTAACTAAGGAGAGACGGATCAGTGTTTCAGAAAATATCCGAAATCGTTCTTCGAGTGTAAAAACACAACAGGTGATGGTTTACCCATCTCATTTGCGAGTTACCCCAGATCTCATAGATAATGGACAGGTCCATGGCGGAAAAAGCCATTGTTACACTGGTACACTGCCCAGCATTCATTACATATAAACAGAACAAAAGAAAGGAAACACCAAATCAATAAATTGGAACACTGACGGCTGTAAACAAACTCCTGCTAAACACTACGGCCGTAAACTTGATCGAAACTGAAACAAGTAAGCAGTATCCATAAAGTTGCGATGACAACTTCCTCTGTAAGAAATTACTGTAAGAACGAACACTTCCGAAAGGTTTCATCATCCAGATCACTGAATCGGGTCTTTGAAATAATGAATATGGCAATCCAATTGATAAACCATGCGATAAAAAATAGTACCACTTTGCTGTGCATCTGTTGGCTCATCAGAATGTCGTTTTATTAACAGGTTGTCCGGCAAAACGACCTCCTGATGAAGGATTTGAAATGAAGAGGGATGTGAGCGTTTTATGCCGGCTTCCACGAAAGGCTGATCTTCAATCTCATTAACGGGAAGAGTCTAACATCTGGAGACGAGGTGCCTGCAGCGTCTCAAAAATATGGAAATGTTGTACCCCTTTTTATCTCTTTCCTCCATCTACTCAGATATTTTGTCTGATGATATAAACGTGAAAAAAATGAGTTCCTGGGTTTCAGGCATAATAAAAGATACATCAGAGCTCTCGATATGCTGCAAGAGGCTGGTTTTGAAGTAACAACTGTAGTATTCAACAAAAAAGCTATACTTAACAAAAAAGCACTTTGCAAATAAGTTATATTACGCTTTATATTAGACGGAAAACACAACCCCTCTGAAGACAACTAGAGTCGAAACTGTTGAACGTGTCATTTACTCAGTTTCTTGCCTGCAGAACCATCCTCTCCCTTCAAAAAAAGGGCTGCGCCAAGTTTATGATCTTGCTCGTTAATTACGGCTCTTTTTCCGACAAAAACTGAAATCATGGCAACATGTGATGCGTTTCATTTTCCGGGAACATGTCATGAGCCCTATTATCCACACGCCGAACTGATCAAATTTTTCCGAAAGAAAAAAGAAAGAAGAAAGATTCCGGGTTCTCACCAGAACTCTATCTAGCATATGCCGGCCGGCGAGGCAGATAAGCATTAAACATAGCATTAGTAGCGCCTCCATACGCCATCTGTTCTCTATGACCTCTTTCAGTCGGACGACGCAGTTCTATCTTGTTTCTGCGAAGCTGTACCAGGCTAACAATGGATTATTTGGGACTGGCTCATCAACTACACAACGTGAGGCATAACTTAGCCCCTGATACGAGGAACCCAGCCGCCTGCAGTTGCTAAAACTTGTCTGTTTCGTGTCTCTTTGACGGGATGCCGAAACACGCCTGGCCCTAAAAGGCTTACATAAGGCCTTGGCCTGGCCTATCTGAAGTTGGTTCCTTGATTTTGTTCTATCGTAAAATTGATATCCATGTTGAAAATGAGCAGATGAAACGGCAATTTTTAGGACCAGAGATTACGGTCATTTTCGTTAGAAATGATGCCTTAGGTTTCAGGAAAACTGCATGAATCGGCGAACCCGAAAAGCGTCGCCTCCGTGTTCACAGCAAACGCTCGGTGCTAACTGGTGTTGGACTATCCAGCCTGGCCTCTGGGCCGAGACGTTTCCGCATCGGGCACGGAACGCACTTGTCGTCCGAATTTTGACAGCAGGTGGAGCATAACCCCAAAGCGGACATTTAATGAACAGACTCGTCCTTTTAAAGGCCCATGCAGCGCGAATCTGGAACATTCATGAAACGCTTCGACGTCAGGGTCAAAAACTAATTCCTTGCAATGATGTTGAGGGGTCGCGCAGAGACGAGATCTTTTTTAGCAAAAGCGAGTTTCACGAAGCACGTTCAGAGTCAGCCGAGCCTCGGACAGCCCACTCATATCGTGAAACATCGCGTTCAAGAAAAAGCCCGAACAGTGCACAAGACACCCGACAAATTCAGCTGAAGCCGAACACGGACATGGCGTGGACGGGCGGAACTCAGCGAGCTAAGCGAAGCCAGAGCCGCGTTCGAGGCACGTCAGCTCACGGAGCGCGGGGGACACCACCTGACGCCGTGACCAGGCGTCACGGTCCGCTCACGGCGCGCAGTGGGGCCGCCGCCCGGTGCCGTGACCCGGCGTCACGGGCAGGCGGCCACGGCGGCCGACGGCGGACCCGGGCCTGCTCACCCTCGGTCGATAGCGGGCGTGCCTGAGCGGCCGAACGCGGCGGCGTTTGTGACGGAGGCGGCGCGGTCGATGTCGTGACGACGGCGTGATCTCGCGGCGTCCGGCGGCCGGCCTGAATAATTCTGCCGCGCCGCCGCCGGGCAGTGGCTCGTGACGTCAGGGCGGCCCGCGGCCCGATTGAAGGCCGGCCGACTGCACGATTTCCCGGCTAAAGGTGTGCCAAGTTGGCTCGCCGACGGGAAGAAGACCGAGTAAAAAGAGGAAAAGAGAGGATAAAAGGGCAAAAAGGCGGAGAAAGATAAATAAGATACAGGAAAGATAAATGAATATACAGTTAAAACAAAAAGATAGATGGAGGTAAGAAGTCTCTGGAAGCTCCGAAAATGGTCTTTAAACAGCGATTCCGCCCAAATATTTATTGTATTTTGCGTGTATTTGACGAGCGGATAACTCTCTCTCCTTTACGCTTCCTCTCCTCTCTCTCTCTCTCTCTCTCCCTCTCTCTCTCTCTCTCCCTCTTTCTCTTCTTGTCTGTCTGTCTGTCTGTCTGTCTTCCCTACGATCCGATCGCATATAAATGCTTGTGCATCGTGTGTGTCCAATACGGTTTGGTTGTCTGTCATCGGATCACAGAATTTTATTCTTGCTGTTCCATTTGCGGCGTTTCCATGGACTTTTCATTATTCCTCACCAAAGGCACTTTTTTATCCTTGGTCCGCGTGCTAAGCTCAGAAATGTAATAGATGATGTATAAATGATGAGTTAAGTGTCATGTGACATTTCAAAAATTTCAAACCCCTTCTATATTGCCTGCTTTATAATGAAAGCCAAGGAAACATATACTGATCCGTTCTATATATATATATATATATATATATATATATATATATATATATATATGCGTGTGTCCGTGTATCTTAGTAGAATACTTTTTTATACATTTTTGATGGAAAAGGACCCCAAATTCTGCACTGAGAAGCTGTTTAATGCATTGCTCGAGTTTTATTGCTTTCGCCTGGGGAAAGCAAACAATCCTTGCCTTAATAATCAAACAGACACAGATAAAATCACAAATACAGTAACACCAAGAGGCACTTAACGCCCAACACCCATTAACTCTAAGATGGTACACGAGTTGGACTGTTTGTTTAGGGCTGGGGTCAGATCACTGATAAATATGTTTTCCCAAACATGGAGGCTTCTTCTGTCGTTGCATGTCCGAAGGACGCCAGTGTTGTCCGTCAGTTGCTGTCGTGTTAATGTCCTGTCATGTTCGTGTCGCATGTGCTCCAGTGGTGCCCTTTCGCGTAAGTGCGTTGTCAGACGTCGTGAGGGTGTTGTGGTTACATCACTAAAGTGCATCGAACGAAGTTTGCAGTCTTTGAGATTACATTTGAATTGATGCACTACATTGGTGCACCTTAGTTCGTTTGGTTTGTCGGGAGCGTTTCTCCTAAGAAGAACTGCAAGAAAAACTCCAAGTTTGTTGCCCTGAACATGAACTAAGAGAAAAAGTGGTTTATGAACTTGACACAATTGAATACAATGCTAGACGTGTCATTAAAAGTAGGATCCTGGGAAAACTTTCAAAGCTCCATGGTGGACACATCATGTTACCGGAAACAGCGGATTGTTTCATTAATTTATCTCAACACAGACTGACTGAAAAATAAAACGAGGTACTGAGTCTTGGACTTAATGCCCATATTCTGCCGAAATACGACAATTTTAAGGAGAACACAAAATTTGATTAGCTTACTGGGAGGGAGCACGAAACAGCGTGGAAATGATCGGAGCAAAATATTGATGCAGGAACTCAGAGCAGCGGCAAAAGAACTTTGTGATAATGAAGACATTAGCATTCAACGAGCATATGGATTATTTCTTTACGTGACACTGGACAAGAAGGAATATCAAGGGAAGCTTAATTCTAACTTGAACGATGAAGAAAAATTTCGTCCCACCTCAAAAGATCCTACAGGAAACTCAAGGTTAGGCTTGACAACCTCATGTCTGCTGCTAATGCCGTTAATGATGATGTCCACTTTTCCGAAATATGAAGTGAATTTGCACCTGATTATGTTAAGGACTATGTCAGGACCCACAAAAATGGCAACCCTCTCTGTCCAATAATTTCACAGATCCGTCCAACAACTTACAGAACTGCAAAGCGTCTAATGCCGTGCTGTCCCAGTCTTCTTTCATGTCCAACAGCTTACTGTCAACAGATAAAAACATTGATATTGTGCAGTTTTGTCAGTCTAAAGGTATACTTGATTTCTTAGAAGTTAAAACCCTATTTACAAATGGGCTCATTAAAAGAACTATATCCATCATCCTCCGACCTTGTCAACAATCATCCTGAAAACCCTCCTCTTAAAATTGCATGGTGTCGTCTCGAAAATTGCTAAAAGGCTAAACATTAGAGGTCTTTTTGTGGACCTGATAGACGAAACTACAGTCAAATTTGTATTGCATGTTATTGTTATTGCAATGTACTGTCAAATCGTTGTATGTTTTGTTGTTGTACTGTGTTGCGATGGGCTCTCCTCCTCGGGCCTTTATTCGCCATTTTGTTTATGGGACACGTAGAAGCCAACATTCTACAAAATGGCAACATAAGAACTGACATTTACTCCCGTTATGTAGACGATACCTTTGTGGACGTCAGAGACAAAGAGCAACTAGAGCGTCTGAAGGACACATGTGAACAGCAGTCTGGCTTAAAACTCACGAAAGAGCGAAGTGTGCTAAATGAATCCCTTTTTCTAAACGTGACTGTTGATGGACAAGGACACCGATTTAGGACGACTGTGTACCGTAAAAAGACTTACAACGGACGACGCTTAAACATGGATAGTGAATGTCCTCGACGCTATAGGATTAGTGTTATAAGGTCATTTCTTAGACAGGCCTTTAAACATTGCTCTGACTGGACAGGACTACATTCAGAATTGGTAAGAATCATACAGATCTTGATAAACAATGGTGTTTCAAATTTTGGCGTTCAAAGCGATATTCAATGACATATGACAAAGCACTATGATAATCAGCCAAGACAAGACAAACACTCAAACATTCGATTGTACTATCGAAATCAAATGGCATCTGCCTACAAGCAAGACGAAAAAGCTACACGGGAAATCATTTCTCGACACGTAAAAGGCAAAACTGATCACAGTATAGGCCTTATCACTTCTTACAGCAGCTGAAAAATCTTTGACTTTCTCATGATAAACTACCAAACAAACCAAGGTGTACCATTGTAGTGTGTCAAAGTAAATGTAAGCCCGAAGGCTGCAAACTTCGATGCATTGCATTGGTGTAACCACGACATTCTCACGACGTCTGACACATGCGAACACGAACATGACAGGACATTAACACGACAGCAACTGACGGACAACACTAACGTCTTTCGGACATGCAACGACAGAAGACGTCTCCATGTTTGGGAAAGGATATTTATCAATGAATGCACCCCAGCCTTAAATAAAGAGCCAAACTTGTGTACAACCCTAGAGTTACTGAGTAATGGTCGTTCAGCGCTGTTGATGTGATGTTATTCGCGTATGTATCTGTGTCTATTTGATTATTAAGGTTATTAAGGCAGTTCGTTTACCCCGACGATGAGTTATGGCCTCAAAACGTTAAACTTTAAGATATCAACGGACATTTGAGTGATTTTGTACGAGCAATGGTTAACCTAAATGATACTGCGAAGATAAAACCTAGAAATCCCGAGAATACATTAAAAAGCTTGTTAATGCAGAGTTAAATGTCATTTTCAATCAAGCATATATATATATATATATATATATATATATATATATATATATATATATATAGAGAGAGAGTCAACAGCCCTTCACTCGTTTTGGCCTGTCCAAAAACTTCCAGCTTACTGATGTCATTAAACATCTTCGTTTTTGTTCATACTGGGTACTTGGTGTTGTACAAACTTATCTATTTAATCCAATTTCATTTTCTTTTGTCTTCCATTCCGCCTAAAATCAGATCAAAGTTGGACATTTCGCGCCCTGCAGCTATTCCGTATTTTTACGGGTCTCTGCAGCATTTCAGTGGCTGAAATGTTGTCTAGCACCCTGGCTGAAATGGACGCCGAAAAAATGGCACCTGGAAAGAAAATTACGGCGGCACGTGATGAAATCGTTAAATCGTTCACAGTTCGAAACATTCATTTAAACGTCTCGCCTTCGGCTCGACGTTTAACACGCGCATTGGAAGGGGGTTTCGTGCTAACGCGCACTGGAAGGGGCTTTTTTGCGCCCCCTCGGATCTCAGAGAAGGAAAGAGCTAGAGGCGCAAAATTTTAAGTGGCAGGGTAGGTTCATAAAGAGCTACATTTCGCGACATTTTTATGACCCCAGGTTGGAATTTCCAAAGTCAAAGGGGTTCAAAAGGTCAACTTTGGACGCTTTCCCGGCCCGTACAAGCCATTCCATACTGCTTTCCGAGCGAAACGGGAAAAGGGCATGTGTTGGAGCGTTACAACGTGGAATGCGACAATTTCCATTCATTTGACGCCTTGTGTGAAGATTTCGGGCGGAGGTCATGTCAGATCATTGACCTATGACATCATTTTTTCCCTTTTTGTTGATTAGGTTTTGAGCAACACGGGATACTGGTGTAGCGTGAGTGAAAATAAGGGAGCTTAAAGGACCATTTAGCGTATTTTCAGTTCAACATACCTGGTATCGGTACACTTGGTTACTTCCAGCGATCACTGAGTTCCGCAAGGTCAAAGGAAGTGAAGCGAGGTCAGTGAACTTGGATGAAGCTTTTGACCCAAAGTAGGTCCTATGTCAAATGTCTGCACTAAAGTTATTTCGTTACAATAAACCCAATCATACGATTTCATTGCTATAAAACGTAAATACCGTAAATATATATATATATATATATATATATATATATATCAAAAAACTTAGATAATCTAAGGCGTATAGCTTTTCCGATAAGTGTATCTCGTTATGTTCCTTTGACTTCACAAAAATTTTCGACCGATTTTCGGATTTTTTGCGCCAATCGACGATTATCGATTTGTCATAAATATCAGAAAGCAGCAGCGACCAGCTCCGATTCATTCTCGAGATTTCCAAGAAAAACAGGTGGGGGGAGGGCACAAAAGTGACCATCCTTGAGTGCGCATGTAAAATTAACTCCTACCTAGTCACGGTTTAATATGTATGTGTACATGCAAATATTTGTATACATACTTGTGTCCTTGTATCATCATCATCAATCCTTGACTATAATTTTGCCATAGTCACCGTGACCATCCTTGTTCTGTTTGCCGATCATCCTTGCCATTCTTGTATCCCAATCAGTTTGACTTCGCCCGATGTCAAAAAGGTCCCAACATGTTGAAAATTGCCGCAATTATGCCCCAAAATCACCCTGTTATGATAGGCAAATCGGCGCTGCCTAGCACACGCCGACGGGTCGGCGCACGGTGATTTCTGGCATTTCCAAATCTTGTTTAAACAAAATACACCACGTACTTTTCTCTTTCCAATGAAATGGGGAAACAAAGCGGAATATGTATAAATTTTCGCGTTTCTTTCTACAGATCCCTTAATGAAGAATATGTGATGACGGCTAAGATGGGTTCATCGTTGTCAATAAAACATACCAGTTTCGGTACCACTGTTTCAAAATTAGGAGAAATAATCATCACCATCTCTTGCATGTGAAATATCTGTTTTATCGCGCGCCTAATGATAACACAGTCAAAGCGTCTGAGAAAAAAACATGCCTTGTATGGACTGACATTTGGCCCTCGGCGTCCAAAAACCCGGCGCAGCCCCACGACGACGTCCCGCCGACCGAGCGCATTACCATGCGGACGTCGGATAATCGGAAAAGTACAGCTCATAAGTAAAATTTTGTTTAAAAAAACCGGCTCCAAAATTTTTTGACACTGATGAAATTACTGTGATTATGCCTTCCATGCAATGCAATGCAACTACTACTAGTGACTAGTGGATTAAAAGTTTGAGGGGCCTTTCCACCGATACAAAGGTGGCGCACTTGGCGTCGGTGAAATTCCTTCGAAATACATGCAGTCACAAAGAAAAATCATAATAATGCGTTGGCATTTTGACGGCAACAAGAAGGCCATTGATTTAACGATCCTCACGGGAGTAGGAGGTGCGTTTATGTGCATAGTCCGCTAACAATGTGCCCTGCACAAACGTTATGTATTACGTATAAGTCTGAAGCACAGGTACACGACATATGTCTTTGTCAGGGAAAAATATAAGCGCGAAGAGCATCTGTTGATGTGGATGGCGACGTCGTAGGCCATGTCTTTTTTCATGTCATTTTTCGTGCAAGCGACTACTTCATACGTAATAAAAGCCTTTGTTGCATGCCACATCGTTGCAACAATTGGAGTTTTTTGCACTTTGAATGCAACGCCTACGTGTGAGGATTAAACGCCAAGGGCGGTTTTGTAGTACTTCCCAAGAGTACGTATCGATTTCATTTACGAGTCGACCGAGTCATATAATTTTCTGGTCTGTAATCCTTGCAAAACGTTTGGTTTTGTGTTGACTTTGCAGTAAGCACTGGGCCTTCAATTCAGTTCATTTTCTTTCCCGGAAATCAGCGTCACTACTGTGTCGGAAACTCTGGCAGGGCGAAACGGTTACGTGATTCATATCCGTACCCTAATGCACCGTCCATTCAAGCGGCAACTCCATACATCTAACTCGACGATGTCGATGAGGTATGACAGCGGACTGGCACTTTGACGGCGCTGCGAAAATATCGGGTTACTTTACTTTTACTTTTGATCTTTTATGTTATTTTTATTGTTGCCTATCAATATTTAGCTTAGCCGAGCCCCGATTACAATTGTGGATAATCATATTGCCAGCATAGTATGATCGATACAGGCGTGTATATTTTTCCTCGTATTTTTCAATATTTTTTCAACATTCCATGTTTATACGTTATGCTTCCTTAGTGTGCATACAAATGCTTTCATTTCCCATAATTCATAAACGGTTTTATCAATATCAGTTATTTCGCCAACGGGTTTTGAGTTCATCCAGTTTGCCCGGGATGTATTTTTCGCCCGCATACTTTAGTACAACATTTTCATGGTTTGGGGAGGAGAGAGAGAGAGGGGGGTGGAGAGAGCAAACAAGCTTCGGATTACAGGTAGGGTCCTCAAGCAATTTTTGGAAACCGTCAAAACCCGAAATTACTCCGAAAAAAACGATATCACTTGAACACATTGATCTATTCCCCGCATGCTCTTGGGCCACAATCTCGAACAAGCGAATCCGAATCAGAGTCGAATACGCGACTGTGATGACGTTTTACGCTTCCGCCTGGTCCCGGCCCGTCCCGGGTTCGCGCCTGCGAGGCCGGCCTCTGAGCAGCTCCCCCTTGAGCCCCATCTGCACGCCGCCGGCAATTCGCCCCCTCCGCGACGTTCTCGCCTCGGCGCTCTCCGCTCGCCGCTCTCGGGCCAGAACTGCCGCGGCCGGGGCCGTAACTCTTCCGGGGATCGACGGGCCGCGGCCCGCCGGCCGCCGCTAATGCCGCAGCTCCGGGCCCGATTGGATGCCGGCAGCGGCTCCGGCACTCCCCGGTGCAGGGCTCCCCGGTGCAAGACATGAACGGTGGAGCTGTCTGGTACGGAACACTGGCGGTGAAGCTGCCCGGTACTGCAAGTCGGCGAGACGTGAGCCTTCCGCCGCTTTTGGGAGGTATTGACGCGTTAAATTCGTTCCAGGCATTTGATCAATTGCAAACGGACAACGGTCCATAACTCTTTAAGACACCCATGCCTGGCAGTTTCACTCTTCCTCGGGACCGCACGTTGAATTGCTCGGCAACAAGCCACGAATGGCTGCCTTCGAGCGCGACAATCCTGGAAAACTTCCTCGTGTAGACGAACGACTTCCGCCGCGAATGTCTTTCAGCGTTGCCGTTTAGCTTCGAACGGTGCCATCTGTTACCCGGGGCCGCCCACAATAGCGTCGTTCCAACTGACTCAGGACTGGCTGAGCGAGCCTACGCTGCCCAGCGCCTGCCGGGCCAGCCTACCGCCCCGGCGGAGCGCGCCGGGCCAGACGGGCCAGCCTACGTCCCCGGCGGAGCGCGATAATCCGCCCGGCGGCGGCCGCCAGGCGCCAGGCCCGCCGCCGGCCCGGAGCGCCGCTCGCAGCCGGCCGGCAGGAGATGTCGACGAAATCGATGGCAGCTGCCGCCGGGCCGGAATCGGCGCCGGCCGTCGCCGGACCGCGGCCGCCGGCCGCCCCGTAAATCACCTGGGGCCACTTAGCAAAGTGCCCTCGGGGCGTCGGCGGCAGTTGCAGGAAGCGCCGGCGGCCGTACCTGGCCGCGGGTCCTGCCGGCGGCGCCGGGCCCCGCTGGGGAGCCATCGTGCCGGCGGCCGGCACGCCGCGCGGTCGGCAGACGGCGGCACGGAGGCGTGCCGAACGGCCGCCGGGCGGACCGGGCCAGGTCGCCGGAGCAGCGGTCATGACGGGGGGTGGCGGAGGCCGACTCGTGCGTAAAGGGGCGTGGGGGTAGTGGGCATACAGCAGCGACCGGTCCTCGATGCGACAGCCGGTCACAACGGTAACAGATGGACACCACACGGCCGCAGGGCATGCAACAGACGCCACTGCTGCAGCCAGACATAGCCGCGATAATTCGGCACGGCACGGCATGGACGTCGGGTAGTCAGAGCCGCCATGAACAGACCTGGGCTCGGCCAGATATTCACCGAGCAGACAGACAGAGCCGAATGGACCAGTCAGAGCCATCGTAGACAGACATGGCACAGCTAGGTGTCAGCGGCTGCAACACTCAGCCACAGCCGCAGTACAAAGACTACATATACAGTGGTAGCAATGCAACATGGCAGGTTTGGCCTCAGTTCTCGGACACAACCGCGACTTCAGATGCCGCTGAACAGGTACGAGGCCAGGATTTTCTTGGGGGAGGGGGGCAAATGTCAAACGTCGTCATATGCCACTGGCGCACAACGAAATTTATGGAAAAAAGCAGCAGTTTTATGGAACTGACCTCATATGTAACGCACAGCAAAAACATACAATGTTTGCTTTTGCAGCGCATATATGATCGCAATTCCGTATTCCTGAGAAATCACCAAATATCTAGTGTAGACCGCTTGGGTCAGGGAGGGGACTTGGTCCCCATGCCCACCCCCTTGGCCACGTCCCCGTCAAAGAAACATTCGGGCACAGCTGCAGTATCTAAGCCCTGCCAGCCAGCCATGAAGGAGCCGGACCCGAGCAACAGTTCGACAGCCAGCATCACTTCAATAGCCGTCCACAACCGTAATGCCTACATCAAGTTCCGTCACGAAGACGCCGAGGGCCAAGCCAGGTGGCAGAACATCTTTACCGCGGCTAGTCATGACTAGAGCTCCCATTACCTGACTCCGTGAAGTCCCAATGGCCGGTCAGCGGTAGATCGAATGTCCCGCGGAGGCCACGATCGTCTGGCCCATGTATTGCACGCTGTCGTCCACTCATCAAGGTGGTACTCAATTATTGCACTGCTCGGCCGCATCGTCCGGGAGGAGTAAGGTCTCCTCCATCTCTGATATTCTCCTGGAAGCCCGGCTTAGCGATACACTTCCAGAGTCTCGAAACAGGGTGCGGACCGCTGCTTATTCTTTTTCTGTAAATAGTTCCTGACCTAAGTTCATGTGATCTTGGCTGCTGATTTCACTAGTAAATCAGAAGTGATGGAAAGGCAATGGAGATCCACGCCCATTCTGGTCCCGCCCCTGATTTAAGGACATTTTGCGTTTTACGCAAGTTAAATTCGTCATTTACTGGAAGGAGTTACAGTTAAGGCGCTGATCCCGACAATCCACTCGTTTCACAACTTTTAATTGGAAACCTGTGCCAGATGCATGAAATTTAGCTATGTGCCCGCATCAACCTCCTGTGCTTCGTTGGTGTTGGTTCAGAACAAATCCTAAGCCATTGATGTCATGATGATGTTACCGCAAACAATTGCATCGAACCGAATGGTATCTCATGTTCCCTGACTTTAAAAAGCCTACACCAATTTTGGTAACATGGTCCCCAAATAATCTGAGGGAGAACTTGAATGTCGGATTATAGAAGGGAATCCACGCCAGTTTAACTCTATTCCTGGAGGGCTAGACGGTATGGTCGATTCCCGGCAGGGGGGCGGATTCGGCCCCCCTGAGATCTCGAGAACTACTTGTCCGATTTCATCGCAACAAACGGAAATCGATTTGCCGTGACGTGAACTACATTTTTATGAAAAAGAAATTTTCAAAATTTTGAAATTTGTGGATACAGGGGGGGGGCAAAAATGTCAAAATGGGGGGTACTTTTGGACTTCTTATAACTCCATTGTTTATCGACCGATTTCGATGAAACTGGCATGAATCGAGAGATTATGGATAGGAATTTTACCATTGGTGCGCAAATCTGAAATTTTGAGCAAATTCATGGGCGTTCACAGGGTTTCAAAAATAGGAGGATTAGTTTTGTAACAACTGAATGAACAAAAGACACAAACACCTTTTTTGGCTTCTGCTAGTCATGTTATACTAAAGAAGTACAAATCGCATTGCAATTTTTGTATAATGTTAGCATAGGCGGTGCCAGGGACATGAAAAAAGGGGAACTGTTATGGTCGCCCATTTCTCAGATCAACTTGTGACCTTTGACCTTAAATGACCTCCAGTGACCTTGGGGTCACTTGGAATGATGTCGTGTGCATTTAACATTATCTGTAAACGTTTTCAATCATTTGCATTCACTCTATTTCAAAAATTTCATTTTATGGCTATTGCGATATAGGGTACGCGCACTGACATTTTAGATCATAGCTCCGTGACCCGACCTGATATCAAGCTGAAACTTGGTATACAAGTAGGAGACACTGTTCGACGTCATATATATCCCGGGTTTAGCATTTGAGAAAACGGCGCCAAAATTATTGCAAAGAAACAAATTTTGACTTTTGACCTTGACCTGACCTTGTAAAATGAGCTCAGATAAACAAAATTACATCTGCTTATTGCCCAACTATTTAACTATACATCCATGTAAAGTTTTAAGTTCTATCTTAAAAATCTGTTTTTGGCAGACATTTTCCTTTTACCCTCAACATGGCAAAAATTGCATGAGGTGCCTCCCAAAAACGTTGCCTGGCTCCGCCCCTGAGCAAAATGGAATTTTGAAATTTTGTCACGGCGGCGTAGAAAAAATAGCTGTGAAAAGTCACCAAGTTTCGTGAAGCTGCGTTAAAAAGCCTGGAATTGGCAAGCAAAAAACCCAAGGGGGGCGGATTCAGCCCCCCCTGCCGAGAATAGGGTTAAGACAAGTCTGACATCATTCTTCGGAACCTGACGTTTTCTCTCTCTCCCTCTTTCCCCTCCCTCTCTCCTTCCCTCCCTCTCTCTCCCCCTCTCTCTCTATCTCCCTCTCTCCATTCTCGTCTCGTCAGGTGCCGACATCGCTCAGCCACCGCTAACGATGGGAAGATGCTGATGGCGCGATATTGATGCATACGCTCCAATGGACGGGCCGTTTCGACGGAGGGTCCCCTCCCGTCTCGACCCTAGGGTCGCCGTCGACGCTCGGACGGTCGCGCTTTGATGGCGGCCGTGGCGAACCGATGCCGCTCTTGAGGACGGGAAATCCGCGGCGAAGTCATCAGTGTCGGGATCCCCGCGGAAAAAGAGCCTTTGATCGAACAGGCGCGCCACGAGCTGCGGCGACATTCGCGGACCAGGGATCGGCAATAGGAAAAGCTGAGCCGAAGATGGCATTTGGGTTTTGTCAATAAACGGAGCGTCAAAAGCTGTTCAGCCAAAAACGGTATTTTTTCATTGTGGGATTCTAATTGTTTGTGGAATATTTATGCCAGTATTATGGGCTTTTCTCGAGATTTATCGCTAACAATTAAAAATATACGTATTGCACGCAAGACGTCCGGAAACGTAAATTTCGTGTAGAATTGCAAAATATGGTCCAACGTGTCGTTTTTATATTTCATTACTAAGTGATACTAAGAGTTACCGGGACATTTAGATTTGCCCCAGAAGTAAAATACGGTTCTGTTAAATGCATTCGCGCGCACAAAATTCTTCAGCTCAGATATCCTTTAACAAATTTTTGGCATTCTTGTCCTCCACCAATGAAATGTTCTAATCAGTAGATCTTTACGATATTTGAAACGTACTTTCTTGACACAGTTTTAGGAGTTCCTTTCCTCAAATTGTTAACAGCGCATGCCTGTCGTCGAAAAACAAGCCCAATACTCAGCACCTTCGCGGGACAGGCTCTCAAGTTTCAGCACGACTGGAGTTTCATCAGGGTACGCTCTAGACGGAGGTCATACGGCCAAACGAAGCCATCGAGACTTATCGCAGGGGGCTTGTGCGTCCATCGCATACACAAGGGCCGCCGAGAAGCACGCGATCTGCGCCGGATTTAGGCGGAGCCTCTCATCGGGCGACTCCGTCCATTGCGGCTCCACCTGTCAGCCCCTCCTCTCGGCCTGGCCGTAAACAGGGCCTGTTAATTCCGGCCGCCTCCGGCCGAGATCACCCCGGCACAGGCCGGCTCGTAGGCATTGTCCCGCCTGCGACGGCGGGACCGGCGGCGACTATCGACCCGACCCGGTACGCCTGAAGCCGACCCGGTACGGCTTCAGGCGACCTGGTCCGGCTCCGGGAGACCGGGTCCGGCTCCGGCGACCGGGTCCGGCCCAGGGTGGCCCGACCCGGCTGCGTGCGACCGGCGGAGGCCAGAGCGGGCCACCGGTCTCTGCTCCTGGATCTGTCGGGCGGCGACAAGGACCGACAGGTCGGGGGGGATTCCTCGCCCCGGCCGACCGCCAAGAGTGCCCGCGGGGCAGCAGCACTCTCGGGGGGGGGGGGTCAGCAGCGCGGCTCACTCTGTGGCAACCCGTCCGGCTCAGTTTTTTTTTTTTTTTTTGCCACTGTGTTTTTAATGTCACCGGTGCACGGATGTGTAATTGGTTTAGGCATGCGGTTTCATGGGTGATTCGCGTGCTCAGCAATGCAAAAGCCATCCACCAAATGAAGCGTGATGCGCAGGTATGCTCTGCCCGTCTCTGCCGGCATTTCATCGCACAGCTATAATGGCAGGCTGAACCTCGACTTATTGATGCCGATTCCTTTATTTTCGTTTTCAGAATACTTCTGTTCCGGTCCTGAAGCCGCTAAGCCACGATTTCCAGACTACCACCTGCGAGCCAGCTGGTTGCTGCCTCTTGATCTTTCGTAGCCAGATACAAAACACAACTCTTAGTAATGTTTTCCCCACCCTCAGAGGCCTTCTGAAGTCAGTAAGTTTTATCCTGGGGACAACACCACTTCCGCAGCCCGCTGGTCAGTTACAACTCAGCAGCCACATCGCCAGCAGACTGCCACCTCCTGTCTGTCCCTGAGGTGTCTGCCATGTCCTACCTGTCCCTAACGTGCCCGCCACCACCTCGAGGCCGCACAGCAGCCAGTCTTCGCCGCGACCAGGTGGCCAGCACGCGCCGCCAGCCCCAGTCCGGACCTCATTAAGCTGATTAGAGCGGACCAGAGCGTGCCAATTCCAACCTGCGCCCCCCGGCGACCCGGCCGGCCAGGCACGGGCGGCAGAGCCCGGTCGCGGGCCGTGTGGCGGCGTAAGACGCGCGGACGACGGCCGTTACGGCCGGGGACGGGACGGGGCGGCCGTAGGTTAGGGGTTACGGCCGTGCGTGGCAGGCCTGCCACCGGCGGAGGTGATATCTTAAACCCGAGGAGACAGTTCTGTCCGATGAGAACTCATAAACGTAATGATAAAATAGGGGAAGGTTTGCGGCCCGGGACATGTTGCAGAGGAGGAGCGTATATTGGGAGCGACGGGCCCTCAGGTCTTCCGAAGTCCCCTGACTGCAGCGAGGAAACGCTGCAGATGTCGCAGGCGGAAGACGAAATCAAAAGGATCTGCGCGGACGTGAGACGGCTGCAGCGCTGATTTGAGTGAAACTCTGCCTCGACGCTGTCGCCTGAATCGCCTGACGTTGACCGACGGCTCCGGACCGGGTCGCAGGGGCTTTCGCAGCGCGGGGCGGTCGACCCCATTCAGCCGGCCGGAGCGCTTGATTGTCCCGCCGCCGGCCATCATAGCCGGAAATGGAACGCTCGCGCTTCACGGCACCGGCGGTTCGGCGCCCTGGTCGTCCGAGCGCAGCGGATCGGCGCCAAGCTAAAGTCTCCGGCAAATCGCGCCTCCCGGCAGCGTCACAGCGATTGCTTTCCAAACAGCGACTGCCAATGCATCATTTCATATCAACGATGACCTTAGTAAAGCTGACTGTAGTAAGGCTCGAGTTGACCAGGGTGGTTTTGTTCCATCTGATGCTGAAGAGGCGAAATACGTCTCATCCGTACATGGACAGAACGCAAACGTGCACACGATGAGCCCACAGGGTGGCGCGATCGCATGCTGACTCGTCTCTGCGAGACCGAAACATCGCCCTGGATGCATCTCCCAGGAAACATCCGTGCCCTGGGAGACGGTCGTTCCCCGCCGCCAGAACCGCAAACGAGAAACTCTGCGTTCGCGGAGGTTCGGGAGACGCCCGTCAACAGACACTGTTTGCCGTCCAAACAGCAGCGGCCATGTCGCTCCGCCAGTGGCCGCAGGACACCCAGCAGGATCACGGCTGCGGTGGGAGCGCGGCTGAGCCGTGGTCCTGCTGTTCACATTAGCAGTGCCGAAACTACACCAAATACACACTTATCACCGTGAGTAATGCTCTCTCAACCTGACGGCCGCCTACGGGGCGATGAACGAGGCTTCTGAGTCGCGCCGAGCGGCGCGCGCCACGGCCGGCCCGAGAGGACGGCGCTCTTCATGCCCACCTGTAAATTCGGGCGGCTTGTTTTCGGGGCCGTCCCGCAGCTGCCGCTCCTGATATTGCGGCTGAAGGCGGCGGCGGTGCGGGCGGGATCGACCCGACGCTGGTCGGGCGCCGACCGGACCGGATCAGAAGCGCCACCGTCGTCCTCCGTCCGGGGCGCCGGCGGAGCTATCGGAGACGGCCGCGCGCCGGAGCTTATCGAAATCTGCAGCCACTGCTGGCGTCGTCTTCGCCAGCTGTCTTCGCATCGTGAACGCCATGAAATGCTGGAGGGGTTTTCTTGAAAGATGGGAAGTTGGTCGCATTATTCGGTGCTCAGAATAAGCGACCATTTATATGCTACCGTCCTTTCGCCAGATCTTTTACTGTTACGGCCGTCAGAAGAGGTTACTGAAGGCATCATCTGAGTCCTCAACCACTTCATCACCCTCAGTCCCTCCGCAACAGTAATGCACTGGCGCCCTCCGAGTAAGCGTGCCGACAAAGCCACTCGTTGGAAGACGCCATATCAGGCGCTCTTCTTGGTCACCAAAGGTTGGACTTTATCCAGTTCACCGTCCCATGGGCCATGGTACTCAGCTTCTCAGCTGCGCCAAGCAAGACGTTCCCAGCTCCTCCCACCTCAAAGTCCACGTCGAATAGTATATCCGGCACAAGAATGGATTAGTCCACGTCGAATAGTATATCCGGCACAAGAATGGATTTCCGTCCTATAGCATCAATATGAAAGTGGAGAAATGACCTCACGACCACTTGCATGAAATCTTTTCGAATGAATCAAATGGACAACTTTCAGGTCATCATTTGATCAATTATGCATCTAGAAACGCCGGCGAAAGTGGTGGTTGTGCTCCTTGGCAATCACTTTGGGAAAACCTCACCCGGATGTACTCGTCGTTAGTAAATAAAACTTGCCTCACAATTCACAACACGTTTCAAAAGTCCCAGCGGCTGTCAATTCACCTTACGTCCGGAAATTTTCCTTCATGCCCACGCCTTGTGGGTGCGTGCCAGGAAATGCACCAAGAAGCCGTAGCTCACCAACCAAGCAGAATCGCCACGTGACTTACTTCGCTGCGACCCCTGTGGCCATGGTGCAGCATGGAAAACGCATCATCCCCACGTGGAGACCACCGGGCGGTGCCACGTAACGGACACAGCCCTTGGGATGTGGTCCAAACGTGTTTGGCGTACGCCATGTATACCCAAACGCGACAACCGCATTCGTACCTGGTTCTTCAGGTCCTGACCTGCCACCGCCGTCTCCCGGACGGCTGTCGCCGACCAGAGGGCCAAGGTCTCCACTGCGTGCGGCCGGTGGAAACTCGACCGAGCTTTTTCGACCGAGCCGCCGCGGCCTGGAACCGCCTGCCTCTGAAGGCCTCGGGGCTCCTTTCGAACATCCGTTCTCAGAAACATCGAGACGCTGACTTTCTTGGCCGTCCGTATGTATTTTCGATGTGTTTAACCTAGCACGGCGTGCATACTTTATCCGACAAAATTTACCTGGAGCATCCTTTCATAAATGAACGGAAGATCCCTTCATAAGCGAACGTGAACGAGTGCATGTATCTCTAATTATCAGAATGTGCGTCACCCAAACGGCACCTTTCAACCTTTGGCTGCGAAGGTGTGGGACCCATCACCACCGTCACCCTTGCACATTAGGCTGAAGGTAGAATCTCTGGCATATTTTTCCCGTTCAAATGTCTCGCGCAGGATGCCTCCCGAGGAAGGAGTCGGCAGGGAAAAGCGTCTCCTAGCATGTGCCAATCGCTGAGACTCAAGGCAAGGCATGCACGGCTGACGACTAGAGGAGTGCCGCCACTGACGATGAGCGCCTCGAATGAGTGTCGCCCGGTGGCACCTACCAAGGCGAGAGCCGCCCAGTGACACCCCACCGTGGAGTGCCGCTGAGTTACACGCCTCCAGTGAGTGCCATCCAGTGACACGTCCGCGCGTGACTGCCGCCCAGTGACACGTCCTCAGGTGAAAGCCGCCCGGTGGCACCTCTCCAGACGAGAGCCGCCCAGTGACACGCCCCCGGTCGGTATCGACTCGCCGAGCCGAGGGCGCTCAGCGTTGTCATTACCGAGCCCGGAACGCCCAGGGACGAAAACAAATGGCGCCGGCTCTCGCGGGTCGTGTCGGCCGCCTCGTTTGGGGATTAGAACGGACCGCCCCCAGCTGGGGACTGATCGGCGACGGTCCCGGCTGAGGGATGCGTCCCCCCAGCTGGGGGCCGTGGTGCGGGCCGCGAGAGCCGGGGGCGGGGAGGGGGAGGCGGATGCGTTCGGATCGGAACTAGCGGCGGCCGGAGTGTAGGCACGCCCGGCATCCCGGCAGACGGCGCCTCTTGGGAGTCGCGTCTCGACTCCAGTTGGCCCGCAGAACGAATGGGCATGAAACGCCCGCGGCGCTGACAGAGGTTATTTGCACGGTCGTAACAAATGGTCTTCATATGTTCTCGCGGTGTTTTCGAGTTCTTGTTTGCGCACGGAATGTGAAAATAAACGGCCAAGTGTATTTGTTGCGCGTTCCGATGGCTTCAACGCGGTGGTCTTCGACACTGTCTGGTGGTTGTCCGGGTGTGTACATTCCGGGGCACGTGTCGGTTTTTCCCGAGGCCGTCCATTGGGAAAGGCTGAAAAAAGCTCAATAAAACACTGGTCGGCAGAACAGCAAAGTGCTCTCCTTCCAAAGAGCGTGAAACATGCGTTTAAAACTTCGTTAATATAGTCAAGATCGTAATTCGGCATCTCGCGGAATTGCAAGCACTACCATACCTTCTTTTACGATGAGCATATTTCCAACGACCAATGAGAATGTCGCCCTACACGGCAGCGGAATTCGATTAAAAGTTGCGCGTGGCATAATTATGGCGCAACAGCCCAGGGAGCGGTTACCTTTGATGGGAGAAGTCTTCGTTATAAATTACATCGCTGTTCAAAGGCTGGACTTGATAAGGTGCGTCTACTTCGAGTCGGTAATAGTTGTTTGATCCGCCAATTTGACGAAACCGTCTCTAGAAGACTGAACCTTAGTGACAGACCTTCAATATCATGCATGCCATACTAGTATACAAACTGGGTTTCAGAGCCGTATCATGTAAACCAAAATAACGCCAGAGAGCAAACAGAATGCAAATACTTCCACAGTATCGGCAGGCAAATTAATCAGTCCAGGAAAGCTGTCCAAAGCATTGTTTTGTATAACAACCCTCGTCCGGCGGGGCCATTTTTACACCCCCGCCTGCAGGCACGTAGCCAAGGGGAGGGCCAAGGGGCCACGCCCGCTCCGAGCCAAGAGGCCTACATTAGGTATTGAGCAGTTTCGCAGGAGAACGGAGTAATGATCATATATACGATGCAAAAACAATCATTATATGTTTTTCCTGTGCATTGCACGTGAGGTCAATTACATTAAATTGCCGTCATATGCCATGTCATATGCCAGGGGCTTATGACAAAATTTGACATTCCTCTATCCCTGAGGAAAATCCCGGCTACGTGCCTGCTCGCCCGACGGAGGGTCCCAAAACGACCCCCTTCCCCAACTAACTTTTAAACAAAGAGAGATAGAGTACTGCGGCAAAAACCAGCGTATTGCTCGTCACGTAAGCAGCTCAGCGATTTCCGATTTTCTTGTTTCAGGCTTAATATGTGACCTTCCAGATCACCATAATGATCTGAAGTCGGTTATGTCAAAATACATCAAAATTTTCGTAGCAATCTAGTTTCCAAAATGATTACAACAAGTCAGTTCCGTAGGCGCCAGTGTGTTGGCCATTGTCTTCAACTACCAGAAAATCCATGGGTTTTTGGTTCTAGATTAACTGGTTACCTCCCAGGTCACGAAAACATCCATCATAGTTGAAATTTGCAATGGGAGGCATGATGGTCCCACCGCACTTTTGTCGGGTCACAGGCCAAAAAGCGATGAGAGGCGTGCCAAACTTGGTACATCGGTTCTCCTCGGGCTGGGAGGTGGTCGTCTTTTTGGGGTCGCGACCTTCTTAGTTCCCAAGGTCACCACCCGGGGCGCTCATGTGGTTTTGTCGTCGATGCGTAGGAAAAAGTTCCCTGTCGAAAACTTCTCTAAAACACTAAAACTGAAAACACTAAAACTGGTGCGCGGGTAGATGGGCACACAGTCTATCCTAACATGCCATTGCTGCGGCTGCGATAGTTTCCGAAGGTTATCGCTAAAATCGCAATCGAATTTCGAGTTTTCGAATTTCTCTGACCCGTCGTGACCTTCACCTACATATTGGTTTTCCATTACTTTAAATGAAACGGCCGCAGTAGTCGAAGCGCGGTATAGAACCCAATCATCACGTCAAATGATGTTCGTCAAAAAAATGTTGACGTGGTGGACCATAATAAAGCATTTCTGCAAGTGTTGGTATCACTTATCCCGAATGCAAAACTGCAATGACGTTTGACGCTATCGAAGGACGGAAATGTTGCGTAAGTCAGTGTCAATGTTGCATATTTGCCTTTGACCTAGTTTGAACTATGATAGCCTGGCCTTTTCCATGCACTAAAACCAGGTCACTGACACCAGCGTTTATAAAACAGACGTCATGTAACACAACACTGCGATACCTAATTTCCAAGAAAAGCAAGGTATTATTCGATTTGGCTTAAAAACACGACCTTGACAAAAAAGTCATAGGTCGAGACCTATCACAAGGAAAATCCCGAAAACTTTACTCAAGGTGTACGAATGTTGAAAACTCAACTACAAAAAAAAATCAGTGCTGTATCCCCGGCCACTAAAACGTTATTCAAGAAAAACCGAAGGGAGGTCTTAAAACAACTCCGCCCGTATAGCGAGAGTTAAAGCTTCCCAAGGGAAGGTATGACACACAACCTACATTGGAGTCTTTATTTATTTATTTGTCCTGGTAATGCATTTTTCGCATATTCCCTCCCCAAAAGCGTTGTGTAAACCCGCCACTGCCAAGCTTCCAGACTTTTCGCGGATGCTGCTATTTTATTTAACGCCACATTTCCGACATAATCGAGGCAATTCAACCATCTAGGGGCAATCTCTAAACTGTCAGTAAGTCGTTCCACTACCGTCCTTCGATGGCGTCAGCGTGGAATTCGTCCAATGCCGAAAGCGGCAAATAGTGCTGCAGGGAGTGGCGCACCTGATGGAGGCTGGAAGATCGAGGGCATCAAGGACTGGAGTAACCAAGGTTTGTAATTATCCCGGGGAGTCGGTGGTGGTCTGAGCGCCCCGACCACGACGAATATGGCGGCTTATGGTGGCCGAAAGTTCCCTGCAAGCAGACTGTCCAACAGGCGTTCCATGCCGTATCCAGGTCCGGAGTTCTCATGAAGGTCTAGGAAAGTTAGATGAGCTATTTGAGCGCGCTGATGTGGGGCCTGCTGCTCGTCGACTGGGGACACTCCTGTCTGGGTCGCGCAGGCTGTGAGGGCCTCTTGTACCAAGTCCTGGCTGCGTATCGCCTCGCTGAGTGAAGTCAAATACTGCTCAGATTAACAAGAAGCGTTAATTAGCACACCAGGTTTAATTTAGTAAGGGCTAGTTTCATGCAACAGGCCTTCCAGACACTTAGAGTTTTCTGTATATCTAAAGTAGGATTTCTTGGTTTCTGCAGTTTATCTATGCTGACTGGGTTCAATTTCAAAATTTGGATTTTGCGGGGCTACGGAAACCTTATTAACAAAGGCAAATAAAATGTTTCCGATAACACGTGTACCTCTCCTTATGGATATTTGGCGGGTACCGTATTTTTTGGGCGGTGGGTAACGCATACATTTTCTCTCTGGGCATAAATCCCTGATATCAGAGAATGACTCTCCGCGGCATTCCCGGCGCGCGTACTGCTGGCCAGATCAAATGTTGTCGGCTGCATCTGAGCTCCAGTATTTCTTTCTGCTGAATTTCTGTGCAGTCCCCACTGACATACATACATTGCGTTCTTCACGCATTTGCAACGAGAAGACGTTTGTCCAGGAAAGCCGCACATCAGCCCAGATGCTATCCCGACTCGTCACTGCATCATGATCAACGAGAACGTGATTTATTTTGCATTCTGCAGGGGCTGTTGCCGCGACGGAAGCTTTTCATCTCCGCCCTGGCGCGGTGACGAGCCGGACCGACTTCCTCGCGGCGAAAGTTGGATCTGCAAAGTCGCGCTGAACGAACGCAATTAAAGCGTCGAACAAAAACCGTTCAGGAAACTTTCAATTCAAATCAAATTTGTTCAAATTTGAAAATTCAATTCAAACGTTCAGGAAACTCGGCTGTGGTCCAGCCATATTGTGTGCAAATTCCAGACATGAAACAGATGCAAGCCCCAAATTTGCGATGGTGTCGTTAATATTCGACGGCTGTCAGAAAGGCATTGAAGGTTTTATGATTCATGGTGAGCAGTTCATTTACGATTCGGATCAGAAATTCATATAAACGCTTGACCAATAAACAGTCTATTCATGTCTTTCCTGACACCACGCTTAAGCATTTTCTGGCCTTTATTTGCCTTTATTTATTTATTTCCATTTCAAATGAACGATGCAATGTTCTGTACGCGTCACGGAAGACACGTATATACATGCTGAAGGGACCTATGACAGGATCCTGCGTCAAATGTAGTTCCTGTGAACAGAACACAAAGCTGAAACTGTTCTCTGGTGACCGATTTCTGGAGGACAAAACTATAAACAACGAATATTTGCGCAGCTGTATTGAATACTGAATTTTGTATAGTTCTAGCAAATTGTAGGGATTCTTCAAACCGGATAACAGTTTTCCATTTCATTCGTAAGGCTAATGTGTGTCATGACACTGATCCTTGCTTTGGACACAGAACAACTCTCTGCAACTGTTGCAATATATTTAGAAAACTTTCTGCAATGCATTTTATCTTGGTCTTTCCAGCTCCTGAAGCACATAAAATTCTTGTTGCTCACTGTCAGAATTTGTTGCCAAGCTACCGATTTCAACATTAACTGATCTCCATCGACCGTCACTGTCACTGGTGTGCAGTTCAACGCACGTTGTGCTATGACGTGCGACCGCAACGCTAATTTTGACAATGCCAGTCTACTTCGGATAAGTAAATAAGCCACAAGCTGTGGAAACAAGTTTATCGTAAAGAAAAGAAATGTCTGTGATAGAGATATGATACGTATGATGTCTGTGCCTACATTGTATCTGTTTCTTCACAACATCCTTGTGATTTCATCATTTGTCCAATGCCTGGCAGCCATCCCAACTGTACCGTACATATTCAAACAGCACAGCAGTCATTCGAATTGTCCTGCGGCCATTGGTCCAAACAGGCCTGTAGCTACTCAGACTGCCCATATCCCTTCAAATATCCTTTCTCGCTTTAAACTACCCTGCAGCCATTTGAACCATCCAACGCAATTTAAACTGCCCATGTGGTTATGCTCACTTTCTTGTTCCAATTCAGAATTCCCTAACACCATTTTCACTGTCCTGAAGTTGTTAAAAATTCCCTTGTAGCCATTTAAGCTCCCCTGTAGCTGTTCAGGGCGTCCGACGGTGACCGAACGTTTCCAGCGATCGATAGAGACCCAGGTGGAATTCGGGCGGCGCTGGCCCAGGGGAGAGGATACAGCTGGCCGGCCGCTGGTGCGCCCGTCCATCCGCCGCGCCGCGCCCGCGGACCACAGCCGAAACCAGCCGCCACCTGGCGCCGGCCAGACGGCCCCCCGGGCCCTGGGGGGCGATGAAATTCGTCCCCGGCCGGGGCGGCTGGTCGGGTCCAGGCCGCTGGAACTCGTCCGCGGTGGAGCGGCTGACAGGGAACGATCGGCCGGGATCGTGACGGCGTCCGGGGCCCGGCCCGGTCTGGGCGGGAGATCCGGGAGCGTGGGCGGAGCCGGGGCCGGAACAGCAGGACAGGGGAGGCTGGCACGGCTCCGCCTGTCCTGTGCATCAGTCGGTGGACACGGGCGCGAACTCGGCATTGTCAAGCCAGTCATAGCTTCCTCTCGAAAATATGAAGATTG
The DNA here is from genome assembly GCA_030062745.1 of Capitulum mitella. Taxonomy (NCBI): domain Eukaryota; kingdom Metazoa; phylum Arthropoda; class Thecostraca; order Pollicipedomorpha; family Pollicipedidae; genus Capitulum; species Capitulum mitella. The sequence continues at coordinate 22,811,356 of CP099850.1, read as the reverse complement.
CATGGCTTAAGGTTCCGTTACATGTTGCCAATAGCATGCAAAACTGTGTAGTTCACTTCCACAGGATCGCGGGCAGATTGTATCCTTGTGCGCCTGTTGCTAAGGCTTAACTTTCCTGGGGACGAAGAACGGAAAAAGAAACTCGAGGACGGTGTTCGGGGTGCTCTCGAAACACTTTAAACCCTCTCGCCTCGCTTTCGAATTCCGCTGATGGGATGTTAACAACCGCTAAACAGCATTAAGAGAAGTCATCTTTGACGCTACATTCGGATAAACGACCACATTGCTAACCCTACCGAGCAATCTACGATTGTTATCCACGAAAACGACAGGATGTGTGGGATGAAATGGGAAAGAAGCACATCATTTCCTTTCCCTAACGTCGCCGTACCGCCCAAGGCTGGATTCCTCGGCAGGGGGTGGTTATGACCTTCACTATCAGTTTAAATTACGGGTTATGGCAGCGACGGTGACGCCGATCAAGTCGTAGTACGTAATTTGAAGACATTGAGTACGTGACAAAATGCTTATTTGAACCCGGGAAAAAGACATGTTTTAAAGTAAAACAGAAACTGTGGATCTTGGCAGATATCAAATAAGTGAAATATAAATCTTTCTGGATCAGTGGCTTATGCTGTCTTGTATGTCGTTGTTGCATGCGTACATCACAGTGGAACCGAAATATTTTGTATATTGTTTTGGTTCCATCTAACAGTGGGCATCAGCGACGGCGAATTTTTGGCGGCATGAGTCACAACGCGGAGGGCGTGATCTTGTGCAGATTCCCTACCTTTTAAATTTGGCCAAAATTTCATGCTGGGGTGTTGTTTGGGATCAGAGCCTGCGCTAAACAAAGACTGTTGCAGGATTATTCCGAACGCCACGGCCGATCGTGCAATTTCAGGTTAACGACGGATTTTGTGGCGAAAGCTGAATATCCCGACATGCGTTCGACACCAAAGCGAAACTGATGTTTGCAGCTGAGGTTCACTGGAATGTCGTTGTGACGATAACTTGATAGCTTGACGACAATGTTTGCGTTTAACGCTAACGTACTGCATTCTTCACACAATCAACGCTCCTAGACAGGCTTGTACGTAGGCTTTACCTGCGTGAACATTCCACGGCGAAAAAGACGCTACTGTTGCCCAAACGGCAGCTGTGCTAATCCATGGCGTCCATCGTATGCCTGCCAAGCTCCGCAAGTGCCCCGTGACGAAAAGCCATTGCTGGGGCCCCACCGACCCTACAACGGTACCAGGTCCTACGTCCTTGGTACGGTACAGCGGAACGACCGCAACAGGCGGTCATTGGGAGGCAGCCGTGAGGGAAGCCATTGACTGCAGCTAACCGCAGACGGGCGGGAAGGGAGCGACTGCTCACCGCCGACGCCCATGACGACGGAGCCGAAGTAGGAGAGGTGGCGGTAGTTGAAGCCGGCGCCCAGCCGTGGGCCGGACCGCGCGGGCCGCGAGCTGTTGAAGAGGCCGTGGAAGGCGCCGTACGACGACCGCGAGAGCGCGTCCTGCTGACAGTAGCCTGCCGGGGCACAGACGGAGCGGTGACGTCAGTGGGACGGCGGGGTGTGTCTCCTGGTGGCAGTACCCTGCCGAGGCTTAGACAGAGCGGAGACGCCAGTGGGACGGTCACCGAGACCTTCTCCCCCCCCATGCCCAGGGAACACCACCAGATCTGGCCACAGCTCGGTGAAGACAGCTGAGTCCAAAAGAAAAAATCCCAAGAACAGTCTACAACCGGCCACTATTTCATTCCCGTCAATATTGACGTCGGCTTCGCCCAATCACTGTCACATGAACCAAAAAATGTTCCACGACCAGACCGACCGATGCCGAGCCCTATTGGCCAACAGCCAGCCCAATCAGTAGCCCTGCAAAGAAGCCGGGGCCCAGGGGACCGGGGGGCGGCTTTTGACGGCGGGTGATAGCGGGGCGCCGCGGACCTGCTCCACCGCGCTGCAGCTAAACTACCGGACCCGCCGTCGACCGGCCCTGCAAAATATGGGCCGGGCAATCCATTTAACTGCGTTCTGCACCATTGACCCGTCGCGGTTATGTAGCTGAAAGTTATTGGGGAAGTCGTCCATGTTCCCGGGAGCGTGCAGTATTGGATAATCGGAGACTCGCTCGATGCTCCCGCGCTTTCAAACACGTCGCCTCTGCGTCAAATGGCACAACCCATGACTTAGGACAACGTGAAGAACACGGACTAATCGTTTTCAGCAGGCATCAGTCAACTCTGCGCCACCAACGTCAATGGCAGATGACGCTTTCTCTCGGTTAACGTTTCAAGTTATAAGTATTTCATTCAAAGTACATAGTGGCAAGTTCGACAGAATTGCAAATACAATCACTTTTCAATCGGGCGTGGTCCACCGACGCCCGGCAGGTTTAAGTCATTAGCTGATGGCCCATACCTTGGCCCCCTTGCGCTGACACGACATACTCCATTACGGCAGGACTTTCCCATTGCCCTGTTTTGCAAGGGGAAAACCCTCACCGACAACATGATGTAATCCCATTTCGTCACTTCTTCCGGCTGGACGGCAAAGATACGGCACTATGTAACCGTATCCAGCGGTCAGCTGGCACTTTATTTACTCAAGACAGGTTTCTGATCTAACGGCCTTCTCTGTTTTTCTTGGCACAACCCTTCCCGACATTTCGGACCACGACGACGGCATTTGCCGGGAAGTCGTTTGTTTCCCAGACTCGACACCGGTCGCGGCGACCTGACAACCGGCCCGCTGCCCTGGCCGTGGCGGCAGTCGGCTCCAACCCCCCTCGTCAGGATCAAGCCGGCAGGCCAGGAAACGAGCCTCCAGTCTCGTAACGACCGTGCAAAGCCGGATTGCAAACGCGGCGACGTGTTTTCGCCGCTTAAGGAGCGCGAATTATTCATGATGTACCTCTCTTTGAGTCCACCCACAGGCAACAGGGACAGGGTTGGATCAACAAAGGACCATTCGTAAGCTGTCTTGCAAGGCGGGCATGGATGCTTCAGTGTTTGAACGCGTTTTGTTCAAACAGGGGCGTATCGTGCCTTCAGGGCGGGAATGCGTCCTATTGCCATTACCAACTGCGTAGGTTTTTGGGACGATTGAAGACCAAGGAATTCCATTCTTGCCACTCATTAGATGGTATACTCGGAACTTTTCGAAACGGAGCAAAGGGCAGCAGAAAAAGCGTAATATGACTAGGTGATCCCTCACCCGACTCCTTTTCTGTTTTAACGGCACAGTCCATGAGAAGGTGCAGAGTGTTAAGCTTTCGCAGATGCTTAAGATCTCATAAGAAGGGACTTCGAGGAAAAGGAATTCTGGGCCGAAAATGCTGCAAGGAGAGCAACACTTAAATTCGAGACAGATCGACAAATCCTGACGCACGAGCCATTTTTACCTACTTCCAACGTCAGTCTCACGCCGACTGGGACATCCCATTTCTTCCTTCTCCAATCTTCACCCCGCCAGAACATGCAGCTTTTGGATCACCAGGCACCTGCGTGACTCAAGCCATCTCAGAACCCAAAAATGAAGTGTGACCCACGCCGGTTTAGACCGCCAGCCGGCGGTGTGAGCCAGACCGGCGGTAGCTGGTGTGACCCCCGCCGGTTAAGACGGCCGGCCGTTCGGCGCGTGTCGCGGCCGTCAATGGTCGTTTAATTCCACCTGGCCGGGCGGCACGAGCCCTGAGCGGCGGTTCCGGCGCAGCCGACTAATGCGGCGCACCGGGCGACGGCGGCGGCGGCGGCGGCGGCGGTGGCCGTAGGGTCGGGGAAACTCGGCAGTGCCGTAAGGCGGCCAGCGCTTCTCTGCACTAATTTTCGCACGACGCGAAGATTCAGTTACGGCTTGCTCTCGCCTTCCATAGTTGATGCGCCTGTGACAGCAAACATTCGCGACGATTGAGAGCGTTCGCAAACTGACTCCAGTTCTCCCATGTCAGGTGAGGCGTTAGCAAGCTTCATTTCAGATTCAGAATGCACTTAGGATATTCAAGTTCTGTGTACGCCTTTTTTTGTACGAAACCTGCCACAAGGAAGCGCTGCGGTATTGTTTTCTTTTCCTTACAGCGTTGCCATCTGCATTAAGCGGCGCGTTACCATGTGTCGGAAGTTGTTTAAATTCTCCTTTTCCAATGTTAAGCTGCTGAATAGAATTGGGACGTTCTGTAGCAAGGCACCTTTGGGTCGTTGTTGTCATGGTGAGTTGACGCAGAACGTGATTTATTTTGGCAAGATAATTATTGGGCTTAAAGCCATGAAAGACGGTTCATGACATATCGACGAGTTACGCATCCGCTGGGCGCAGATTTAAATAAGGTTTATCAGAGTCCTGACAACTCCCTTTTGACATACCAATATCAGTTTAAGTGCAAACAAAACGAAGTCTGCTTTTAAGTCAGTAGTAGGCGCTACTCTAGTGTGGATCTTTCGCTTTTAAGTACGAATTAAAACTGTGTGTATTGTAAGCAGTTATCTGATAACGCATGCGGGCACCGACCCAGGAAACCTTTGGGAATTCCGTTCATTTGCCTTTCTATCGTCTGTTCTTTTTTACACGTCCATCAGTCAGCTGACGGCTGGTCAACAGGCTAGTCACTGAAGTAACATGCGCATTACCATTTTCTGAAATATTGTGTTCGCACCTGTATGATATTCAGAAAATAATCTCCGCGTATAGTTCTGGAAGGAACGTGGCGGATTTGCGCAAAATGCAAGACAATCGCAGTCTCTCGGGCAATGTATTCCATCGCATTCCACCGCGCATGTTTCGAAGACGTTTTAGTTGGGAACATTCTGTTGGGGACGTGTTTGGGATGGAGCTCGTCTGCCACGGAAACAGCGGGGACAAACAACACAAATGCGAAGATGTGTTTTTCCCGAACTGAAGCTGCTGTAATGGAAACAAAATACCTATTGAAGCGCCAACGATTGAAAATGATGACGACGGTCTCAGCAAAATCTTTACCAGCTGACAGCCTCTCTGTGAATCCTGAAATAACACAAATGTGAAGGAAAATTTAGAAAAATGCACTGACGATTGAAAATGATGACGTCGGCCTCAGCAAAATCTTCACCAGTTTACCTCTCTGTGAATCCTGAAATAACACAGACGTGGAAAATAATTTAGAAAAAGACAAGATGATATCAGTTGTAAACGCTTTTAATTCCATAAGGGCTACTTTGTAACTGTTAAATCTTATGGCATATCGTTCAAACTGACGCAGCCCAGATAAGACTGCGGAGTAATCGACATTTTCAATTGTGGGCTGAGCACCCCTACCAGTCAGTAATGGCCCAGAAGAACAGTAACGGTCCCAGAGAGCAGGAGCAGCGGCCCCAGTACCGACCTATGGTGGCCATGACCAGGCCGAGGGCGAGCAGCACGACTCCGAACGTCATGATTCGGCAGGCGTTCCAGAGGCAGGAGGCCGTGATCTGGCCGCGCATGGCGTGGATCTCATGGTGGCGGGACCAGATGTCCACCTCGCGGAAGCCCAGCATGGCGGCCGCCGCGTGTTCCGCTCACCGCCCTGCCGTGGACGGAAGCGGCGTCAGAACAGGGCGTCGCGTGTCGGCATCAGACGGGCGCGTCACTGCATCATCGGCATCAGGCGGAAGAGAAGGCCACTGGTCAGTATCAGGCCGGTCCAGCGCCGCAACCGACCAGTACCAGACGGGGTCAGCACGGTACGGCAGCAGGTCAGACGGGTCCACATATCATGGGAGCAGCAGCAGTGTCATCGGTCGGAGCAGGACGGGCCAATGGAGTCATTCATTTCTGTCTTGACCTTCACGCTAATGACTTTCCAGTCGCTGTGGGAAATTGACCTGTTGAATCTGTTGAAATCCGTGGAATCAAAAAGACATTTATGCCGACATGCAGCAGAAAAACAAAAACGAGGTCTCAGTGTTAGCTAATCTTTTCCGTTATGTACGCATGTAAATAAATGTGCCATGGTCGTGGTTGCATTTGAGAGCAAACAGTTTTGATTTAATTTCGCACTTACGTGGGACGCGTATTGTATTGTATTGTATTGCGTTGTACTGCACTTCGTGGGGAAGTCTACAGTGATCAATACACGTCGTGTCGATTATGTTCCCGAATCAAAAGAAAATGAAGTTTAAACAGGTAAAACACGCACACGCCCTATCACGCACCGTGCCATTGGCGGCACAGAAAGCAAAGTGAGGACATATTAGGTGACAGCGGACCTCAGGTCGGAAGGTACAGCTTGGACACAGGCAGGGAGAGAAACTGCGTCACGAAGGAGCTGGTTAAGCTGGTTAAGACTGTATAAAAATCAAGACAAGACTTCGCAGTCTTGTAAATAGTTCAGTGCGACAGCTCGTGGCTCCTTAACTTCGACCTCCTGGCTTTGTAAATTATTACTGTTGCATGCCGCTTACTACGTTCAGAAAGGTTTACGAACACAGAACTGCCCGGTTTTTAATAGTACCGGTTTCGAAGCAGTCTGGCCTTTGGGAATATTCGGTTGGTTTTGGGCTCTGGGGCGCGGATCATCATAAATGACGGCAACAAGTTCCTTGCTGGACTTTCCTGTGCATGGCAGACTCCGTTTCTAAATGCGCTTGATTCTGTTTTGCATTTCACTTTCATGACCCGATTTTGGTGACTGTCTCTACGTCCAACAGATATCCGATCAGTAAGAGACTGTGCACGTCCAAATTAATAACATGTTTTCGAAATTCCCATCGCCCCGTTCTCCAGAGCAGAGATCCGAGCTGCTTCCTTGCTACGTGAGGTACAGAGTGTAGACGATGCCAGCTCACTGCGTTCGGTGAGTGCAGCGATACCGATCCTGGCGTGGTGGGCAAGGATTATCGCCCGGCAAATTTTAGGATTTTTATCAATGGAAATCCCAGCCCAGAACTCCTGGAGAGACTCCGGTAAACGGGTTCCATGCAGTTGGCCATTGAGTCATTGAGCCATTGAGGTGTGCCGTTCTGCTGCTCAGTGAGGGAGGATGAGCAGGTCGGATTTTCCCGGGGAAGGCCGAGCCGAGCATGGGCGGAGTATAACAGATTGATCAGGAGCGAGGTATCGCGTGACCACGTGGTCGTTAGGTGTGCTGGTGGCCTCGGGTATGGGTGACAAGACATGCCCCGTGCTGAGCATTGCCCTGAGGCAGTGCTGGGCACAGCTTGTACTGAGCCGTGGATTTGTGGGGAAGCAATGTGCGTGGTCGAAACCGGATCAACAGGTGTAATTTGTTGAAGTCAAGGTTGCATGCGTGCCTAAAACTTTGTAAAGTCCTGCAACTGGTCCATTATTTTTGCACGCTTCCCATCTCGGGTCAGCTCATAAATAGTCCGATAAAATGAGTCAAACCTAGTACGCCATGTCAGCAGACTACTAATGATTTTGAAGAAGCAGCATCCCTGCAGGCTAGCCGCTATGCCTATGAATGGCTTCTCACCAATTCGACAAAATGCGGACTAAGCGCACAGGTCTGGTACGGAGTCCGCAACCTGATATCTATGACAGAAACATTCGAACGGAGTAGACGCGCACCGTCAATATATTCTCGCTCCCTCTTCTGTTTTATCTTTATCCGCAGGCTCGAGCAGGGATGAGCTCCGGTGTTTGTTCAGCATTGTTTTGCCAGCAGCAGATGTCGGAGCTGAGCCGTGGCGCTGCTCCGCCGCGTTCTGACTTTGCTCTGAGGAGCGCTAGGTCAACGAAGCCCGACAATCCGTCTAGACCGGCCAGACGCGGCCGGATGTCCGGCACCGTCGTCAAACATGTCGCGGCATCGGGTTTCCGAGCCGGGTGAGCGAAGTGGTGCGGCGAAATGCGTCCAGGCGTGGCGCGGATCCCGAAAATGCGACAAAAAATCCCAGTTTTCAGTCGCTTCTTGCTGGGAGCACATGAAGATTACTGGGCTTATCGTGATTCACCAGGTGTTTTGTATGGTGTGACCGTACTACCGACTTGGCAGAAACCTTGCGTTGTAACGTCATTAACAGCAAACATCAGATAAAGTTTTTTTATTAACTATTTTTTGTGTTTTTAGGTGCCTCTCGAAAAAACAAGAGCTGAAAACGCGATTAGCCGAAATGTCTGTACCAACTGAATCCATGTCCGAAAAAGAACAAACATGGCAAATCAAACAAAAAGAACAAAGGCCTGGTAGTCCGCCGCCGCACCTGCTTCTGCCGTAAACTTCCGGTAAAAGTTATGTTTGTATGTTTGAACAATTAAACGGCATGATAAGGAATTCAACAACAGTTTGTCTTTTAGATAAGGTCAAGAATTTTCAGCGAAGATCAAAGGTGCACCACCATGCTACTTTTCATAGTTAGCCAGTTCGTTCTCCACGGGCTGTCAGCCGAATTTAATAATTAAGTTATTAGTAATGACTGAAAGTTCCTGGAATGACCAATGCCAAGTCATCCAGATCACATCAAAACCATACGTCTTGTTGCATCAGGCAGAGACACGCAGATGAACGACTCGTGAAAAGGCGCTGCCATACTAGGTAACATCGAAGTGCAGCGGTTATGTCTAGTAGATTTGCGTGGCACGTTGCCCATGTATCTTCCTCCACTCCCCTCTCCCAGTCAGTCGCTCCTTAATTAGTTTGTCTCTCTCTCGGTGTCCCCCGCCTTCTCCACAGACTCAGAGGGGAACCCGCCGGCCGCCCTGGCCGCTTGACGAGGCGTCACGAGACCGCGCCGGGCCGCCAGCTGTGACGGTCTCACTCCAGCATTCAGCAGTCCGTGGCGGGTCTCACTCCAGCATTCAGCAGCCGCCCAATGAGCGGACTCCGTTACGGACGGCGGCGGCCGGCCGCGCCGCCCGGCGGCCCCAGCGGTGCACTCGGCCGGGCGCGGCGGCCCCGTATGATACATTCGGCCGGCCACGGCGGAAACAAAGCGCGAATAAACCCGCCCAACGACTTCCAATCCGGCCATCGACCGGGCGCCGTATTTAGCTGGAGGCGGCGGCCGGCGGCGCCGCCGCAGACAGCGAGCGTCGACGCCGGCGCGCCGGTCGGCGTTGCCGGCAGAACCGATCACGCGTCGTCGGCCCTGGCCCCGGCGATGTGCCACCGCGGCTCCGCTGCGGCTTAAGTTCCGACGGCAGTTCTGGACGTACCGGCGTACGAAAATGCTGCCCCGTCAGCTGGAACTGCGGGGGGTAAATGATGGCCTTCGCATCGACGAAGGCCTTTTTCTCCGTCTACTCTGCAATTCTATTCCGTTCTGTAACGAAAACGTTGCAAGACCCAAAGATCGCACGTATTGTGTTAGAAAATTCCGTCCATCTTGAAGCGGTCACCAGTTTTTGTTGTACGTGGTCTTTGCTGTTTTATAAACACACTGTACATCACCCTGAATTTCTGTTAGTGACACCTGGAGACCCTGCGACAAAAGGTGGAAGTGAGGACGGCTGGTACCGTTGAGCGTGCGACAAGTCAATTGCAACAACTTGATGGAAAGTGCCCGTCATGGTTATAAAGGTCAAGCAGCAAACATTTCGCTAGTTTTCCATCGCCCGTTCTAGCATTTCAAGCCCGCACGCTATTGCAGCAATGCCATTGACAACATATGACCCAAACATATGTTTCAAAGTGAGCCACGAAGTATGTACGCCTTAGAGCAGGATTTCATTGAATGGGATGGAGAGGCAAACCCAGTCCCCTTGATTATGAACCCGCTGAAATCCGCGTTTGGTCCCAAATCAGGTTCACCTTCGTAGCATAGCTCTTTGTAAAGGCTGCCGCAAATCTGACACTTGTGAAAGCGAGCACAGCCGACAAGGAAAATTCCATCTCGGCGGGACATTAAGAATGATTGCACTTGCTGAAGGCAACAGGTGCGAAACGCTTTTTCGGCAGAATTGTCCGTTGAAGTTGGGTGGAAACAGATGACGATGCTCGAGCCTTGCATTCTGCGAAATAGCCCAAGGGCCTGGTGTGCAGAACTTTGAATGCACGCCTCATTCGCATTTAAACTTTTTTATGTCTTCCTGAATTATGAAAGTTTTGCTAAGCGGTGAAATGGGGAAACTGCTCAAAACGTCCAAACTTTGGTATCGATCTTTAAGTTTCGTTATGGTTCCGATGTATGGTTCGATGAAAAAAGGACAAACATCCACGCAATGAATGCCTGACGTGAAGCGCATCGAAAAACAGGCATCATCGGCCTAAAACTATTACAGAAGTTCATCATTCGCATTCACGTCGGTGTTCAATAGCTGGAATGTAGACAGAGAGAGAGTAAAGTTACTGCAGTTTCTTTTGTCCAACGCCAAAATCCAATATGTGATATTTTTCAACAAAAAAACAAGGATAGTTTTCATTTTCAACTATTCATTGTTCCGTGTGAGGTAAGCTGAGGCAAGTTTAGTTGTTGGGTCCTGAGGTGGCCTAATTCTGCTATTCACTTGGAGTTCAATCCGTGACCTTTGTTGTGACTTTTCAAGTACGTAAAACATGACCAGCTAAGATTACTTCTGACACAGTTCTATTTTGTGATACCAACCTTTTTTGGGAGCATTCTACTCAACAGTAATTGTTTGCTGTCGCAACAATTCAGTTTGTCCCGTAGATTCTGTCGTTAGCAGAGAGGGCAGCGAGTATCTCACCTGCTTGCTTGCATTCACAACGCATTGCTGGCTTAAGATTCCGTGTGTCACGGGAACTAAGGAAGGTAGCCTTCGTCGGGTCGGGTAGCCATGGGAAGTGGACCAAAAAAAAGGCACACTTGCTTGCTGCAGCATGATGTTACGTGCCTATTTAATACAAAAATGTCAAACCTGAACAAAAACGGAAGAACAAGCTGACGAACTGACCGTCTATGTGGTGAGCGGAGCAACGCGTTTGGTCCTCCCACCAGTTATCTCCAATGACTGACGTTCTTGGCAAAAAAAATGAGATTGCTCAAAAATTGCCTCCGCCCGTTTGCTTCTTATTCTGCCTATAGACTGCGTATTATAAGCAAATACTATTTGCTTTTGTTTCTGGAGGCCTGCGACGCAAGGTAGACCATGCGCTAGAAACATGGCAATTGTTTTACAGTAATGAATGCTAACTTGACTGCAAACCAAAGCCTTTGGGTACTTTCTGGCGCTATCACCAGCGTGTGCCAATGGATTAATTCAGCGATGCGTTTGTTAGTTCTGGACACAAATGTAAAATGGAAAAATAGCGCTCATTTATTTCAACAGACATACATGCGTCGATGAATAGATTTACAGCCTACATGAATAACGTACCATTCAAACATGAAAAACATGTGCGTAACTACATGCCAGTAAAATAACCAGGTAACTGTATTTCATACCCAGTTGGTCCATTCAACGCCGCCCAGATTCATCGTGTTTGGTTTTATCCTACGGAGATAAATTCCGGATAAATGATTCAGCAAGCAATGCGCCTTTCGTAAAAGAGAGCTTACCTTTTCGCCATTTCTTTCCCTGCTGTGTCAGCTTTTCTGCTCAGCCATTTTCTCTGTTGGTGCAACGCTGCGAGACGACTCTCGTTCCACCTCCAAAAAAATTTCAGCTGGTTTGTTACGGACACATTTCGTCTCGCTCATTTATTTTATTATAAGAAATTCGATTATCTGAGTGCATGAAAACGGGTGTCGCATAATGCAAATGAAAACAAGAAAAGGGGAACAAATGTTTTTAACATCGTAATAAAGCAGAGAGAATCGCCGGGTAAAGAAAGCTGATTGAAAGGCATAACATATCGTGAACGCTGATTTCAAATCTAACTGTCGCACGCTGATACGTGAAATCGTGCGATGTCATCCATCCCTATGTTTTTCTCAGACAGCTGGCAAACAAAACGCCACGAGCGAAACGAAAACGTTGGACCAGTATTGGCGAATGAATTACCCGTGCGTTGTTAAAAAAGAAGATAAAATCGACCGAACATCTCAGTTTCTACTGGTATTTTCAATGTCAACGTTTCGACGTTTGGCACTGCGGGAAGGCAAATTGCGACATTATTTCGCAACAGCAGGTTTCTTTGTCACGCCAGAGTGATGTAATTTGAATGTAGGTCTGCAGTGGCAGTGGAAGGTTGAGGTTTGTTCAGGTTAACCAATGTCTCCCAAGGTCAGTAGTACACTGACGGTTTTGCGCCCGCCATAGAGCCACCTATTCTGGCTACCCGCTACAATGGTTGCTATGCATATTGAACCCTTGCCTTTTATGAGCTTCTGTCACCTGTCAATATCTTACTCGGCGCGGCGTTTTTAATACCTCCCATGTCTTTTGCCTGGTTACAAGACACAAGTTGGGTTTCAAATACGGACGAGGAAAATTGTAATCGAAAGTTATTTTGAACATGGCCTAACATGACCTTCAACAACCTTATGATTTTGTGTTTTTTTTCTGCGCGTGCATCAGAATTCATGCTTTCTTTATAGTTCTTGGAATCATGATTCTGGAGGTCAAAATGTGAAATTGGCCGGTTTCAGGTGCATGCCTATATTTCACCTAAAAAGGCGTATTACGACCCGGAATGGTAACAATTCCACAGCACAGAGCTCAACAGTTTCACCGCTTACACTGGAAATCGTTTCGTTCCTAGCGTCACGAGATTCCCTGGGTCTAAGAAATGGAGGATTCCACCCTCTCAGCGCTTGATTTTTAGAGGCCTTCCTCTGTGCTCGGTCAAACGGCAGTCATGAGCCATCTTTAATGTTCCGTTCATTCAGGGCTTTAGGGCCCATAGGTTATATGCCCTAGAATATTATGCACGCACCGGTTTGTAATAGCGAAGGGGCTTATAACATCAGAATGGACTGGAAAAGGGGCGTTTCGCCGAAGTAATACGGAAGCTTCAGTTTCCTGTATTTCAAGAGCGTTCTGAAAGCTCGAACCGATCATCATTCGAAGCTAGACAGTTGAATAAGCTGCTGATTGATGCCTCAGTTAGTTTCATCCGGCATTTGTCAAATCCGGGACATCTTGTTTTTGTTGCAAATTAGGAGCTCCTCTCGCTCGACTCCCCCACCAAATACATACGGGATGCGATAGCAATAAACTCATATATTGATTAACTCGATTAACTCAGTTAAGGAAAGGACACAGACGCCGTTGGTCATTGCTGCACCTGCACGGAACATTTTGGCCTCGGCTTCTGTATTTCTCTATAAACGAGCTCTACATATGAGACATATACCGATATACCGATATCGCGATCGGTACCGAAAAAGGCATAACATGGATGATCCTGAAGACATCTGTCTATATATTTATCGCACAGCTCTCGTAAGACCGTCCACATTGGGCGGTTATCACTTGTCTTGTTTAGATCTTCATACTAAACACATAATGTTTGTTTTGATCGTAAACCTGAATGAAATTGTGTTGTTTGTTGACTTCGTATCCTTCTTGCGTAAAAAAAAACTGTGAAAATTTTTCGTTTATCAACGTTATGGGCTGTTTCTTGCAATCTGAACTAAATGAGCTGGGCTATTCTGGTGGCCATGATGAGCCTAGTGAGATGTCCCAATAACACGAGGAGAAAATGCTTTAAAATATTTACCGGAATGTTCCACAATACTGCACGTATTTTTCGAGCAGCCTCTTCAGTTAAGCAGCTTTGTAATTCCCTGTTTATGTGCTTAGGTATTAATGCCCCCCTGGTTGAACGCACGACTGAGAAGAGAGGTCAGCTTCACGTGAAAAAAGGTCAGCTCCACGTGCAAGCCGGGCCGCATGCATATCAGAACTCTTAATGGCCAGCATCCGTGTTAACAACGAATTGCGAATGAAGAAGTTCAGAGTCTACGTCACATGAATAGGATCACCAGTCGTTTAGGGGTCCGTGAGAGGGAGGACGGCCAGGTTCATCATTTGGGCGGGCCGGGCCTGCGGTAGACGGGAACAGACTCACCGTTCGTAGCCCGCCGTGCCGAGTCGGAGTCTGTCATTGGCGTCCCACCGGGTCCGTCATCTGTCACCCGACAGCCTGACCCGTCCCGGCCCGTTCATCCCTCAAATCGGCGCTGCCGTCCCCGCCCGTCCACCGCCGGCCCGCTATCCGACCGCGCCGTCACACCGCGACGGCCCGCCGCCGGCGGCCGTCACGGTCCCGTCACGGTGCCGTCACGTCGTCTCCGCCGCTCCCGACTGACCGAGCCGCCGCCGCCGCCGCCGGCGGTCGGCCGCAGCACAACTGTTGCTCGTGGCGCCGCGGCCGCGTCGAAATCGACAGCCTGCGCGGCGGCGTCGACGGCTGTCGGCCGGCCGAGGTCGGGGGCCGGGTCGCCGCGGCGAAGCCCTGGGGCTCGGATCGAGAGTCGCGGAGGGAGAGGAGCCGTTCCTGAGCTGAGGCTGTCGCCGCAGGGACGACTGGTCTCGACCTGTCGTCGTCATCGCCGGCGCACGTCTCCCTCAGCCGTTGATTCAAACTAGCAATAACAGCAGTTTGAACTAGCCTTCCTTTGCTGACTGCTGAAACTTTGGCGGTTATGTTATATATAAATACATTATATATAAAACTACGGCCCTCTCCGACCTCAAGGTCGCCATCGATTTCATACTGTGACGTCTTCTTCCGCTCCTTAAGTTTGCAAGGCGTATGACTAACGCTCAGTCTCATCGGCCGTCTGTTTTTGAGCAACAGACGGCAATGACCATCAAAATCATAGCGTGGATCACCATGCGAGCAGCAGTCCATACGACAGGCAGGGCGGTGCTCCTACCAATTTTGGACAGTTTTACCATTAGCCCTAAATGGTACGACATCCAGGGAAAGGCATTGCCCGGAAGTGACTGTGGTCCCAGCAACTTTGTGAGCTTTCCTACCCCAATGCTGAACTGGGAGAAATTCGTGCTTCCTTTCAGCAGCACGTGCCGGTGATTCCCCCCCCCCCCGATCGGCGACAGCGGCTGGGCTGGCCGGCTCGTGCCGACGACCACCGCACGGAGAGACGGGGAAGAACGGCTCACAGACGCCCGATCGGAGGAACTGACGGCGAAAAATCGCCGCCGGACGGAGCCTCAAAGAAGGTTACCCACGCTTCTCGGCCTCCCAGCCGGGTCGTGGCGACAGGGATACAGCACTTCCTGCCACCGGTGCCAGACTGGCCGACGCCAGTCGAATATGAATCAACACTGCATTATGACTTGGTAGCCTATCGATATCACACCCAGCCATGTATCAGACAGAAGTCAACTTATCGAGACAAGTGTCAGCGAGAACCAAAATAATCACCCTGTAAATCCAGGGAAGACCAATTTAGTACCTGCACAGCTAGCAAAAATTTAGCGAGAAGAAACAGTCTGAAGGAGACAGGCTGACAGAAAACAGATCAAATCGTGGCAGTTCCGCTGACAAACATGGAAATGGTCAAGAACATTTTATTGCAAGTCAGACAGTGCTCATTACTCAGAGTAAAAAAGACCACTTACTTTTACCTTCTACTCTCATTAACCAACTTCAGCATGAATTCAGGCTCAGCTCAAGGATCAAGGCTCAAGGATCCCTTCGACTGCGAGCAAACGTAGACGCACCGCCGCTGCGGTATTGGGGAGCCATTGTGTCGGTCACCTGACGCTCCGCGCTCAGAGCCGTATGAGTGGCGCGTGATGCTCGAAATACGAACGGCTAAGTCGGCGCCGGGTTGACGGAGCAGTAACCCATTGCCTCTTCGTCTCGACAGACGGTCCTGTTGCCAGGTTATCCCCGACAGTTTTTTACTCTGTCTGTGCGAAATGTGACCTGACCTGGCCTAACTTCTGCCTCGTTCCTCGTGTACCAGTAATGATCTACCCTCTAGCAGAAACAGTCCGTGCAGAAGTGATACAAATTCTCACGAGAGCGCCATTTGTCATTTTGACAAAACGCCACTCATCATGACGTTTCGGAGCTCATACGGGCAATAGCTGTCAAGCCTAGTACTATTTAAAGAATAAATGGCCTTGTAACGGGCCTTTACGTCCTAGATTTGGTTCGCTCGTTTTCTCTCAAGGCATGTGAATAAGTTTCGGTCTGTCATAGTGGGCCCGATGTTACTGCAGCAAACTGTGGTCCTTAAAGATGTCCAGCGATACGCTGATAATCCGAGTGAGATAAAATTCTACATCATTCAGTTTCCATTTCTGCGCCATCTTCCATTTCTCATAAGCTCTGTTTTGGCTGTTACTTAGTATGCATGGGCGCACTGAAGGTCAAAATGCGCAGCTAGGCTCGCTTTCTAACGTTTCTCAACATGCACAGCCATGTGCCCATCTTGTTAAACCCACCGCAAAGAACGCAGCGCACGGCCAGCTCCTTGTACGTCGAAATCGCCGTCACTAAAATACCACGCGCGAGTCCTTGTCGGCTGCCATTACCTTCAGAATGCCGCACTTTAGGCCGCGCCAGCGGTCGGCACCCGTCGCCATTAGGTGGCCGCGAGGCGCTTTCAGCATCACCAGAAAGGCCGCGGAGAACGGAGAATGGCGCCTCGGTCGGGCCAAGACGATGCTTGGTATGCCCCGCTGCCTCCCGCGCGCCAGCTGACACGCTCAGCCGCGAGATGGCCGGAGATCAGTGTTGCGGGGTAAAGGTGAGCCGGTGCCACGTTGATTGAGGGACAGCCTTGATTTATAGCCAGTTTCATGATGTTCAGTCATCGGTGTGGTGACGCTTTGGAAGCTGGTAAGCCCAGAGCAGTTTTCGGGAAAATCCTGTAAAGGCAGATCGGTCATAAGGCTGATTTTAAAATTATCTGAAACTGGTGGGGCCGCCGCTGCACCTGTCACCAGGGTTACGGCACCCGTGGGCCATGAACATGATCATTGGTGGGGAAAGTGTGCAATTTCTCGTCAGATATCGCGCTTATATAGAAAAAATGACGACCGCCGCAGATTTTGCTAGACATATGAATCGCAGGGTTAATGGCCGGAGAAAGGTCCTCGCCAGGTGCCCCACTCCCAGGTCCTTCCTGAACCGCGTCATGGCCGGCTAGATACCGAGCCTGAAAATGGACCTTTGCGTGTCACCGACACTGGCCTGGAGTCCCAGAACGGGCGCCTGTGTTTGGTCGGGACTGCAAGGGTCAACAGGCGCAGTCGTAACCGTGTAGTGAGGCTGCATGGCACGGAAAATGCCATCGAAGGCTGTCAGTAGCTCGGCGCTGGTAGCCAGATAAGTCCCCTTTTTGTTTGGAAATGTTTGAGTAACAGGTCTAGGTTCCCCTCAGCAAGCACGGTTTGGCATGGAGACCGAATCTCTCTCTTGCTCCGACCACGTCATACTTCGTACCATGTGAGTAACCTCTCAGCAGCATCCAAGTGTCACATACAACCTCAGTTCATAGTCTCTTACTGTGAGTCTAACCCAAATGCTAAATGGACTTTGAAAGCAAAAAAGCTGTAGCAATCCAAGCAATATTGAATAAAATAAACCAAAGGATTTCCGACGAAGTAATCATCTTCAACTGGACAGGACTGAGAACTAAAGGCAAGCTACTCTTGGTTTCGAACACCACTCATTCGCGATCACTCAGGATAACATTACAGTCGATTCCAACGCCTTCCTGTGCCAACGCACGCGACCAAGCACACAAAGAAAAGTCGTTAATTCTGCGAACTTTACAGAATGAAGCTGGAATAGCAGTCAAAGTGCACGCAACGGGCTCGGTGCGCGAACTCGTGTCCCTGACTTAGGCCATTTGTTTAATAAGGAAAATTCGGTCTTAATGCGTGCTTTGAAGTGTGACAGCCAAGTTCTAGCCAATAGTCAAAGAAACTTTGCGTAAATCCAGCCACCCGATCAGCGACGAGCACACGCCGGCGCAGTGTCAGAGGTCGGCTTGCGTAAGGGAAAGTTTCACGCGGGGCCGGGAACCGTCCATAGGTATAACGCCAGGATGTTTTGAAAGCCATATTTTTACAAGGCGCGGGCGACCAGGGCAGTCAACGTGACCGCGTTGCGAGCTGCCGGATGGAACGCATTGCTGGCAAAGAGGCGATGTAGTGTTTTCAGGTGAACGCCACGTAGTTCAGACATCCAAGAACCCGAAGCAAACGATATTTTCCTAAAAAAGGGTACCGCGCCAAGTAGGTCAAGCGGGGCCTCGATGTGGCCGGGGTCTAACCTTTAACCCGGCAGTTGATGGGATGCACGGGATCAAGCAGAAAATCGCCCGCTACAGTTTGGCCATCTTGCATTTAGTGGGCTCGGGCGTCAGACGTCTCTATTCAGTAGCTCCGTAATCAATTGACCTCTTCGGCGGACGCAAGCAGCCAAATATTCATTATTCTTAATACGACCCATTCTCAATACGACCCTGTACTATATCGCATTTCGGATCCTCAGGTTTACACCTCAGGTCCCAGGTCACGGCAAAGGCCACAGGTCACGGCGGCTCGGCTTCTTGGAGGAGTAGAGCAACCAGCCTGACAACACAGTCTGACGCATTGCAGCCACTGTGTTCGAGTCTCAGAACAGCGGTATCTGGCCCGAGAAGTAAAGGGTCCGCCTGGGAGGGGTCATGTTCCTTCCAGTTCAAGGCCTGTAATTGCCATGGAGGAAAGGCTAACTGGCCCCGTGATGCAGTAGGTCTGGAGGCCCACTGAGCCCTTTGGATGAGCTGGTTGTTCTGTTCGTGCTTACGCACCAGCCACTCCCAGGGAGGAGGGATGTAGGAGAGCGACGAAAGGGGGTAGGACGATTCGTCCGGGGCGCCAACCTTCCAAGGGGGCACCGACATACGACAGGGGCGCCACCCGTTCAGGGTGAAATTAGTACTTTACTTACATCTTTAAGGATTTAAAGGCACACATATCGCATTTTTATATAGGCACATGAACGAGTGCCGTACGAGAGTGCGGTCTGTAGATGGGGCACCTAATATACAAGGAGTGCTTGATCTGTAGGGGGCAGGGGGTCTGCCCTGAAACGGGCACCTGCATCGTAGACGTGTCTGGTCTGTAAGGTGCTCCGTACAAGCGCCTGGCATGCAGAGGAGGCACCAAAATATGAGGGGCGCCTGGTGTGTATGGGGCGCTTCGCTTGCGAGCGCCTGACCTGCAGAGGTGGCACCAAAATATGAGGGGGCGCTTGGTGTGTACGGGGCGCCTCGCTCGCCAAAGGCGCCGAGCCCCCCGGGCCGCTTGGCCTGTCAAGGGCGCCTGCATTGCAGACGTATCTGGCCTGTGAGGGAGCCAAATTCCTTAACAGCGTCTCATTCGCGCAAAAAGAGGGGCACTTGGCCTGCATGAGAGTTAGCTGGCCTGTACGAGACCGCCTACCTGTAAGGGGCGCCGTGTCCACGAGAAGTGGTTGATCAATGTACGGGGCAGGATGGCGCCTGCAGGCTGGTGGCTGCTTAAGACTTATAAAAGGCCCTCCCTCAGCAAAAAAGGAAGGAGAAGAACTTTCCTGGCGTGATGTATGTGTAAGGAATGGGGTTTCAGAAATGTTGTATGTTTACTTTTCCTTCGAAACCTCTTTTTTCCTGTGGCGCAGAGGGGGCGCCCACACCACGGGCTCAAAAACGGGAGGACCTGTTCCTGTTCTCCGGTAATTACATCCAAGGCAGGGAGTCCCAGATGTTTAAACAATGCGCCCAGACTTTTACTACCTTTTTTTCACGTTATATGTTTACCCATGGTCCCAGTTTACTTGAGACGTATGTTCCGAGGCAGACTTAAATCAAACTCGCTGGAAAAATTAAAAAAGCGTGCTCTCTGGCCATGTTTAAGTCATTATAGATAGATACGCCCTGAGAACTTATTTGGGACCAGCAGTACGGCTCTGCCATTCTGGCCAAAACCCGAGAGAAATCACGAGGTCAGCCTGCGACGCCCTTTGGGAGACTCTGGAGTTCGGACAGCCCGTCGAGGGACTGAGGCAGGTTTGTCCTTTATTTTGAATCGCACTGATTCGGTAGGCACAAGTTTGTCATGAATCAAAATCAGAACCGACTAATTTGAAACCCACATAAAATCAGAATTGGAATCGAATTGTAGATGCGTTGCCAGTCAATCATCACCGGACTAGAACTCAATCAATTCTCGTTTTTAAAAGCCGTCACAAATCAGAACCAAATTGATTCCTAGCTTAGTGAACCAAGTCATGGATCAATTCATTTGAGATTTAATCCTGCTTTGAAGTCCTAAGAAATGGCTCCAAGCGTTCTGTCTAGATCTACTCTTGTTTCGCATGGGATTCATATGCTTTAAAAAAAAAACGGTCGAATCTGTCCTGAGGTTGTTTCGCTGTATCGTTTCGTAATTTCCGATTTCCTGACTTAAAGGATCCGTTACAGAAGAAAAATACAAAAGGAGGCCGGTGATAGCATATATTATGACGCAGATGATACGATAACATGGCGCACACGCGCGAGATGTGCGCGATCGCTGATCGCTCGCGTAGGATTCAATGTCAACCGTTATTGATATACACGCACTGCGGCGTCCTGAATTGGTTAGTGGCTGGTCGCGGGTGCGTGTCTTAGCCAGGAGTGCCGATCTGTATTCTTTGGAAAGGGCCTTGGCCCATCCATTGTTGATTTGGCTTTGCTGGTTGTTGGCGTGAACTCCCTGATATTTTCTGCCAGTTTTTAAGGGCATTTTTGGTACTATTAATCAGCAATAATAACGGAAGCAATGGCCGCAATACAAGCGTTAGGTAGAAAACAAAGGATGAAGTTTAAAGTGATGTATCTATTTTTCTGTATACTTATATGCAGACATGTATATCTACATGGGAAAACAATTTTTACCAATAAATAGAAACAAAAAGCTTATAAATCTGCTGGTCAGAATAAAGTGGGCTAAATCCATTGAGAAGTTTGGGCAAGGTTAGGTTGTTGGGTCCTCAGCTTGGCTCAGCTCAGCCCCCCAGTCTTTTATAGGGATTAACACCCTTGTTTGTGCCACAATAAGCAGTCCTGTTCAGACTGAAATAAATATGGGAGATCAGTAGGCTGAAAATTAATGTTCTGATCATAGAAAAGGCATAGCTGTCAAAACACATTATGCATATGATGCTGTAAGTAAAATAAGTGTCAGATGGGGAAATGTTGGCTTTTGTTCCCATTAGCCTTGGCAATGACCACTGATTGTTGGGTGTTTGTGTAATCCAAGATCTAAGGGGGAATAATCTCCACATTTTTAATGTCTTCAGTTTGGTAAGGAAAGATTTTGAAAAACCAAATGAATACAATTAAGCCAGATAGTCTGAGCTTTTTGTGCAGTTTCTACAGTGGGATATTTCTGAACTTCAAAACTACATGTTGTTTATTGCAGAAAATGGCTTGGTGCATGAACTGAGTATTGAAACATGAATTGATCATTTATCAGTGCAGAGTAGATAGACCCTTGCTCATAGTTTGGCCACAGATGAATTGTTAAAAGGAAAGTCTTCAGATATTCCATAAGGACTGTTGGCTGTGATGTAATGTTTTTTATTGCTTTGTAGTTGTTAGAAAAATATAATAATTCTGATGTTTGTTTTCCTTGGACTGTGTATCCATTACTATCCACACCATTGCATTTTGGCTACGGAATGTTGTAATGTTGGCTGCTTTTTGAACCACTGCTTGACAGTTAAGACTCAAAACATTTATAACCTTTTGTTGTGATGTTTCTGGATGCTGCATTCTTTTATTTTAAAGGTGTGCTCATCATCCCTTTTTTTAATTCAGAATGCTTTGTATAAATACTGCACTGATCCACATCATTACCATGCTCTTTCACCAAGCCTCACAATCTTACCAGTCAGAGAATATCCTGTAAGATCTCTCCACATTCAGCAGTAAAAGTGGATGTCAGTGTGCTCTCCCAGGCTCGGACCATGTCATCGCCACCGAAGAGCAAGCAGCGGCGCAGCGAGGAGACGCACGCCGGCCTGGTGCAGCACGCGCTGGTGGAGG
Source organism: Capitulum mitella (assembly GCA_030062745.1). Classification (NCBI taxonomy): domain Eukaryota; kingdom Metazoa; phylum Arthropoda; class Thecostraca; order Pollicipedomorpha; family Pollicipedidae; genus Capitulum; species Capitulum mitella. The sequence goes on along the minus strand of CP099850.1, from coordinate 22,789,480 downwards.
TGCGGCCGCGGCTCCAGAGCGCCTACTGCTTCCTGCGGCTGGCGGCCGACACGGCCGACCCGACGTTCCGCCTGCTGGCCGTGGAGACGCGCGGCGACGCGCCGGGCCTCGACGTGCGGCTCGAGCACCGCGGCCGGCTGAGCGTCGAGCCGGTGCCGGTCGAGCGCCGCTTCCAGGCGCTGAGCGGCGCCGTCACCTGCGCAGGCCGGTACGTCGTGTTCCGCGCGCGTCTGCGGCCGGACTGGCGCCGCGGCAGCGCCGCCGCCGAGGTGGTGGCCGAGGCGCCGGCCGCGCCGCCGCCGCCGCCGCTCTGGGCGCCGGCCGCTGGACGCGAGTACGCGGCCGCGTGCCGGCAGTGCGGCGGCCGCGCGCTCAGTTCGCGCTTCGAGCGCGTGCTGCCGTTGCCGTCCGAGAACTGGCGCGAGATGCTCGGCAATGTCTTCTGCCACGGTGACGGCGCCGACCGGAGCGTGCACGAGCGTGTGCGGGCGCGGCCCGGCGACTGCTTCTACGCGGCCTCGCACGTGGTGGTGGCGCCCGAGGCGGTGGCGTGCCGCGCCACGGACGCGCGGCTCTGCTGCGCCGCGTGCGCCGCGCCGCTCGGCGAGCGCGTCGAGTTCGGCGCGCGGCTCTGGCACCACCGGCTGACGTGGACCGCCGGCGATGGTGAGCCGGAGCTCCGTCTGGAGGTGGGCGAGGTGGTGCGCCGCCTGCTGCTGCAGCAGGCGCACGGCTGCGACGCGCCGGCCGCCCGCCTGTTGGCGACGGCGCCGCGCCACGAGCCGCACCTGCTCTGGCTGGTCGAGCCCGACCTGGCCGTGCACGTGGTGGACGCGAAGGAGGGTGGCGGCGCGGCGCGGCGCGCCATCAAGGTGCTGTACCGCGCCTGCGACGAGGAGGCGGCGCGCCGGCACCGCGCCGACCTGCAGGTGGCCGCGCTGGAGCTGGACGAAGCGCTGATGGCTGCGCTTCTGGCCGAACTGGGACAGTCGCAGCGCTGGTACCCGGAGGCGCAGCGCCGCGTCGGCGACGACGCGGTCGGCCTGTTGCTGCTGTGAGGCCGTCCGTCGTGGGGCGTCCGCTGGTGCGCTGCAGGCTGTTCGGGCGGCTGCCGTGGCTGCGCCTGCCCGATGGCGGGGTGCGAAGTAGGACTGTCTGTCACGCTGTCACTGCTGTCTGCGATGAGAGTGGCGGGCCGGTGTCTGTGTGATGGCTTATATTCTTCCCGCAGCTGTTCGTCGATCCCATGTTGCTAGTGTTCGATGTTCGGCGTGATTACTGCTGCACAGTGTAGTGATTGGGCACGTTTGCCTCGTGCGAACACGTGTTTAATGGTTCATTGAGGCAGATGATGGAGTATTTAAGGTACTCTCTATTTATGATATCCGTTTTTCATAAAACCCATCGAAATAGATGTTTTGAAAGGAAAATATGACAACTGTTTGACCGTTGTTGTCTTGTTTTTCACACGGTTCTGCTTTTTGTCACGTCCTGCCCAATATTTTTGTACCTGTTAATATGAGTTGCTAACGTTACTTGAAGATATGAAAATGGTGTTTGGCAGAAGTTCGTCGGACTAAAGTTCGTAGGAGACTAGTTCGTCGGGCAATAGCTCCTAAGGACAAAAGTTCGTCCAGGGCAAAAGTTCGTTTCACGAAAGTTCGTACGGTTTAAGTTCGCCCAGGACAGTAGTTCGTCTGGGACAAAAGTTCGTCTCGCTTAAGTTCGTATGGGACAAAAGTTCGTCTAGGATAAGAATTCGTCCAACAAAAGTTCGTGTAGCACAAGAGTTCGTCCAGGACAAGTTTGTCTGGCAGAAATTCGTTTACGACAAAAGTCATTTTAGGCCAAAAGTTCGTCTAGGGAAAAAGATCGTCTAGGGCAAAAGTTCGTCGTGCAAAAGTTTGTCGTGTGAAAGCTTGTCTAGGGCAAAAGTTCGTCAAGAGTAAAAGTTTGTCGTGACCAAATTTCGTCTAGGACAAAAGTTCGTGTTGCAGATGTTCGTGTAGGGCAAAAGTTCGCCTCTTTTAGAGCCATCATAGCCCTACCAAGCGTATGGATGCGACCACGTGGAAAAGTATCAGTGGAAGAGAACGAACGACGAGCCCGTTTACCATTAATTCATTGAAGGACAAAAAGTCAAATTAAACGTACCTGAATATTCATTTTTGACGTCACGATTTCATATATTATTTATTGTAAATGACGTCAAAGAAGCGTAGACCAATAGGGTTTCGAGCTTCAAGGTTTGTTTTGTTTACTGATCAAAAGACACACAAATGCGCCAGTGTTGGATGAAATCGACAGTGAGTGAGGTGAGCGGGGCGATCCGCGTAGATTAGAAGTCTTCAGGTAATTAATGCGGTGCCTTGTCGAACGCTATGGATGCATAAGGCCTTCATGGTTTTATTTTCCTCGTCTAGGCGCAACTTGGCCTCAACAAGAATTGTGCGGGGTAGAGTGATCATGGTTCGTGGTGTGAACAGGTATTGTTAAGATGTTAAAATTGGGGTGATTCATCGGATAGGGAAGTGCCTGTTTCTGGGGTCTGGGCAAAACTGGTAACTTTGCTGCTGATGTTGAGATGAAAGGAGTAGGTATATGTGGTTCTTAGGGTGGTAGCTCTTACTGTAGCTATGATTCATGGCATAATCCCCCTGTCCTTCAATGTTGTTGGGAATGGGTCATTTTGCAAATTTGAGTACTTCTTTTCCATACATTGGTTTCATTATTGTTCACAATATATGGTGTGATTTTGCTAAAATGCCCAACATTCTGAGATATCATGACAGTTAACAAAACAATAATGGCTTTTACATGGAAGTGGTTTAGTAGATAAATGGAGTCCCAAGCTTTTTGATTTTGTAAATAATCCACAGATATGAGTTCCATACTTTAAGCTTGTACACATGCCCATTATATAAACACCCTGTGCTTATGCATTGCTTTCTTTCTCATGCAGCAGACTACCCTGACCCATCAATCATGTCAAATGATACACAGCTGATAAACCTGCTTCATCAGCTGGTCCGATCTAGCAGTGAGGATGACCTGAGAGCAGCAGCTTCCAAAATAAGCAGCTGTGTCCAAATGGCAGGTGAGTGCAACTGCTTTGTCATACATGATTAACACTTTCTATGAAGGTGCAGAATACCTTCATAGTCCAAGTTTTGTATAAGTGGCTTGTTCGGGGTTGGCAAATTTTCCGGCAAATTTTCCATGGAAGGTTGAGAAACTCCATGGTACTATGTTATGGGTATCCAGGACATGAAATGAATTTAGAAATAGTTTGGTCTTGGAAGGTTTTTTGCCCTTTTTCTTGCACAGCAAGGGAAGCAGGAGCCAGGGTGGCAGCAGTCCTGCAACTTTGTTAAAATTTAACATTGCCCCAATGTTGGTGTTGACTTGAAAGAAATGGCAAAGAATGCTTCTTTGCTTCTTTTCCTTCTTGCTAACTATGGAGGGGTCACCTTCTGCCTGTTCATAGCACCCAGTTTTCCTAAAGACCATAGTCATGCAGAATAATAATAAAAAGAGAGACCATGTGCCCATTGTTTGCAGTTGTAGCATATTGCCCTGTTTCCCATGTGTCTTGCAATTACTAGACAGAGAGAATGTGCCACATGTGCATGGCATGTTGCAGCATGTGACAGCTGACAGTTCAGTGATAGCTGCTGCCAGCAGTGTATCGCTCTGGCCGTCAAACGTGATCACGGCCACCGGAGCACGAGACCGACGGCCGGCTGTCACATTCTGAGTCCCTGACCCTGAGCAGGATGGGCTTTGATTACATTCAGATGCTGGGTGCCACATTCTGACCCTGGGCGGGATGTGAGTCTGAGGTGACAGATCCGGTGTCGGCCGTCGGTTGCTATATTCTGACTGGGTAAGACGGGATTGGTGTGGCAGTGCTGCTGAGGTGGCGGCCGGCCGTGGTGCCCCAGGGATTTCAGCATTGACCGCCACTGTGTATTTTTAGCCTCTAATCGGAGCGGGATTACGCTTCTGACAGCGGGTTTTCGAGCTGCGTTGACGCTGAGCAGGAATGTCTACCGTGCGAAAACGACGGTCGAAAACGAATTTGGCCTGAAGCGGTCGAAACAATTTTCCCGTCCTTCGTTACTTCGCACCAAGTCGAAGTTTGCGTCCATCAGATGACGCTTGGTTGAGTACGTGGGGCATGTGGAAACGACTCGCCCGAGGCCACCACGCGCCACCTACATGTTCCACCGCTTGCCACGTGTTCTGTGTCGGCAGGACCGGCGGCCAGCCGTTCCGTATGTGATGTGCTACTGGCCGGTGACAACCAGATGGTGGTCCGCTATGTCAGCACCATAAAGGTCAGTTTTGCCTGTCGTTCGTTTGTGGTCGCAGCCGAGACACTTCAGTCTGCATTCACCGATCAAGTTTGAATTTGTTTGCAAGGGGTTTGTTTGCGACTAGCGAGTGGCCTGCTTGCATGCTCTGTGTACGATTTCTGCAGTTATTTTTTTTTGTGGTGCTTGACGTGTTGCACACGGCATTGAGGCCACCTGAATGCGAAGACTTTGAGCGGTGGAGAGTGACATCGTTGTTCCATAGGAGGTTGCCATTAATCCTGCAGGTCACGCCATCTCCCTACCGCGGGCCGTGACCCCGTGCCCTCTCTGCCGTCTTCCTGGTCCGTGTGCCTACCCCGCCCGCCCGCTGCACGTCTGTTGTGGGTGGAAATAGTCGCCGGGTGCCGCTGCCAGGCGCCGGGCGCCGGCCCGATAACCGGCGGCGGCGCGGCGTTCGGCGGAACGCCGCTGGCAGCGCGTCCGCCGCCGCTCAAACGGCCCGCGCCGCCGGCGGCCGCGGCTCGTAAAGCCGCCGACGCATTTGTTTTGGCGTCGCCGGGGGCGCGGCCGCCGGCCGCCGTCGGCCGCGGCTTTGATCGGCCGGCGCGACGGACACGCGAGGTCGTGACCTCGGCCGCCCCGGGCCGGCCCCCGGGAAATGCTCGGCGCCGCTGGGCCGTCCGACGTCGCGGCGAAACAATTCGGCCGTGTTTGTGGTGGCCCCGGGCCAGCCGCTCTGTACGCGGTATCAGACCGAGGGCATGGGGGATTAGTCAGTGTCGATGCCAGCCCGGGAAGGGCGGTTTGGCGGCTGGGTGGAACGGGCGGCGCGCCAGGCGGTGTCAAGGGTCTCACCCTCACCTCCCTGTTGCCCGTGACGTCACCTGTCGTGATGTAATCGGCTCGACGCAGTGAATGGGTCGTTGTGCCGGTAGCGATAGGACGCCCAGCTGGCAGCCGCCACTGTTTTTACCAGTGCGTCTTCAGCAGATCCGCAACAAATTGGACGGCTGCCGTTTTGTCGACGTCGTAGAATGGCATTTGACTGAAGGGGATTGGTGGGAGAAAGAGGGATGCTACCCAGTGGCAAGCAAAATAAATGTTGCATGTCCCTTGCTACTAGGTTGAGAAAATTCCCGGAAGTATTTTATACATTTATCATTTAATCGCCACATTTGTGTTCATCATTTGAACATCAATAACCGAATGAAACCAGGATGAGTGGAATGGAAATCCCCCGGAGTCTTAAAAAAATGTGCATTTGCAGCCTGGCCACCTCAGTCGACACCGAACACCAAGTTGGCCTGTCCGATCTGAGATTTCAAGACGAGACAACGTTAAATGTGACCATACTCATTTTTTTCGTGTAGAGCACGATTAAATCCAGTCGATATTCGTAGTAACCGTTCAAAGTATTCTGTCGGGCATACTTTGGGAATTAGATTTTTATTTTTATTCATTTCTTACTTATTTATATTTTTACCGAGTCCCCGCACGTGATAAACGCAGCGTCCCAGCCGTTGCGTTCAAACAGGGGGGCGCGTGCTTTGAAAGAAGGATGTTTGCACTGTTTCGCGTTTGTCGGGTTATGTGTGTCTCGCAGATATTCTTATGTGTGTAAGGATAACACGGCGTTGTTTTCTTTTTATCGTGCGCACATTTACGACTGCAAATTATATCGTAATATGTGCCTCCTGGCGGTTTGACGAAGGTTTCGTGCGCCGTGGTCGGCTGTTCAGTGCCGGCGTTGTTTCAGACGGTGTCGGACACCCAGAGCCTCGTCCATTTGACGGCCATCCTCACCGAATGCCTCAAGGATAAAGGTAATTCGTCCGGCCGTTGACCGTTCATCCTGCGCTCGTGCTCTCACGTGTCTCCTTCCATCGGATGGCCTGGCTGATGTTGCGAACTTCGGGACCCATAACCGAAGGAAAGTTTGCGATATAGATATCTAGGAGTACTTACTTATCTATAGTCGTGGCTATCAATAAGAAGTTAAATGATAAATCGAAAACTTACTTAGGATTTGGAAAAATTTGGGGATAGTTTGTCCCCTGCGTATATACTGTTAACCAAACTCTACCCTGAGATGAAAATTCAGCAGTAGTTCAACGTCCAGTAACCTTTCCTTTTCGTGGGTGTTGCCATGGCTCAGAAATTGTGTGTTTGTGGGAGGGGGAGAAGCTGACTGCAACCCACCAGGAATAGGTATAGTGGGGTAAAAATCACATTTTTCTGGCGTTGCATGACGAACTACCGTTAAAATGCCTTTTGTTAGACTTCAGAGTACCAGGAAACTATGTCGCCGACCGGAAATGCTTTTGCGATACCCTAACCCTCGCCTGGCGGAGGTGTCGCTTTAGGACCCCCCTGAAGTTTTTCTTGAAGAACTTCAGCGACGGGAGACGCAACGCTGATTTTGTGCGCAGTTAAGTTTTTAACGTGTATATACACGTTACACCTAGAGGAATATTTTCAATTTTTTTTCGTACAGTAGGCCGTGACCTGTGACCTTTTGCCAAAGCCAGGTCAGTCATGTGGCTAACCAGACCGAACAGTGCATTTCATTTGTTGGAAATTGGGTATTGTAGTGTTGTGTTACATGTATACGTTTCTTGTATAAATGTTAGTGTCAGTGATCTGATTTTAGTGTATGGAAAGGGTCGGGTCGTCAGAGATCAAGCCAGGTCAAACGTTCATATCAAACATTTCCGTCAGACACCACTGTGGTCGTGTGTATGGGATGAGTAATGCCTACGCTTGCAAGCATGTTTTATTACGATCCACCACGCCAACAATTATCTCGAAGAGCATCGTTTGACGTAATGTAAAGTCAGTTTGTAGGTCAAGGTCACGCTGGGTCAGAGAAATTGGAAAATCCGGAAAAATTCGATGACGCCTTTAGTGGTGATCTTGAGAAACTATCGCGGGCACCACAGACCGTGTGCCCACCTACCTGCACACCAAATTTGGTGTCTCTAGCTCGAGTGATTTTTGACAAGGAGCGGATAGACCGCGTGCCCACCTACCTGCACGCCAAATTTGGTGTCTCTAGCTCGAGTGATTTTCGACAAGGAGCGATTTCCATAAAACGACGTCGTCACCCCTGACGGTGACCTTGGGAACTAAGGTGGCCGCAGCCCTAAATAGGCGACCACCTCCCAGCCCGAGGAGAAGCGGTGTACCAATTCATGCACGACTGTCGTTGCTCGTTTGACCAGTGACCCGACAAAAGTGTGGTGAGACTATCATGCCTCCCATTGGAAACTTCAGTTGTGATGACATTTTCGTGACCTGGGAAGTCATCCATTGATCTCAACACAAAAACCCATACATTTGCCAATAACTAAGTCGACGACGAACACCTTGATGTTTACAGCATTAATTTATTTTTAAAAGTTTGGAAACTTTATTGCTAAGAAAGTTCGACATATTTTGACATGGCCGCTTTGACGTCATTACCGTGACATAAGAAGTCACATAATGGCCTGAAACCAAAAAATCGGATATCTTTGAGCTGCTTACGTGACGAGCAACATATTGGTTCTTGCCTTGTTGCTGTATCTCTCTCGGTTCAAAAGTTAGCAGGGGAGTCGTTTTTGGCCCCCCCCCCCCGGCAAGGGTGTAAAAACGGCCCCGCCGGGCCGTTTTTCATTCAATCAAAAATTAGGGGGACAAACATCACTTCTGGAAACTGCAAAGAACATGTCCCCGCAGTCCCCGCAGAGATGACACCCATGTTCCGCTTGGTGAAACCTCCCGGACGAACTAGTGGACGCTGCCAAGTCAGACGCTTTATTGGCCATGAAGGCGGCGCTGGCTGATTCAAAACATCTGAGTCCCAAACGACGCGGGAGCAAATAAATCCGTCCTGACAGATGGCGGCTCGTTTGGGGCACCAACTGTTCATTAGTCGCACCGTCTGTCTGATGTTTTTCCAGCTGGGTGGCTGGCTGGCATCGTGCGGTGTTGACGCCGCTAAGATGGCAACACAGCTGTGGCGGAGCTGGATATAATGGTGTGGAATTTTCTGGAACACGATCTCATTCCATTGCGCCTTGTAGCCCTCAGATTCAGGGCAAAGATATGTGCTATTCTTGGGTGTTAATGGAATAATCGTTAGTTTAAAGAAAGTGCAAGAAGCGACAGAGTGGGTAAACCGTGTGATGCCGTTTTGTTTTTGGCGTTGTTCACAAATAGGTGTGTAAAATAGTGGTTGATTTTTTATAACAGTTGACTACAGAGCCGTAATCATTTCTTTTGTTTGAATTGCATTTGACCACAGAACCGTAACCAAAGCACGGCTGCGTTTTACGTGCAACTCCCAGTCAGTTAATGCTGCCACAGACGGGTGGCGCTCGTGCGTGTTAACCCATAACTCAGTCCCAGCAGCTGCAGCTCGCCGTGGCGCGTGAGCCCCGCTCTGTGTGGCTTTAATGGAGCCGCCCCGTGCGTGGGTCGGCGGTCGACAGTTGCGTGACGGGAGCCGGCAGTCTTATCACGGGTCCCCCCGTCTTCCGCCGGTCTTCTGGCAGCGTTTCCAGCACTGGGCTGGCCGAGGTTTCACCTCTCCCACGGCGCTTAACCAGGGCCAGACACCTACGTGGGCTGGGGGGGGTCGCAGCCGCCGCCCGCCAAGACCTAGTCCGGCTGGACTAGGGGCCGGGGGACAGGGGATGCATGATTTACAGATTGTCACGCGGGAACAGGTGCTGGCACCGAGGGATGCTAGTTACTGGCGAGGTTGTCGTGTTCCGATAATGCGAATTGGCTGCGCTTGGCGGCTGCTTGCGGCTGTCACGGTCTTTTGTGAGTTGTGACTACCTGTTGATGACTCGTATGTTTCTTGTGCGGGGATGTTGCCAGCGCCAGTTTTTAAAGGGCGCTCTCCTGGCAAACAGATTAGCTGGTCTGTGAAGACACTCGCAGCTTTTATTCACTCGGTATGGTTTCCGTATGTCTGCCGGCATACGAAGATTGTTCGTCTGTCTTGTCCCCGGTTAGCGTCAGGCCTGTCCGCCGGCCGGCGCATCAGAGCTCTTCTTGCAACGGTCCGGTTTGTGCCAATCGTCTGATGGCTTGAGGTCGTTTGGGGCTGTCAGAAGCGCCGTGTTTGGAAAAAGTTTCCGTGCCCTTTGATCCTTTTGGCTGGACATAGTTTGTGCTGCTTGTTTGTTGGATGAAGTTTTGCTAATTTAAAGTTGGAAACATTTTATGCCGTGTATCAGAGTGAAAGTTCTCCCCGAGCGGGCGTGACGTTTGCTGGCGCACATTTGTACCAAACGAGCACCGTGTGCGTGTGTTGGGGGGGAGTTTGGAAAGAAACTCTTTGTTAGGCCCATAGAAGTTTGAAAAACTTTGGCCCGACTCCGGGAGATCCAGATTTTCCACAAAATGTCTAGCTTTGGAAAACAAGAAACAAGATTTTGGAGATGTAAGCTTTCGTCGACATTACGTGACTCAAAACGTGCCATACTTCTCCGTGGCCTTATCTTTCCCGAAGCGTCGAAATGTCTGCCTTTGCGATGATTGGTCGTAGAAAGCCTGGAACAAGAAGAGTCTCCTTTCGCTAAAACAGAGTCATCCCGGGCACCGCCGGGGACGGCTGCTCGTGTCACGCCCGCTTCCTGCGGTGCGTTTGGTCCTCGAAAGGTCGGGACTGTTTTCGGGCGCATGGCAGTACGTCTCCAGGCGCTGGGAGCATTGTCGCCGGTCACTTTAACATCTCCGAGTCATCGCTGCCGCTGCAGATATCTGGGGATGTCTCCCTGCCGCTGAGTTTGAGCCGCCGCTCCGCTGCAGAGTGCTGCGGCGAGGTGTCGCGCCGGCTGTCGGAGGCCGGCGGGACGGAGGCTCTGGTGGCCTCACTGCGCACCCTGGGGCCGTCCAGCCAGCACCCGCAGACCACCGCCGCCATGTACGCCATCCTGAGCAAGATCGGCAAGAAAGGTCGGTGGCGTCCAGGCCTGGGGGACGGACTTCGTGAATTGCAGCCTTGTCAGAGGCTGAAAAGAGGTGATCGATGGGATGGACTGCGACCGTGGGACGAGGACGATGATGCTGTGCCCGTGACGGATGGTGACGACCGTACTCTGAATGCTGGGCTGTGATGCTTTGACACGAACGGGCTCACCGTAATTATGCAGCCACGGCATGTAAGCCGGGACAGTTTTTCCGTGGCGGAAGGCACCAGGACCGTTTCCGTCTTGTGATACCAACAGCAACTATCAAAGCTGCGTTTTATTGACGATGTCCGGTTAACACTACAGGGTTTCGTGTCTTCGGGGAACAAGTTTGGATGTCCTGTCATGATGACCCCCTGGCTGCACGCTGACAGACCAGTGGTTCGCGGTGCGGTTCCGGCTGTGGCGGTACATGTCTGCTGTGCTGACGCCCTCCTGCACGCCGACAGACCAGCGGTTCGCGGTGCGGTTCCGGCTGTGCGGCGGGCTGAAGGTGCTGCTGCGCCGTCTGCAGGAGAACGCCACGCGCTGCCGCGTGTGCGTGCCGACCCTGCAGGTCCTCAAACTGGTGGCCAACAACGGTGGGTGGAGTCGGCCCGCGCCCGCTGGCTTCTGTCGCACGGCCCACGCGGTACCCTCGTCATCCGTTGTAAAAATTAGACGATAAAGATGCATCGTTTGAGTACAAAATTTTCTGCGGCTCTTAATTGATAACCGTTTGTCTGCTTCATTCAGTTGTTTATTTTGGATACGTACCATGCGACTAGTCAAGGGTAGACGATAGTACTTTGTGTGACCGTGCAGTAGCGTTCATGTTTCCGCCATTTTGGGCGGCTTTGTTATCTTTTCCGGTTTTACTTTATGTCAGGTTTCTCTCAGTTTTGTGGGCTCAGGCAAGATATTTATGTTCCTTGGCAAACGTCCTGAACTCGTTCGCCGGGAGTTTGGTGACTTCACCCCTGTGACCTCGACTGTATGACCCCGACCCTATCATCTTCCTTTATTACCCCATCCATGTGCCTGTAAACTCCGTGACCTTGACTCTCGCGGAACCCTGTGCCCCAGCCCCTCTGACCCTAACCCCTGCGGCTCTGTCCCGGACTTGTGTGGCCCTGAACCCTTCGACCCGTGAGATCTTGACCTGTGACCTGTGCGTCCAGATCAGAACGTGGTGGTGCTGGGGCGCGGCGAGGCGGTGGAGGCCCTCTGCCGCCTGCTGCCCCACCTCTGGAACATGTCCGGCCTGAGGCAGCAGCTCACGCTCGAGTGTATCGCCAAACTCGTCAGAAACAGTGAGAGGGCGCGCTAACGAACCCACTGTCAGGGTGGTCTGGAGTGGGGAGGGTAGGAACGTGACGGGTGCATTATTAGACTTCCCTGAAGTCGGAGGCGGGAAGGTTACCGAGGTCAGGGGCAGGTCGTCTAGAGTGGGTGGTCGGTATGCTGTCGGGTATTGCCGAGCTTGCTGCGATGATGGACGCGCTGTCACTGTACAGCCAACCTCGGTTAAGGACTGTGGCCGCGTGCCAGCCGGACGTCCTGAACTCGTCAAGGAAACCGAGCGTGCTTTAGAAAAAAGTCCGTGTCGGAATAAACAGTACCTTTCAGGCGAGAGCCACTCGTTGTTCGCGCCCTAGTCGAGGTCTAGTGCTCTCCGCAGCCGTGGGGGCCGGCTCCGGCGCTGGCCGGGGCCGCGGCTGCCGGGCGGTGTTGCCGTGCCCGGCCGGCGGCGGTCATTAGCGGCCGGCGGTGTCGCCGCCGTGCCGCCGTTTGGCGCCGCCTCTTGGCCGCCGGCCGGACGGCTGCTTACATTCCGGGCCGGCTCGGAGAAGCGGGGCTGTGTACGGCCGGCTGGCTCGGTCCTCAGCCGCGCCGTTTGTTTCCGTCTGTCGCTTATGTTTGCGACTGTTTTGGCTACGTCGTCGTTAGGTATTGTGTGTTGCCACTGCGTTGGATGCGCCGCCGGGGCCTGTAGGCTCAGGTCGTCGTAGCCGCCGTGACGAACTCTCGGGGCGTGAACTGCGTATACCGTGCTTTCATACTTTACTCGGCATCGGGACGCGAATTTACTGACGCGAATTGACGCGGCTGTACGTCATTAATTTTATACGTTGCTATAGTCGCATCCTCGTAATTGTATCTTGCAATTCTAGTTTTTGTTGGGTGACAGCAGTTGGCAGCTGTAAACAGTTTTAAGAGGGATGTAAACATGGGACGCCAGCAATTGCTATTTGGTCGTGCGTTAACCGGGTTGCTGGACAGTTTACCTGGTCTAGCCGTACCCAAAGTTCGCCGGTAAACCTCATTCTGGCTCACTGGTGACCGTCATTTAATCGTGCCCTGCTGAGCTGAACAGTTTGCCGGGTCTCAGCGGGTGTGGCTGCTCCAGTTAGCCTCAGTCGACGGTCTGTCCCTGGTCATGCTTGCACCTGCCGCGACTGCACCGCCCTCTGCCGGCGAGACGTCACCGGCGACCGTCCGCGGCGCCGCCTGCCGCAGGGACCAACCGACGCCGGCTGCTCAAGGAGAACGTGCTGCCGCGACTGCTGCTGCTGCTGCAGCCGCGCAGCAAGCTGGAGAAGAAGGCCCAGTACAACGTGCAGCGGGCCGTGCTGGCCGTGGTGTTCGTCGTGGCTGAGCTCAGTGAGTACTGGCGGGCCGCCCGGCGTGCACGGCAGGCCCGTGTTTACCCGGGCGTTGCCGGGGCGTTTCCCCACCGTTTGCTGGGATGGGGCGGCAGACGCCGCTGGTCAGTAGCCCAGAAGCCAGTGGATCGATTCGGCAGATTCAAACGGCAGTCGAATGGTCTCGGTGGTGTGACGACGGTCGTGTCACGTTTATGAACCTTAATTTTATGTTTTGGAATACAGATTGCGTGAAAGGTCAATACTTGACTGGTTTTGGACGTTTTTTCGTACAAATCGGAGATTACAGACATCCTAGGGCTGAAATATGTGAAAAGGAATTGACATGATGCTATTCATGTGATTCATATGACGTCTGCCTGAGAAAAATAGATCCGCATTCCAACGTAGGCCAAGCGGTACTGAAACGCCACTGACGTGATAGTTTTGATTATGCCTAATATGGCGAACAATATTACATTAACGCTATACAATCCCAAAATGTCTTAATATTCGTGTTTCCATCAGAGAATCTTCCAGTATCTGTGACAGCTGATTTTGCGACGTAAGTTGACCCAGTATTTGAAAATTCACAGCTTTAAAGTTTGAGTTACGATAGTCTTGTATGAGGTCGTGGGTGTTCCACAATGAGATATCGTGGCATAATAAGGTGTACTGCACTCTGTCGGCAATCTGGCACGGCCAGCTAATCGAACAGAGGTTGACTAAGGGCCGCCGTCTTCTCACGCTGCTGCAGAATCGGAAGGGTTGCCTGCCGTGAAGTGTGAAGGAACATGTGCCAGATCGTTCAGATCGCGTCTTACTTTTTCAGTCCACATTTCTTCAGTCTGTCAGCGCTCCCATTAAACAAAATAGGATATATCTTAAAGACTTTTATTCATCGTCAGACAAATGCATGGCTTTATCCACGTTCACAGCATTAGACATATTAGACACAGATGTCCCCTTTGATGTTCATTGCCCATGAACTTGTCAAATTTGATTGACTCGATTTTTGATTCCGCACGTATCGGCAAACGTCATTAAATCTGAGCCAGCTGACGTAGTGCGGACCTTGCACCAAGCCAGCAAGCCAATCGACACCTTTTCTTTGAAAGATGCGGGGCCCGCTGCAACTACCCTGAGTACATTGCGGGTCCCTCGGTGACCGGACCGCGTCTGCCCGGGGCTGGCCACGCAGCTGTCGCCGAGTCCGCTGCAGGCGAGTGCGGTCCGCTGCCGGCGGCAGCACGTTCCGAGCGGGCCTCAGCGGGAGCAGCCGCAGCCGGCGGCACCGGGCCCGCAGCGGCAGGCCGAGCCACAGGGCCGCGCGCAGCAGCGGTCGCCGCCGGCCGAGCAGCGGCAGCGGCGGCACCGGCAGCGGTCGCCGCTGCAGCAGTCGCCGCGCGGACAGCAGTTGCCGTCCTTGCAGCAGCAGCTTCCCTTGTTGGAGGAGCAGTCGCACCGGCAGCAGTTGCACTTGCCGTCCTTGCAGCAGTCGCCGCGCGGGCAGCAGCTGCCGTCCTTGCAGCAGCAGTCTCCCTTGCCGGAGGCGGAGTCACACTTGCAACAGTTGCATTTGCCGTCCTTGGAGCAGCAGCCTCCCTTGCCGGAGCAGGAGTCGCACTTGCAACAGTTGCATTTGCCGTCCTTGGAGCAGCAGCCTCCCTTGCCGGAGCAGGAGTCGCACTTGCAACAGTTGCATTTGCCGTCCTTGGAGCAGCAGCCTCCCTTGCCGGAGCAGGAGTCGCACTTGCAACAGTTGCATTTGCCGTCCTTGGAGCAGCAGCCTCCCTTGCCGGAGGAGGAGTCGCACTTGCAACAGTTGCATTTGCCGTCTTTGGAGCAGCAGCCTCCCTTGTTGGTGGAGCAGTCGCACCTTGCAGCAGTTGCACTTGCCGTCCCTGCAGCAGTCGCCGCGCGGGCAGCAGCTGCCGTCCTTGCAGCAGCAGCCTCCCTTGTTGGCAGAGCAGTCGCACCTGCAGCAGCTGCACTTGCCGTCCTTGCAACAGTTGCCGCGCGGGCAGCAGCTTCCGTCCTTGCAGCAGCAGCCTCCCTTGCCGGAGGAGGAATCACACTTGCAACAGTTGCATTTGCCGTCCTTGGAGCAGCAGCCTCCCTTGCCGGAGGAGGAGTCGCACTTGCAACAGTTGCATTTGCCGTCCTTGGAGCAGCAGCCTCCCTTGCCGGATGAGGAGTCGCACTTGCAACAGTTGCATTTGCCGTCCTTGGAGCAGCAGCCTCCCTTGCCGGATGAGGAGTCACACTTGCAACAGTTGCATTTGCCGTCCTTGGAGCAGCAGCCTCCCTTGCCGGATGAGAAGTCGCACTTGCAACAGTTGCATTTGCCATCCTTGGAGCAGCAGCCTCCCTTGCCGGAGGAGGAGTCGCACTTGCAACAGTTGCATTTGACGCCCTTGGAGCAGCAGCCTCCCTTGCCGGAGGAGGAGTCGCACTTGCAACAGTTGCATTTGCCGTCCTTGGAGCAGCAGCCTCCCTTGCCGGATGAGGAGTCACACTTGCAACAGTTGCATTTGCCGTCCTTGGAGCAGCAGCCTCCCTTGCCGGATGAGGAGTCACACTTGCAACAGTTGCATTTGCCGTCCTTGGAGCAGCAACCTCCCTTGTTGGTGGAGCAGTCGCACCTGCAGCAGTTGCACTTGCCGTCCTTGCAGCAGTCGCCGCGCGGACAACAAGTTCCATCTCTGCAGCAGTCTCCGCCCTTGTTGCTACAGTTGCAGTTGGCACAGGTGCAGCGGCCATTTCTGCAGCAGTCACCACTGGCGCAGCAGGTGCCAGCTCTGCAGCAGTTTCCGCCCTTGTTGCTGCAGTTGCAGTTGGCACAGGTGCAGCGGCCATTTCTGCAGCAGTCGCCGCTGGCGCAGCAGGTGCCAGCTCTGCAGCAGTTTCCTCCCTTGTTGCTGCAGTTGCAGTTGGCACAGGTGCAGCGGCCATTTCTGCAGCAGTCGCCGCTGGCGCAGCAGGTGCCAGCTCTGCAGCAGTTCCCTCCCTTGTTGCTGCAGTTACAGTTGGCACAGGCGCAGCGGCCATTTCTGCAGCAGTCGCCGCTGGCGCAGCAGGTCCCGTCCCTGCAGCAGGCGGCTCCCCTGCCGCAGCTGCAGTCGCCGCCGCAGGCTCCTCCGTCCCGGCCGCAGCCGGCTCCCCTGTCGCTGCTGCAGTCGCCGCCACAGGCTCCTTCGTCCCGGCCGCAGCCGGCTCCCCTGTCGCTGCTGCAGTCGCCGCCACAGGCTCCTCCGTCCCGGCCGCAGCCGGCTCCCCTGCCGCTGCTGCAGTCGCCGCCACAGGCTCCTTCGTCCCGGCCACAGCCAGCTCCCCTGTCGCTGCTGCGGTCGCCGCCACAGGCTCCTCCGTCCCGGCCGCAACACTCTTGGCCTGCAGGAGGGGTATCAGTTTAGTGGGCCCGACCCGCAGGGGAGCGGGCTCGGACTGATGGTGGCTTCTGGTCCGTCGCAGCCGTCAGCGATTCACCCGCCGCCCGAGTGACACGTGTGACCGGTTAGGAGCCTCGGGGCCTCTCTAGCAATACTTGGTGCCTTTCCAAGGTTCCTACGGCAGCGTCAGATCTACGGCGTTAACAAGAACATCTTTGTAAAGGTTATGGTCCGGCTTGAGCTCTTTCAATGTTTAGCCCGTGAACCGTCTTAGAGATTGGCCTGTGCCAGTCACTGCGTTGAACTCTCATTGTTCCATCATTTGTGCGCAAACCTGGGTCCGTGGGTCAACCTGATGGATGGGCCCGACAAAATGGAACGACTGCGTAACGACTTAATGTGACTGTCCGGACTGGCCGGACCAAACTGTGATGTGCCGACGAGACGAAAATACTGCCGCCCTGGGACCAGTTTGACGGAATGGGAACGAACTTTAACCAGGCCTTTCTCGGAGCTTCTTGACGTCTTTGACGGCACGGAGGGCGAACACGTGGTGCGCCGGGCGGACGGAACGTTCGTGCTGGACAGTCCGGCCATCGAAGATGCTCGCCGGAGCAGACCAATATCACTAAAACCTGGCATTTGCGATTGCTTATGAATACCTGAGTGCCGGCCGTATGACGGGCGTGCGGAGCCCGGGCGCATTTTCCTGTCCGATGTAAGCTGCGCAGCTCGATGGAGTCTGCCATCACATGCATATTCGAGCGACCAGGCCGCAGAAAGTCGATCTTTTTCTGAGTGGCTTCTGGTTATGCCGCGAAAGCCTGAACGTAAGTGAACGTCAAAACGTTAGAGCCCGGTCTTCGACGATCGGTGTGTTCCCTGGTCACGGGTCGCACTGCTTTGACAGGCCGTCAGGGCCGGTGACGCTCACCCGGTCATCCCTTCCGCAGCTTAGGTACAGGAGACATTCTTACCTTGACTGCAGTCGGAGAGAGGCATGGTGACCGTTTGATGCACGAGAGGACTTCTGCGTGTGATGAAAACACCACGAACACTGTCTGCCCTCTCGAGACAATCTCGGGTTATATAGCGATAGGCCTGATCAGTTGTACCGTGCGCAAGAGCATGTCCTTTGCTTATCGCGGCGCGTGCCGTGTGGAAAAACACATGTTTGTGCCGTGCGCACGACTGCGCTGTCGTGATAGCCGCGTCAGGACGTGCAATGCAGTGAAGTTGTACGGGGTGCAAAACCGGTATCGGGTGCAACTACTCGAGGGTTCTCCATGTCGCAGACATCGTGAAGTGTTTGGCTGTACCGGGGCAGGTTTGCACACGAGACATGATCCCGAATGGGTGGTGCCGGGTGCATTTCCAGCTCGACGTCGATGGAGCCTACAGTTCGTTTCGTTTTAGTTATGTTTGTGCTGTTTTATTGTGCTCTTTATTTAATAAAAATGCGTTTTGTCTCCGACGGATAAAAATCTGTTGGAGCAAAACTGGCGTCACCTCATGTCATTGGCCCACTTTAATCAAACCTGCAACAGGTTTTGCAGCGACCCACGCACTAATTAGGATGACACCTCGTGCTTGTCATTTCCTTTTCTACGCAGTCACGGACGCACCTAAAAGTTTCATGACATGCCGTCTTTGAGCGCAGGAAAAATCCATGCGAAAATCCCTGTCTGTTGTATCCCTCGCCGCTAGACCTTGTTCTATCATTTGACCCGATGCGTATTTTTTGCCAGGATGTGTAAAAATCACACTAGGGATAGCCTTTGATTAAGGCACCTGGACGGCTTGATCGCCCTCCGCCAGTGGAATCTCAGTCCGAGATGTACAGCCCTCGCCGCGGAAAGCTTCTCTTTGTGTTCCTGCAGCCGCTGAGCGCTGCCAGTTGTGTCACTCGCCGCCGAATTCCGCTTTACGTATTCCTTGCGATGAGTTGTGCCGTTTGTACGCCTCGCTGCTGAAGTTTATTGGTGTCGGCCGCCACTGAACCCTGTTCGTTGTATCCCTCGCCGCTAGATCTTGCTCTATGCATCCTTGCCTCTGAACCTTGCGCTCTTGGTACCCCTGGCCGCTGAACGTCGCTAGGGGGTGGGTAAACAGATAGCGAGGGTGGTCAGGCGTCAACAATACCCTCCCACCGACGCCGAGCCGGGAGCAGAAGATAGCGGCCGCAGGACAGGCGCCCCTTGTCAGACATACAGATAATCCCGTATTATGAGACTTGGTTATTCAAGAGTGTACACAGAGCCATAGCGATTCCGTGCCGGTAGGACTCGAGAGTTTGCCGTTATGGTTCAGAATCACCGTAGCCGTGGTGTCGGCACATTTCGAAAGAGAGAGAGCCGTTGCCTACTAGGAATTTCTCGGTGGACACTGACCTCTTGTGTAATTCTTGTGCGCAGCCGGGCCTGTGCTGTCCACTTAGCCATGAAAACGCGCCGTTCTTGGCGTAACCCACCAGTTTTGAAACCAAAATGTATATATTGATAACGCTGTAGGACTTGTGTGCGAGTTACAAGACACACTTGCTCCAAGCGGCCAGAAGTGTCTTCAGCACCACCGACGCCTGCGCTCATCAAACCGTAATGCTCGGAACACCGTTAACACGGTGGACGCGGTGCTATCGACAGAGCCGGGCCGTGACGCCCTGCTGGAGGCGAAGGTGTGCGAGGCGATGCAGACGTTCATCCGCTCGTGCCCGCCGGCGGAGCGCCACGACCGTCTCTTCTGCCGCGCGGCCAACACCATCCTGCGCTGCGTCTCCAAGTGGAGCTTGCCGGTGGCCAAGCTGGACAGCCCTGTACGCTTCATGCTGCCGGCGCTGCCCAAGGGCGACGCCACCGGTGGTGAGTGAGCTGGCCGCGTTGGACCTTCAGGAGTCTTTGGGTGTCAGCGGGAGGGCGCACTGGTGGTGGTCGGTCGCAGTTTGGCGCGCGCGTTGACCTGGATTCGCGGGAACAGTATTAATTTTTGGCAGCCGTGTAGAGATGACGACGTTTGTGTAAATAGAGCGAGGTTGTTTTGTGATGGTTGACTTGTTCCAGGTTTACGCCATTGCATTTCTGCAGTGGTAGATACTTCAGCCGTTTTGTTTTCAGGTACTTTTGGAGGCGAATTTGCTGTGTCGAGGAATCCGACAGCCTAGTAGGTTTCTTAAAAGTACGAAAAGAGACGTCCATTTTGCTCTCGGTTATTACACCAGCTTGCTGTTTTCAGTTTTTCATAGCTGCATGACATTTGTCGCTTAGCCGAAAGACAGGGACGGTGTAGTGGCTTGACGGGCGTCGACGCGACCGACCCGGTCTCGAGTCGGCGTCGAGTCGCCTCTGCCACGGCGAGTCGTGCCCGCCAGACGCCGCGTCGCCCGGCTCGGACGAGAGCGGCTCGGAGACGGAGCCGGAGACGGAGACAGAGCCGGAGACGGAGCCGGAGCCGGAGCTGGTGGGCGCGCACGCGGCCGGGCCGCCGGCGCCGGTGCGCGTGCCGGCCGCCGAGCTGCTGCGCTGCGCCGCCTTCTTCCCGGAGCTGGCGGCGCCTCCGGCCGCCTCGCCGGGCCCGCCGCCGCCGCCGCCGCCGCCGCCGTCGGCCGCCTCGCGGCGCGCGCCGCCGCCGGAGAAGGCCGCCGGCTGCCAGTGTCTGGCCGGCTGCCTGTCGCGGCTGTGCCGGCAGCGGGACGGCGTGGCGCCGAGCTCGCCGCCGCCGCCGCCGCCGCCGGCCGGGGGCAGCCGCTGACGGCAGCCCGGCTCGGCCACGCCTGGCAGACGCTGCTGCAGCGGGCCGACCGGCGCGGTCAGGGCGACAGCCGCCAACAGTACCGCGACATTTACAGGTACAGAGTACAGCAGTACCGCGACATCTACAGGTACAGAGTACAGCAGTACCGCGACATCTGCAGGTACAGAGTACAGCAGTACCGCGACATCTACGGATACAGTAGAACAGTACCGCGACATCTGAAGGCACAGAGTGCAGCAGTACACAGAGTACAGCAGTACCGCGACATCTACCGGTACAGAGTGCAGCAATACCGCGACATTTGCAGGTACAGGGTACAGGAAAAGTGCGACATGCGCAGGTACAGAGTACAGCAGAAGAACGACATGCGCAGGTACAGAGCAGCCTAGCCGCGGACGGCACCGTAACATCTACAGGTACAGAGCGTACCACGACATCGACAGATACAGTATAGCCACTGATAGTACTGCGACATCTACGGATACAGTAGGACAGTACCTCGAAAGCTAGAGGTGTAGCTATTTAATACAACAGTGTCGCGGCATGTACAGTGGCAAATGGTACCGCGATATGTATGGGTACGTAGCACGTGACATTATTATTCGTGGCCTACATATTACGAGGTATCCGACAGTAATATCACTGCGTTTTAGACCACTGCAGCTACAGAACACCTTCGGCATGTTGCAATACCTGTTGTCGGCGCTACCATTTGACAGGGCTGCAATTGCAAGTGATCCTTTTATGCCATTTTACGAACTGTTCCAGGACAAGCAAGAGACGCCATTTAAAAATACCATGTAAAATTGAAGTCTTGAAGGTGCCGCGACATGTGCAGCAATGTGACGTCTCGTGCGGGACCGATGCGAGGGCGCCTGTCTCGCCGCTGATTGGTCGGCTCCCTCTGCAGGCGGCTGGCGCAGGACACGCGCCACGTGGCGCCGTTTGTGAAGCTGGCCTACCCGGACCTGGTGGGCGCCGTCAGTGTGGAGAGCAGGGAGCAATTGGCGACGTGTGACCGTATGGTCTGCAGGTAACTGGTACTCAAGGGCCGGGCATGAGCTAACGTCAGTGACTTGATGTGGCGTATATGGAAATATCTTTCAGCGAAGAGGTATTTGTTGATGCGTCATTGAAAGATGTTACTGAATAGTTTTTGATGATGATGCTTTTGATGCATTTTCTTCATGAAATTGATTTGTTGTTCATCCGTGGGGAATGAGTGTTTTCTCTGTTGTCCACGAAAGCGCGGTTGAATGATAATCAGTTTCGGTAATAAGACTACAACGTGTTACTTTGCAGGGAGAAAGTGCAGAGTCTAGTTGACGATGCGATGGGACAGCGGAACACGGAGAACAAGGTTGTCTACGACTACGACTTCCTGGTTCAAACATTTCCCAAGGCTGTGGACGATGACAAGTGCGTGGAAACGGGTGGCTGGTTTCTTTGACGTACATTGTTGTGATATCAAGAAAGTTAAGAATGCCATGTGTCAAAAAAGTACCAGTACCTGTTGTTAGATATTCTTAGAGAATGTTAAATTCTTCATTGTATTGCTTCGGAACCCGCTGATGTGGAATAATCAGGATTAAAACTTAATGAGTGTGTCATATGTGGTGCTCACGCTGATATTTTAGCAGCGAAACGCATACAACTATCACTGATTTATCCAGGTGCTTGGACAATTTCGATGAGAAAAGGGTGTCGTCGGCTCTGATCGAGATGAACGAAGACTCGAGTTTGCGCTTTGAGTCGCGTTTTGAATCGGGAAACCTTCGGAGAGGCATTCGTGTAAGTGCAATGTATCTCGTATTTCTGAGCGACTGACTAGTTTTGTTTCCCAGTTCTTGTCGTCGCTTGTGCGCCGTTCCTAGTTTTTTTCTGGTGAGATGCCTGAATGCTCGTCTTCGGATCGAACGCAGTCCTTGGTTATTGATGTGCTTTACATTGAACGTTTCTCGTTTTTGAAATATCACATCGGCTGGTCTCTATCGATAAGTACAAAGGCTCGTTTTATAAGATGAAAAAAAATATGTCTGGAGGAAATTTACCCTCCTGCCGCCTCGTTTACGCAGACAAAGTGCATCTTTGGCGACCTGGAACCGGTCTGGAATGACACAGTAGCCCACGCGATCCGTTGTTTCCTGCGGATACATCGGCCATCACCTGGTCTTTTCGGATACATCACATCCTCACCGAGTGCTGACCATCTCGGTCACCTGCCCCTCAGACGGGGGCGCACGAGTATGACCTCGTGATGTGCCCCGACGTCGGCTCCAGCCGCCACCAGCAGTGGTTCTACTTCGAGGTGTCCAACATGCGCTCCGACCGGCAGTACACCTTCAACGTCATCAACAACGAGAAGCTGAGCTGTGAGTACCAGACAGGTAGGTGAGCTGGACGCCGTGGGACGACAGGATATCGGCGTGTTTATGCTTTCGTATGAACGCGCTTTAAAGCTTAAACTTTTCCCGGTTGTTTCTTACTGTGATCATTTCAGCAGTTTGTCGCCGAAATTGCTTCTTTCGAATTTTAGAAGTCTGGTGTCACTGTTTTTGATACAGCAACCTCCCACATCTATGTCAGAAGTCAGATGCGTAATTTGATTTCCCACCATTGCATCCCGACGTCCGCGTAAGCTGATCGCGGAGTTGCCACAGCGTGGCCGACGGTGAACGTCGTATTCAGCCAGTGCTCCGGAGTTCCATCGCCGCACGGAGTGCTCGTTGGACCGGGCCGGGCCGCCGCGTCACCGCGAGACGGCGGCTCGCTCGCGCGCCGTCCGCCGCCCGGACACGTGTTCTGAGGCCGCCGCCACCCTGCAGGAATGCGGCCGGTGCTGTTTTCCGTGAAGGAGGCGACCAGGGGCCGGCCGTACTGGGTGAGGGCCGGCGACGACGTGTTCTACTACAGGAACGCCTACCGTCGGCCGGCCAGGCACCCCAGCAAGCGGCAGGTTCAGGTGCGGCGCTCCGCCGTCCGCCCGCCCGACTGGCAGGATGTGCTGCTCAGAGAGGGTTAACAGCGGCCAAAACGCGCCTCCTTTTACCTGTGTTGTGCGATGTAACTTGGTTTGCTTGAAGACCGCGTTAATTTTGGTGAATGAAGATAAGCCGCGAAAAGTTTCAACAATGGGCCCGTCGTTTTATTTGAACGGCAATGATGTGGTTGCAGATTATTTGTTGGCCACTATGCGGTGCCGTGGCGCTCGTGCGGACAGCACGGCTGGCTTCATGTGTGGCTGCGGAGCACGGGGCGCGTGCCAGGGGCGGTTCGTCGACCTCTGACGCCTCCGTTCGCAGGGCAAGCAGCGGGTGTACTGCACGGCCTCGTTCTCGATCAAGTTCCCGCACGACAACGACGTCTGCTACCTGGCCTTCCACTACCCGTACACCTACACCCGGCTGCGGGTGAGGGTGGCACTGGGCCGGCCGCTGGGGCTGGAGGGCTCTCGGGCTGGCTCCCAGGGGCCTCTCTTGGTTTAGCGGACAGAAGCTGTCAGTCTTAGTCAGTCAGTCAGTCAGTCAGTCAGCTTTTGCTGTTTGCCCAAATGCGCTGATTTCTGCTTCGTTGTCGGAGAAGGTTGGCGTTTGAAGATGTTTCGGCGTACCAGAGTCTATGGCCAATAGTTGAGCTTGTTGCATGTCTTTGTGCTTTTGTGTGTTGTTATTGCTAACCCTGAGTTGGTTTTACTGTATGGAAGGTTTTGCTTGTTGCGGGGCTTTATAACCTGCTGTTTCATTGATCATCATAGGGCGATTTCTTTTTGGCGCATCACTGCACTAGCAGTTCGAACGGGCTCTGGCTTGCCGTCGGAGGGACGCTGCTTGAACAAACTGGAAGTCTCGGAAGACCGGCATGACAAGGGAACGACCCCGCTGTGCCGCCCTCAGACGCTGCTGGAGCTGCTGGAGGGCTCGGTGGCGTCGGACGTGTGGTGTAGTGACCCAGCTGTGCCGCCCTCAGACGCTGCTGGAGCTGCTGGAGGGCTCCGTGGAGCCGGACGTGTGGTGTAGTGACGCAGCTGTGCCGCCCTCAGACGCTGCTGGAGCTGCTGGAGGGCTCCGTGGAGCCGGACGTGTGGTGTAGTGACGCAGCTGTGCCGCCCTCAGACGCTGCTGGAGCTGCTGGAGGGCTCCGTGGAGCCGGACGTCTGGTGGCGGAATGAGACTCTCGCCGTTGACCTGGACGGCAACGCCGCCCCCCTGATCACCATCACCGGACAGACGCTGCAGCACAAGGCGAGAGTCGAGCGGGCCACGGACCACCGCCCGAACAAGGCTCGGGAATGGTTTACGGTAGACATGCGGTGGCTCACTGTGGTCATGGCCCGTGCTGCTCCCGGCAGCATTTTGTCCGTGAGAGGGCACCGCATTTGGTCTCGTTGTGCGAAGCTGTACACGAACAGTCACCTCACGGGCGCGGAGGGAGGTGTTGTTCCTATTTGGGTCGGTCTGTCGCAGGCTCTGGGAGTTGTTGGGTCGCTGCCAAAGGAACGTGGTGTTCCTGACGTGAAGAAAACACTTGTCCAGTGCTTTTGCCTGAGAGGACATCCCTGTCCTTGTCCCTGATGTCGAGGATCCACTGACAGTGTGGTGCTGTTGTCTAATAGGACATGGTGTTCCCAACGTGGCAGACCCACTAACGACCCGGTGTCCTTGTCTGGCAGAAGGACATGGTGTTCCTGACGTCGAGGATCCACCCGGGCGAGAGCGGCGCCTCGTGGGTCATGGAGGGCACGCTGCGCTTCCTGCTTAGCTCGGCGCCCGAGGCCGAGGCGCTGCGGGACCGCTTCATCTTCAAGCTGGTGCCCATGCTGAACGTGGCCGGCGTGGTGAACGGCTGGTGAGGCGACGCGGAGACTATGACCCTCGGCTCAGCTACGCATACCGTGCGTTACGTCTGTTCAAATCAGACCCCACTGATGATGGCTTTTGTTTGATGCCACCATACGTTACGTTCTTCAGCAAGTTTTGTCTCTTCTTGATAAGATTTGGCTTTATCCGCCGAAATGTGGCCTCGTTCTTCTTTACGCCCGTGGGGTTGTGATGCCAGGTTTTTTCCGTTACTCTGTCAGCCATGTTTGTGCGGCAGCCTATCGGGATTTATCGCTCTCTGTTCGCTCAGTCTTTCTTGGTTATCGCCATGTTTATCGGTGCGAGTTCATGTACGTATCTATCATCTACCGTGTCTATCTGTGTCTGCGCCATCCCATTAGCGTTTGTGCACTTTGCCCGGCTGCCACGGTCTGAAGCCCCTTTTTCCCCTCTCTCAGCCATCGCTGCGGGCTGACGGACGAGGACCTGAACCGGCGCTGGAAGACGCCGGACCCCGTGCTGCATCCCGTCATATACCGCACCAAGGTCAGTTGGGGGACATCCGATGTGACACCTCGTCATGTACGGCATCAAGGTCAGTTGGAGAACGTCTGATCCTGGCACCCCGTCATATACGGCACCAAGGTCATTTGGAGGACATCCGTCATGTACGGCATCAAGGTCAGTTGGAGGAACGTCTGATCCTGGCATCCCGTCATATACGGCACTAAGGTCAGTTGGAGGACATCCGATGTGACACCCCGTCATGTACGGCACCAAGGTCAGTTGGAGAACGTCTGATCCTGGTACCCCGTCATAGACCCCGTCATATCCTGGTGCGCTCTCTCTCTCTCTCTCTCTCTCTCTCTCTCTCTCTCTCTCTCTCTCTCTCTCTCTCTCTCTCTCTCTCTCTCTCTCTCTCTCTCTCTCTCTCTCTCTCTCTCTCTCTCTCTCTCTCTCTGTCTCTCTCTCTCTCTCTCTCTCTGTCTCTCTCTCTGTCTCTGTCTCTGTCTCTGTCTCTGTCTCTGTCTCTGTCTGTCTCTCTCTCTCTCGTCATATACGGCCCAAGGTCAGTTGGAGGACATCCGATGCTGACATCCATATATCGCACCAAGTTAAAGGCGTCCGATTATCATGTACTGCGCCAAAGCCAGTCCTGTGTACCCACCATGATGTCAGACTGTCTGCTGATATTAATGCTTGGATCCTGAAAGCTATCCATTGTTGATGATCTTTCAAAGTTCTTACTGCTGCTGCCTGCTTAATGCGATTTGCAGAACATCAGGCTGATGTGGTATTTAGTGTTGCTTTTGCGTTGGGTCTTGAATGGCTGTTGCAACAGCAGTGCTGACTGTGATAGATTTGTATTGTTTTCTGACAGGCGCTGATGGAATATTCCACGTTGATGCTGAAGAGGACGCCGTACCTGTTTTGCGACTACCACGGCCACTCGTGTCGCAAGAACATCTTCCTGTACGGCTGCAGCAACCGGCGCTCCTGGCTCCAGGCCGACCGAGACAAGCCGGACAACGAGCCCGTGGTCAGCTGCCTGCCGCAGGTAGCGCACCTCAGCCCGCGGCAACATATTCACCGAGCCGATGGTGCTGTGTGGAGCGTTGCGGAGGAGATGACCATGCATCATGGTTCTGGAATCCCATTTTAAAATATTTTGCAATACTTTTTCGGTATGAACCGGCTTCCAGTGTTTCTTGTGACATCCAAGGTCGGGCCATGGTCATCGGCTGGTCCGGTCCCAGTGGCATGGTCTGTGTCTCTGACGCCGTGTCGACCTTCGAATGTGTGTCTGTCTTTACCGGTCGGCTTCGTGCCATACGCCGTGCTGGCCCTTGTCAGACGCTGTACTACCCCTCTCTTTGTCAGGCGCTGCACCGGCCGTCTCTTTGTCAGTTTCTGTACCGTGTTTCTGTGGTAGACGCTGTACCGGCCGTCTGTCAGTCTCTGTGCTATGTGTCTGTCAGGCACTGTAGCGGCCGTCTTTCTGTCATTCTCTGTACCGTGCCTCTGCGTCAGGCACTGTAGCGGCCGTCTCTCTGTCATTCTCTGTACCGCGTCTCTGTGTCAGGCACTGTACCGGCCGTCTCACTCTGCCAGTCTCTGTACCATGCCTCTGCGTCAGGCACTGTGGCGGCCGTCTCTCTGTCATTCTCTGTACCGCGTCTCTGCGTCAGGCGCTGTACCGGGTGGCGCCGGCCTTCAGTCTGCGCTGCTGCCACCTGGCGGTGGAGCGGGGCCGCGAGAGCACTGCGCGCGTGGTCGTCTGGCGCGAGCTGGGCGTGCAGCGCAGCTACACCCTGGAGAGCAGCTACTGCGGCTGCGACCAGGGCCCCTACCAGGTGACCGCCGCTGGCCACTGCCGCAGCCGCACGGCCTGGCATGATATGTTGTCCGGCTGCCATCGTTCTAACCGGTCCCCGAGTGTTTTGTTCTGGACATGCGCGTCATCTGGGATAGTCCTAACGTCTAGTTTCCCCCACTGGCGCCGCCTGTCGGTGGACGGTTTGTGGCCGGAATGAGGGGCCTGCGTCACGGCGGGTTTAACGTCAGTCGTCACCAGCCGTCTGTAGTTTTCGTTGCGCGGCCCTCCCGCGCGCCGCTGCCGTGGCCGCCAGTCGTCCCCGTGCCTGTAGCGCCCGGCGGCCGGCCCACCCTGAGCCTACTGACCGGAGCGGCGGCGACAGGGCTGCCACCTGTCGACGCACCTGCTGCAGGAGACCGGCGCCCGGCTGGGCGTGGCGCTGCACCTGGTCTCCGTGCCGGGAGACCTGGCGGCGCTGGAGCGGGCCAGGAGCTCGTACTGGTCGGTAACCCGCGCCGGGTGGTCCTGTGTGGTGACCGGCGGTCCTGTGTGGTGACCGGCGGTCCTGTGTGGTGACCGGCGGCCTTGTGTGATGACTGGCGGTCCTGTGTGATGACCTGAGGATCGGCCGGCCACTCGGTCGCGCCGCTGGCCGGCAGGGTGGTGTTGGTCGGCGGTTTGGCTGCCGACTGGGCCTGACAGCGCGCAGTCGGGTGCAGGGCATGTGTGGTATATCTGTCGGGGTTGCGCGTTGTCGGGTGCAGGGCATCTTAAGTCACTTTCCGTTGTGCTGGGACTCAGGATAGTTTTGTTGGAAGCGGTAAGCACGGGATTGACTTGCATGGCTCACACGTGATATGGAAACAAGAGAATCATATCAAGTACCAGCAGGTTTAAATGAGCGCAACTGAGTTACTGCAAACTAACTTTGGCTTTTTTGTTAAGATAAAGTAACATGAGACGGAAATAGCGTACTTTCTACCAGCTTAACATCTGGTTTGTTGCCATGACCTGGCTCAGAAGCTTTTGGGACGCCAGATGTACATTGTCGCCGCCTGTTAAGTCCACCGATTGTCGCATTTAACAGCTGAAGTGGATGGTAAACAGCTTGCGGTACTGTATTCCCCGCTGTTGTCAACTCGCTCTGGACGAACCCTCGTGTGGCACCTCGTGTGGCAGTGTTGCTGAAGAGTGGCCCGTCCTGCGCTCAGGTGGCGGCCGCAGGACGAGTTCGAGCGTGAGTTCGCGCTCAGCTCGGCCACCAACTCGGACGCCACCGAGTCGGACGACGACACGGACGACGTCGCCGGCGTCACGCGGTGACGTCACGGACGGAGCGGGGCCGAGAGCTGCGGGCGGCGCGGCGGTGGCCACCCGTCTGCCGTCAGTCAGCGAGCTGAGCTGGTCTTCCGCGAGCTCTCCGACGGGCCGGAGCGGGATGCACGAGCTGTGGCTGCGTGTGGGCGGGTGTGACTTGTGCCTGTCCCACGGGTTGGCACATGTGCCAGCATGTGCACGTGTTCTTCCGGTGTGGCACATGCTGGTACCTAGGGTCCTCCGTTAGCGCTGAACTGCCTGAAACCCTACCATTCCATGCATCTGTAATAGCGTGCGGGAGTGCCTCAAAAGAGCTGTGATGAGCAGCGTTGTTGAGGGATGCAGATTGATTACGCGAGGACGTGTTTAACGCAAAGGAGCTTTCCTCGGAGAGTGTGGAGTTAGAGTAGTCCGTGCAACGATGTTTTGTGGTGGCATTAACACTGCCTACATCTAGTAATTGTTCACTAAACCCATTTTGGTCTTAGCGATAGTGCATTGACCTGTGTTGTTAACGTAGGCATTCGGAAGGAAATAACTGGGATCTACCTCTGACATTTAACCTACTAGCCAAAGTAACCAGGGTAACCGTAAAATTTGTATGATAGACTTTCGCCTAGCCTATATCAGTGGGGACGTTGAGGGTTAGGATTTCATTCGCCGTGTTAACCCGTAATTCACTAATGATCATGAAGTCACTACGACTTCCCATCAAGCCAAACTGTGTGTAGATATCCGTGGTTCCGGTTGCAGCGCCTTTGGAAGGCAACCACTGTCTTTCCTAGCATGGTGCGCCCACTTGTTCTCTGACTTCCTGGACACGACCCCTGCGTTCGACGCGTGAACCACGCACGTTCTAGACGCCAGGTGTCTGTCCTGCTGCACTGCTGCCGTCCATGATGCGCCCTCGTGCGTAGAGGTGCGTTGGGGAATCGGTCGGACCGGCGGACTGTCCTCTCCGTCTTAATTCGGTCGCTTGCACGAAGGATTTTTCGTTGTGTTGGTTCCGTTGTGTGGTCGTTGGGTTGGCCAGACCGGTTCTGTTTAGGTTTGCGTTCGGCCAGCCAAGTGATGGAAGTTCGGCGGAGGGGCTGTGTTCGTTGAGTTTGTGGCGGTGGCAGTTGTGATAACCGTCTTATCCCCGTCCGGCGTTAGGTTTAGCCGTGCTGCCCGTCGTCTCCGGCTGTGGTGGTTTTCCCCGTGTGCCATGTACCTGCCGAAACCCGCCTTCCTGCCTGCGTCTTGTCGTTGCTCGAGTTTGCTGGTTTCGTTCGCCGGTCTGTGTCCCCGGCTTGCTGACGCTGGTGGTCGTGCGTCGCCGTCCTTCCATGGCAGGCCGCCGCCGGTGTGAGCCGTTCCCGCAATACACGTTCGCTGGTTCTGGTCAGCTTGTATCAGATTCGGAGCGCTCACAGCGCAGCGGGTCACACATATCATGTTTGCCGTTGGCTGCTGATGTGGGGGAAGTACACAAAGTATGGTCTGCTAAATTTCCGACACGGTCTTTCGACGTACGTCAGCGCAGCAGTGCCGTTCCCCGCAAGAAAACTGGGAATTTCAGCGTGTATTTGGCCTACGGAGACATTTAGACACGAATGAACTAGAATGCTGAACTAGAATGCGTCGTGGCCGCTTACTTAAATAACGTATCTGCGTTAGAGCGCTATGTCCAAGCGTGAGTTTCACTCACAGCGACGCGCCACCGGCACATGGGCGCCGTCCCACACCGTCTCGGTGCGACTGCGGGTCTCGCACGGCGCACGGCGCACGGCCGGCCCCGCCCGGGCCGGTCTGCGGCCGCCTGGCCCGCCGCGCGCTCCTCCGGCCGCCGCCGCGGCCACGTCACCGCTCGGCGGACGCCGGTACGGCGGTCAGCGCTCCCGGCCGAGAGTCCTGTGGCCGGCCGCTCGGCGCCCGAGCCAGTGCGCCGGCCGGCCGCTAGATGGCAGTGTGTCACTATTATACCGCGCGACGCCCGCCGCCTCAGGTGTCCTTGCCGCCCTTGCAGGTGGCGCAGCAGGCGTTCTTGTAGTATTTATACTTGCAGAGCCTGGCCTGCTGCACCAGCAGGCAGTTGTTGAACCGGTCTGCGCATGAACCTGGGAACATAAAGGTTGTTAGAGGATAGGTAAATACTCTCAAATTTCGAGCCTCATTGCAGTTCAAAGATGATTACAAACCATTATACCTTCAAGCAGGGCTGAACGTAAGTATGCGACGTCCCGCTTTTCGAGTTCCTTTGACCAACATACCTGACGTAGCTTGTTCTCTGGTTACCCCCATGGTTTAAGGCCCCGGAAATGCGGATGTTGCAGAATCTGCCGAATGATCTCGGAAATCATCTACATCATTTAATATTCTGAAGAAAAGGAGGTATTCACTATTCTCGTAAACCATCTGATTACTTAAAACCCACGCAGTTTTCTGTCCACCACTCATATACAAAACACAAACCCTCCTAAACCATCTTGCTCTGCCGACATTTTTGTCTTGTCACATAAGTTAAAGTCCCCTTAATCTCACACAAACATCTTTGCGTTACGCAAAGCAATGCTAGCAAAACACCAAAACATCAAGGGAGAAAAAATATGGCTGTTATTATGATTTGTCGCACCAGCCACGATGTTCAATATACAAGTCACTGGGCCCAGACACCTCAACCGATCATTCCAGTTGTCACCACAAACAGCTGTACCCGCGACATAGCTCCGAGCTAACGAAGGACGCCAGCAGTGTTTTATCTTGTTAACATCCTGACACGTTTCATCCCCGCCGCAAGCAGCGGCGGCACGCGGCAGTCTTGTCAGGTGGAAGAGTCAGGACAGCCAACTCGAAAAGCTCGTGAAGAAAACTGAACAAAACAAACACGCGAAAAATCTCGTGAGGTCCCTCCGTCGCACCCACCTGGCGTGGTCTCGGCCGGGCTGCCGGTCGACTGCCGCCGGCGGTGTTCGTCTGCCGACGGTCGCTGCCGGTGCTTCCTGTGCTTACGCTGCCGGTGCCGGCGGCGGGCCGGCCGCACCTCCCCCGGCGCCGCCCCGGGGGCCTCCGTGCCCTCTGCGGCGGCGGAGGCAGACGTTAGCGGGTCCGTCGGCGGACGGCCGCCGTCCTCGCCGGGCCCCGGCGTCGGCCCCAACTCGTTGGTGGAAACGGCGGGGTGGTCGTGAGCGATGCTGTTCACGACGTCGTAACGCTCTGTTGGTCTCGAGCTGGCCGAACCCTGGTCGCCCGCAGCGACATCCGACGGCGACGGAACGAAGGTGTAGTTGCTTCTGTCGCCGCTTGGTGGCGCAGCGTACTCCGAGCTGGTTCGTGGCGTCGTTCCGTTGCCGGCGGAGAAAGCTACAGGAGACACACGGTTTGGTCAGGTGTGACGTGCGGCGCTGGAGCAGAAGCGAACAGTGCAAAAGCAAGCGTGCCCAAAGAGAGGACCTACAACGAGAAGGCCACAGGCCAGGGAACGCATGACACGCGTCGCGTTATCAACAAAGCGTGCGCTAGCTTTCCTCTGAGGCATTGTAGCAAGGCGTGGGAGATATCTGCCGCGCGTCGCACGACCAGGACGTACAACAGGCTCAGGCCCTGTGCGCCAAAAAAGCACAAATAGCAACACATAAAACCTTGCAGCGCCAGCACTGAATACCGCGACTCGCAGTGCACAGAGACAAAAAAGCCGCGGACTACGGAGATAAGCACGCGAGAACGCTGCCCACAGCTGGCCGCCGGCGCAGCTCGCGGCGGGACTCCAGCCTCAAGCTGCAGCAACCACCTTCCCGCCCATGAAGCTGCGTCACGCGCCGCTTACGCACGTGGCGTCCGTCCCGCGCCGTCCAAACCAGCACAGACCAGACCGGACCGGACCGGACCACATTGGGCCGGACCAGACCAGACCGGATCAGACCAGGTCAGACCAGACCAGATAAGACCAGACCAGACCAGATAGGACCAGACCGGACCGGACCACACTGGACTAGATGAGACCGGGCCAAACCAGACCGAACCAGACCAGACCAGACCAGAGCAGAGCAGCCGCGGCGTACCTCGGCCGGGGCAGTCGGAGAGGAGGCAGATGCGGCGCCGCTCGGGCCGCTCGCCGGCCGGGCAGGTCGGCCGCGCCGCGCCGTCGGCGGCCAGGCAGGCGACGGCGCGCGTCTGCTGGCCGCGGCCGCAGCTGACCGAGCAGGTCGTCCAGGACGAGGCGTGCCAGCGGACCGGGCAGCGGCCGCCGCTGCAGCCGCGCCGGCCGGCCGGCCGCTCACCGGCGGCGCACGCCGACTCCGGCGCCACGGCGAACTGGCCGTCGTCCAAGCCGGACGCACGTCACCGGCCGCGTCTGCTCGCCCGAGCCGCACTGGTGCGAGCACTGCGGCGGAGGCCAGGACGGTCGTGTCAGACGTGGGCAGGGCGCGGTAATGGCAGGCGAGGCCACGGAGGGGGCCGGGACGGGCTGAGCAGCTCAAACTGAGGTCCGTGGGATGTAGGCGATGCCCGTGTTTGGTACGGAGTTGAAACGGTAAGCATTGACACGATACTGACATTGACGGCTTCCTCCAGCTCGAAACTGAAGCACTGCAACATACGGAACATTAAACTTGCACTGACAGAAGTCACGCCAGGTATTGGACAATAGGCAGCCCTGGACCAGGCCAGAATGAATAAGCATTTCAGAGTCAATAACGTCAACAAGGTCTGAAAAAATATCACTGCCAGGTCCCAACTCTGCTACAACGAAGACGATGTGGTCTTTAACTGAGCGAGCAAATGGACACTGCGCCACGGCTCCGCGCAGGCAGTGCAACTACTCGCGTCGCCCCGCGTCCACGGTGGGACCGAGACCCACCCTGCTCCAGGGTCCGGTGAACCAGGTGCCCTCGCAGCTGCGGTCCGTCTTGCAGGGCCGGGTCTCCTCCGGCCGCAGCTGGGCGTCGCAGGAGCCGAGGCAGGCGACCTGGCGCCACTGCACGCCCTGGCCACAGTCCACCGAGCACTGCCGGCACACACAGACGCCGTCACTGAGGCGTCACACGTCACACGTCACAGACACCGTCACTGAGGCGCAGCAGCAGTTACGTCACTGATCCATTGGAGCCAACGGCGCACAGCGGCGCTAGCAGTCGGTTCGCGCTGCAAACCACGGACTAGCTGGTTCCCTTTGTGAACTCATCTGGTCTGCCGGTCTTTCATCGTGAACACCGCTGGCCTACTTGCCCTACTCTGGGAGCCCTTTGACCTGTCCTCCCACCCCGTGAACTCCACAGACTAGACGCCCGTCTCTGGAGCACCTCTGACCAGTCTACTGCGTATGTGATCCCGTCTGGTCTGTTAGCTCTTTCCGTGGACCCGTCTAACGCGTCATCGATTTTTGTGTTTTATCACTCGCCGGTAATTACAGGACTAAAACAAAATCAATGAGGGCAGTTTGAATACGTCTCATTCTGTCACATCCGAGGTCATATATAACACCATTTTCGTCTTGCAGTTCCATTCCAACAGTTCACAGTAACCTTCCTCACAAACACTTACGAATTTTCACGAGTGCCACCTGGGCCTCGTGAAAATCTTGCAGTCCGCGCCTTTGATATTCGCACTTCTATATCTCTCGCACACATGTCAAAGCCAAAACATTTCACCACACCCGCCTCCTCCCTCCGCAGAACCCGCCTGACCTGCTCGCTCCAGCCGGTGAACATCCAGCTGTCGGCGGTGGGCTCGGCAGGCGGCGAGGAGCCGTCGCAGGCAGGCCGGCGGCAGGGCGGCCGTCTCCCGGGGCCTGTCCAGCTCCGAGCAGACGCCGTCCGCCGAGGCGCAGCTCACCCGCCGACTGCGCGAGCCCCAGCCGCACGTCACCGAACACTGGCGGGCAGGGGCAGGGTCAGAGGAGTCAGAGTCCACAGGGACAGCCGCATGTCACCGAACACTGCCGGGGGAGGGTCAGAGTCAGAGGAGTCAGAGTCCGCAGGGACAGCCGCACGGCACCGAACACTGGCGGGGAGGGGCAGGGTTAGAGGAGTCAGAGTCCGCAGAGACAGCCGCACGGCACCGAACACTGGTGGGGGAAGGCGGCGTCAGAGTCGGCAGAAGCAGCCGCACGTGACCGAACACTGGCCGGGGAGGGGCAGGGTTAGAGGAGTCAGAGTCCGCAGAGACAGCCGCACGGCACTGAGTCGGGCGGCAAAAACGGCGGCACAGGGCGGATCCTGCAGAAACACTGCTACTCAGCACTTGCTGGACTCCAGAAG
This sequence comes from Capitulum mitella, assembly GCA_030062745.1. Classification (NCBI taxonomy): domain Eukaryota; kingdom Metazoa; phylum Arthropoda; class Thecostraca; order Pollicipedomorpha; family Pollicipedidae; genus Capitulum; species Capitulum mitella. The sequence goes on along the minus strand of CP099850.1, from coordinate 22,754,745 downwards.
CCAAGCACTTCTGATCATTCCTCCGTTGTAGTTCATTGTATTCACGAATTCCTCCGAATTAGTCATCGCACTCTAACGACATTCTCGGAGCGCCAGTGCAGCCCTGCTGGACGACGCTACCCCCCCCCCCCTGCACCGACCTCCGCGGCACGGCACCGGTCACACGCGTCCCTCGGCAGACACCGCCTGCCAACATCCGGCCGGCCGCCGCCACCCACCTGGCTCCAGGCGCCAATCTGCCAGAGGCCGGCCGGACAGGGCAGCTGCCGGCAGTCCTGCTGCGCCGGCGGCGGCTGGCCCGGACACAGCGCCGGCGCCACCTCGCGGCCGTCGCTGACGCAGCGCACCGGGCGCGTCTGCTGGCCGCCGCCGCAGCTGACGCTGCACGCCGACCACACGCCCCGGCTCCCACCTGGAAACGCCGCCTCGCGGTCAGGCTCGTACCTGTGGACGCTCTCGTGAAGAGAGTGATTTTCGGTTCCGGCCTCACGGTTATGCCCAGGGAGCACTCGGGCTTTGTGATGGTCAGGTGCTATCAGTATACGACAGTTTAGTCGGACCATGACAACGGAGCACCCCAGGAAAATATACGCGGCCAGAATCTCACCTAGTGCGACGCAGACAATTAGCAATACAGCAATTGTCACGGCTGTTGTTACGGCTGCTGCTGCTGCTTCTGCGGCTGGTGTCTTACCTGGCTGGGCACGGGCTGGTGTTGCAGCCGGCTGTACTCGGTAACGTCTCACCTGGCCGGGCACGGGTTGGTGTTGCAGCTGGCTGTACTCGGTAACGGCCGCGTTGCAGCGTCGCAGTCACGGTCAGGAGCCAGCTGCTTGCGCTTCCTCTTCATGCACACCACTTCAGTGGTCTTCGTACCTACGCACAAAGCATTCAGAAAGGCGTTGGCTGATTGACTGCAAAATTACGAAAAGTCGGCCAACAAACGTAGGCGACAAAATGGCGGCACAAATCACATCTATAAACTGGCCGTCACGTTGGGTCCCGCTTAAAAGGACGTTCCTGGACCACACCCCGGCGTGTTGCCACTCTTATCCCGCTGCCGCCTCGCTCGTCCCGCTCTTACCGCCGCCGCAGGACTTGCTGCACTCGGTGTAGCCGGTGACGACCCACTGGAAGCGGTGGCGGCGACGGCGGCGGCGGCGGCGCCTCTTCGGCCCGATCTTCGCCGAGTCGGCGCCCGTGAACGGCACAGGGCCGGCGCCGGCCGGGGATTTCTGGTACAACGGTGACACGAACGGCCCTGCCGGCGGACAGAGGCGGCGCGTTCACGGCGTGCCACGGCCCGACCTCGGCTAGCTCCACGGGCGGGTAGCTGGCTGTAGCCTTGCCGGACTGGTGGATTAAAGGTTTGAAATCAATCAAGATCTGGATAGACTACCGATGAAGATAAGAGAAAGTGTTTGGCAATTTAGGATGTAATTTCATCCGACCAACTGCAAATGGACCTCCGATGGAAACGAAGGCGATATTTGTCCCGTGCAACGTCGGAAAGGACATTATATCGCCATGGTCCCTTGGTAGTGATAAATGAGCGCTATGCTCAAGATATTCTCTTAGCACAAATGACTATCGACCAGGAAGCGCCTCCGTGCAAAGAAGCGTTCCTGGACCCAGCTCAACACAGGAATCGTCCCTGAATCCCAGATCACCACGAGGGTCATCCCTGAACCCCCGCTCACCGTGAAGAGGCGGTGCCGCTACGTCGCGCGGCCGCGGCTGGTCGGCCGGCCGCCGGAGCAGGGTGTCAGCCAGCGGCGGCACCTCGGCCCCGCCGGACATGGTCGGCAGCCGCGGCAGCACTGACGTCAGCGAGGCGTTCCGCTTGATGGCGTACTCGTACTTGATGCCGCGGTTGGCCTGGCGGTACAGGATCTGCCGGCGGCGGGGGCTGGTCAGGCTGAGGTGAGGGCGCGGAGGTCCAAACCCAGGGCTGAACGGTCAGCCATTAGTGAACACTTCAGGTGAATGCAGCGACCTTGTTTCAGCCTCTCCTTTGGCCGTTAAACCGGGTGTGTTAAGTAAGAACTGACTTAAAATCACGACCACAAATTCCGCTAATCAAAAGGATTTTTTAAAGCCATGTTGTTGCGACATGTGCTGTATTGATGAGTTCAGAGGTGCAAAGATTTGGGGTCTCACACATCCATGTAGAGCACATTGCTAACGCTCAGACATATAAACAAACACAGCAGACAAGCATCCCCATTTTCATTATTTATATCTTGGCACAGGAGCGTCGGAGCATCTAGAAAAAGTGTGGTGTGCGTGTTAATGGGGAGAGGGGTCATGGGCCCCTGGCCCTTCCCATTCCCACGCCTGTGCTTTGTTATTTCCTTTATATAAAGGCGATACCCTAGGTAGGCACAAATCACAACACAATCTCCTTTCTTCGGGGACGGCTTGGTGATTCGGTCCTCTTACAAAGATGTCGACGGGCTCTGTGATGGGACCCTGGGCCGAGATAAGCTCTCCAGCCTTCTGCTTCCTGCGGTAGGTGAAGCTGGCCCCAGCGCCTCGATACACGCCGGACATGTCGATGTTCCAGTCCCCGTTGATGATGAACTTGCCCTTGCTGTCACGCAGGGCTGAAAACGCAGGCGTCAAACTCAGCGTGGGAGTAAAAGGCAGCGATTCACGGCTGGCACGGAGCTTGTTTACACAGCTGCAAGGAGAAATCTGTCATTTTGCGGTAGTCAGGAGGCGTTTGATCGGCCCCGCCGAAGCATCAGTCATTTCACTGCGGTCGGAACAGGCCGTCGGGACGCGGGTTACGGATCTGGATCAGGCCGCCAGTTGTCAGCAGGCTCCAGATCTGGACACAGCTGTTAGCAGGCTCCAGGTCTGGACACAGACCACCAGCTGTCATCAGGCTCTCCGAATGCAGGCCGCCAGCTGTCAGCAGGCTGTGGATCCGGACGCAGACCGCTGGCTGGCAGCAGGCTCTGGATCTTGACACGCAAACGTATACAGCTCGTTACTGAAACTCAACCCCATCTGTCGTTCCCAATATCGGCCCATATTAAACAAAGGACTGCACTCACGGCGACACAGTTCCTGAAACAGGACTAGACGTACGATCGAACAGGATACTGCCAGCCCCTGTGTGCTGGTAATGGCAGGGTGACCAGTGCGTACCGAGATAGTTTTTGGTGGCTCCCAGCTCCTCTATGCGGATGGAGCAGGCGGCTGCCGGTATCTGCGCCACCAGCCGGTACCCAGCCTCCAGGTAAGGTTCGGTGAAGATGCCAGAGATGATCTGGCACGTGCTGTTGTTGCCGCCGCACTCCCCGCAGGCATCCAACACGCGGCCGGAGCCGACCACGCCATCACAGCCGATATGCTGCGGGCAAGGAAAAAACTTGAGCTTCCAGAACTGGCAACAGATGGCAGGCGTGGTCAACGATTGACCGCGAGTCGGACGGGTGAATTACCAACGCACATGAATAAAAGATGGCAAGATGCTTTTTCATAGCTGGGTGCAGCGAGATAACCAGCCTGTAAATGCACTGAGCGTAGTGCGGACGCTCCAGGGAGCGGTGGTCTGAGGCCGGAAATGAACGAACAGACGAGGTCCCGTACCTCCTGCTGGTAAAACCGGGCAGAATGTGAAAAGACGTCCGGGAAAATCGTCTGTGTGACGATACTTTTCAGGGTGAAGAGCATCCGAAGGTTATAAGGCGTTAGACGCTTGAGATAATTGTTCTAAGAACATTCGGCTACACCTCAGCTCACAGCTCACAAGTCATTCGGATAAGTGAGAATATCCATTAAGAGCGCGGAGCAGCTATCTTGTTTGTTACCCGAAGAGCGTCCTTTTTATCGGCACATCGCTTCGGACTAGTTCATTCCGCAGACAGAACAAGCGTAACGACGTTCTTTCGAAGTCGACACAGGATTCTGTAACCAGGCACGGTGCTCTTTCAGGGTTTATAGCATCATTTTTTGTGCTCAAGACAGTTCTGAAGTGCCAAAAATGGAAGGAACGGGTGCTTGGTCTCACAATAAAAATGGCTAATGGGTTAGACGTCTTTTTCAACTTTAAATAATTGTCCTGTCTCAGCATGGACAGACACTCTTAGTCTTGGGCGACGGTGTTATTACCTCGTCAGCCTGTCGTCTACGGGCGGAGGATGCCGTGAGGCGGCTGTGGTTAAAATATGGGTTGTGGGTGGTTCCATGCCGCACCCAGTTTTGGAAAAACAAAAGCTGGTGTGACATCCTACGCCTACTTTTGTATTTTCAAAGTTGGGTGTCCCATGGAACCATTCACACTCCAAATTTTACATTTCCCGCAGAATCATGAATTATGAAGCTAAAAAAATGACGCAGCCGAAACGTACAGATTGTGAAACAAGGTCATCGTGGAGTACTCCGGTCCAGTGCATTTCAGGGTGCTTCTGTCCCAAACGCCCAATGAGGCGCCGAAAGAGCTAGGTACCTCTCAACCTAACTTTGGCAGGGAGTAGGTACCTACGCACTACCTCCCAGCTAAAAACAATGATGACAACATTGTTTGTGACTATACACGTATCATCAAATGCGATACAAATGGGACAAGTTTTCGGAATCATGTTATAATATACGCCAAGGCGCATCTAACTCGATTTCGCTGACTTCGTGTGAATGGAAAGTGGGCCCAATCTATGCATAATACTTGCAAATCTAAGAGATTAACGCATGTCTTGTCATTACAACCTCAGCTCGGAAATCATATTAAAAGTGGCGTAGGATATAATTATCTCTAAACGGTATGTTAATTTCATGACGCCTCGCAAATCTGTCGGCTTTTGGACCAGTACCAGACAGTAGGTCACGACACGTATACATATGTATACCAGCCTCAGGGGAGTTCCTTGCATCGGAGGGAAGGTTGCTGAATATGTGGGCTTTTTAATAAGCCGGCGTTCAGAGCAGCGGTCCCCGCATCTGCACGCTGCACAGTACGTGAAGGACGCGAGTGCAGTGTGTATCATTTGGTTCGCCTCACTCTTCAATACTGGTTTACACAGTGCTGCGTTCAAAACCTTTAACTGACGGGAAACAAAAGTTTTTAAATCATTTTCATTAATTTCAAAAATGAAGTGGCTGAAATCCGGCGAGAAAATAATGGGGAGGGGGAGGGCGAAAACTGAGCATATGGGACTGACCGCGCTGACCTTTGCCACACCAACTTTGAAAACAAAGCTCCACCCACGCTGTCGTCCGCCGCCCGGCGGACTTAAAAGGGCGAGAGCAGCACAAGCCGCAAGTCGGAGCCTCCATTTACGGAGACAAAGAAGGCGCGGCGCGAGGCTTTCATCCTCACGCGGCGCCGGCAGACGTCGCGGACATCAAACCCAAACACCGCCGAGGGCTCCTTTAAGCCGAAGTTCACGGTCGCCGGAAGACTCGGCTCGGATCGGAGGCGGGCCGTGACCATCGCGCCCCTCAGACTGGCCCCTGGCGGCCCCTCCCTGGTCCCTGGCGGCCCCTACCATCACGTCCAGACCACGTCAGACGAGGCCGACTGGAACCGGCAGGCGAGGAGTCGCCGGCCGCCGGCGGCGCGGGGCGCCTCGGGGTGGCGCCTCCGGGCATGACGGGTAGGATTTCCGCAATGGCCAGGGCCGACCGAGTGTTTACGTTTTAAACGAAGGATTGCAGCGAAGTAGATGCGACAAATTGTAGCGCTGCACGCTGGCGTGCTGTCCTAAACGAGAAGAAAGGGAAAGCGTGCATAGAGAAAAGGGAAAAAGATTTTGCCGTCATTCACGACGATCTGGCAGTGGCCGCGACTCCCGGAACACATTCCGCAGATCAAAGTGCTCTTCCCAGAAGCGGACCAGAAGCCAGACGGCGAGGCAGCGGCGGCTCCTGGGAACATACCGAGATCAAGACGCTATGGGCCGGCCCCGGAAACCGCCCGCCCCGTGCCCCATGTACGGCGCCGCCAGTGGACGCGTTAAAATGCCGATCTCCCGTCCGGCGCCATTACGGTAAAACGTCCAGGCCATTATGTAAATCGCATTGTTTGAAGCGCTCGCTGCGATCCTTAGGCGAGCGGTCCGCGTTGGAGGGCGTATTTATGGCTCCATTGGCATACGGTCCAGGTGACAGGCAGGCGCTGGAGAGCATTCCCCGCGTGGGGGATGCGGGCTCAGCGGTGAGACGGCTCTGTCCAGGCGTGTAGCGCGAGTCGCTTCTGCCAGGCGGGAGTCGCTACCGGAAATTAAAGTGGCTCGCATTGCGTGCGAGTCACTCTGGGAAACCAAAGTCGTTTCTCTAACACGGAGCACGCTCAGCGAAGCAGCACAAAACCCCTGGGATTGGGGGCATCTGGCACGGAGGTGGGAGGTGGGGTGATTCAGCTAGAACCTGCAAGGTACTTCGGATCACCATTTCATTCCACTAGACCATGGGGGAAATGCAGGCTCATGAGTGGGTGGGCTGCAGTTCGTTTTACAACCTCTCATTCCTGGCAGTGTCATAAAACCTCGCCCAAGATGGATAGATAAATCCAAAAACCGTTTGCTAGGTTACTCATCCACTTTCATGCATTCTGGCTCAGATTAAGAGACCTGGTAGGTGGGAGCTTTCCCAAGGAAAAGAGCCATTTTCACCACGTGAATCGCCCCCACAGCTCTCCTCGGGATATTCCTACAAAACCAGTCTCCTCTCCAGCCTCCAGGAGCTGTCCGGGAGACAGGCCACTGTATTTCGGCCGCCGCACCGCACGTGGCCCGGCGTGCTGTTGCCTGTCGGAGCCGGCCATATACGACAGCGGTCCGGGCGGCTTTGGTCTGACCGACTGCGGGCGGCGAAGGCCGGGCGAGGGTCAGCGGAGGGCAGCGCCAGCCGCGGCTCGGTCGGAGGACGGAGAGTACCGGCGCCGGCTGGAGGTGCGGCCGGGCCGTCGACGATGACGCGTCGACGGAGCGCTGAACTGGAGAGCAGCGACGGACGGGAATGCGTTGTCAGTTATCTCGTCGAGGTGGGGGCACGCTGCCGCTGAGTGGACGGGTGGAGATGGTGCCGCTGCGCCGGAGAAGGCCCGGCTACCCATTCTGGATGGCCGAGTTCGACCGGAAAACTGAAACCGCACGGCGAGACTGTCGGACCGCCGGGTCTCGGCGTGGTCTCGCGCGGACCACAGCGGCTCGGCGTACCATCACGCAGACCACTGGATATCAGCTGACTCAGGGACCCCACCGCCGGCCGGCATCTCACCCGGCGCTCAGAGCAGGCCTTCACGCCCCACCTCACCATGAGCCGGATCCCGCACCACCAGCCCGGACCTGGCTCTCGCCCCGGGCCGTCGCACCAGGCCCCGGTCCGCTCCAGCGCTCGGCCCGGCGCCGCGCGGCCCGGCCGCCTGACGGTGCAATAACAGACGGCCGGCGGCGGCCGCGGCGCGCCGTCAGCCGCTGTCGACGCGAGGCCGCTCTGACAGCCTGCGCCGGCCGGCAGCGGCGGCGCGAGCACGCATTCCGGCCACATACCGGCCGCATACCGGACGCCGAACGGGCGGCGCGTGGCACCGCGCTCTAGACTGGGCTGGAGGGGACGGTCAGAGCCCCAGGCTGGGGCTGGAGAGAGAGGTCTGAGCCCCGGGCTGGAGGGAGACGGTCTGAGCCCCGGGCTGGGGCTGGAGGGAGACGGTCTGAGCCCCAGGCTGGAGGGAGACGGTCTGAGCCCCGGGTTGGGGCTGGAGGGAGACGGTCTGAGCCCCGGGCTGGAGGGAGACGGTCTGAGCCCCGGGCTGGAGGGGACGGTCTGAGCCCCGGCTGGAGGGGACGGTCTGAGCCCCAGGCTGGAGGGAGACGGTCTGCTGTTAGCCGGAGGCTGTTCGCCTATCTGGCCGCCTGTTATGGGCAAGAAAAACGGAAGAAATGCTCATGTGAAACCCCAAAAATTACAGCGAGGGCAGAACAGCTGACAGAATGACGGTGCCCAGAACTCTGAGATTCAGAAGCAGCTCTTCCGTCACTAGAGCTGAAACTGAATATAGGGAATAAAGCAGAAATTCACGGGATAAAAATAAATAGCCAGTCAGGAGCCGGGATTTCAGTAAATACAGGGAAACAATTCTGACCTATAATCCATTCATCCATTCTTTCATTTATTCCTTGATAAATAAAAATGCCGGACAAGGTACGCAATTGACAGCAGCACATTTGAGCTACAGCAGGATGTGGGAGTTACCTAATGCACCGCGACCAGACGACAGGTGTAACCATTCATTGCATTATGTTGCACACCGCAGGCACGCACAGGGTGACGACCGATGGCACAACGTTCCACGCAAGGTAAGCTGTTAGGGCAATCAGTGCATTTAATCTTCAGCCAATCTTGCTGACTGCTCCAATCGGTAAGACAGGATTGTCTGCCTTGTCCCTTGGCAGTGACGGATAAGAGAGTAACTGCTCGTTTGTGTTTAATTGCAAACAATGACTCAGACGGCCGAAAAGAATTGATCTCTGGGGACACAAAGGAAAATCCAGACAGTTAATCCCCGCAAATCGGCATTGGTCAATGCCGACAATCAAACGCTAATGCCGGTCGGTACGCAGGAAAACGGCGAATAAGCGCATGAATGTCATTAAACCAGGTCACGTTTTTGCGCCAGCACCAGAACAGATGCGAGAAATGGGGACGTCATCTTTCAAAGCGATGTGTTTCTTGGTTATCTTTTGACGCGCATCGGTCAGCTATCACAAGCTGATCGTATCGAACCCTTGCAGGCTCCGTTCTCCACTGACGTCTTCATGCAATGGCAGCCAGTTTGCAGGTGACCGTAGCAGTGGTGTTTGAAAAGAAGGTTGAAATCCGGAAGGCCTTTGAAAATGTGAGCGCAGACAAAACCAGTATCAGGGCTTTCTTTTCGTCGTCGTCCTTTTTGTCCAATGATGTTGAGCCTATCAGTTATTTCTCTTTTTCGTAACGACAAACGAGCTTCGGTATGGAAAAATGGCTGTTACTCTGTTAGAAGCGTGAGTGGTGAAATATATCGAGCCACGACTTTGGTAGGACTGCGACCGTGACGAAAGCAATAAGCAGCAGTTTCTGATTCCACGCAAACGTGGCGTGCTCAGTTGCATATCGGCTAAGTCCTAACGGAACACCATAAAGGGTTCATATTCGTGGATACAAAAGTTACTCCTTTGTGTGGTGAAGAAAACATGCTCAGTGAAATGACGCAAATGGTTGCACGACAATTCCTGTTTGTGGCAAAAAGAAAGCAGCAAACAATAGATGATAAAGGCACTAAAATATTTAATCACTTGACTGTGCAACATGCTCATAGCAGACTATTTGTCTTATGTGAATACCAATGTCTTATAAGAAAAAAAAGGCACACACGCAACAGAAAACATTAAACCGACGAGAAGCTGGTCTACAATGAGCGGTTGCTCTTCTTTTCATTCTGCAGTGTGCTGAGTGCCAGCCGACTGCGGCCCAGCACCAGCCGCCCGTCTCCTCAGCATCAGCCGCCCGTCTCCCCAGCACCAGCCGCCCGTCTCCCCAGCACCAGCCGCCCCTCTCCTCAGCACCAGCCGCCCGTCTCCTCAGCATCAGCCGCCCGTCTCCTCAGCACCAGCCGCCCGTCTCCTCAGCACCAGCCGCCCGTCTCCTCAGCACCAGCCGTCCCTCCTCAGCACCAGCCGCCCGTCTCCTCAGCACCAGCCGCCCGTCTCCTCAGCACCAGCCGCCCGTCTCCTCAGCACCAGCCGCCGGTCTCCTCAGCACCAGCCGCCGTCTCCGCGCGTGCCGGACAGTCCGACCAGGTGACGAGCGGCGGCGGCGGCCGGCGCCTGACACAGCCCGACCCATTAGATTGTCGCCGGCCCGGCGCCATGATTAATACGGCTGTCAGCGGGCGCGGGCGCCGCCCCGCTCAGCCGCGTGCGGCGGCACAGTCGCGCGGCCCACCCAGGATCGGCGGCGCCCTTCGATTGGCACGTCGTCACGGAGAGCGGCGCGCGTGCCAGGCACGTGGCACGCGCGCCGCGCGGCGACCGAGGACAGCCGTCAGCGCGCCGGCTCCGGCCGCGCGGCGGGAGGAAACAGCTCAATAACGCCGGCCGGCGCAGGCGAGGCGGCGGCGCTGGGCCCGGCGGCCGGCGGCCGGGCCCGCCCAGACGCCGCGTGCCCGGAGATGGGGCCACAAAAAGCCCAGCGCGCGGCGGCGGCGCGTGACAAACAAGGAATTAGTCGGCGACGCCGGCGGCGGCGGCCGCGGGGGGGGGGCGTCACCGGGACGCGTGCCGACGTGACAGCCGGCGGGGGGGGGGGTGGAGGGCGCCGCGATTCTGTTAGAGGAGGCTGACGGAGGGGTAGTACGCCGTTGAGGCGTCCCACACTGGCCTGCCAAGGAATGAAATCTCTCATTGTGGGAGAGACATCATTCCTCAGTGCAACGAGGCGGGCAATATCACAGCCGATCTCAGGCGATCCCCGCGCGGCAGCCGAGCCGAGCCCGGCACCGCGCCTGAACGAACTGCCAGGGGCCTTGATCCCGCCATTATTTACGTCCATCGGAGTTTTCTGGCCGAATGGCCCCGGCCCACGGCGCCGGCTCTCCCCGCCGTCGCCGACGGCCGGGCCGCCGCGGCCCGTCGGCCGTCGTTTCCGGCGCGACGGGGCGCCAGCGCGACCGGCGCCGACGCCCCGCGCCGCGCGCGAAATCGAACTCGGCACCCGAAAGTGACCGACTTCGCGCGCGCCACCGGCGGCCATCCGTCAGCCCGGTCGCGGCCGGTGACGGTAAAAGATTGCCGGCCGCCGCCGGCCCCGCTCGGCCGCCTGATAAGCCGCTCAGACGAGGCCGGCAGATTTTTGGCGCCGTCACAACTTATGATGCGCTGTCGGCTGGCGGCGCATCAATAAGCTCGCTTCGATGAAATGCCGCGGCGGACGGCTGGTAACGGGCTGCAAACGACGCTGCGGCCGCCCGGGGCGGGCTCTGATTCAGCCGTCCGAGATTCAGCGCCTCGACCCTGATTCAGGTGTCCGAGATCCAGCGCCTCGACCCTGATTCAGGTGTCCGAGATCCAGCGCCTCGACCCTGATTCAGGTGTCCGAGATCCAGCTTCCCGGCTCTGATTTAACTGTCCGAGATTCTGCGGCTGCATTGCTGATTCCGCTCACGGATGTTTAGCCTCAGCGGCTGGAAATTCCGCCGCCACAGATTCAGGTGTTTTCGGATGACCTTCTTTGAATCAATCGTCAGGGATACAGTGTCTACAAGCGATTGGCTGTGCTTCAGCCCACGCCAGACAGTCAGCGTACACAACGGCCTGGCTTGATTCAGCCATCCCAGAATGCCCGCGGACTCACAATCCGGCTCAGTCGGAGCAGATTGGCTCTGATTTGGCCAGAAAAGTCGTCCGGAAAACGCCAGCTAACACCCCGCTGACAGCTGCTTCTTGTCCCCTGAGATCTCCGTACACACGCAGGATGGTTCAGTTGAGGCTCTCCCGGCCCTCCGCTTTTGCACTCGATCCAGTTAACTCCGGTCCATCCAGTCCAGAACGCCTCGATTCAGATAAGATCCAACTGCTCCCGCCGTTCGAACGTGTCGGCCGCCGTCTCTGACATCGCTATCATCGTGGCAGAGCAAAGCTGCCTATCAGCTGACCGCGTGATTTCCTCGGGCCGGCAGCTCCCGCGCCGCTGATTGCCGCCAGACGGTCCGACGCGCCACTGATTGCCGACAGCGGCGCCAACGCGGCGCGGCCACCAGGAAAAAGCGGCCGTCATTGTGGACGGCCGCCGCCGCCGCTGACGGCCGCTGCCCACCGAAGGCTCACAATGCGGCGTGATTTATCGTCGGCCGGACATTTGCATCCTGGCGGCGGCGACGGCCGGCGCCGGGCCGCCGAAAGGGGCTACACCTCGCCACGACGGCCAATTATTTATGCGCGAGCGGGCACGGGCTCGTTCTATACAAATAGGCTCCTTAACGAGGCGGCCTGCTCCCGCCGACGGCCGCCGCCTGTCGGCCGACGATTCTGACGCGCGGGAGGGCGGCGGAGACAAACCCGGCGCACGGAGCCCGACGGAGGTAAACCCGGCACATGGAGACAGTCGGAGACAAGCCTGGCGCGTGGGAGGTTACGACGACAGACCTGACGTGAAGAAACCAGTGGTCATCGTGATAAAGCAGGAAGATTAACGGCGACCGGCTTGTTTTGATCGGGTCGGCGGAAAAAATCGAAGCGGAAAAACGTATCAACAATGAACTGATAGCCAATGATGGCGTGGGAAGCAACCGTCGTTCATGACCCTCAGGAGCTTGATATCTCCAGACTGTCCGCGGTACGACCAAGCCCTACCGTGCAGCACCCACATCTCCTGAACACCAACAGGGCTCGGGCTCGAGGCAGCACGGTGGCACGACGTGTCCGGTGCACGCCGTTCCGCACCAACAGGATCAGCTCCCCTGAGCCGCTGGGAACAAAAGGCCGGCCGGCGCCGCCGGAGCGGACCATTCAGCCGGCGGCCGAGTCGTCGGCGGCAGCGGGATAATCCCGGGCGGTTGTCGGGCCGCGGGTGGACGTCCGGCGCCGGCGACAGCCTGGCCGCCGCCGACGGCGGACGGGTGATTGGGGTCAGCCCGGGAGAGCCGGGGAAGAGCCGCCGCCGCCGCAAGGTTCTGCCGGAGACCGACTGTCAACGAGAGAAGGGGAGGTGGCCAGGTCAGGATCGGGATAGCTGGGGTATGGTCTGTGTTTTGCCGCGGACCTCCGGCGTGTTTTGGTGTCCCCCACACATAGCTGCTTTGAATGAGCCTCCCACGGTTGAGCTCCGCACAACCGATAATGGGTAGGTCATGGAAGCTCTCCAGCCGTGCGGGGTGTGGAGCCGACCCGGCCCGGAATCCTCCCGTACCTGTTTCGCCGTGCCGCTGGCCTTGGATGCAGAACGGACGTCCCGGCCAACGGATCACGCCCCCGACCGGACGAAAGACAGCCAATTGGGCTGGCCGGCCCGACACGGCGCCGGCCGACGTCGGCGGCTCCGCCGGCGGCACCGCGGCCCGCGAGCGACAGCCTCGCCGGCGGCCGCGCCCGGACGCCGGCTCAGGCCAGTTCTGCAGATGCAGCCGTAATCCGCGGCCGGCGGACGGGGCGGAGGTGACGGCTCGGACGGCGAAGGGGACGGACAGCGCGGCGAACGCCGGCCGACAGCCGGCCGCGGCCGCGGTCATGGCTCCGGCCGCCGGCTCCGCGGCCGCCCGCCGAGCCGGCAGCGGCGCGGCAGCGGGCGGCCTGGTGCCGAACAGGCCGCGGACGGGTGGGTAAGCGCTGTCGGAAAAACGACCGCTGCTCCCGGCGGCCGCCCGGAACAGCACGGCGCTGACTTCACCAGACCGGCGGGCGGGCAGACTCCAGCGGACCAATGAGGAGAGTGAACGCTCTCGGTTAGACATGGGGGCCTCAGGGTGGCCACTGTCGGCAACTACGACGCAAATGGAGTGCACTGGACCGTTGCTGTTGCATCAAAAACTGCAACAGCATTGGACCACGTGGTTTTGCGGTTCCTACGACGCTCCAAAGACTTGTCAAGCCGAACAGACCATTCAGCGGGGGTCTCGGTGAGTGACAATGCATGGCTGACTCATGGAGGGTTCTCGTTGCCGTTTATTCTTCTCCGTTAGATCCCTTATCTGATTCCCATTTGCATCTCAAGTCAGATCTTGTTGCTTTAACGCCATAAGGGCACGGTCAAGCAGTCCCTGTTATGGGATCTTGAGACAGCCGATGAATATCGTAATGGGCGATAAGCAAAATGCAAGAGTATCGATCTGCATATCCAGAAGGTTTGGTAAAGTGCCCAACTCGTTGAATGGGTGGTAAATTAAATGAAGTATGAAATCACGACAGACAACAACAGCCTGAGGCCTCAAGAGCAGGCGCGCTGCAGGAAATCTGACCCACGCCCATACTGAACACGTGGCCCTTATGGGATGAAGTGAACAAAGCGTAAAATTTGGCCGGCACATCGGAATTTCAAGGTGACCTGACGCCTGCTTGTGGTGGTCTTGGCAATCAGGGTTGAGTGATGGCCTCGCCAGCTATTATGACAGGGACTCCGGCGCATGATATAATGGATCGGTCAGTTTGGAGTGTTCAGAATTAAAGTGATTAATACGGCGACCAGACTGACCGTTCGGTAAAAGACGGCTGGTGGTTCGCGGGCTTCTTGGCGGAAAGAGCGCGGCGCGCCGTGGTGTCAAACAAACGCTCTCCTAGGCTGATGAGGACCGTAAACAAGCTTTTCCAGCCACCGGCGCATTGTCCTGCACTCGGCCGGGTGTTTCACCAGCGCGGCGGCCCCAGATTAGGCAAATTTGCGCTGTGTGCAGCCTGTTTGAACACGGGCTCACCGTGACTGACAGCACGACTAGCCGGCGCCACTGACGCCGGGCGACGGGCCCGGGCGCCGGCCCGGCGCGCCCCGAAATACGGGCCAACTGGCGCTGTCTGGACGGCGCGGGCTGCGAGACGGGCGCTCAGAAGGCGCCGTGGCCGCGGCAGGCTCTGGAATACGAGATTTTCCCCCGGAATTCCTTTGAGACGTTCGGTAATGTCCCACGTAAGAATAAACTTTAGGTGATTAGTGGACCGGAGTTCAGTGTGTGTGGTTGGTGGTTCGTGGGCTAGTAAGGTTAGTGGTTCTGGTAAGGCATTCAGGGTTAGTGGACTTTGGCCGTTTAAACGGAGAAAACTGGTTATACGCATACGCAGTACGCCAAAAGAGGAAACCTCCAAATCGCATCTGCTCATCCTACAGTCCTTGAATCTGGACCATTCGTACATTCAGGGTTTGAAACGGTAAATAAAAAATCGGTGATTCTTGTTTCAACCATGACGGTTTTTCAGGGATAACTAGCCGAACATTACATCACCTCCCCTGAACTGACATGGGAAGCCGACGGGTGAAAACAAAATGATACCTGGCTGGTTGCAATGACTAAACTGGCGAATGAAAAACATTAAGAAAAGGAATAAAACGCATCTGCATGATATTTTCACATTGCAAATGGCATAACGTATTCCAGACGCAGCCAGTGCTGCATAAGGTACTACAGACCTTATGCAAATGGCAAAAGATCTGTGGTACCTTACGCCACAGACTTTACCCCCACCCCCCGGCCCGACTTTTTTAGAAAACCATTGCACATCATCTTCCCAGTAGGCGGGTTTCGTATGATTTCAGCTCACACTGAGCTCCCCTTTAAGAAAATCCTGGCTGCGCCCTTGTGAAGCACGTTAAGTTTTGCCATCTTTTATCTCGTCTGATGCGGTAAATACACCTGTCAGATTCTGAGGATGCTCTAGGACAAAAGAATGACCCAAACCCTTTACGTCTACACCAGGATTTAAGCGTGTTGTTGGCGTAAAATGCCATGTTTCGGCATGCAACGTACACAGTAAAAAACCTGATGGCTGACAGAAGAAAACGAACCGTTGCACCCGACACATGTTAACAAGATTCCAGTTGTCAGGACACATCCTTAACATGTTTAAATAACGACGCGGTGTGTTGCGTAGATCAGGCTTTGAAATATTGGTGGCGATCACGGTTACATTAATTGCCCAGATCATCATCTCGTACATTGCTACATTACTTCTGCTCGGCAATTTGTGATGGGCGTCAAATTACTACCGCGAGCCGGCCCCCGAAACCGGCAGTCATCGCCGGGCCGCCCATCACCGGCAGCCATTCCCGTCCACTGACACGACCTGCGAGAGCCGTGAGACCCCGCGACGACCACTGCCGGGCCGCCGTGTCGCGCACGCATGCACCCAGCTGTGCGATCTGTATAACAAACCGCCGACGCGTGAAAAAAACGACCGCCGGGCGGCAAACCTACGACACTGGGAGTAACAGGCCGCGCTGTTGTTCGCACCGCAGGCAGGATGACGAGCGCGCCCTCAGACAAGCGGGCCGGTGCATGTTCCACAGGCCGAACCGGCCATAAGGAGCGTGTGGCTGGCGTGCAACAGCGAAACCGGACGCCGGCGCGGCCGGCGCGCGGCGTGTGCCGTTTCATCGGCCGGCTCCGGTTCCGCACGCACACGGAGAGGGCACAGATGATCGGGCGCCGGCGCCGGCCGGGCGGAACGGAGGGCGGGCCGGACCGAGCTGGCCCGGCGCCGCAGGTGTGCCGGGCCCGGCAGGGGGTCGGCGGAAACGGAACCAGATGAAGGCCAGGAAAGGACGGGGTAAAACGTGGGACAAGAATTAGAAAAGCAGAGCGGGAGAGAAAGAGTGCGTGAGCGAGAGGGAGATAAAAGAAGGAGAGAGAGAGGGAGAGAGAGAGAGAGAGAGAGACAGAGGCAGAGACAGAGACAGAGACAGAGAGAAAGAGGGAAAGAGAGAGGGAGAGAGAGAGAGGGAGAGAGGGAGGGAGGGAGAGAGAGAGAGAGGGAGAGAGAGAGAGAGAGAGAGAGAGAGAGAGAGAGAGAGAGAGAGAGAGAGAGAGAGAGAGAGAGAGAGAGACAGAGACAGAGACAGAGACAGAGACAGAGACAGAGACAGAGACAGAGAGAAAGAGGGAAAGAGAGAGGGAGAGAGAGAGAGGGAGAGAGGGAGGGAGGGAGGGAGAGAGAGAGAGAGAGAGAGAGAGAGAGAGAGAGAGAGAGAGAGAGAGAGAGAGAGAGAGAGAGAGAGAGAGAGAGAGAGAGAGAGAGAGAGAGACAGAGACAGAGACAGAGACAGAGACAGAGAGAGACAGAGACAGAGACAGAGACAGAGACAGAGACAGAGAGGGAGACAGAGAGAAAGAGAGAGAGAGAGAGAGAGAGAGAGAGAGAGAGAGAGAGAGAGAGAGAGAGAGAGAGAGAGAGAGAGAGAGAGAGAGAGAGAGAGAGAGAGAGAGAGAGAGAGAGAGAGAGACAGACAGACAGACAGACAGAGACAGAGACAGAGACAGAGACAGAGACAGAGACAGAGACAGAGACAGACAGAGAGAGAGAGAGAGAGAGAGAGAGAGAGAGAGAGAGAGAGAGAGAGAGAAAGCCTTTTCCTAAAACGATTGACTGTGGACGCAGAAAGTCGCCACTCCCAGGAGCATCACTCCACAGCAAGAATGATGCCCGCGATGGTGAGGTGACGGCTCTTCGCACAGCGTAACGACAGCAATGCGTCTCCGTAGATGATCGAGCGATGCTGCGGCCGCTTTCTGTCCAGTTTGAAGGAGCGCTGCCTCGCAAGATTACATGATGGTGACTCGATACATGACGGCGGCAAGACAGGTTACAGTGAACACGTGAACACGGCACCAACCACCGATGAAGTCGGTGCTGGTTAAACGCATCAGCCATTCGTCTGGAAATCCTTTCAGATGGCGATGAAGCAAGAAATTCCAAACTCTCGGCCGTCAGCACAGCCACCAGCAGGGTTTGCAGGGAGCTTTGCACTGCGACATAAAAAAACTCCACGGGGCTGTCACTGGACACAGCCAGTGGTTATCACAAAGATCTCCCTCCGGCGCCCGGCATGAAGAAACATTCCAGTGAGTGTCATGAGATTAACCCAGCGAGCCGCACGCGAGCTTCTTCAGAATGCATCACAACAACTCTCAGCGGGTGGCACGGCGGCGTACCTCGGAGAACGTCGCTACAACCTCCTTGGATCACGAAGACCCCACCGCACATCATAGCACGTCTCCCTGCCGTTACCACGAAGAGCGGCGGCGGGCGCGGACACCTGCCCGCCGGCATCTCCAGGACGGCGGCGGCGGGCTCCGGACGTCCCGGCGGGTGACGAGAGAGCGGCCGCCGCCCGGGCGCGCAGACGGCGCCGCCAGCTGCCGGGTGGCGTAAGGAGGGCGCCGAGCCGCCCGCGCCCGCCGCCGCGGCGGCCACCCGTACCATCGTTCATGCGGGCTTGTCAACGGCGCCCGGCCAGAAGGTAAACAATATCGCCGCTAATAAATGAGACGCCGGGAAACAGCGAGATGGGAAAACCGGTCGAGGGTGGTGCGCAGCGCTGGGCTCGACCTGGAGTCCATCTGGACCTCTGTGGCCGCCACGGACCCATTAAATCCGCCCGGGCTCTCGGGTGGCGATATCAGGGCGGCACGCGTGCCAGGGAGGCAATGAACCCGGTTCAACCGACAAGTTTTTGTCCAGAAGCGGGACGCTAACGAACGGAATACCAACGCAGGGGCCAGGGTTGTTCACGGAGAGTCGTTTCGCTCGGCAGTTCGCTGCCGGTTTGAGGACCCATTTGCATCGTGACCGCCAATAAATCTTCCAGATGTGCCCTTTATGCTGGTCAACTCGTTTAAGTGTCACACCCCACCAGCTGGAGCCCAGTAAACGTCAGTGGCCGTCAGGGGCATTCCAGGGGCCGTCACGGACCGTCAGGGTTTGGCTGATGGCCAGTGTCTTCTGGGTACCCTGAGGCTCCTCTCAGATCTGCCAGAGGTCGGCAGGGCTTGCCGAGGAGTCCCCAGATCCGTCCGGACTCCCCAGAATCTGCCGGAGTTTGCCACGCTCTGCCAGGACTCGTCGGACTGCGTGTCGGAATCTGTCGCCATCTGACAGCGTTCATCAACACCGCACCGTGAGAGTCTGCCGAGTCTGTCAGACCGACCAGTGAATCTGTCGGGTATGTCAGACCGCTCCGTGAGAGTCTGTCAGGGTTTGTCAGACCGCTCCGTAAGAGTCCGTCGAGGTATGTCAGACCGCTCCATGAGTCTGTCGAGTGTGCCAGACCGCTCCGTGACAGTCTGTCAGGGTTTGTCAGACTGCTCCATGAGAGTCTGTCGAGGTACGTCGGACCGCGCTGAAGTCCGCCGGAGTCCGCCAGCGTCCACTGCGCAGCGTCTTCGCCGCTGCGGATGCGGCAGGGTCGTCTCCCCGGCCGCGGCGGGTCAGGGCGGGCGGATTTATCACCGCGTCGTCGCCGCCGACGACGGAGCGCGCCCGGCGACGGCCGAGGCGGAACCACGCCCGACCGGGCCGGCCGGCCGGCGGGCGCCCACGGCCGCTCTCGGCGGTGTCATTTGTCACAGCCGGCGGCCGGCGGCCGTTTTGTCCGGCGACGAAACAAATCGCGTGTCGCAACGTGTCCGTTTAGGGCAGAGCGCCATGCATATCCCGTCTTCGAAGCGCGCCGCGATTTTGATAGCCGAGTGGAGAGCTATCTGGCGATGTATGATGCATTCAGGCAGTGGGTGGGCTTTTAACGGGACTGAATTTACCTCTACGACGGTGTAAAATAATGTGCCTTTACACCTGGCCACAAGAAGCTGGGTTTCACTACGAAAGTCTACTAAGCATCTCCAGCGGTCGAACTGATGCACTCGATTTATTCTGGACCTGTACCCCGTGTGATGCAAGGCTGGAGATGGAAGGCCCATACTCAGCGTCAGTCCTTCGTATGCCCCGCCACGCGAGGTTACACCACCACCCGATGACCTGCGGAGATGCGGGTGGGTCTGGTGAGCCTCGAGACGACCAATCGTGGCTTATCCGGCGGGCCAGGGGGCCGCAGAGGGATCTGAAAGGGACTCGAGTGCAGGCCAAGGCGGCCCAGTCCGTCCGTGGAGCACAGGCGTGACGCGCCCCGACGAAAACCAAACGAGAAATGAGACACCGACCCGCAGGCGAGGGATCTCAGGGATCTCAGGGTCTCAGCGTCAGGGATCCCAGGGATTTCAGGGACATCGCCGATAGAGCGCTTCCTCGGCGAGCTGGAACGCGCAAACCGCGGCGCTGCCCGATCGCATCGCGTCCGACGTTCGATTTCCTATCGCGGCATGACGTACGGCGGGCGCGACTGCAGCTGCCTGCTGTCCAGATGTCCCCACGAGATGGACAGCGTCGGGTCCTGGGTGGCCGGCGGCAGCGCCGGGGCCATCGCCAGGAGTCGGAAGCTCGGCCTGCCGTCGCCCTGGCCACTGGTTGTGGCGGTGCGGCGCTTCTGATTTCAGATACGCAGCCGTCTATATAAGCCCTTCTGCTTTCAGGAACGCAGCCGTCTGCACTACCAGTGGATGCGGCGCTTCTGATTTCAGGGACGCAGCCGTCTACACAAGCAACAGGCACGTACACCATTCTGCTCGTAGTGGACCGAACACAGCTCGCAACGAACGGACTCGGAAAGGCCGGGCGTCTGAAAATGGCATCGCTGGTCGCAGACGCATGACAACTGCGGGACGGAATGTACGTAGCTGCGCCACGTCCGCCTAATTTGTCATGAATGGATGACTTTGACATACGGCAGCTGACAAAACAAGATAAAGTCAGTGAATGATCGATAAAACAGGCCCCACGGCCAGAGAACTGGTTCTCGCTATGCGATTTCAAGTCATGGCCCATGAATCTATCGAATAGCGCGAGCATGCGTCGTAGATGGCGAGTTAGTAGCGCTTCTGCATATCGCTTCGTCACTTCGCCCCAGTGCACATCCGAATTCAGACGCAGCGTTAAGGCCCGGAGCTTGTATGTCACAGACCCGAACGTGACCACTTGATCAGATATTATTCTTGTCATGTAAAAAGTAGGTCTCCGTCGAATCTGTTGTCCGATCGTTCCTTCGAGGGCATGCCCATTATGTTTACGACCGGGGACCTTTGCTGGCTGAAACACTTAAATGACATCACGTGACTTTGATGCAATACCCATACCCTGATTTGGACGCTCTGAGCGCGTGAAAGGTCGGCTACATGTACTGACTAAGTCGATGAAGAGCTGCCGGTATTTATAGCGCGGCAATGACTCGGGAAATCCGAGCGAGAAGAGGAGTGATCAGGGTGAATCAAACCACGCTTCGATGAAGTCGCCTCCAGTCAGGCGGCCGGGGTCTGATCGGCCGTGAATCAGAGCACGTCCCGACGAATCCCCTCAGCCCTGCACGGCCGCCGCCCCCCCCCGCCGTCCCGTCCGTCCGGCCTGCCGCGGAACGTCGACGGGGGGGGGGGGCAGTGATCGAGACGAAGTGCCCCTTCCGCGTCATTCATGCACACTGACCATACCCGGCGACGTAATGACACGGCGCGATTCGCCGCACGATCGGCCGCCGCTGAATTCCTAATGGCGGCCCAGTAAGGCGCGGGAGACGGCGGTGACTCAGCCGCGCCGTCTCAGACCCGACGCCGGCGCCTCCGCCCGGCCGCCGGCGACGCGCCGACCCCGACTCGCCGCAAGGTCGCGCCGCGCGGCCCCGACGGCGGCGACGCGCCGGCTCCGCGTCGTCGCCGGCGCCGCGGGGCGTCGCTCGGCGCGCGGCCCAAACGAGCGGGCGGCGCCGCCGGGCGCCGGCCGTCCAGGTCCGGCCGGAGGCGGCCGAACGGCAGCCGTCGCAGCCGTCGCCGCCGGAACGGTGCCGTCACGTCGGCGCGCGCTGTTCCGGGCGCGCTCAATGTCGCCCGCGCCGGCGCCGCCCGGACGTCCGCCGCGACTCTGCAGTGTAATTCGCGCGGCGCGCGGTGGGTCAAGGCGGCCGCGCGGCCGGCATACGGCGCCCGCGCGGCGTGACTCGGCTGGTCGGCCCCCGCCGAGCCGCGGCGGCAGGGCCCGCTACCGGCACAGAACGAGCGCGCCGAGCCGCGGCGGCGGGCCCGCTACCGATACAGAACGAGCGCGCCGAGCCGAGCCGCGCCGTTCCCGTACGTACGGTGTCGACTCTGCAGCGATCGATGCCGGCCGTTTATCCATGTGGATCTCGCGATTTTATCGCGGTTGAGGACCGGGCATTAAGGATTCGAGGGCCTGTCATCGAACCTCGCTGGCGATGACGGAGTCCCTGAGTGATGTGGGGCGAAGGACGAAAGGATGTTAATACGCGCGGCAGTGAAAGTCCAGTGCCGTAATGGCTGCGAATCAATGCGAATTGCACGTCCGACAAGGGCCAATTGTTCGAGCAATCAAATGAGTCGTGTAGTTCTGGTCGTAATCGCCGACTGAAGTCTAATTGTCCAGTCACAGCTTTAATCAGGACGGAGAAACCTGACGTTGATCGCCAGTTTCCATAAAAAGCCAGCATACGCCATTGTGCGGTCCGTGACGGGGCTTTGATTAGGTCATCAGGGCCCGAGAGCGACCCGACAGAGACCGATGGCGGGTGAGACGACAGAGCTGAACTCGACAGAGACCGATTCCCCGCACGATGACGAGGCCCGACTGATCACTCTGATGAGCGCAGTCAAGCTATCTGATGTCTGATGAGGTACAGCGGGCCTTCTGATGTGTGATGAAAGACGACAGAGCTGGTCTTCAGAGAAGACGGGGCCCGATGATGGGCAGTGAAATACAACAGATCTCTTGATGGCGTGATGAACGGCAACAGGGTGCTAACGTCTGATAACAACAACGAAGCTGTCTTTATCAGACGTAGCAGACTGGGTTCTCCAACAAACGGCAAATAACCCTTTGACGTCTGCAGAACGACGGCGGAGCACGCCGTCGCCAGCCGTCGGCGAAAAAAAATCGGCTGCGTCGCCCGACGGGCCCGGCGGGCGGCGAGTCGTCGCTTGCGACAGTCGGCGCTCGCCGCGCGCGGCCACCGCGCACTCACCAGCACGAGCAGCAGCAGCAGCGGCCAGCCGCGCCGGGCGGTCATGGCGGGTTCGAGCGCGGACCGACGGCGACTCACAACATCTCGACGGCGCCGGCGGCGCGGACTCCGCTCGCGGCACCGTCGGACCCGCTCTCCCACCGGCCTCTGGCGCGGTCGGCCGCCCATTTGTGGAAACCGACCCGGCCGCCGCCGCTGCCGCCTGGCGGCGCCGCGCCGAACCAGCCGCCGGTGCTAGCGTCTTGTGCGACGCGGCGCGGCCGGAGGCCGGCGTCGCAGTCGCCGTGACGTGACGCTGGCCGCGGCGGGGCATTGGACACGGCGGCGGACACGGTGGCGAACTGGCCGCCGGACAGGGCATCCAACACGGCGGCGCGCCGAGGACCGACGCCGACCGCACATGCAGCTTTGGGGTTCGTTACTTCCATGCAGTGCAACAGGCGTTAATGCACTGTTGGTTTGCCAGGAGAGCACCTGCAATGCATAACTCCTGCAATTCATTAACGTTCGGGAAAGCACCTGCATCGCAGTGTTAATTTCCGGATAATCTGGAGGTGTAAATACCTGTGCCCCAGACTAACATCAGGTTTCACCTATGGTTCGATGCGTGTGGGATAACACAAAATGCGTCCAAGGCGTCTCGATTTCATGGTGAGGATTGGATTAGTTACAATCTTACGGACTTATGCATACTGACAAAGAAATTCTTGTCTAATACGACGATGGACTGATTGTTTACATACGACTTCATCGTCATGTTGGATCAGAGTTGGATTATTTCTGGTCATCTAACTATAACCAGCGATATCAAACGGATCTAAATGGTTCCTAGTCATCATTTGTTCAGAAAACAACAGCTGCAGAAATGAAACAAGCCATGGCTAAAAGAAACGCTAATGTTTGTTCGGCGTACCTCCATACTGGGGCGCAATGCAATGTTCCAGATGGCTTAACCGCACCCACACCGCTCTTTTTTAATTCCCTCCGCCTCCGTGTGAGGACCTCCGCAACCAACGAAGTGCATTACCTAACACAAAAAAAAGAAACAAGATTCAACGATTTCTTTGTGTCCAGGACCGAATTTGGTGCACTGCAAAGACCCTTTCGTTGCTGCGGTTGTCGTTTTGTTTCATCCTTTTCAGGGCGTCTGGTCATCTGGTGGTGTTCAGACGGCGACGTAAACTCGGCCGTCGCCCGCTTGGTCGTGCAGCAGAGGACTGGCAGTCTGCCGTGCCGGATGATTGACGACCGTGTTCGGTGGCAGACAGCGGCGCCGCTTCCTTATGGGGTCCCCGGTCCCGCTCAGGTGTGCCCCGGCCGTCTGAGCTGGCAGGGGAGAGGCTCTGCTGGCAGACCGCCTACGCCCACGGCCAGGGAGCGCCCTCGCCGCAGCAGACGGCCGCAGGGGCCAGATGACGCCGCGGCAGGAGCGGGGTGGAGGCCGACGACAGCGCGGCAGACTGAGGCAGAGGCCGACGACTCCGGGGCAGACGACCGCAGAGGTCACACGACGCCGCGGCAGACTGAGGAGCAGGCTGAAGACACGGCGGCAGACTGAGGCGGAGGGCAGATTGCACGACTGCAGACTGAGGCGGAGCCAGACGACAACGCGGCAGACTGAGACAGAGCCAGGCTATACCGTGGCAAACTGGGACGGAGGCCGATGACACCGTGGCAGACTGAGGCGGAGGCTGAAGACACCGCAGCAAACTGGGCGGAGTCCGACGACACAGCGGCAGACTGCGACGAAGGCCGACGACATCGTGGCAGATTGAGACAGAGCCATGGACAGCACGGCGGCAGAATGTTCCAGAGCTCGGTGACGCAGCTACAGGACAGATGAGAACCAAATAATCCTGCGGCAAGATTGTAGACCGTCGCATAACAAAACGACCGATCGACGTGGCTGTGAAACATCTAAGCAAGACAGCCCAGAACTATCACTTCGTCCAAGCCCAAGTCAGTCGATTACGCGTCACAGATCCAGCCCCGACCGATTCTGACGCGTCGCCGTCCTGATTCATCAACGCTATCAGGTTCGGACGATTCCTGGCCCACGACATTCCAGAGAAATCTCCATGACATCAGCCGTTACGCCTTCATGGAGACCGCTGTCACGTGCCGGGGGCCTCAGACCAGTGCGGCAAGACTGCGAGTCGCATCCTGTGCGAGGTACATAGACGGCATCACATCGGAACGGTCACGTGCCTGACGCCCACAGGTGTGGCCGAGGAGGACAGGCCATTCCTAGCGCGTTGTATAACTTATCCAAAGTGGACACGGCGTGGGTAATGTGCCGGTTTGAATGAATATCAATGGGCAAAATCTGGCTGCGCCGAGCTGGAGCGGTGCCAGTCTGAGACGGAAGGTCCGCGCCAGACCCCCAGACGGACAGGATCAAGGTCAGACGGCGTCGTCTGGCGACGCCCGCCACAGCGCCGGCGACAGGCGATAGACCGCAGCCCAAAACGGAGCCGCCGAGCGGCCGCGGACACTCCGCCGTACGAGGGTGAGCCTGCGGTTTGCCGAACCCGGGTGAGTCGGAGGGGAGAGGTCGTGGAAGCGGACGCTTGAGGAAGCGGCCCGGTAAAAGCGATGTACGTGATGGCAAGTTGATACGGCCGCGATCTAAAATGCCAATGGCATCTTATTCATAACGAACTGGAAGTGTTGTAATTTGTTTTCCGACGGCTGAGCTAGAAAAGAAAAAATATGCAGAAATATGTAAGTGTACTGGGACATAAAATTACGAAATGTCCAGTAATTCGCGGGTGTTGGCTAGACGACTGTTCAGAAGCAGTTTCTGGTGGATTATTTCTAGCTATTAAAAAAAACGCCAAGAGATTGTTGCCATACCACAACTGACGTGTCGGAATTCAGTTTTTTATGGCATTTTGACGGTGCTTAATGTGATGTTGCCGCATGCCTTGCTTTGCGACCCCAAGGCCGGGCATTAAATCGAACCTGAAGAGAGAGCCATAAATCTCCAGCGATAATCCGGCCAACCAGGCGATGACACGTCGTTCACAGACGACCCTCCTATCAGTGCAGACACTCCCCGGTTGCCTCTTGAGGTGCGCGACGTCTGGCAAGCGCCTGCAGAAGCTGGCGCTCGGCCATTTTAAGGCTAAACACAGCGGCTGGTTGCGGGGCGCTGATAGCCATTTTTGACGCCGGAGGGGTTGTTTGCTGCCCACGTGCACGGGAAATGCAAGCCCAGCGTCATGCATGATAAGTGCCGTCGGATGCGCGCCTTGTCAATCCGGCCGGTTTCCGTGGCAGAAGGTTGCAGTGTGGGAGCAGCTCCGGCACCGGATGTGCATGCACTCTCCTTCACAGCTCAGGCTGTCTTTTTCGTATTTCTGTGATGCGCAGAGAAGAGAGGAAATACTGAAGAAGAGCGTCCTGAGGCTTCACCAGAGCTTGATGCCCCCGTAACAAGTTCAATGGCCATAGACGATGCACAATGAAGAGCTGAACCTGCTCAACAAGCGATACGAAGCTGGACATCAAAATACCAAGGGCACAAGACAGGGCTTCAGACCACGACGGAAAGCCGCAGCCCACCAGCGCCACCGCAGCCAAACTGTGGACAAAAACCACGAGGAACGGGGCTCCGTTTTTCCATTGATGCCTAAGCCTCCAGAGGGAAAATGTGCATGGTCATTTATCG
Source organism: Capitulum mitella (assembly GCA_030062745.1). Lineage (NCBI taxonomy): Eukaryota > Metazoa > Arthropoda > Thecostraca > Pollicipedomorpha > Pollicipedidae > Capitulum > Capitulum mitella. Next base: position 22,728,536 of record CP099850.1, on the reverse strand, counting down.
CTGGCATCAGACTTACGCGTCCGACCAGAAAAACCGTCGTGCCGTCGGATAGCAACAAAAAACTAATCTCAGCTTGGTCGCCTGACGGGCCTGACCGGCTGAATGCCTAGACGGTGCTGCCCGTCGTATTGCCTGGTAACCGACCGTGCTCCTGCTGGGTGCACGATTCGATGTTCCGTGACAAAATTCTGTATACGACAACGTTTCTGTTTGCTGTCATGATTTGTTACATTCTGCATGTGCCGGTTTAAGACCCGCGGACTGCTGCGAAATTGCAAAAGGGTTAACTGATTGTAAAGAGCACGCATGGATCGTCCCATGTTAGACGCACTCGTCCGAAAAACGATATGTCGTGCATTCCTAGCGACTCGTAAACTACAACACCCTCAGTTTTGATGCGAAATACAGGCAGGCGTTTGCTAGAACTTATGAGATAATCAACTCGCAAAATGTCCCCCCGACTGATTACTCCTAATGCTTGCCACGACGGCTGGAAAGGTCGGATCAGGCTTATAAGGTAAATATGGCGTGTAAGTACATATGTCTATTAAGCCACCGTGAACTAGAGATTTCAGCCAATCCGCGTGACAAGGGAACGGGCTTAATTTAATCCGGTTTGTTTGCAGAATTTGTGGAACTGTGTGCTGCCTTTCAATGCCGCTGCAGGCTTCCTTCGTATGTGTGCGTTTTTCTTAATGCTGGCTTAAGACAAAATTAATGTTTCCTTACAGAATGTTCCTTGCAATCAAGATTGAAATACAGTTAAGCTTTTCAGCAAAAACGGAACATTTACAAAGATGTACAAGATAACATTTTTATGCTTACAGTACAATGTTCGGTTCTGTCTCAGACGAAGCAGTCATGCAGGGTGAAAGCATCTAGACCTATCTCAATCACGATAGGTATAAAAGCCGCCACGTTGCGGCATTCTCGTAGGCTTTTAGATTTTTGTCCCGCGTGCCGTGGACAGCTGCGGATAAAAAAGCCGGCATTCCCGTCAGGCTGGCAACTGGATCCGGCTGGTGATTTGACTGGATCGCGTTCTCAGAATGAACTGGAGGTGGCCCGTAAATCCAGGAGCGTGCACCAGCGTACGCCGAAACGTCTGTTTGTCAGATCATGATAAACAGCGCCAAACAACCAGTGACACAACTTACTGCGGAATTTCTGTGCAACCGAATGAAGATGACCTAGGAACATGGACCGAGGCGCCTTTCGATATACTACTTTTCAAATGCATAGACCTAACTCGCGGCAAAAATGGTATTCCATGCGTCTTAGTTAAGGGCGTGTTATCCAGCATCCCTAGCTTCAGCAATATCGAGTAATCGTCCATGAATCCAGACTTGCGCTTGATTCCACTTCGGGCGGAATCGATTCCGAATCCGACTCATGGCTTGCAGAAACTACCCTGATTCTGCCCAATCGGTTCCTATTCTGACTCTAGAATGAAATGAGTCCATTCTGGAATCGATTCCACTAAGATCCATCGGATTGGATAAAGCCAATGAAATCGATTCCGGTTTTGATTCCGTAGACAGCCGAGATTTAACTCTGACTCTGATTGCGACACTATCAGTGAAATCGATTCCGCTTTTGTCTCTGGCCTGAACAAAGTCGATTCCTGGGCCGATTCCGATTCCGACGGAATCGCGTACAAGTCTGCATATCTCGGCACTCACCTGAGAAGTATTGCAATTAACAACATATGCACCTGCTGTTACAGTTATCTCTTACCAGGTGCTGCTAGCCGGCAAGCAGTCAGTGGTGATGTCAAACGGCAGCGGTATGCCTATGGGTGCCGGTATACCTACCACGGTGCACCCAGCTGCTGCGTAAAGCGAACCAATGGCACGCTGTTGCCTTCCCCGAGCGCGGCAGAGGGCAACAAACGACCGACCGCCACGGCCGACATTCTCATGGAACAGAGCCGCAAACGAACTGTAGAATACTGATGCCAACTGTGAGGCAGTGCCCGTCCTCGTACGCGTAGACGTTCATTCTGAACGCAGTCAATGAGGTATAGGTGCCGCTTTTTGCTCCGCGCACCAAGCCACACACAGGCCGACCGGATTCAGTTGTTGTTTATGTCCGCGTAGGCATCCACTGAGTGGCAACTCAACGCCAAATACTCGTAAATTCAGCGCTTTTCATGGGTTCTACAATTTACGGCTTCCACAGATTAGGGGAGCTGAACACTGCGGGCCGCGATATGCCCAGTTCATCCCAAGCGGCTGTAAACGTAACTATAGCTTCACGCGCTTCCCATAGATGTCAGGATATCGACCGCGCAGTTTAGGTGTCATGAGGCCAGTTGGCACGGAACAGTCCGTAAATTTTCGACTTGGAATCGCTCCAACAGCCCCTAAAAAACGCGATTTTTCTCGGGTCCACTTCACGGCCTGTCGCGTGTTCATCATGCCTTCTCCGGAACTCGACCTGCGGCCGGGGGGACATGCGGCGACGACACGGGCGCCACCTGTCAAGTCAGGCTCCACGCTGATTGGGGAGCGGAGAGCGGCGCCCGCGTGCCTGCGTAATTCTATCATTCAGCTGGTGGCCATTACCAGTGAGCCTGCCTGGGCTCCGCAGAAAAAGAAAAGGCTTTGGGCTTTCTGTGACAGCTCGATGGATGCCTTCGGAGCTGCTTCCGGTTTAAATGTGGCAGATTCCACAGAGTAAACCGCGCCTGAGCAAGTAACCATTTCCTTCCCCATTTTTCAGCTAACAGTTCTCCGGATATGGTCATGTATCTGGAAGTCAGGGACACAGGGAACATACCATTCTTCCCGGTACATCAAAATTTTTCATTCGTTCGAACGTCGTAGCCATTCCTTTCAGCCTAATTCGTATCAAACTTGGAAGAAATTTCCCACACTTTCGGAAAGCGTAGAAACCTCTTTAATCCTGCGCCATCCGTCCAGTTTTACACAAAACGCACACGCCGAGGCCGCGGCCCTCCACTCCCCGCCGAGGAGGCCGCTCCGCCTCCTGTCACCACCGCCTCCTCCCTCACGGCCGCGGCGCGTCGTCGGCGACCCGCCCCCGCCGCCATAACTCTGCGCGCCGCCGCCGCCGCCGTCCGCGGCTGTCGCGTCGCGGGCCGTCTGCCGCGGCGACAGGCGGCGGCCGACCGACGCGGCGCCGGTCCGCGGCGACAGGGCGCCGTGTCCGCGGCCGGCACCCCCGCCGCCGCCGAGACGGATGGCCAATGTCGGCCGGCGAAAGGCGCCGCTCCGAGACCCACGGCCAGGGGGGGGACGTCCCCCCTTCCCGGCCTGGCCTGGTCAACAGCGCGGCGTGACCGGGAACTGGTGACGGACGGCTTGTCAAGCAGAGCCTTGTGCGGTGGCTTTACCTGACGATATACGAAAGGATCCTCACGGATTGACTGCACGTGGTATCAACAGAGCTCGCTGCTAAATGCCATCTGAAAGGACAGTTTGGTTAATCTGATGTTTGAATGAAATATGTCCTCGCATTTATAGATTATACGTTTGGTACATTCCTGAGGCATTGTCATCCCGAGAACATTCCGCCAGTAAAACCATGCTTTGCTGTCAGATTCCACTAGCAATATCAACAGCATTCTTAAACAAGAAGCACGTGAGCGGTGGGCCAGAATTGTCCCGAGTTTATCGCCCAAACCCGTAAACCAGCGCTGTGGGGCAGGCCGTGCCACAATCCGTTCCGGACACTTCGGACTTAATAGAATGGCAGCGGCGCTCGCCAAAGTGGCTCCACCGAGACGAGCTGGGCTTCATTACCGCCAGGAGGGCTCCAATCGCTTGATTAATGACCTTCGCTGGACGCTAAACGCATGCGAGTGTCGGTATCCGGTGATAAATTGCCGGCCGGCGGTCTGCGGCTCCGCTCCGCGACGGCACAAAATCCCGCACAAACGCGCCTTCTGGCCCCTCCAGCCCCGCGTGCGGAGACCCTCTCGATCGCCGCGGACACCTGGAAAGGCGCGCCGACCGACGCGTGTCGCTAGTGGGTGGCGCCGTGTGGGGGGGGGGGGCGGGGGCGGCGCGCGCGTGCTGTCGCCGCGGCGGCGGCGGCGGCCGGGCCAGGAAGAGCCGGCTCAGAGCGGCCGCCGCCGCCGCCGTACAATGTGCGCCGCTGACAGCACAATGGCCGGCCGACTGCCCTGCACGACAGCGACCGGGCCGACCCGCCGCGGCGCCGTCCTGTCGCGGCGCTCACCGGCCCGTCATGGTGCTGCTGTCTCCAGTCTCACCGGCCCGTCATGGTGCTGCTGTCTCCAGTCTCACCGGCCCGTCATGGTGCTGTTGTCTCCAGTCTCACCGGCCCGTCATGGTGCTGTTGTCTCCAGTCTTACAGGCCCGTCATGGTGGTGCTGTCTCCAGTCTCACCGGTCCGTCATGGTGCTGCTGTCTTCAATCTCACCGGCCCGTCATGGTGCTGCTGTCTCCAGTCTCACCGGCCCGTCATGGTGCTGCTGTCTCCAGTCTCACCGGCCCGTCATGGTGCTGCTGTCTCCAGTCTCACCGGCCCGTCATGGTGCTGTTGTCTCCAGTCTCTCAGGCCCGTCATGGTGGTGGTGTGTCCCTCCTCACCGGTCCGTCATGGTGCCGCTGTCTCCAATTTCACCGGTCCGTCATGGTGGTGGTGTGTCCCTCTTCACCGGTCGGTCATGGTGATGGTGTGTCCCTCCTCACCGGTCCGTCATGGTAGTGCTGTCTCCGATCTCACCGGTCCGTCATGGTGGTGTTGTCTCCGATCTCACCGGCCCGTCATGGTGCTGCTGTCTCCAATCTCACCGGCCCGTCATGGTGGTGGTGTGTCCCTCTTCACCGGTCGGTCATGGTAATGGTGTGTCCCTCCTCACCGGCCGGTCATGGCACTGTTGCCGCCTCCTCAGCGATGGGTGGTATGTCATTCGTCAGAGATGCCAGCATGGATGTCGACGACCACCAAGATCACACGCAGGGGCATCACTGCTCCTGAGGCCGCTCTTTTCCCCAACATTCCACGGTGAGTTCTTCTGAACCCTGTGGGTCTCCAGCCCCCAGCAGCGCCTTGTCCGCCGCCTCCCCTGCCCGGGCCGGCCGCCGGGCCCTGGTACAGCCGCGGCGACCCCGTGTTCGTGACTCACGAACGCCAGCCGCCGCCGCCGGCCGGCATGTGCCCGGTGAGCAGGAGCCGAGCTCGCGGCCCGGCCCGCCGGCCGGCTGGCGCGCGCTGAGCTCAGCCAGTCGGCGGGGCCGGCACGCAGCGAGTCAGCGGCAGCACAAGGACGCCGGGCGGCCTCGCCGGCCGGTCGGCGCCCGGCGGCGGGACCGGGCGGGCCTCGCGGGACCCGCGCCGGCCGGAGGGACCCGCCTCGGGCGAGACTGTTTACGTCTGCGGCGGCGGTCGGCCGGCGCCCGTCAAGCGACCTGTCCCGTCCGCGTCAGGCGCGCCGTTCGAGGAGAACGTCAGCGGCGGCGCGCCGTCTGGGCCTGGTGATCGTGATGGCCGCCCCCCCCCCCCCCAGGAACCGGCGCGGACGGTTCGTCTCTGCGATTTACCGTCAGCCGCGCGGCTCCTCCAAAGCCGGCGTCCGCCGACTGCGCCGTGTCACGAGATAACCAGGCGGCATGAACTCATCTGCGCCGCTGCAGTCTGCACCGCGCCCGGCCGCCGCCGCGGGGCCATCGCTCACCCTGCCGGCCGGTGCCATGTTGGGAGCACCCCCGCCGCCTCCCTTCGTTAGCCCCTCACCGCTGCCCGACTCACCGCCGTCTGCAGAGACCTCACGCCGGCCGCCGAGCTCCTTCTCCAACAGCCGCTCGTCGCCGGGAGATGACCCTTCCCTACGAGCGCCGCCCTCACGCTGAATGGCCCAAATCAAACCGATCGGCGCCTATGCAAAGCGGCCGGCCGCCTGAAAGCGGCCCGCCGGGCCACCGCGCGCGCGCGGCGGCGGCGGCGGCCCGCCCGGCCGCCGCTCTATGGCTCGCTAATTGCGGCTGTCGTCTCGTGGCCGGTTGACTAATTGTCGGCGCGGCCGGCGGCGCCGCCCGGCGCGGCTCGGGTGGCGGCCGCCCGGTGTAGGGTTCGGCCGGCGGCCCGCTGCCGCCCGCCGCCGCCCGCTGACCCAGTACAAATACCCGCCCGCCGGCGGCGAACACCGCCGCGGCCTCGTGATCCGCGGCCCGAGTCGCCACGAGGCGAAACCGCCGCACGCCGAGGCGAGCGGACGGCAGACGGATTCACCCAGGGCGAGCGGACGGAAGGCAGGCCAGCTCCGGACCAGCAGGAAACAGACGGACTTGCTCCGACGGCGAAGACAGTCGACCACGACGGACTCGCTTCAGACGAGCGGACAACACAGGATCGTTCCGTGCGAGAGGGCATCAGACAGACCCGTCCCGCACCGAGCGAACGTCGCCGGCCTAGACGGTCTCGCTCCAGACGAGCAGACATAACACAGGCCCAATCCGAGCGGACAAACGCCCTCACGAGCCTGGCGCCGGCCGGCGCGCCGCCGTCGGCCGCGCCCTCCGCAGAGCCGCCGGCGGCGGCCGGCCGGGGCCCAGTTGCAGCGCTCGAAGGCCGAGCCGGGGGCCGCGGCGGGCGACCTTAGCCGGCGGCCGGCCAGTGTGCGCGGTCACGGAGGGCTGCAGCGGCGCCGGCGCCTGTGGTACGGACACGCGCCGGCGCACCGCCCGCCTTAATGAAGACACCTCAGACGGCCGCGGCAGGCCAGCCGACCGGCCGGCGCCGGCGGCGGCCGGGACCAGGCTGCTGGTACACATGGTCCGGACCGGGGGCTGCTGGTAAACATGGTCCGGACCATGGGCTGCTGGTACACACGGTCCGGATTGGAGGTTGCCGATACACGCAGTCCGGACCGAGGGTTGCTGGTACACACGGTCCGGACCAGGGGCTGCTGGTACACATGGTCCGCACCAGGGGCTGCTGGTACACACGATCCAGACCGGGGACTGTTGCAGGTGCTGACAGACTATGAGGACCACTTGACCGACACGGCTGGTCCAAACAAACGGAGCCAACACGTCTCCTGCCCGGACCGTTCCGGGAGATTGTCTCTGTTATCGGCAGCGGGGACAGCACCTGATCGCCGTTGGGCCTGAGACCGGTGCGGTGGGGTTCTGCAGGTGTTCCTAGTGCCGGCCCGCCGGCGCTGAGCCTCCTGTTATGTATTGTAATGACAATGTAAAAACACCTGGTGTTATCAAACTCCTCCCCCGCGAGACAGGTGGCGACATAATAACGGATTCCTGTTGTCTGGCGCTCAGAATGTTCAGATTTGTTCCCGAAGTCACAGCTCGGCCTCCGTGACGACGATATCCTGATCAATGCAGTGATAAAAAGTATGTTTAGTGACAGCAAAGTAGATGTATTTCTAGTACTACATGGTTTGACAACGTCGCGTGCAGACGTCACCAAAGTATGATGGAGGCAGTGCTAGGGCCTCACGAGACGCTTCAAGTGGGACAGCCGTCGTTGCAGACAGCTGATGCCAGCACTAATGGATCCGTCCAACAACAATGCCGTCTTTGGGCGAAACCCCGCCACAAACCAAAAGCATTCTTTTGAAAAGATTCCCAAATGCGTTTTTACGACTGCTCGATGCTTTCATGTCTGCGTATTTTTTGCAAGCACGCCGGCATACAGAACACGAGTTCAAGGCGAGCGTGCCGTTGCATTTTGTGCCGTGCAGAATGGATGGCAGATCAATAGACAAAAGTCATCAAATGCACCGTCATCACGTGCGCATGCCCAGAGCCGAAAATGTTCGGATTTTTTCATGAAGATCAGGACCGTCGCTCCCGCCAGTGGACTCGTAAAACACGACTCCCTCATCCGCTGGACATTGGAGCCACCGCGCCGCATTCCAATGCTAATGAACCAATTGTTTCATCGCCACACAGAAGCCGGGGGGCTTTCCGCGCCCCTCCCCGCGCCGCGCCGGACACGCCGCTGGGGCGCCAGAGATTGAGCCATACGGCGCGCAGGCCACCCCCGCCCGGCGACAAAGCCACAATCGCCCGGGATGAATTGATCCGGGCGCGCGTGTCGCAGATGGATCCGCGCCGATTAGCCGGGCTGCCGGTGACCGATCACCGGATCGAATTCCGGCGGCGGTCAGCGGTCGGCGGTGGCGGTCACCCGCCCCGCATTGTCCGCCGCCGGCCCGCAGGCGTGCCGCGGGCGATCCGTCGCCGGCGCGGCCGCCGATTCGTTCCCGCTCTCCGATCAGGGAAGGGATGCGGTCGGGGGGGGGGGGTAAGAGACGGCGGGAGGGGGCGTCTCGCGCGCAGTCGAGCCGGCGATGACGTTTCCAGGGCCCCGGCGGCAGCCTGTTGTCCACGCCGTCGGAGCGCGGCGCGCCGCCGCTCGTCTCGGCAGCTGATGCGCGGCGACAGTTCCGGCGCAGATGGCCGCCGGTTAATCAGGCCGCCGTCGGCTGGACGCCGGCGCCGCGGACGGCGAGCGGCCGCGGCGGCCAGCGAGACGCCAGGTAAACAAGCCATCACGGAGCGGAGGTAGGCCGTCATGCCGTGTGGCGGAGCAGGTGATGCAACGAACATCAACACGGTGCAGACTGAGGACCTGGGAATAAGGCAGCACGTGCTTCCTGCTCTCGGTGCAACAACAATGAGTCATTGCTGGAATCATGATATTTGCGCAGCACATTATTGCCTCTCCTCGTTTGCAGTGTGACTGGCCCTTCACTGAATATGCTTGAACGCAAACTCTGCTTTGCTTACTCGACGGTACCGTGACGCGAATCAAAGTGAAGCAGTCATTAATCTTGGTTTATTGGGTGGGCCGGAGAAACATAAATCAATACTGGGGCCGTGCTTTCGTGTCTGTCGCCACACGTTTAGCCCTTCAAAGCATGACAGCAGTGTGCAGTCGCTCGGCACACAGCTACGCAGACTGACGCAGGAAAACTACAGAAGACTGTCTGGCGACTGCTAGGAATAAAACAGAGCTTTAGGGTCGATGGGATCAGTGCCTACTTCTGCGAAACGCATGGACCACAACCCCACGTGACCTGCCCGTTCCCGTTTCCCATAACATTGAGAGACCTGTGATTACTGTTTTACGTCACAGCGTAACCGTTACAGTGAGTTGCACAATTTCCATGAGTGACCTGTGATTGCTGTGCCACTGCCCATCAGCTCTGGACCGTTGCACCTCCCTTCCAAGCAGAAAATGTACCAACGTCGTCGGGGCGCTTTGTCCACTGGACCAACTGGACGACCGGTGGCGTCCACTTGACCGGCAGGACGACCGGCGGCACTGGCAATGCTGCATCAACATCATGCTGCTGCCAGAGGTGGTCGCCGGAACCCAGCCGGGGAGCGGCCACGCCTGAGGACTAACCTTGCACATGCCGGCCGCGCAGACGAAGTCCTCCCGGTCCCTCCCGCCGCGCGGCGAGCAGCGGGTGCCGTCCTTGACCGCATGACTCAAGGTCACGTAGAAGGCGAACCCCACCGGCTGGCAGCTGAGCGCACACGGCCGCGACTCTGTGGACACGAGCAGAGTGAAAAGACAGCTGAGCGCACGCGAGGGTCCTAGCCAAAACGTGGCCAAAAGGCGAATAAAAAAAAAAAAACACCGACCTTTCATAGCAGGGACAGCATAAGCTTTGGAACGTCTTTTCTGTTGACATGTCTGATGCCTCTGCTGCTGTCATTTCATGTGCCACCGCATGGGACTTCTGTTAAAACGACTCGCAGCTGGCAGAGCTGTAGCTCTGCCCCTCCGTTGGCCTACCGTATCGTCGAGTGTCGAGGGTCCGTCTGTTTCGTTTTGTTTCAAATTGTTTGTTTTGTTCCGTTTTGTTTCAGATTGCAACGTTGCGCTTATGGCTGCGCTGCATGAAAAATGCGACAGGTGTGCCAGTTTCCGTCCCCCACCCAGGTTCCGCTGAGCTGATCATGGCAGAGCCTATGACCGTCGCTGTCAGATTTCGGGCAAGGGAATTCATCCAGACTCACGTTACAAAAAAGGCATTTGAGAAATTTTACTCTTCCGGTCTGGAGCCACGGCTGTGTGACGCAAAACCATCGGACAGGGTCATTTATGTAAGCCTGAATTGACCATATCAGAGAAGACTGTTAAGACCAACATTTTGAGCTGCTAGGTATGTGTTGCTTTCTTTCGAAGCTTGCGGTGATGCTACCGGTAACAAAGCGTATGATTTGGCGTATATATATATATACTATACTAACTTCCATAATCATTAAACCACTGGTCAGCCAATGTTTTGATGCGAAAAATGCTTTTGTGGTTAAAACTTGGGGGATAACGGAAAAGGACAGATATCATCTGCACTGCATATAATCAAGAAAAATCCTGTAACGGATTCAAATGACCTATTGTTTTCCTTTCTCGACAGTCGTGGAGCCTCACGTTCATAAACTGACCAGCACACTTTCCTTGTCCGATTGGTTACTGAATAAGTACTGATCGCTTACAAAAATAGGCACAACATTCAAATACAAAAACAATGAGGCTTTATAGCACGTGAAGCTCACAGTTCAAACATCGCAGCGATCACTGGGCCTCCTGATTGTGACAGCTATCTCAAGCGCCTGTTTATTTTCCTGACGATGACGCATCTTAAACAATGACATCATACAACAACGCCGCTTTCCAAAGCCTCACAGGCAATGCTTTAAGCATGACCTGTAGCGCGGCAGTCCTAAATCATCGCAGCGTAGCAGTCCTAAATCATGACCTTTAGCGTGGCTCCTAAGATTGTAGATGATTGCTTCGGACTGCATCCGAATCAACAAACAGACATTTTTACTGCTGTTTTTGTTTTGTAATCGCACTACCTATTTATGTCTCCTCTTAGTTTGGATCCATTCATCTGAGCTCGCAGCGACCGTGCCTCTGTTATGTACGGAGTACATTCCAAAGATGCAGCCCAGGTCGGCATGAATATGCTTCTTTGTCTTCATGGCGCTGCTTCGCTATCGATATTCCTTTCTATCTCGTTGCTTTAGCAGCATGCACTGTCCAAATGGAAGCGTTACTGCGTACCGTGACAGTGTGATTCTACGTCTATGAGACATTATTCAGATTCTTCCGAGCTATATGTACGGAAACAGTACTTGTTACCTCCAAATTAATTAACCTGATGCGCCAACACAGCCCAACACACTGACAGCTCAATAGCTCTCCGCCTCATCACGGGGCGTGTTTCCGTGCTTCTCGACGGAGTGATAACCAATCCCTCTGGCAAAATCCCAGGCATCAGACGTGGTAACCTGCACCGCCGGCACAATCTCAGGCGTCAGGCGTTATAACCTGCATTACTGGTAGGTTATCAGGCACCAGGCGTGATAACCTGCACCGCCGGCGCATTCTTAGGCTTCAAACGTGATAGCCTGCACCACCGGCACGTTATCAGACGTTAAATGACAACCTGCACCACCGGCACATTCTCAGGCCTTAGCTGTGATAACGTGCACCATCGGCACAATGCCAGGCGTCAGGCGTGACAGTCTGCATCAGACGTTAGATGTCTGCACCACCTCCACAATCTCATGCGTCGAGCGTGATAACCTACACCACCTCCGCAATCTCAGGTGTCAGGCGCTGGTGACGGAGTGGCCAGGTGTTCACCACCTCCGGCAGAAATTAGGAGAACCTGAACCGGCTCGCGTTCAGAGTGATCACCCTCAGCATACACGGATGCAGTACCCCGCACCGTATATGGGTACCGCAACGTGTAACCGATGATCCACGCCTGTCTGCGCGCAATCTTATCTGATCCATCCAGTTGGCCTCGCAGCCCTCGGAAAAGCTCCGTTTCGGCCGCTGTTCCGCCCAGCTCGCTCGGCTGACGGCGCCGGCAGCGAGACGGCGCTGACGGCAGCGGCAACGGCCTGCTGACGTTCCCGAACATTCCACGGCACCAGTCCGCCGGCCCGCCGGAACGGCCCGGTCAGCCTGACCCCACCCCCCGCCTCGCAAGCTTCAGTCGCCTTGGCGGGCCGGTTGACACCCGGCACCGTCTAGACAGCCCTGTATGGCTATCAGGCCAATCGTCCGGCTAATTCCCTTTAATCCCGACGTACATGCCGCCGGCGGTAGCGGATACCGCCGCGCGGTGGCGTCGGCGTCGGCGCACCGCGAACGCCGCAGCGCGCCGCGAACGCCGCGCCGCCGCGGCGCCGACGATGCCTCGCTGCGGGTGCGTCAGTTCCGACGCAGCAGAAGCGCAGGCGCTGCGGCAGGCCGTGATTGGCCATCAGGGGATGGTCGTTGCCGAGACCGCGCGACCCGTCTGGCGATGCCCGCTGCGTAAATCACGAGCCGTTCTCAGATGGTCGGCGACCTGCCGAAATTTGCGCCGGCCTCAGGGTACGTGACCGCCTGGTGTCGGCCGCACGCCGCCGCCGGTGTGCTGGACGTGGCACCAGACACCACACCGCGGAAGTCGTGTCTGGTACTGGGTTGGACTAGGACCGAGTACGCTCCTACCGCCCAGGCTAACCTGCCCCATACCTCCCCGCCGGTCGGCGCGGCGCGGTTTGGGGGAAGAACCTGTCTCAGCCCACCGCCAGCTGGTGTGGCGGCGACGCTAGGCTGCATGTCGAGGCAGGGACTCGGTTCAGGGGGGGGGGGGGTGTGAAGCAGGCTGGGGAGTATCTCTTAACTACCGGAATGTGTCTGCCAGACAGCGATTTTGGACCAGTTGCTGGACTGCATTGTCCGATTCTAGGGTTAGCAGAATGCTTTGTCCGATTCTGGGCCTTGAGCATCTGCATCAATATCTCGAATTCTCAGGGCCTTAGAAAGGTACGTTTCTTGGTACTTTGGCTCGTCTGCGTAAATATTGCCCTTACAAAACAAACTCATTCTTGAAGACCATGGCTGGAGGATTTCAGAAAAGTATTGGTGGAGGAGGGTCCACATAGCATTTCAGATTGTTTTATTTTTTAGTCCTTGTCATAGGCCTTATGTTAAAACCCCCAGAGATTAAGGGGGGGGGGGTCTCCATCCTCTGGAATCGCCAGTCTTGTTGGAAACATACAAAAATCATAAATTTGCTATGCAAAAGTGAATTTGGTAGCACGCATCTAGACTGGTAAACCCCCTTCAGCTCAACTGCAAACCCTCGCAAGGGTACATATTTCTAAGAGCAACGCTACGATAGCACGCAGAAGTGGTCTGTTCGCTCGAGTGCTGGTCTCACGGGCACTCGAGCTGAGTGTTCTGACACAACCTCGCAGTGAACCTCGCCGAGTAGCAGCCGGCAGACGGTGCAGGCGCACTGAGGAAACGGAGGAATGCGCTGGTCACTGGTTTCGCACTTTGAGATCGTGCCGATCGCGTTTTCATTTTCACGTGTTAGTTGCAAAAACAGCCTTAGCTGCAGTTTGAAAGTTGGGAGGCAGCAAAAAAGAGAACTGAAAAAAAATAGCGGAGAGAACATGAAACATGCACAGAGGAAAATGTTTAGAAATACGTTATTAGTTTTGGAATATACGACGAAATAAACTCCCACGAGCATGGATATGGATAGACAGCGTTGTGTCCAATGTACGGACTTCGCACCATTACAACAACAGCACTTGGAACGTACTCTCTCTAAAAAGCAGCGATGCCCTTGCCTGCCGTGGTATCCAGAGACATTTGTCGAATGGAAGATCTGTCACTTGGGCATCTGTCATCCGTCACCGATGACAGATTGCCCTGAAACGACCGTGCCGCGCCAATAGCATAACTCGCGGCGTCGCCTGCGATGACGTGACGAGCAGGGACACGGACTATCTCTCGTCGCCTGACACATGTATCTGTCAGGAGCGGCCACTCTGCAAGACGATACCTCTCCGGTATGCGGTAACGCCCGACACGCGTCAAGCGCGCACATCTAACGTCCGTCCGTCTGCTAGGATCTGGCAGCAACCAGCTTCGGTGACTTAATCGCGATCGGCTGAAACGATGCAGCTGGGGCGCGCCTGTACGCGACAAAATTCTCGGAAGTACCAGCGGACAACGCTGCGCCGGTCGCGGAGTCTGAGCTACTGCAGGAGCCGGTGCGTCTTCCAGATCACTCAGGCGGATCCGGGAGGGCTGGACAATGCCATCTAAAAGACCAATAAAACGGCAGAGGCGTAACGAAAACGGGAGAACTGAGGAATAGGTCTCTCTCTCCCTCTCTCCCCCCTCTCTTTCTCTCCCCTTCTCTTTCTCTCTCAGTGTAGGCGCGCGCAGTAGGCGCATGACGCTTGCACACTGCAGCGCCAACAGTGGCATGCAGCGTTCCACTCGGAGAGCCAACATCTGGCAGACCCAGGTGGTTGTGGAATACCACCGGTATCTGGGCGCCGTGTCCTCTGTCGGGTTACAAGCAGCAGGGAGGAGACAGTATGTCGAAGTAATGCGTTCGTGTAAAAGCCAACTAATTTGAGATTTTAAAATTTTCTGTTAAGAGTTGGTCGTCCGCCATGAACTACTGAAATCGCAAAATGCTCATTCCGAAGTCCTGCAGTCACAGCAATAAAAACAGAGTAAACTCTCAATTTGTTCTCCATCGTAAGCCTGGGAAGAGCATTCTTCACCAACGACGAACTCGAATTCTTTAAGCATTCCGCTACAAGGTCTAAACCAACCATCAGGTGCCGCCGGGCACGAGGCGGGCTGACTCAGCTCCTCTCAGCCAGGTCACAGCCGGGCCCGGAGCATCGCGCGCTCCGACCGCCATCCCGCCAGCTGGCGCGCCAGCTCGCCGCTCCAGTCAGCAGCTCCAGCCCGGCCGTCCCCGGCCCGGCCCGCGAAAGCAGGGCGCGTGGGCTGTCGACCCCACCTGGCGCGTCAGAGCTAACGGCAGCGATGATTCCGGGTGGCACGTGCAGTCATCAGCACGCCACGTGCACCGGTGCAATTACCACGCCACGTGCGCCAGCAGGCGTCTGGTGTGAGGGCGCCTTACGGAAAGGGCTGTAAGTGTTCGAGGGCTTACAGAGGTCACGTGGGGCGACTCTGTCGGGCTGCGGATTGTGGCTTTGTGCCGCTGTGGACAGCAATGACTACCAACCCGACACTGCGGCACGGATACCACTAAGCTCGCCTATTGTTCGCCAACGGCCGGACCAGCCCTATGGGCTTAGGGCCGGCCCTAGGGCGCGGTTAGGGCCATGGCAGGCTACTTTCCAAAGCTGTAGGGCTCGGGGCGGGCTTGGGCCCAATTATTTTCCAAAATATCATATCAGCCACTGAGTCCTGGAATATAGCTATCTAAGTTGTTCCTAAAGTGAAAGTTAATTGGAACTTTGAGATATTGTTTAGTATGGACTTCCATCCACAGACTTTCTGTATGTCTACTGTGACAATGAAAGACCCAGGGCCGGACTAGGTCTTCATACACATTGAACTGGCAGAGCCTGGATAGGGCCTGGGCTTCACGTCAGTCGGCTAAGGTTGTGCTAAGGCCTGTTATTTTGGGACCGTGGCGAACTCTGGTCCAGGGAAGCCTCTGCAAGTATGATGTGATGGGCTGCGCCATTCGCAGGCTGATGGTAAAACCGACGAGAGATATCAGCAGAGACACCATTTGTCTTCCTCCGCACCACAGACAAACGCGTATTCTATGCGGTACGCATTGAGGAGTGGGGGAGATATGCAACCCAAAATGCACATACCTCAAGTTGCAGAACATGGGATCCTGGTCCCCATCCTCACTCCGATCCCATTTCGGTAGGCATGACATCTGATTGGCGCGGCGCGAAATAGAATTTAATTTGATTCCCGGAACATTAACACTCGCGTTTCAACGAAGCCACTCGAAAGACCTGCGTGACCTCAGACGTCAGAGGCACGGCAACCGAACGTCAGCTGGCCACCCGGGCCGGCAGCTGTAGTACTCACTGCTGTAGTGGGGGCGCCACCGGTACATCTTCCCCATGTACGGCTTGCCGTCGTAGGCGGCACACTGCTGTTCCCGCAGGTCATTCGCCGGCGGCGGACATGCCTGTCAACACGCAGCGCGAGCTGACGAGCGATGACGTCACTGGCCCGATCGACGACAGGTTTGATGGGGGATACGCGGCGGCGCGCTACGAAAATAGGTCAGACACACGGAAGGAGGATTGGAAAACGTCAATCCTTTCCGCGAACCGCATCCAGCGTTTGCGGAAATGCGGAAGCGTCCTGGTGTAATTCCGGACAGCTTCGTTATAGATCGTGAGTTGCCTGAGCAATGACAGTCACTGCGCTCGTGTGAAATAAACAGCGAAAGAAACATCAGCAAGCATGCCGTCCTTCCCCTAAATCGACACGCTGTCCATCAGGACAGCCAGGGGAGTCGTTTTACATTCTTTTAAGGGGGCCATAGCCCACCCAATGTGGATCTTGGCCCCTCCAAAGCTGATTTTGGCCCACCCAACATTTTCCAACAGTTTAAACAAGGTAAATGAGTAATAATTGGCAATGTAATGACCGCGATACATAACAGACAGACGGAAAGTGTAGACTAAAGCACAACAGTGACAGATTTTGTAGTCAAACAGGCACAGCGTTCTGTCGGTTTGTATTTGTATAGATTTGACGAAGTTGTCTACAGACCTATTAATAACAAGGCCAAACCAATATTGATTTGAGCCATGCAAATATTTTTCATCCCGAACCACAAATGATTGTAAAAAGACAGATGGAATAGAAAACATGGTCGAGAACCAGAAATGCTATACAACAATGCGATAATATATATATATATATATATATATATATATATAATTTGTATAAGGACACATGGTCTTTTATTTATAAATTATAGCAAAATGGACTTAATCTGTTGAGAGACTCACATTTGTTGAGGTCTTCGGTTGCCGAGCCATCGGCTCGCTCCCCTCCCCCAGTAATTTACAAAAAAACGACACCCCCGCGCCCAACAAATAAATATCGCGTATCCTGCAGAAGTGTGAAGCTTTACTCCCTGGCACGAGACACTCATCCAAAGAGACCATCTGGCGAGCGTGAGATTGATTAAGGCCTTCTTCAAGGCGTCTGGCTGGTTCTAAACTTCCAGATTGCTTCGTCGATTCGCACAGCGATTGAAATACGGCCGAAAAATACAGGGCTGAGCGGGAAAATGCCAGAGCGACGCCGAACCATTCTAGTCGTACTTCGTTTCATTGCGTCACACCGTTTTTTTCAACTAGCCATTTTTATTGCGTTTTTATCTCCCTATTGTATTTTACTTTTTGTTGCTACGACTAGTTTTACGATGTGATCACAACAGCCAAGTGTTTTGGAACCCACATGTGCCTGGTGACCGTTGCACAGATATGTGCAATAAAAGCTAAAAATAAACTATGTTCAGCCCCAGGAGCCACAGAAACAACCTTATGGGGCGCATGTAAGTCGATAATCGCGTGCACATGTTTTTCTGTGCCTCTCTGATGACGTCAGCTGTCCCCGAGTTTTTTGGAGCTTATCAAACCTGCAACACAATACCAGAAATAATACTGGAAATTGATCAAGACGTAGATTGTACGCGTACTGTCATGAGTTTCGTGTGAATACACTATCCCTTCGAAACATCCCATGAGATCAAATTCGTTGATTGAGATACCTGTTAAAACAACAGCGGTGCAGGTGGGTAATAGAGACAAGGCTGCCGGTCATAACCAAAAGAAGAAGGGAGGAGGTATCGATGCAGAAACGTAATTAAAACCAATGTTCATGATCAAGGTCAAGTTTGCCGTTAAAGCACACGTCGCCTGGCGACCGTTCCTGCTGTCTGGCCAGGGACGGTACCGTGCCTTAAGGGCGCCGCGGCCGTCGGACCGGGCTGGCCGTTTGCTGTCTGTCATCCGCACGGCATCAATCCCGACTGCGTGCGGTGCCGACGCCGCCGCCGACGGAACACTAAAAGCCTGGCCTTGATCTGGCGCCGACACCATCGCACGGCGTCGGCCCGGCGGCATCGGCGGTATCGGCGGCTGACTGAGGAGGCCTCAGACGGCCGGCTCTGTCTGCGTCTCCGGGAGATGGAGGGAGACGGCGGAGACGCGCCCGGCTCCGTCCGTGCCTACGGGAGACGGAGGGAGACGGCGGGGAAGAGTCCGGCTCGGTCTGCGTCTCCAGGAGAGAGAGAGAGAGAGAGAGAGAGAGAGAGAGAGAGAGAAAGAGAGAGGGAGAACAGAAAAAGAGAGAGAGAGAAGCAGACAGAAAGAAAGAAAGAAAGAAAGAGAGAGAGAGAGAGAGAGAGAGAGAAACACGGCGGGACGAGCCCCGCTCCGTCTCTGACGTCACGAAGATAGAACGCGTGATAGGAAAACAGGCGCGGCCGGTGTTGAGGAGATAAACTGACCTGTTCGTTGCACATGTGGAATCGTTTGTAAATGCCGATGCACTGCGAGTTGGAGAGTCGGTCTTTGATACGCCGCCGGTGATGGCTGGAAGGAAGAGAAAGCATTGCAATACGTCACTTTTCTTCAGTCAGACGGAGATGGAGGGCCTTCGAGCGGTGGGTTATGTCTAACTCGGTATGATGATGAAATATGACATGGCTCGCAACGCAAGGACGTGGTGAATTCCCATGGCGGAAAAACGTCTTTTAGTGTCTGGAGAGTGTACTAAGCTAACCCGCTTGAACGCGGGAACATTGGTAATTGTGTCCATAAACATACGGAAGCAAATTGACAACGATGTCATGACGAAAAGCAAAGTAGAGAGAATGGGAAGACCATGCAGAAGTGACAGGTGATATCAGAATGACTGGCAAAAAAAATCGCGGGTAGGAACGAATGACGTCGCAGCTGGCCCCTGGGTCAGACTGGTGACGTCACACCTCGCCGCGCCGGATGACGTCATCTCCCGCCGTGAGGCGTATCGCCGGCGGTCGGAGTCGGAGCCCGGCACGCTTGTACTCACTGTTTGTAGCTGTAGGAGCGCGGCAGGCAGTCGCGGGTCTGCGTGGCCACGCCGCCTCCGCAGCTCAGGGAGCAGGCGGACCACGAGCCCCAGCTGGACCACTGGCCGACCGCCGAGCCGTACCGGCGCCGCGCCAGCCGCTCCTGCACCATCTCGTGCACCTGCCGGGCACGGCAACGGTCAGGGTCAGAGGTGAAAAAGAGATACCCCGAAAGCCGGGGTTTTGCGTGTTGCTTTTCCCGGTTCTGCACAATCGGCTCGTGCCTGAAAGTTGACTGTGTTCTCCATCAGCCGTAAGTCGTTTTGAAACCGTCAACAACAATGAGAACGATTGATGTAATGAGGAAAGAATAGAACGCAATTTGATAGCAAAAGTCGGTCAGTAGTTTTTTATTATTTTTCTGTTCTTTCCTGCACAGAACAAACCACATCACCAAACTATGTGGTAAAGAACGCACTTGATATATGCAGATCCGTCCAAAATTGCACGTCCACTGGTCTCGTTTGCACTACCCCCATCTGAGGCTGGAATCTCCCGTGTAAACCTGGCACATTCCACTCGATTGGAGAGAGGCGGGCAGTGAGCACCCTTCAGCTGTCCGCCGCGTCATGCCGGCGACCATGAACCGGTCACCCACAAACACTGCCGCGTGGCTCTCGTGATGACCTCGCCACCTGGTTGATTAGCGTCTCGACCCAGTGCGCCGCCAGGGGCGCGCTCAGCTGTCTCGCCGAGGCGACCGGCCGCTCAGCTGTCTCGCTGAGAAGTTCTGAGGCCGGGCGAGGCTCCGAACTCGGCAGCTCCGTCCAGTCGACTCGTCCTGTGAATCGACTTGTCCCGAGTCGATTCACGTACGTAAAGGAATGTGTGTTTCCGGACCATGAAGAAGAGCGCACCCACTCGCTGCTGACCGTCGCTATCCTTCTCCGTCCTCTCCCCCCCCCCTGCCTCCCCGCAGGCCGTCACGTTCATCCTTGGCGCAGTCGTGAAGCTCGTCGCCTGATGACGTCACACACAGGATCGTCACGTGACGGCGGCTCCAGGCGGCGTCGTCCCCCCGCCTGCGGCCTGCACGCGACGGCAGCACCGCAGCGCTGTGACGACCGGCGCTGTGACGACCGGCTCCGTGACGCCGGCGTCACTGCAGGCGTCACGGCGACCTCTGCGGGTGGCGGGTTAGCGTGCCTCGACCAGGACACGGCCGAGGAATGCCTGGCCTGGTGAGAGGGCGGCCTCGGCCGTGACGCTCCAAAGGTTCGGGCGTCGACATGCGCACAAATGGATGTACGTTGGTTTTAACGCCGTGGCAAATGGGTGTTGAGAGAGAACATGCCACCTGGAGCTCCTTTATACGTCTTTCTTTCATTTAAATATCTGCCTCTGGTAAGATCGCAAAGTCGTATGGAAGAGGGGCCGCGGGCCCGTCCCCTCGCCTGCACCTTGGAGAAGGAAGAGCTTAACATTATATATATATTTTGTCACCAAGTCAATCTCAGAAAAAATCCTTGGTTGTGTATGTATTAAGAGTGTCAAAAAAGACTACATTGACTCGATCGCAAGCACTGTTCCTACATCATTAAAGGATCTGGAAAGTTGCTATATAAGAAAGCGGCCTGAAAAGGCCTTATTTAAAACCGTGCCTTTATTGAAAAAAACAAAGTCCTTTGCAAAGGCATCCGCAAAACATACCTGCGATGTCGTCGTGGCCAAAATTTTCATTCTTAATAAATTTAAGTAGCAGACAATTCAGGTTCCATATCTGATCAGCCATGCGTGATGGAACCTCATTTTAAGGATCTTCGTGATAAAGGCTTTGAAGTCAACACAAGAACCAAAAAGCTGTAAAAAAAACGTTTTTTTCTGTGAATGACTCGTTATGTTTATCAGATGATGTTTACGGGTTTCAGTACTCAACTGTCCATGCCAGGAATGATTTCTGGGTAGTACCGACCTCATGATTAAATCTCTTGAATAGAATTACTACCCAAGCCTCCACACGTCATGAAATAACCTGATGTTTTGCTCTGGCTCGCTCTGTCATCACCTGTTTTCACTGGAGCCATCGTTTTTTTCTCTGACAAATATTTCACGGGTGCGACAGTTAAACAATATGGATCTTCTAACGGCTTCAGCTGTCGCCGCCATTGGCTGTTGCCATGTTCTTCGTGAAATCAAGTCGATCAGATCGCCAAACTCTTTCCTCCTACGTCCCGTTTAAAAATGTCCGGCCGTAATCTGCACGGAATCTCGATTACAGCGCGTGTCTGTGCAGGTTTCTGCGGTCGGGCCATGGACCGACGACACGACATCGGAGGGCGTTACCAGGCCGGCTCCACAGCGCCGCTGCGCCCCTCGGGGAGCCCCTGCGGGCAGCGGGAACCGCCGAGCGGCGTCGGCCGCCCCACGCCCGTCAGACGCGGCGGTAATCGGACCCGGCGCCGTGGCGCGCCTGGCCAGGCGGGCTAAACGCCGTGGCGTGAGGCGGCCCCGTCAGGGAGTCCGGCGGCTGCTCTGGTGCTGCAGGTCCGGGGAGGACCGGTGATGGCGCGGCTGCGGCCGTCCGTCCAGGGTGAGAGGCGCCCGCTCAAAAGAATGGAAGTGAACCAGTTTGGACAGCCATTATTAGCTATTGACCATTGCATGATCGATTGCACAGGGCGTGGATGAGGTGGCATGGCCACCATTCCACCGGGACACGGCGTTACAGAGTGCGGCTACGAACCGCCGAGCTCGGGTACTGCAGAAAGGGCAGGTGCAATTTGATTATCGGTGTTCACCACGTGTGGACTTGACTGCTTTCTCGGGTGAGTACGTGATATGACCGTCCAGTGAAATCGGGCGGCTCAGACACGGAATTCGCAACCCATAACCTGCCATCGCCCTGTCAGGACTATCACGCTTCCCACGCTTCCAGGGCATCGTTCAGCGCCACAATCTGTCACGAAATCGTGCCGCGAAGGCTGTCAATGTCGACGCCATACGTGTGGGGCGGTGCCGCGCAAATTCGATCAGGCTGTGGCGATTGATCGCGCACGACAATTTTGTTCATGTGCCGAACGCCGGCTGGTTTTGATAAGCAGCAGGGCCGCCGGTCGCCGCTGCCCGGCTGTGCATACAGAGTGGCGGGAGCCGGCACGACCTGAGCCGCCGCCGACCGGCTCCCACGCACTCGGGAACGTCCCAGTCACGCTGCGAGTCACGCGCTCACGGAAACGTCCGAGTCACGCACCGAGTCACGCTCCTCCGAGTCCAGCCCCGAGTCGCGCCCGCGCCGAGACTCGCGCCGAGCGCCGAGCTCCCGAGTCGCGTCCCGAGTCGCTCCCGCCTCACGCCCAGCCGAGACTCGAGTCAAACCTCGAGTCACGCACCGAGTCACTCCCGCGCCACGACCAACCGGGACTCGAGTCACATCCCGAGTCACGCCCCGAGTCACTCCCGAGTCACGTCCCTGTCGAGTCTCGGGGACGCACGGCGATCGCCGTGGTGTTCCGCTTCGGACCGGGCCTGGCTGGCTCTTGTCAGTCTGCCAGGGCCGGAACCGGCCGAGACGCAATGGACGGCGTGCCCGCAATGAGGTCCGTATTTCGCGTCCGCTTTCGTAGCTCTCGGAGATCGCTGTCGATGGCGACGGTAATTGGCAGCTGGCGAAACGTGCCGTAGATTACAACTCTGATTACACAAATGACAAGTCGCATCGAAATAGCCCCTTGTCCGTTTATCAAGTGCTGCTTGAGCCACCACCGAGTTTACAATGGATCTATGTGGGAACCCCTCTAAAACCTAGCATCACACCGCCCCGACAGAATCCCTACTTTCTAATCAAGTCGCGCCCTACCCGACTCGTTAATATGACGCAAAATTAGAAATGTTACTTATGACGGATATTCGGAGAGATTGCAGGTGATAAAGGAGATAATTAGTGTCTGGCAGTAATTGCTGGTGATAATGGCCTTGATTTAGTAGGCGTAACGTTGTGTAGTACATCATGCCTGATATCACAGTCACAGTGGTTGATTACTTGACATGTGTGCGAAATAACCTCATACCGTAGGGATGGACGTTATTTGGTTTCAGTACGACATGCGGATTTATGAAATTTTGCCTTTCTTATCATGAGAAAGAAATGTCTTTAGTAAGTACGATAAAAAGCCATGTTGCACGGACAAACGAACGTTTTGGGAAATGAACCCCTCTACCTTGCATACTACACTGTAGCATAATTACTACCTCCGTGATCTACTTACCGGAACATTCACGCAAATTACTACAGAAACATGCATACAGATAGCATTGTGTAGGTGAGTCGCGCCACCAACATGCACTTCCATAGCGTGTTTGTGTTGTGCTGTTCTAAGTTTGAGTATGAACATGCTGAACCGTTAGGGTTTAATTTCTTCCGAGACTTTATTTCTCCATGCTTTACGTCCAAGACAGGCGCTCCATTGTTGGAAATCTCCGGTCGACGAACGACAAGTTGTTTGTATCTTTAGTGACTGTTGGCCGAAAGTCTCCCAGACGACGGGTGTATTTACGCTCGGCACTAGCTCATGGGTGTTCCCTGTCTCGTCACGGCGTACTCCGTTTGGCCCGCCGCCCGCCATCGCCGCGCCTCCAGCGCGCAGGTCGGCGTCAGGACCTCACGGTCACGATGCAAAACAAATAGTGGTCCCACCGGCAAAATAAACAGCGGCACACAGCCTGGCCGGTGAGGTCACTCTCGGCCTGATTCACGGGCCTAGGTGGGTCGACCGGCGAGGACGGTGTCGGTGCGGCCGTACGGTATTGCCCCAGCACGCTCGGGCGCCGGGTGTACCGGCCTCCGCCGGCGTCAGCTCACCTTCTCCGGGTATTTCCGCCGCCCATGGACGCAGGCCACGAACAGGGAGAGCGTGCCGATCACCTGGAACAGCCTGCAACAGGGCGCGGCGTCAGCTCGCGGTCCGGCGCCGGCGCGGCCGCCGGTTTGTACCGCCCGCCGACTACGAGCGCGCCACAAATCGCGCGCGCGGCGGCAGACGTCGGCCGCGTTAATTCTCGACGCGCCCTCCATCAGGTGCGCTGACGGTCCGCGCGGCGCCGCGGCGCCCGCCGATCCGTCAGCGCCGCGGCGATGGCTATTTCCACCTCGGCCGCCGCTGTATATTATGCCAGTCCCGCCCAGTGAAAGGCTATACGGCGCCGGCAGCCGGCAATATTATTGGAGACGGCTCGCCGGCGTCTTGTTTGCCGAAACGCCGGCCGAAATTAAAGCAAAACACGCGCGAGGCTGCGGCGGCCGCCACGCGCGGCTATTTTCAAAATGTGCCGATCGGGGGCGGCGCACGGGGGGGGGCACGCGCCAAGCTGCGTAAGCCGCGAGTCAGCTGCGAAAGCGGTCAGGGCAATTCATGCGTGGCCACGGATAGCTTCTGACACGTGGAAACGCAGCCGGCTGTCAGCGGGCACGTAGCTCCTGATAACCGCCGCCAGGTGTGAGTTACGGCGATAAATCGCTAGGAAATGCTTGTCGGGTCGTCTTCCAGGCTGTACTTCCAAAAACTGATTTATCTTAACCATAATTCAGTTTTTGTAACAATATTCAACAGGATAAAAACATAAATAAAACAGTGCATATAAACAGCATTCAGCCACGTCATATTTAAGTGCAGTCCAATGTTTTGTCATGCATGGCAAAGACGCGTGACTAAAACTACCAGGCATCGCTGGAATATACGGGCCAGAGACTCGTCGGTAAATCAGGAGAATGTCAGCAGTTTGCCAGAACTATTTAGATAATAATGTTGGACATCTGCCGGTTGTTTCGGCCCGGACGATAGCCTTGGTGACACAGTCCGCGCCCAGCGTTTGATAAACGAAATCGCGCCGCTCCGATCGATGGCGAGTAATGGATTCAATGTAGCGGACTTGAGAGGTGACGTTGTTTGGCCTGTGACTCGCGAGTGTGTTTGTCAAACGAAGCTCCCGACGCCAACGATACGTCTGAGTGACGCGCCTGTAACCACGGAACAAATCGTCCTCAGCGGAGATCAAAGCGCAGCTGGCGCCTCCGAGGGGTTTCATTTCGCACCCAGCCGTTATCACGTAATTAGTCTGTAGCAATTAGCCCTCACTCCGGCCATGGGCCGTGATGAATCGGCCCCACAGCACTATCGGACGCGCTGCCACTCGGAGGCCGGAGCTGTTTCGTGTCCGCTGCCCACGAATCAAAGCGGCGGCTGCCGGGGTAAACACCCCCACACACGCCTGCCGTCAGCCGGACCGAGATAGGGCGGCCGGCGGCGCGGCAGGCACGCGCGAGCCGCAGCCGCCGCGCCGGCCGCCGGCGCCGACGCGTCCCGATCAAACAGGCGGACGTCGCCGCGCGCGAGCGAGCCCATTCATCAGTCTGTTATGCCGCCCGGGCCGGCGGCGGGCGACGGGCGGCGGCCGCTATCGGCCGCGACACAGGGCGGCCTGATGTCACGGCTCAGAGCGGCGCTGTCGGCCAGCCGGCGCCGGGCGCGCGACGACGCGTCGGCCGCAGGCCCGCCGCCGCCGCCGACGACAGCCGTCGGCGGCGGCGGCGGCGGAGGACGCGGGGCAGGCGGCCTCCGACTGACCCCCGGCGGCTAGGCCTTCTCACGGCGGCAGCCTGGCCGGCGCCAGACCGCGCCGATACGAAAAAAACGACGCCTCCTAACCGGCTGGAGCTGCGCGTCCGGATCGACAAGCAATCGATCAGCCTCCCGCAAACCCCGCTTTAGTTGTATCTGATAATATATTCAGGACGGGGTTGACCTTAGGTGTCCCATCTGGACAGGTGCAGCCCTCCTGGAGGCGGCAGACGGCTCCTGTCCTGCGCAAGGAGAGGGGGGCAGCCCAAGCAGCGTGCGTCCCAGCCAGCTGGCTGGAGGACCGTCGACGCCGCAGTCCGCCCAGCTGCCGGCCTTCTCCGCCCCTCTACATCACCTGCCCAGCTCCTCCGCCGCTCTGCACCAGCCGCTCGGGGTCTCGGCCTGCCGGCGCGCTGCCGCCGCGATTACGCGCGTTCGGCGCTATTTCGGGGCGGCAGACGGCCGCGGCAGCGCGAGAGCGCCCAGTTTGTTTGATCGGCACGCTCGACCGTCCGAGCCGGCGGCGGGCCGGCCTTTAGGGCCCCTTAACGCGCTCGTAAATCACAAAACATCCGGTAACAAGGCTGCCGACTTATCACGAGCCCCAATTACCGTTTGATGACTGAATGAAACGTGCCCGGATCGCCGGCGGCCGGGCGGCGGACGCGTGCGGTTTGCCGCGGCGACCTAGGGGCGCGTGCCGTCCGCAGCGTGACCTCAAGGACGCGTGCGGCGTCCCCGGCGGCCTCGGGCAGTGCGACACGTGCGACACGTGCTACGCGACAGCCGCGACATGTGCCGCCTCCGACGTGGCCTCAGGCACGAGGGGCGTTTGGGCTCGCGAACCACGTGATGCTTCCAACGTGGCGAGCAGACAGTTACAAATCGGCGGTCCCCACCCGTGACCTACATGACAGTGAATACCGCGTCAATTAAGTGGCTCAGTTTATGTCAACCCGAAATAAAAGCGTGATGGATTCCAGCCTTTTCAGCAGGAGTCAGGCTCCATCACGTAATATTCAGGCTTTAAAGGCACGCAACAAGATGACGTGAACCTCGCGTCGAATCACGCGACGTACTTACTTAACTAACGCCTGCGTCTCCTACTAGCGTGTTCCCCAAGACTGGCTCGTGGACGCGTCATGAACCATCAGAAGCTTTTGTCACGAACCACCAGAAACTTAACCAGAATTTCCGTCAGAGGGAATTTAAAATAAAGGGTGTTTATACTATTCTACTGTTTTATTACAAACGTTCGGAAATTGGTGCTGTCAAATAGCGCGTCTAGAGAGTTTCAAAATAAGGGTAAATTGCTTTTTAATTTTGAAACGTTTTCCCTTTAAAACAAATTATTTGTGATAATAAGCTATTTTTTGCAAACCTTCTGCCCATGGGAAGGGGTGCAGTTGGCCCCTCTGACTTCTCTCTCGCTATGTTACTGCGTGCCATTCTGGGTCCCCGGCACTTGCTGCAAACTCAATAAGCGCTAGTCTCAGCAGCAGGAATGCAACATGCGATGTCCTTGCCCTCAAGGCTGAGAATTCGCTCCCCGCCAGTCTGGGTCTCACGAACGCGTCCTGCACCAGTCCGGACCATAGCAACAGGCCCTGCATCAGTCTAAACCTCAGCGACGCACCCCGTGCTGGGCTAAACCTCAGGCACGTGCCCTATATCAGTCTGAACCTCAGGAATGCCCGCGCTCCAGCCGTGACCTTCCCTTGGATCGGTGACGTCACCAGGGGCGCCGGAGTTTGTTGTTCTTGCGGCAAACAAAGCCGCCGGCGGCGGCCGCGCCGCCCGCGGCCGGCTGGCGGCGTTCGTCGCGGTCCTCCGGGACATCGCCGCGCGCGGGACGGCGATGACGCGGGAGGCGGCCGGCCGGCGGGCGCCGCCGCCGCCCTCCCGCCGCGGCGCTTTGTGGCGCGCCGGCCGCCGCCGCGTCAGTGGCGCGCCGGCCGCCGCGGCGCGCCAGATTTGTGTGGGAGATGGGCGGCGGGCGACTCCGGGGGCGCCGCGTAAATCACCGGTAATGGCGCGGCGGCTGCTGACTGGCCGATTGTCGGCGGCGGCGGCGCACCTGTGCGGCGTCCGACGCGCGGACCACCCGGCCCCTGTCGCCACGGCGTCTGTGTGGTCCTCCGCCGCGGGACCGCCGCGGAGACCGCCGCGGACCGCCCGGCGGGCGGCCAGTCCGTGACGCCTCCGTCGGACTGCAAGAGCCGGGAGAAACGACGCACGAGCCCGTCGAAATCAGCTCGATTCCTCCCACGGCCCGAGAGCATTTCGATTCGCATTGCTCTCCGTGCCCGTAACACCTTTTAAAGCCGGAGCTGGTTCCCTCTGTTCGTTTCACATCTGACACCATTTCGATGGATAAGAACCAAGCTATTCGCGCGTAAAACATCCCATAACACGGCTTGCCGATTAGTTCAGCATAAATACTTCACTTCTATTGTTAACCTGAACGTGAAAGGTAAAAAGATAAGTATCTCTTATATGTCTTAAGTACGTAATTCCTTCCAAACGATGCCATTTTTCTCGGCGGTGCCATCTTTTGCAGATGCGAAAGTGGAGCCTGGAACGCGCATAGGCCAAAAGGTCGCCAAGAGCTTTTAACCCCTGGAAATAAAACTTGCAGGAGAAGGTTGCTGTGCCATGACGATTTCTCGCAAGACAGGCGTTCTCCCTAGAGCTCTAATGATGACTGTCATTTGACTGTCATTTAACCGTCTAGATGGTCCGGCTAATTGCGATCGAGCCAAAATTAAGTCACAGACGACGGCGACGACCGTTACGGAACAGGCCACGGGTCGCATCGTCAGTAAACCTGGAGGGCTCCGACGCAACTGGCCCTGCAGGGAGAAGTCAGCCCGCATTTCAGCACCCGCCCCCGTCCATGAAGGGGCGAGGGAGGGGCGAGGGAGGGGGCTGGAATCTGCCGACTCGCGCGTCAGGGTCTTCGTCTGTAAAACAATGCCTGACTGCGCGGTATGCATGTCGGGTAGCTCGGGCCGCGTCGTCGACGACCGGCGAGGCGAGACTGGCGGGGGGGGGCAGACCCCCCTCTGCGTCAGACAGCGAGCATGGTAACCGCCGGTCTGTCCTGTGTGCATGGCTGTAGCAGCCAACGAGACAGGTAGGGAGCCGGCCACAGCAGCTTAGGGTAGCTGTAACGCGGTAATATCGTAGCAGCTGGCTTAGCGGCAACATTTGCAACGTGTAACATGTTGCATGGCCTCAGTCATGGGACGTGGGACGTGCCACATGGGGAGAAAGTTGGCTTGTGTTGCCAAAAATGGTTCTGGCCCTACCGACTTTGAAAATGCCCCTACGCGACCGTAGACCCCGTGTGGTTGGAAGTCGGCCAGTGTCGCAACAACCTCAGCTCAAACTGGACACACAAACTCAATCAATACACAGTCACACTTATGACAGGCCAAAGACCTAAGACGACGGATGGTTAACGAGCTAGTGTCGTTCCAGTAAAATATTGTATTTTCTTGAGTAGCAAACGGTTGGTTTAAATCAGAGTCCGCCACGGTCCCAAAATGGCAGGCCCTAGCCAAGCCCACACCTGCTGACGTAAAGCCCAAGCCCTACCCAGGCCCTATCAGTTCAATGTACATGAAGACCTAGTCCAGCCCTTGGTCTTTTGGTGTCAAATTAGGCATGCTCAAGGGTCTGAAAGGTGGAAGTCCATGCTAAGCAAGAACTCAAAGTTCCAATCATCTTTCACTTTAGTCGCAGCTTAGCTAGTTATATACCTAAACTCAGCGTCTGATAAAAACTTTCGGGGATAATTGGTCCCAGGTTTCTGCCCGAGCCATACTGGTTTTAGGGATTGGCCCGCCCCAGCCCTCCCGGACTCTAGGGCCGGCCCTAAGCCCACAGGGCTGACGGGAACATAGGGAACACGGCCCGTGATGAATACTAGTTGAAGCGCAGTGTTGGGCAGCCATGGAAAGAATCACCCGGGGCATGCCATACATTTTTAGTTATTCTTCCTCTTTCCCTAAATTTCATATCCCCTTAGTCGCTTCCGTCTCCCTTCATTCCTCCCTCCCTCCCTCCCTCCCTCCCTCCCTCTCTCCCTTTCCCTCCCCTCCCTCTCGCTCAAACTCCTGGGACAGAGTCCCTCCTGTCTTTCCACACCCCGTGTTCATCCCTTGCCGTATCCGTGCACCGGCCTGCTTCCCAGCAGCGGCCAGTCCCCGTGACTGAGTTTCCGTCCGTTCGCCAGTCTGCAGCAGGGCCAGACCAAACAGCGTCGGCCCGGCAGGCCGCTGCCCGGCCCGGCTATATCGGGCCCCCCGCCGCCCGGCACTCGTACATCTCCGCGCTATGATCCAGCTGCCGCAATCCCTTGCAGTAATTGGTTTAATTTGTAACCGTCATGCAATTACATCAACAAAACGACGCGGAAATGGGATCAGCGGGCCGCCGGGGGCGGGGCGCGCGCCCCAGTGATTGCACCCCCTCCCTCCCCCTCCCCCCGGCCTCATGGGGGGACGGAGTGACGGCACAACGCGTCCGCCTCAGTCGCGCCCTCTGCAATCTGCCCGTGTCTATTCAGAGCTTCCGGCGGCAGCCGAGGCCTGACGCGGGCCACGGCGTGAGGCTCCCGCCAACACTCGGTCAGTGGAGGCCTGCCGGGACTGCCGGCCGGACCGACCCGGCTGGCGGCGGGGGGGGGGGGTACTGGGTCAGGGCTGAGCCGACAGACGGCGACCGAGCTGGGCCGGGACGGGCCCGGGCGGTAGGCCGGCTGTGCGGAACGCCGTCACGACGGCGATTGCATCGGCGAAGCGCCCGGTCGATGACGCATTGATAATGCCACACCCGGCGGTGAACTCATTCACTGGAGACGTGCAGCTTGTCGGCGGCGGTGTCGGCTGCACCGGAACACGCGCCCACCTGGCCTCATGGCTCTGAGTCACTCTGTCGAGCCACCGACCTCGCCCTGTCCTGCACGGGGCGGCGGCAGCGCAGCCGGATTACAGCCCGCCTGCCTTCAGTAACGGAGCTGCCCACACCCCGCTTGCCCTCGGCACCGGAGCCGCTCACACCCCGTCTGCCCTCGGCACCGGAGCCACTCACACCCCGTCTGCCCTCGGCACCGGAGCTGCTCACACCCCGTCTGCCCTCGGCGCCGGAGCCGCTCACACTCCGCCTGCCCTCGGCGCCGGAGCCGCTCACACCCCGCCTGCCCTCGGCACCGGAGCCGCTCACACCCCGCCTGCCTTCAGTAACGGAGCCGCCCACACCCCGCCTGCCCTCGGCACCGGCCCGCGGCGCCGGCCGCCGGCGAGGGCTGCAAGTCAGCGCGGCGGCGTCAGCGGCGGCGGCGGCGGCTGCAGCGGCGGCGGCGACGGACGCCGCGCCCGCGCCGCCGCCGCCCGATAGGGCGCCCATTCATCGGCGGCGGCGGCCGGCCTCGGTGCCCAAGTTGGCCGGGCGCCGCTCCTTGTATGGCGGGCCGGCGGCCGCGGCGCATGCCGATGCGGCGCGCGGTGACGCCGCCGCGCCGCCCGCCGGCCGACAGGTCATCTCGGAGATAGGTATCGGCCCGCCCGTGCACGGGCCGTGTGTGTTTACCGTCGGGAGGAGCGGGCCATGCGGGTGGACGCCGAGGGAGGGGACCCGCGCGGAGAGGGGTATGGTCAGAAGAGCGGGCACGGTAACGGCGACCGCAGGAGACGGTGGAACGGCCGCTGCCGCACAAAGGGTGGTCGTTATCGTGGCCAGACGAGCATCTAAACAGGCGTAGAGAATGGTGTCACTCGCTTTCCTTTATCAGTCCTTCGAGAATAGCAAACGGCGCTGCACGTTGGACAAGGAGTATCTCATGTCCAGATTAATTGTCTGATGCCTAACAAGGACGTAGAAAACATTCCACACACTAGTCCTTTTCCCCGCGTTTGAGCACTCCCAGGTTGGAGAATGACAAGAAATACTGCAGCGAGAATAGTAAAAAGGTTCTAGAATAAAATTTAAACGTTGGACGTTAGAAATTTTTGAAAACGGATGTTTTCTGTAAAACTTCTCAACAGAAAAGTTTCCTGTTGAAGTTTTCGGAGTTTCAGAGTTTTCTCATTTAAGTAAGAGTAATCTGTGTTTACACACCATGTTTGACAAAAGACTGCCATTTCGTCTGTCTGTCAAACAAAGTGTGCGGAAAGTTGGCCTTGCTCGACTTTGCACACCGCATAATTTTGAAGTCCCAGCCGAGTGCCGATGTTTTTTTCGCGCGGTATAATTGGCTCTGGATGTTTATGCCCTAAACATCCCAAATTAAATTTCCTGTTATACTTGTGATGTCTTTCATCGTACATTGCTCAGCTACACGTATTGCTGTTTTTAATCAATTTCATCCGAGTGGTCTGGTAGGATGATGTTAGGGATTGGAGCCAGCACCAAACAGAGCTTACCCTGTGTACACTGTATACAGTCGTCACTCACGCGATATCACAGATGCCTAGTCGAAATTCCTTCAGTCGCCGGAGCCCTGTTTGGACGGATCTCAGCATCTCCCCGTCCAGTGTCCAGTGAGGGGCCGGGGCGGTCGGCCGCGACCGGCAGCCATCGTTCACCGGAGCGCAGCCGGCCGCGCGTGACCACGCCAGCGCGAGCTGACCGGCCTTTGTGCGCGCCACCGCCGCCCGCGGTCGCGCCGTGATGAGTCCAGCCGGCGCGACAAAGCGGCGAGCCGAACGACGTCTGTTTTAGCGTCCGTCAGACGGCGGCGAGGCGGCGGCGCGCCGCGCGCGACACGGCGCGGCAGTAACGGCGCACGGACGCCGCGCCGCCCGTCCCCGCCTGAAGAATCGGCGCCGGGGGCATTTACGCCGCAGTGGCGGCGGTGGCGGCCAGGCAGAGCCGAGAGCCAAGTTCGGCACGCCGCAGATGAGATGAACATGGCGCGACGCGAGATGTCACCGTCCACTAGCCGATGACTTCGCAACGCCGATGTCAATGGCCCTTAAGCTGACAATTACAGACACGTAGTGATGTAGGTTTCGGTAGCAGTCTCCCCAGCAGCAGTCGCAACAAGGGCCTTTAAACGCGCTGGGCCAACGCGTTTCGGAGGCGCGGCACCGAACAATCCGAACACCAGCTCGTCTGCTTGTCCAGCCGGCTCCGTCCTGTAGCGATGGCGATTTGTGGACGGAACGTGACAGTCCGCGCTCCACAGCCGACTCGGACAGGCCGCCGATCGGTCGTCATACGTATGCACGCGACGCGCTGGGCCTCAGCCACATGCGTGCTAAATTACGGGGTCAAGTGCACGCTGAATTACACGCCGGCGAGTGTAGTAAATTAGGCGGCGCTCTGCAGTCACCGCGCGTGGCGGGGTACAATGGTGCATCCATTGTGCACCGATACGGCTAGCCATGGACATGAGGCAGGGCCAGCGCCGCGTCTCATCTCCAGCCGCCGACGTCGGACGGTGAGCCGGCGAGCCGGCCGGCCGGAGGCGCAGCCGGCACCTGTTCCATGTTGACTCGCCTGACGTTCGCTGGAGGCCCCGCCCCAGGCGTCAGAGGTGACCTCATCGCGGGCGTATTTCACCGCCGGCGGAAGGCTCCAGACGGCTGGGCGCTGCAGGGCGCGGGCCGCCGGCGGGGCGGGAACACCTAAACACCGCCGTAATCGGCCGAGAGGCGATGGGGCCGCCAGCAACAGCGGCGATAGCGGCGCGCTGTTGACAGTCCCGCCGCGGTTTGCATTCCTGGCGCTCGTACCGGGCGTGTCAGACGTCTCAGAGACCGGCATGGCGCGGTAAACCCCTTTATCGGAGAGTGACGGCCGATTTCGCTTCCGAGAAGTTCCCCGGCCCCGCCTCGGTCCCTCGAGAGGCTGCAAAGCTCGTTATCGGACGGACTGGCAGCAGCCGTGGCGCCGTCCCGCTCGAGCTGCTGAGGTGACAAGGCTGTGACGAGAATAACGTACGTTGGGCGACTTTAATTACTGAGCTAATCTCCGATTTATTTCCAATTTTAAGGTTGCATTGCGCCACTGATACGTCCTGGTGGGAAGCAACCAAGACCAAAGGTGTTCCTGTTAAGCGAGCTGTTTAAAAGCTGCCCACGTTTCAAATCCTGTAATTTCTGATGGACCGTGCACGGTTTATCTGTTGACACGTCCAATGTTAGTCATTTTCATCTATCATCCTTGATAGCCTTCATGCGCCGTCATTGCGAAAGCAAGCAGATACACGAGGACTGGCTCTCGTCTCATTCCCCAGACGTGCTGGTCTCATCAGCCAGGCTCCCCTGGCATCGGGTCCAAATCAGCTATGAAATGCGGGCCGTTCCTGCCGCATAAGTTAGCAGGAGGGCGCCAGCCGGCGACCAAGACGGACCTGCAGAGGAGAAACGAGCGGATTTGAATACACGTTACGTTACTCTGCGCTCCATCTGTCTCCGCCGGCAGCGGTCCGCGACGACTGTCGCAGCGTCCGCCTGACGCGTCCCGCTCTTCCGCTCAACACCCTTGCCGGCCACGTGACGCCAGCTCGGCTCGTGGGCGGCGGGCAGACGGCGTGACGACGGCGCCGGCGTCACGTCACGGCGGGGCGTCACGTCACGGCGCCGGCGGCCGGTCACGGCGGGGCGCGGGCCGGGCTGACGCGGCCGCCAGACCCGGATCGATCACCGCCGGCGCCGCGGCCGAGACGGGCCGGCACGTGGGTCCGGCCGGCCCGAGCCGTGACGAATCTCCGAGCGCCGCCGGTAAACACCGCGCGGCCGGCGGCCGCACGGCAGCCCTCCGAGGCGCCGGACTGCCAGCAGCCGTGCCGGAGATCAGGGGCGCGGCGGCGGCGACGGTGGGGACCGCGGTGTGGGGATTCAGGAGCTGACGGCCGCCGGATCCAGGAGCGGGAGATCGTCCGATCCAGGAGATGGAGATCATCCGATCCAGGAGCAGAAGATTGTCTGATCTAGGAGCTGAAGATCGCAGGGCCCCGGAGCAGAAGATCGGATCCAGGAGCTGAAGATAGTCGGATGCAGGAGATGACGACCGTCGGCGTCAGGAGTTAGAGTCGTGGGGATCCAGAAGCCCAGAGTGGTGAATATTTAGGAGTTAATACCTTTGGGTTCAGGAGGTGAACATGATTCGGATCTAGCAACTAAAAATCGTAGCGAAGCTAACGCTCAAGTCATGGTACGTGGAGCCTCAGAAAATGTCAAGAGCTGGAAGGGCTCTGTCACGGCTCATAGTTGCGAGATGTAGTTAACATCCCTCGTTTTCGTCACCATGCATCGCCAAGAGGCACCACTTTAAATTCCTCCGAATTTAGGTCTGTATCCACCGTCTGGCCGATCACAAACGTTGACGGTTTTTAAAATCAGGGGTCGAGGATCCTGAACCTACGAATATTAGCAACGATTTGTGCTGCGCATGGAGTACTAAAACTCATTAGAACTTCGAAAGTCTAAGAGACATAAGACGGCTTTAAAAGCCTGAAAACAAACATGTCATGCTTTTCTGGTCGTTGGGTGGAATGAATAAGATCTGTAAGTGAACTGGCTTTCCCCAAAGCACAACTTGCATGCACCCTTCTGTTTTCATTGGGAAAATCCGTCTCACGGCATCTCAGCTACGTCACTGCGGTTCTGATTCTCGTCTTTTCCCTTTCTAGCTCTGCCGCTTGCCGGTCAAGAACCGGAAAATGCAGCCGCATTTTCCTGTTCTGCTGCACCCTTGCAGCTGCATCCTTGCATCCGATCATATCTCTCTCGAAACGTAACCGCACTGAGCCGCAAAAAGCATCTCCCCTTAAATGGCCCGAATTCCTCAATGCTTCAGTTTCCCCTGGCCGCATCCGTTCCCAGAAAGCCGCCGACTTCGCTGGCGACTCCATCAGCCGTCGTGACGCCGATCGAAATGAAGCCATCTCGCCCCAGAGAACACTGGGTTGACGTCACGAGCGGCGGCGTGTGGGAGGGCATCGGCGCGTGAACGGCTCCGCCGCCCTCCGAGCCATCCCATTATGCAAACGGCGCGGAGAACGGACCGCGCTACGGCCCAACTAAATCGGGATTAGCCGATTCGCGCGTGTTTGAGGGCAGCGGATCGATCCCCGATAGCATCTGCGGGCCGCTGAGCGTCGCAGCCGGACCCAATTTGGACGCGGTCGTGACTCCCCCACCCCTCACAGGACACCGGATGTCGTGAGGTGCACCGATCGCAGACGGCGCAGTACTGGTCCCAGGTCAGCGCGTGAAAGTGAAACCAGAGCTCCGGCCTCAGCCGTGCCGTATCTCGTCGCTGGTTGCGTTGGCGGACGAATGTTTCGCGCGACAGAACGTCAGCGAGCTTGTCAAAGTTCCGTTTTTGTTGGCTGACGTGCTGATCGCTCGCAGCTCTAAACCACCATAGCTAGCAAGCGAAATCGTGACAGAGGACACGTTCCGATTTTGCCTTCCGATGTTGCACGCCACGCTCTGCAGAGATCGTCCTATGCGGCACTTGTGGGCTTTCAACCGTTCCAAAACTGTTCAACTAGGGTGAGTCCATCTTCATTGTTTTCCGCATGGTAAACCGTTCTTGACGCACTCCTAAAGAACGCACAAGCATTATCATTGTGCCTGCTCGCATTTATGCAAACCGCAAACATGAAAGTGTACTAAGTAGCAAATACTCGAAATGAGGTCGTAACTGATCTGCGACGATTTTCCAAACCGGCTTCTCAAATATTTGCCACCGCCCGGCATCCCGGCCGCATTTCGTAAACAGAGCGGCGGGCGGCGCGCCCCCGCCCTTTCGGGCGAGATGTCGGCCGAAACTGAGCCCTATCGGCGGCCGTGGACCGTGGGCTGCGTTTCCGGGCTGCGCCTCCCGGCTGGCCCCCGAGACCAGCGCCCTGGAGTCGACGCGTGGCGCCGCCTCGACCTCGCTGGCCGCGGCGCATTGAGAGCTGCTTGAATGGCCGGCCGTCGCCGCCGCCCGCCGGCCATTGACGCGCGCACGAAATGCCAATTAGTTTGTGCACTGGTGTATAAATAGGCAGCGGCGACAAAGGTGGCAGTCGGCGGGCAGTCCCGTCCGCCGGACGCCCAGAAAGTCCCTCGCTCTCTCTCTCGGCCGGCCGAGAGGCGGCGCGCGACGGCGCACCACGTTATGGGTCCGTCGGGCTCGGTGGCGGAACCGGCCGAACACGACAGAAAACCGGGTGGCAGGTTAAAGTGGATCAGTCGACGGGGCTTGCTCGGTCGGAGTAGAGTTCTGAGACTGGCGCTGTCAGCTCCAAGTGGTAACAGGGCACTTTGTAAAGTAACTGTCTGCAAACTTGCGGCAGACTACGGCAGGGACCAAATGACCATACAGGTACGTAAAGTTTGTTATTAGAAATCAGCCAGCTGGAAATGATAAAGGAGTAAAAATTAAACGATGAGACCATTTTGTCTTCAGCTGGCACTGAACATTGACGAGCGGTGAAGAATTTGAACAGAGTTTGGGTGGATAACTGCCCCTTTTACCAAAAGAAATGTCGAGGTAAGCAACGGCATAAAAGGGGCGGAAGAAAAGTATACCACTTCGAAAACGTACGATCACGAAATCTGAAAGAAATTGCTGAGGCCGGCGCTATGACCACAGCGAATCACTTTCACCTACCATGGTCTGGGGGCACCCGGGGAAGGGGATGCTGATAAATGACTGACGTCTGATGAGGAACGATACCAATCAGCTAGAGAGCAGCCGTGGTGACGCCAGCTGGCCAGGGAGGCAGCCCAATGGCGCCACCTGTGATGACGTCCAGAAAGACCTGCCCGAGAGTGGCCGCCAGACAAACGAAGGAAGATGGTGACGTAATCGACATCACATGCATCGGTTCTGCCGGCGGCAAGGATGGGCCCCGGGTGTAACGCTCCGACGTCAAGGATGAACATGCCCCCACGTGGGGTGAGTTAAACCAGAGCAGACCGGTAGCGTACACGAACTAGTCCAAGCTTGCAAGCGCTCTCACGGCCGTCGCGTGCTAACGCAGAGGCTGGCAGCGGCTCCGACGCGCTAAGTCCAGAGCGGGCTATCGCCGAGAGCAGCGCCAACCCCTCACGAGTTGGCACCAAGGCTGACAGCGGTTCCAGAAGCGAGCCCCAGAACGAACTAACGCCGCCAGCCCCCCACGACGCAGTGGCCGACAGCGGTTTCGGCGAGCTTAACCCCGGAAGCGGCAACCACGGAGGACAGCGCCAACCGTTCACGAGTCAACGCCGAGCTGACGGCGGCTCGACGAGCTCGCCGGCGGGCTGCCGGCGGACGGGGCGACTGGCCGGCCTCCACGGGCGTGCATGTCGGCCCTATCAGCCCGTCATCGCGGCCGGCCGCTAACCATGCGGGGCATCACCGCCCGGTCACCGACGCCGCGCCGGCGACTTTTTTCCGCGTCGTCCGTCAGGCCAGCCGCCGAGCCGCCGCCGCAAAAGGCGGCCGCGCGAAAACAGAACCATTACGCGGCGGCGTGAAAGCGGCGCGCGCAGATGGCCGCCGCCGCGCCACAATCGTCGCGGCCGGTAAACAGGCCGGTTTGCCGCGCCGGCGACCGCTAATGGCGCGGCGGATCACCGGCACAGCGTCCGTCCGCTCTTCCGGCGCCCGACGCGGCGCCCTCATCGGCGGTCGCCAATCATCGCCGGCTGATGATCGTCCGGTGCTCCCCATCATCAGCGCGGGCTCATCTCGGGTGGCGGAGGCGCTATGCATTTAGCAGGATTCTAGAAACGTTGTCTGAGGTTCGGACAATCATGTTCGCGCTCTGAGCATGGTTCGGGTAATTCAGACATTGTCTTTGACATGCACCGACGAGCTCGTGTACTTTTCTGACGCTACGCGAGGCTTTCGATTTTTTTCGTATACAAGTTGTCAATTCCAGAGCGCTTTTTTGACGGTCTGCGTCGTCTTTCATTCTAGGTTCTTATGAGAGGTGGCTTCTGAAGCTGGAGTGAAATGACTGAGCCACTACAGGCAGCATGTAACCGACCGGCAATGAATGTCCCTTTCAGGAATACCATCGATAAAACAAACCCTCTGCGGTCGCACGGGAGCCACCACTTTCCCGCCAAAAATCAGCCGTCACGGCGCGTGACAAGCGGACCGGACCACGAACCAACGCCCACCGGCCACGACGACCGCGAACCCTGCGCCGGTCAGCGCGGTCAGACAACTCAGACCGCGCCGTGACGCCGCGTTCCCACGCCGTAACGGGGCACGCCCGCCGCCGTGACGGGTCACGGACCGGCCGTGATCCCGGCAGTCGGCCGCCGGCCGCCGCCCGGGAGCGGATCACGGGGCGGAGCGAGCCTGATGCAGGGTCCGGGGCGATCAACGGCCCCCGCCCGCCGCCGAAACGAGCCGCATTAGCGTTCATCTGTCCGGACTAAGGGCGCACTACGTCACGGCGAGGGTGCAAATGCGGACGGTGCACATAGCAGGCTCATGGTTAATGGCGACTCTGAGGCCCGAGATAGGCCGTGGTGTGTGGCCTCTGCACGGTGGCGTCATTAGGCAGAGCTTGGTAATGCCATTGGCTGCACATTTGTCTGCGTTTCTTTTTTACATTTTCAGTCGAGAATAATTGACTGCCTATAAATTTCAGGATTATTTTGCGATTTTGCGCATATCTTGTCGTAGCTGATATGAGACCTAGCCGTCACTAACCATCTTTTTTAAATTTTAGGTTTGCTAAAAAAAGCTCAAAAGCCGTATTTTTGCTTTCTTTTGGGGGCGCAGAAACGTAAAATCTAGACAAGCTGACGCCCAACCGTGGCAGCAACTGTGATGGCAAAAGCTGCATATCGTGCTTTATCGTTATTTTACTGTATCGTTATCGTTATCGCGTTGTAAGTACCTGCTGGCTTTGAACCGCAACTTTTTACGTTTCGTCCATCTGCCGGGCAGATCACCAACAGTCGAAGAAATCTGCCATGGCAAAGAACACACTCAGTAAAATCAGGGACAACAATTTTGTCGTGACATCCACTGATTCACCACTGTCCATGTGGCGTTTGGGAGCCCACTGATAGGTCGTTGTAATAACTCGGGAGATTCGAGCACGAGCTAAAACATCGGCGCGGTCTCGCAAACATCGCAAAACCTTTTCGGCTGTGATAAAACGCTGCAAAGCTTTTCCAGCGAATGCCTTAGGATCTGAGCAGGGTCCGAAGAGCAGCGGCGAGTGAAGATTTCGATAGAGCTTATTTAGTTAATCGTCAGTACAAACAGTGCATGCCAAGAGCTTCCGTTGACTAAACGTCTGTGTTTGTTGGCGCGGCGCTTCGCCCATGACGACCGCGAAGGTTTGACGTTTACAGCCATTTGCATGGATAGAGGTTTCTTGAAATATCGAGCCGTCAGACGTGATGCAGCCTGAAGATGTCTGACATGTATTTAAATCATTAGCTGTGAGACGATGAAACTTCTTATGACAGCTCATCACAAAAGCCATACGCTTTTGTTCCAGTTTCAGGTGAAACGATTGGCTCTGAAGCCCAAAATATTCCCTTCTCTGGCGAATTCTTT